>JAYXIM010001684.1:0-600000 GCA_037575425.1 Anastrepha fraterculus | reverse complement strand
ATTTTGAAGATAAATTCAATTCAATTATAAAGAGAAAAAAATTTACTCTCTTTGTACAAAAAAAATTGCTTTCTTTCTACGAAAGAAAACATTATTTTGAAGATAAATTTAATTCAATTATAAAGAGAAAAAAATTTGGTTTTTTCTTGTACAAAAAATTGCTTTAAAGCACCAGGTGTTGAAGTTTTGGTTGTCTAAGGAATTTAAAAATTAAAAAAAAAAATCATTTTGAAGATAAATTCAATTCAATTATAAAGAGAAAAAAATTTACTTTCTTTGTACAAAAAATTGCTTTAAAGCACCAGGTGTTGAAGTTTTGGTTGTCTACGAAATTTAAAAATTAAAAAATAAAAATCATTTTGGAGATAAATTTAATTCAATTATTATATTACTTTCTTTGTACAAAAAAAGGCCTGCTTTCTACGAAAGAAAAAAATATTTCGAAGATAAATTAAATTCAATTATAAAGACAAAAAATTTACTTTCTGGTAATATCTGTACTTTTTTTATAAACTCACAGGCTCTTGCAGACATTTTTTTTTCTATTTAGTTTAACTTTGTTATTGTTTTTTGTACTATAAAATTAAGACCACAACCAGATATTTAAATGCGTATATAATCAGATACATTTTACTTATATGTATGTAGGTACTACAGAGGTTATATGCCAGAGCAATGCAACAGCTAATAAGTTTTGAAAATCGGTTATCGGTTATAGCCAAGTCAAACCAAATAGAGGAAATCAAATGGATGCAGTAAGTGAAATATTTGGTAAGTACGTATATTTTTGCATAGCATATGTATATATATAGAATATGTATGTATTGGTTATAAATATATTTTCAATTGCGTTTATTATTTGGATAAGAAACGGAGCATGCAAAAAACTGCATTACCATTACGAAACTACAGTGCGACAATGACGGCAGTTCTCAAAAAAAAAAAAACAGAAACAGAAAAATGTTAAGGGTAAAATTTAAGTGTATGTGTGCTTGTTGGTGTGCGCAAAAACGGTAGAAAATAAATTTACTTAAATAAATAACTCAAACTTGTATTAAAAATCAACTTAAAAAAATAAACTAAAATACAAAAGAGTCGTTAGCACAAACCCAAGTGGCAGAAAACGCTATGTAAGTGCAAATTAGGAGGTTGCCAGCAGCAACTGTGCATAAAAAAAATAACAACAGTGTAGTGTAGGTGTTGGAGTAGGTGCAACTAAAAAAAAATAAACGTTTGCTTGCTTAAAAGTAGAAAGCAATCAAAAGTTCAACTTAATACAACAACCAAGTGTGGGCGTGGTAGTTACTGACAATCCATTGGATATTAAATAATAGTTAAAGGAAAAATCAATATTTACTCTAAAAAAAATAATATTTATTAATAAAAAGTTAAAGAAAGTGCTTGCGTGCGTGCTTGTGTGTATGTGTGTAAACGTGTGCGTGTGCGTGTGCATAGTGGCTGCATGTGGGCTTGTAAATGCAATACAACAGAAAATTGCAAAAGTATAAAAAAATATTCAACTAAAAATATCTCTAGCGTATAATAGTAAAAAACAAAAAATAATAAAAAATTATTTAATCAATGTGGCGTTAAGAAAAACTTGCTATTATTACAGAACTAAATGCTTAGAAGTGGCAAAGTAAGTAGTGACAGTGTAGTAAATAGTATTTATTTGAGAAAAAAAAGTGGTGAGGTGTATTTTTTTTTTGTTTTTTTTTTTGCTTTTCGAGTACCAAATTACTTTAGGTCAAATACTAAAAAAAAACGTTAAATAGTAGTAAATGTAGTAAAGTATTAACTAAGTAACTAAGTAATAGAGAGTAGTGAGTGATGTAGCCTTGCCGTACCTGTCCCAAAACTCAATTTCAATAGTTCGTCTTTATTGCAGAAGTCTTCACTACAACACTTAACTCTATAGACGTTCTGTTTCTCACGGCTAGTCAGGCATTCCAGCGGTTCACGCTGCAGATCATACTTCTTTTCTAGGCACCTGCGTATGCGTTTTACAAATACAAAAACGCAATTTTTGGTCATACAAAATTTAGCATTTTTTTGTATTTTTTTTTTTTTTTTTTTTTTTGTAAAGGGGATTAAAAATTATGTCGAAAATAAAATAATTAGTGCTAGTAAACAATAAACTTCATCAAATACAATTTTAATTTAATTTCAATTTTTAGTAGAGAAAATTTCGAGCAATGAGAACTTGGTTAGTCAGATAATTTCAAACAAGTAAAATAAAAACAAAAAAATATTTAACGCATATTATTAAAAAAAAAACGTTTCAATTAACTGAGTTTCCGGTTTAGTATTTCAGCGAATGCAAACAGAAAATAAAGTTCAGAAAACGTAATCAAACAGGTTTTATAGAGAAAACGAAAACGTAACGATTCTAAACGCAGAAACGCAGCAGAGTAAATTTACTTGTTTAGTGGGCGCTTGGGCGGGCGAACGTTCAAAACAGAGGACATAAACAATTTTCTGTGGGATATATTGAAATGGACATCACAAAACAGGCATGAATGTAATTAAAAGCAGCAGCCAGTAAAAATTCAATTTCGAATTAGATGTATCATCTTGGAACAAGTGAAGAGAGCAGCAGCAGCTGGAAAAACTCCTAAGATTTATCGTAAATGCACCAATTTTCTTAAATCTCTTTTTTTTTTTCCTTGTTCACTCCTCTGGGGAGCATAGGGACTCGACAAGACTCAGTCTTGCGTTGGTTTCGTTAATCTTTTTATGCCTGACTTGTTCGTAATTCAACGCTCTAAACTAAGTTCATACACTGAAATGGCATACAAATGAAAAGTAAAATGTATTTTACTAGAATAATACGCCCTAAACACACTGTACATTGCCATTGAAAGCAATTTAGTGTGGCAGAATGTTAGGTTATGACACAACATAACCTCAAAGGTAGCATGAAATCGTGTATATTTCTAATAAAACGCGTCTCGTTGAAGTAACTTCTTGTTAAACTACTATTCTGAATAATACTCGTATGTAAATAATCAATAGGGGCCGTGTGCCAACCTCAATCCCTTCAATATTCTACATTAGATCAACAGCTCTCGCTGGTTGTAGATATCTGCCTGTTGGAGGTCTCATAATGGTAGCAAAACGGCATAGAGTTATATTCTATTTTAGGCATTTGGAAATCAAACAGGGAATATAAAATTTGTATACCTCGCCGATTGAAAGAATCAAACTTTTGTTTAAAAAATTCCAAATTGTAGCACGAAAAAGGGTTTTATCGCCGGGGCGATTATCGGCGCATTGAAAAACAAGTTATTATTTTCTTACTTAGCATTATTTCAAGTTTCAGACGTTATATGGCCCACCCTTTATAAATTAAAGCCTATTTTCTCAAAACAGAAAAATATTGTTGATCCGAATATTGGGCAAATTTTTTTCTAAATTTCGAATTTTTGAAAATTTTTCGCGTAAAAATTAACATTAATTTTCTTCTTCTCTTCTTGAATGGCGCGAGAACCGGAAAAAAGTCATTATTTTCCTACTTAAAACTATTTCAAGTTAGATGACCCACCCTGTAGAAGTTAAAGCCTATTTTATCAAAACAGAAAAATACTGTTGATCCGAATATAGGGTAATTTTTTTGTTAAATTTCCAATTTTTGTAAATTTTTCGCGTAAAAACTACCATTAATCTTCTTCTTCTTTTCTTGATTGGCGCGATAGCCGCTAACATTAATACATAGTTAATATTCAAGGGGCGATTAGCTCTAGAACGGACGAACACAGTTGCATTAGAACCGTAAGTAAAACCTCAACTCACTAAAATTCCTTGCGTTTAAAAGATTTTAAGGCCCAAAGTAGAGATGTCATAACCATAAGGCCATAAATTTGCTGATCCAACCAACATATAGGCAATACTGTAATCGAACCAGCGATTGTTCATGAGCTCGAGCACCTTAAAGTAAATCAAGTTTTTGTTTATCGCACCATTACTCGTTACAATGATACTGGTAGCTCCACGACGGTCATCAAAAGTGTGCAACGTCTCGAGAAATGGTTCAAAAAGTGAAGAAGCGACTTGAGTGAAGTCCCCGACGAAGTGCCAATCAAATGGCGAAAGAACTGAAAATATCTAACCGTAGCATCCGCCGCGTACTGAAAAATGATCTCAAAGTCAAGCCTTACAAGATCCAAAAGGCGCATGATCTCACACCAAAGCAGCAACAAGTCAGACGTGAGAGAGCGAAGGTGTTGCTTCGCTTGTCCGAAAGCGGTCAATTTACGAACATTGTGTTTTTTGGCGAGACAATTTTTCAAATTGAGCAGTTCATAAACTTCCAAAACGAGAATTCATACAAGAATTTGAGTCATCGATTGGCTACCAGGAGGCAGCACCCGCCACAGGTAATGGTTTGGGCCGCTGTAACCGCAGATGGGCGCTCTCCAATCGTTTTCATCGAGCCTGACGTTAAGGTAAATGCGAAATATTATCGGGAAAGCATTCTGGAGGTTACTTTGAAGCCGTGGGCAGACAAATATTTCGTTGGCAGACCATGAACGTTTCAACAGAACTCGGCACGGTCGCACAAAGCTCGAGTGAACCAAGAATGACTAAAAAACCACGTTCCGAATTTCATAACGTCCACATAATGGCTCTCAAATTCACCAGACGCAAGTCCAATGGATTATTCTCTTCCGGCTATTTTGGAAAGCCAGGTCCGAACTAAAAGTTTCACGATGCTCGAGGCGCTGAAAAAAGTATTGTCTGCGAGTGGGCCAAAATACCTGCAAGTCACATTCGGGTAGCTTGCGATTTGTTTCTGGACCGTCTCAAGGCCATAATCAAGGCAAAAGGTGGTCATATCGAGCAACAGTAAATTGATTCTTAATTTTGTATTATTTTCACACAATTTTTACTTTGAATTTAATAAAAGTTTTTTTCCACAACTAAATTTATGGCCTTTTTAATTGGCTACACTTCCGAGTGCCGGACCCTGAATGTGTAAATATCAGCTGCTCATGCCACATGGCACCAATGATGACACAACTATCGTTATGGTCAATACTATGGTTAAGGTTATGACGTTATGGTAAGGCACGTCTACTTTGAGCTTCAAACTCTGAGTGTACTTAAGTTGACTTAAGGGGTTACATGGGTTTCGCGAGTTCAAAAAATTTTTTTGGCTTATTAATTTCTACAACATCTCAAGAATATTATCTTAAATTTTCAAGTCGATCCGAATAACAGTTTCGGAGATACAGCCTTTGGAAGGTGTGCGCTCCAAGCCACTTTTATTGTTACTCAAAACTTTAAACGCGTTTTTCTCGGAACCGTGTTTTCAAAGTCGGTTGGCAAATGTTCTTGAAAACTACTCAACTGATCTTGATGAAATTTGACACAGGTGTTCGAGATACAATTTACTCATGCTTGGACGAAGGATTTTTTTTTATCTCCCCTTTATTTATTATAGTCTGTTATATATTAACAATATGTAATTTTTGTACAATTAGGGTCTATTATGTTCTTTTACCAATGTAAGAAGAATCTGTTATTATTATTATTGTTTTTTTTTTTTGTAACTACACTGTAAATCTTATTAAATCTTTTTTTTTCAATTACAACTATTTAAAAAAAATCAAAATGTCAAGCAAATTTGACCGAAATTTTCATTTTTTTTTTTTGGAAAAATGTCTGCCAAAATTCCAATTTTCACTTTTTTTTCCTTCGTTCAAGCACGAAATTATGGGCTTAACTGAAACACTTATTTTTGTTTTTTCATTCATCCTGTCAGGAGTTTTGCTGACAACGCGGACGCACGTTTTTCTCAAGGGGTCACCGGAAATGACGTCACAATGGAGGAGTTTTAATTTTTTTTTTTTTTGAAAATTTCAGAAATCATTCTTTAAATATGTATGTATCTATAAGACAGAAAAAAGTTTGAATTAAAGGGGGAGCCTGGTTTATAAGGTCAAAAAATCAATTTTTTTTTTCGTTTTAAGCGATTCCTAATATATTTCAGAATATTCACACAAAGTTACAGAGCCTAATTCTCAATATTTTCGTAGATACAAAGCCAAAGGTAGGCGAGCGTTAGGTAGTTACGCTGTGACCGGACAGCTATAGTACAAACATTATCTTCTTTTCTCGACTTTTCATTTTTATGATTTCTTTGAATTGACGTAATGAATGAAAAAAAAACTACTTAACCTTTTGACATGCATCAGAGCTTGTTCCCTTCAGTATTAAATTCTCTTCTATTTGAACTAACAAAATAAATATAAAAAAATTTTTCAAGATTTTTATACTAAGTTGAAGTGAATTTTTTTTTTATAGAAAGGCATTTTTTTCTTTTAAACCTCCAAAAAGTTGAAATTTTTGAATTTCTCTCAGTTTTCTTAGTTCATCTAGAATAAAAAATCATGATAATTAGAAATCCATTTGAATTTTTTGCTTTAGATAATAATTACGAGCTGTACCTACTAATTTCTATGTTAAAAATTTTTTTCAACTTATTTAAACCAGTACAAAAATTGTTTATACTTTTTTAATGTTCATTAAAAGATAGAAAAAACTTTGCAGTGCTAAATTAATTTTTTCCTTAAAAAAAAAATCGCAAAAAGACCGCAATTTTTAGACCTCATAAACCAGACTCCCCCCTTAAATAAATAATTTTTTACATAGAAAAAAAATATTGAAAATATGCTTATTTTTACCCGGCGAAGCCCATGTAACTCCTTAACTTAACTTGGCTTAAAAATTGTTAGTCTACTACTCTACACTTAATGTTTGGGTTTTGTATACTCTATTACAGCTGCTTAACTGTTTGCTTCCTTTAATGTCACACCAATTAAACTATTTTAAAAGTACGCAGCTATGGCGCGCTCAATTCGGTCACTGCTCTCAATTTGTGTAGATTGCTCGGCAAGCCAACTAGTACACGAATTTTCTTGTTTGTTAAGGCAAGACACTGAAAAACAAGGATCCTTGGATGTACTACATCAGGTCACATGAGGTATATTTGGATCAAGTTAAGTTTCGTAAAATAGTCTAAACTCGCTAAGTTCTTAACAGCGAGCGGTACCTACATAGAAGTTTACCTAAAAACCATGAAATGTAACCTCCGAAATTCTATTCACCTTAAACTGCTGCTCTCTAACACAGAAAATTTGGGAAACTTTTTTATGTACTTTTTTTGGATTTTTAAATATTTAGCGCACCTTCGAAAGTCTGCTGCGAATTTGTGGCATAATATTTGATAAGGGGGCGCAAGTCTAAATTGCAAAAATCGCGATCCTTACAGCAGCCATGTCCGCCGCTTGGAGCAGCTGGACGCGCTGTAGGCCCACCGCGACTGCCATCGTTGCACCAAATAAAACGACCAGGCGGAAAACTCTGAGACATATTAAGACACCTGAACAAAACGCGAAAAAGTAAAGTAAAAGTGCAAGTCATTTAGACGCGCCGTAAACAAATAGAGAACGCATACAAGTTGAGCCAATCAGTACAATATAAATACAATTTAAAAGAAATAAAAAAAAAAACAATAATAATCATAATAAAGTTCTATATTCCATATACATAAACAAATATGTATATATTGTATATTTTTTCTCAAATTTGCAACATTGGAAATACGTAAGAATTTACCTGTAACTGAATATGATTTTGTCCTCATCCTTCACCACTGATGTAAAGCAATAGCCATCTGTTTCGCATATGTAATTGTTGTCCTTGCAAATATCGCAGTGGCATTTCAGCGGCCCTGTAGTGTGAATATGAAGAGGGGAATAAAGGTTAGATGGCTCATTGATTATGATGCAGTTCGCATTGGAAACAAGAATAATGCGCACACACACACACATACATGTGTATATGTGTGGGGGAAAAAACAGAAGCAAATATTTTTGTGATTTTAGCAGACGACGCGACGATTAAAAAATACTTGATTGTGCTGTGTGAAAAAACGAAACCAACCAAATGCGTATGTATGTATGCATGTATGTATGTATGTATGTGCAAGGGTATGATTGTAAACAAATGCAATGACGTAAACGATTGTTAAACAGCTGTTACTGCTGCCTGCTGCCTGCTGCACTCACAGCGCCACAGTTGATGTTGATGTTGGTGGGCGAGTGAGGGCGAAGTACAGTGATTTCCGCAAAAATAAAAATATAATTGCAAACAGTCAAGCTATGTACCCACACATGTACATATATGCGCGTACATATGGGTATGCACTTATACTTAAATTAGTTTTCTTTTAAATTAAATGTGCATATGAAATCTTTAGGGATACTTCTTTTATAAAATAAAATTATCAGTATGGACTTACAGTGTCGAACAAAACATATTGCACTCATTCATACTTCGATGTAATTATACTCGTATTTTCCTAACGTGAAAGTTCATTTCAAATATAAATTAAATACACGGAATTAAGACGAGCTATTTATGTCTTGAATGCATAAAAAAACTTAACAAATAGTTTACTTCATAAAATTATATGCGTAAAAAACAAAACATATGCGATATTCAGAGCGAGAAAACATATTTGAATAACAATAATTAACTAATATTTTATAGCATAACCATTATTTTTTATAACTTCACTACATCGTTTTGGGCGTCATAAACAAGAAAAGCAAATAAGCAAGAAAAGCAAATAAACAAGAAAAGGACAAAGGAATTGCTTAGCCTCTCAAGAGAAGATATCTCGAAGGTCGTGGCTTGTGTAACCGGCCACTGGCTATTTGGAAGGCATTCCTTGAGACTAGGTGTATTCTCCCATGAATATTGTAGAAGCTGTAGAGATGAGTATGAGGAAGAAACAGTAGAGCACTTCCTTTTCAATTGTCCAGCCTTAGCTAAATCAGAGCAGGTTGTCTAGGTAAACACTTTTTCAATTCTCTTACAGAACTATATGGCGCGGGGATTAGACCAATCGTGCGCTTTATAAGAGCCTCAAAATGGTTCCATGAAGATGTGTCGCACGGTTGTATCAAAACGGACCTGTGAGGTCTAAGTGAGTTGGTCATACGGACCGACTACCACCATAACCTAACCTAACCTTCATCTTTTTGGCATGAAAGCTATTAGATTGTTGATAACGTCGAGTGGAATATCCAACCAGGCTTGTTTGGCAGCTTCAAATAGCTTCTTTTTGTCCCCATTTACTCCTTGCCTGTCTATTCTCTTATTGAGTATCTCCCAAAGATTGAGGATTGATGTCCGGAGATTGTGCTGGCCACTCGAGCACATTCGATTTTTTCCGATGCGATCCAATTTGCTACCGACTTTGAGGTGTGCTTTGGGTCGTTATCTTGTTGGAACGACCACGAAAGTGGCATATTCCACTCAGCATGGTGAAGCATCACGCTCTCTAGTATATTTTGGTATACAAACCTATCCATGTTGTTGTTGTAGCAACATAAGCATTCCCCATAGTTACATACGGGGAATGCTGCTGGAGTGACAGTCCTTGGCCGGATACAAATTTCGGTAACGTAAAACCGACTGTCTTGGAAAACCTATCCATAATTCCATCTATTAAATGGAGTGGTCCAACACCGAGCCCAGAAAAACAACCCCCACACCATAATACATGGCGGAGGCTTAACCGTACCTTTGCTGTATCGAGGATCTGAACGTTTAATTCTGGCCGGCTAACTCTTCTCATTCCGTCTGGGTATTTCAAGTTGAATTTTGATTCCTCAGAAAAAAGTATAGTTCTACATCGTTTCACTGATCAGTTAATGCGCTCCCGAGCGAATTTCAATCGCTTAAGCCGATTTTTTGTGGAAATAAATGGCTTTTTTGCTGCTCTATAACTGTTTTTTTGCTGCTCTATAACTGTTCAGTCCACCTGCACATGCTCTGCGTTGTACAGTTCGGCTGCTAATCTTTAAGTTCAGCTCTTTAACTATACTTGCTGCCGACTTCTCTGGATCTTTCTTCACTTCTATCAATATTTTCGAGTCTTCGTGCTGTGTAGTACCTTTGGGTCATCCTCCTCGGTGTAGAGTTTCAAAACTTCCAGTTTCTCGGAATTTTTTTATAATGAAACTAACTGTTGATTTTTTCATTGCGAACTTTTGACAAATATTCTTTTGCGACAAACCGTTCTTGTAGTCGTTTATAATTAGTTTTTTCAATTGAACTGAATGTTTTTTTCCCGCTATTAGCACGTTTTTTTAATAAAAGTACAGAATTCTCGAATTTTCAATGGGAAACTACTATTGACTCGTATTCCAACGCTCACATTGACCACAATAAAAAAAAAATATCTTAGTACACATGGCTTCGATAAACTGAGACGAGACCAATATGTTTTGTCGCACTGGATATTGTAAAGGGTTTTTCAATAAGGGCGGGAAGATGTGCAGAAAGTCAATCGTGGCGTTTGCTGTGTGGCACGTAGCACACGTCCTGCTGAAACCACATGTCGTCTAGGTCCATATGGTTCAATATGGGCCATAAGAAATTGGTTATCATCGTTGTGTAGCGCTCGCTGTTGACGGTGACCGCCTCACCAACGTCGTTTTCAAAAAAGTACGGACCAATGACGTCGCCGGCCCAAAATCCACACCAAACGGTAACTTTTTGAGGATACATTATCACCTGGTGAACTTCGTGTGGATTGGTGTCGTCCCATATACGGCAATTTTGTTTGTTAACACAGCCATTCATCCAAAAATGCGCCTCGTCACTAAAGATGATTTTTCGCCGAAAACTGGGGTTCTCTTCCAAACGATTCGAGGCCCAGTCAGCGAACAAACGGCGTTGTCTATGGTCATCAACTTTGAGCTCCTGGGTCAGTTGGATCTTGTACGGGTGTAGGCCCAAGTCCCGACGCAAAATTCGCCAAGTTGAAGTCTGCAAGAGACCAAGTTCTTGTGCACGGCGAGGAATAGACTGCCTCGGGTTCTGCTGTACACTTTCACGGACCGCGGCAATGTTCTCGGCTGATCTTGCGTTCCTTGAACGTACGGGTGTTGGCTGATTGTTTACTGACCCGGTCGTCTCAAATTTGGCCACCAAACGTTGAAGAGTCGACTTTGAAGGGCCACCACGTCTACCGAAAAATGGGCGCAATGCGCGCAACGTTTGCGTTAATGAACACTCATTTTGATAATAAAGTTTTATTATTTGAACGTGCTTTTCAATCGTGTAACTTGCCATGATGATTTGGCACAAAAACTGAATAATAAACAAAATATTTGACAGATGCCACCAAAACAAAATGGTTGCCACAGGGAGCCAAAATCAACCCGCCCCAATTGAAAAACCCTTTATAACAACTGGTTGCTTTTCATTTCTGTGATATTTTTTCTTATTTAAAATAATATTTGCAAGAGTAAAAAGAAATAGTTTCACTAATAGGTATCAGTCCAATATGTTTTGTCCGACACTGTATGAAAAGCACAACAAAAGATTATAATGTTTGAGATCATAGAAACAGAATACAAAAAACATTCTACATTTGTAAATAAAATATTTGTAATAGTAAAATAATAACAATAACGCAAAAATGCAATAATAATAGTAATACCAATAATATTATTTTTTTAATAATAATGAATGTAGCGGCAGGCTAATCACCTACTCTGTCGGAAATAAAATAGATTAACGTAAACAACCCAAGACAAATGTCTTGTCGAGGCCCTATGCTCCCATGAGGAATGAACAAGGAAAAATAATAATAATAAAAGTAGGTTTCCCTTGTAATTTCAGTAGCAGGCTGTTGAAAGATGGACCGACACCGATACCTGCAAAATAGCGAAGGAAACGAACTGGTTACGGACAGCCCGGAGCTGAGTTACAACAAGCCCGGAGCTGACGAGTTGTTAAGAAAGCCAAGAACAAACATCAGCAGATTTACATCAACAATAACCAGTCATTGGCCTACCGAAGACTACGCTAGGAAAATGGGGTGGCCGTATAACGATAGATGGAGAAGCTACAATCAAGAAGATTCTAGGAAGACAGCCTTCCACTATCTGTGTGGGTGGCCAAGTCTGGGTGCTCTACGCCACAGAATGCTGGGCGAATTTTCAAGGAACAACTTGGTAGAAATTGCAGGAAAGAAAATAGATGACCTAGGCAGATTTACAAGGTGAAGTCCAAAATAAAAAAGACTGGCGTCATAAAACTTGTTTTTGATGGCGCCATCCTTTTAATGAATTAGTGCCTTGGAAGTTACATCCCTAGCTGACTTCCAGTGAAAGCTTGGTAACATTCGGTTCAGTGGAAGCGAAGTTATTGCGTCTACAGTGTCAGTATGTTGGTGTCATCGATACAAAAATGAGTTTCGAACAAAGAGCTAATATCAAATTTTGTTTCAAAATCGGTAAAACATTTAGCGAAACATTTGAATTGATGAAGAAAGTTTATGGCGATGATTTTATATCTCGTGCCAGAGGTCATGAGTGCATGAGTGCGCGTCTCAGAGATGGTTAAATGACAATGAACATACAGGCCGCCCAAAATCAGTAATCACCGAAAACTTCAACGAAGTTGTTGGTAGATTTATCAAAAATGAACCGAAATCATCGTTGAAATTCCTGGAATCGGAGTTGAATATCTCTGAAACATCGATTTCTCGCATTTTAACTGATCATTTGGGCTTACGAAAGGTCTGTGCACGTTTCATTCGAAATAATGAGGTGTTTCAAACATAAACCCGAAACTAAGCATCAAAGTGCCGAATGGAAGACTCCAGACGAGCCTCCCCCAAAAAATCGCGTTTGGAGAAGTCAAAAATCAAGTCGGTGCTCATTTGTTCAATACAATTTTCTATCTTGGCGTTTTGAAGCGTTTGTTGCATCGCACTCATCGAATTCGCCCTGAATACCGCAAAGGAGGAAGCTGGCGCTCATTACATGAGAATGCACCATCTCATCGATCCACTCTTGTGATTGATTTTTTGACTTGAAATCGCATTTTAACCATCAATCAATCACCGCATTCGCCTGACATGGCCCCCTGGGACTTGTGCCTATTCGAAAAATGACATTTGGCCATGAAAGGAAAACGTTTTGCGTCCGTAGAGACTATCTAAAAGGTTTGTACCGATATCCTGACAACGGAGAGACGGCTGCATACATTCGAACAAAAAATTGTTATTTAATTCTTTACATTAAAACCCGTTATATGCCATAAAAGCATATTTATGATCCGATTAAGATCGAAGTAGGAATATAAAAAGAGTACCCAAAGATGAATGTTTAAAAAAAATGGGCCCTGTTGAATGTGCTGCGTTCAAAATATTCTGAAAAATCCTTGTTCAGAATTTACTTATAGAATAGTGGCACGTTTGCACGACAGTCGGTTCTACGTTGCAGGAATGATCCGGATTTTTATCGGCCCCAGTGGCTATTACTCCAGCAGCTCCATATACGGGGTATGCTTATGCTGCTACGAAAGCAACAGAATACTTGCCCTCACCACTATTAATTCGTGTCCCCACGATTTCTTCTCATATCACCCGTTGCCAAATTATAAACACACCACTACTTTTTATAAAAATATAGTTCATGTTACATATACAAAATTTTGAAAATTTCATCAAACCTTTCAGCTTCTTAACCCCAGTTTTATAGTCCATTGAAATTTAATTTTAATTTTATTTTATTTTTGCGCAGATAAGTCACGTTTTTTCTTCCATACAAAGTGCATGCTGTAATTTTTTTATATGGAGAAAAAACCTGGCAACCTCAACAAAAACAAATACCAATCCAATCCAATATCAATCTAACATTGGTTTTTGTGAAGAAGAAATTGTGTCAGTACAACACCTTCTCTATGAATGTCCTGCACTTTAAAGAAACCCTGCCAAACAAATATCTTGGCGATTATTTCTTTGAAGACCTAGGAAATTTGCAAGATGTCTCACTGGAAGGAAGGTAACTCGTTCTTGAAAAGATCAAGTGGTTTGAGAAACTTAGTTAGGGGATGGAAATCAAATTGAAATAACAGAGTAGAGTATCTTGTCTTAGACAAGCAACTTAGCTGACCTAACCTCACCTAGCCTAACGATCACTTGAAACTTACATTTGTTATATTAAAGTTCAATGAGTTACAAACCTGCATACCCAGAAAATAGTGGTTGTGGCAAGTAGTAAAATCATATTTTGAAGAAATGGTGGCGCTGTGGTCGAAATGTTCCAAAAAATCAGAGTGAGGATTCTATTTGTAGAACTATTTTTGGAAATTTAGTCGCTAAGTGGGGTTGTAATTTATAGTAATCGAATCTGTGATCCATTTTGAAAAGATACGAAGTTCTTGTAAGTATGTCCCCTATATATTTCCAAGAGACTTCAATACTTCACCGATTACATTCTTCGGAGCAGATATGTGATTTGAGAAGGAAAAATAATTGCACACGTGTTCTTGATGTTGTTGTAGCAGTTTATTAAACCTTGCCAGTGCGGTAAAGTCACCGATCGTCTTCGTCTAACTCATCAACGGTAGGCCCAGGAAACTTGCGGTTTCGACAGGTTGGGTCCAGAGGGAGAGGGGAGTTAGGTGAGTAGGTTTGATAGGGCATGTGAATAGGTAGTTAGTGTCGTATTGTGTGCCTTCACATGCTGGAAGAGAAGCTGGGTATGTCGGGCTCGATTCTGAATGAGTAGGAGTTTAACCTGCTACAATATCCAGAACGTAATTGGGCCATGGTTACGCGCGTCTCGCGAGTCAACTCCATTTGTGCTGCTAGACTCCGATAACAACATGCGTGGATCGGGAGTTTAGGAAGATGATAAGAGTCTCCCGATGAATGTCGTTTAATGTCTGTCTATTTACTGTCCTGTCCAGTTGTTCGATTCGTTTGCTATATAGAGCCTGCATCAATGCGGATCTTGTGAATGAACGGTTTTGTAAAGTGCTTGCAATTAACTTTGTACCAGCGTTAATCCACCAATAGAAAAGGATTGATTTTCTGCGATTTCTGGACTACCTATAATCATTTTTCTACAAATGAAATGTTTCACATTTTAGTCAAAACTAAAAGCTATAACGATGACCGCCATAACCGAATGGGTTGGTGTGTACCTACCAATCGGTGTATGTAGGTTCGAATCTCAGTGCATGAAACAACAAAAATGATGAAAAAGTATTTTCGTTCGCACGGCAGTCGGTTCTACGTCACCGGCTCGAGACGGATTTATAACCAGCCAAGTACTCCAGCAGCATTCCCCGTACCATAATACAATCTTCCATGCGGAGCTCTTCGCAATGGAAACGGTGAAAATCATATCCAAAAGAGAGTTCGAGAAAGTAAAAATTAAAATCCTTTCGAACAGCCAATCGGTTCTCAAAGCCTTGCATAGCTACACATTCAAGTCAAAAGTCCTAATAGAGTGTAACAAAGCACACAACAAACTGACCATTCATAATCAGGTCTCACTGATTTGGATACCTGAACATGAGGGACAGGAAGGAAACGAGAAGGCAGACTTGTATGCCAAAAATGGGGCAGAAGGGCTATTTATTGGGCCAACCCCATTTTTCGGCTTTAACAAAAGTAAGGAAACCAAAAAATTAATCCAAACTAAAATCAGGAAACGCTGAAACGGCACAAGCGGTCTTATTCACTCCATTCACTACTTTTTGAACTTTAATGCCAACAGAGCAAAATCTGCTCTAATCCTAGATAAAAAGGGTCTCGAATTACTCTGTGGAACACTTACAGGTCACTCTGTCTGTAATAAACACTTTAACACAAGATTATGCAGGTTCTGCTGTGATGAAGAGGAGTCTATGGAACACTTAATCACCAACTGTGAGGCAATACGCCACAGAATCCTGGGCTCGTACCCACTAGAGATGGAAGACCTACAATTGCTCTCTACTAAGGAGCTGGTTCGATTTCTCGGTATACTAAATAATTATAACGGGTTATTTTTTAGGTATTATCTTTTTCGTTTCGTGTTTTGTTTCACTGTCAAACATCTTCAGTTTGATCTATAATTTAACCATGAATCGTCTTACAAACGAACAACGCTTGCAAATCATTGAATTTTATTATAAAAATGCGTGTTCTGTTAAGAAAGTTTAAGATCCACTTTTTATCGAAAAATTGTGTTCAGCGACGAAGCTCATTTTTGGATCAATGGGTACGTAAATACGCAGAATTGTCGAATTTTGCGTGAAGATCAGCCACAATAATTGCAAGAGCTACCAATGTATCCAGAAAAGGTCACAGTTTAGTGCGGTTTCTGGGCTGGAGGTATCATTGGACCGTACTTCTTCAAAGATGCTGCGAATCGTAACGTAACTGTGAATGGTGAGCGCTACCGTGAAATGATATCCAACTTTTTTTTGCCTAAAATGCAAGAGCTTGACTTGCATGACATGTGGTTTCAGCAAGACGGTGTCACATGCCACACAGCACGCGTAACAATGGACTTGTTGGGAGACGAGTTCGGTGAACATTTTATTTCACGTTCGGGACCTGTCAATTGGCCATCCAGATCGTGCGATATAACGCCTTTAGATTATTTTTTGTAGGGCTATGTTAAAGCTCATGTCTATTCAGACAAGCCTGCTTCAATTAACGCATTAGAAAACAACATTAAAGCATTTATATGTGAGATACCCGCCGAAACATTGGAAAGAGTATGCCAAAATTGGACTAAGCGGATAGACTATTTGAAGCGCAGTCGCGGTCAACATTTGCATGAAATAATCTTCAAACATTAAATTATATGGACGCCACTAATAGGAGGAGGAGCTCGGCCTAACACTTAACAGAAGTGTACGCGGAAATGAGTTATTTTTCATTTTTTAAAAGCTACAACTTCTAAAAACAAAGGATTCCTGTTTTGCTATATCTTTTTCGGGACTGCTTGCCCGCCATCACTACACTATTTCTTAATAGCAATACTTTGTCATGTTCTGGCGCTTGTGCCGTTTGTTTGTTAGCTGCTGAATAGCTGAGTGATGCGCGTGTGTTGGGTTTGTTATTCGAATAGTTGCAGTTGCGATGGGAGCGGTGCGCGCCGGACTTAGTCGCTGCCACTATCGCCACTTCTTTTATTTTTGTTACTGTTGTTTTCATAGCTCAAAAAAAAATATTAACGATTCAGCAAATAGACGGGATTTACAATAATTGAAATTAAAACAATTACAACAACAAATGTAGCAACACCAGCAAGTGTCAAGAGTGGAAACAAAGCATTTTAAATCGAATAATAAAAACATATTTATGTACATATACACCATTACATACATATACGTATGTACATATGTAAGTGCATGGAATTGATTGTGTGCTTAAAATTCAAAATAAACAAAAACAAGCACAGTAGAACTTGCAATCTAATGAACACCCGATTGACACTGCATTTACGCGCACACACGCACACTCGTACATATGCAGCAAAATACTTGAAGTGCATGCACACATACATACATATGCACATACACACTAGTGCAGTATATTACACTTTACAATGGAAAGCATGTGAAAGCCACTATGCATGCGAGGTAATGGTGTGCGTATTTTGAGGCTTTTCAGACTTAACATTTTAATATGCAACTGCATATCAGATATACAAACAAATAATTAGGTAACGCTTGAATTCTCGCTACACTAAATCAACTTTAAGTGTGAATTTGCTTTTAATTGCAAAATAAAGCAATATTTCACTAAACATTAAATAAAGAAAAGAATTGAAGAGCGTATACAAAGTTAACGGCACGAAGCTATACAAACACACCAAAAACAAAAAACAAAAAACTACAACAGGTATCTGAATGAATACATCGTGAAATTCATTGCACTATTGCTGATTGTCAAAGCACCACAACAATCATGATGATGGTACTATTTGTACCATCCGCCGCAAGAGCTCCTTTGGATCAGCGAATAATGCCTTCGCCATGGAAGCAAACCCTCAGGATAGCCGGCTGGCGTGCACGAAAATGCTAATATCTTATGGATACTTTAGGCAAACATGAATGGCTTTTCCCAAAATGTGTGCAAAAAGAATAGGGGAAATCGCCAAAACAGTATTTTCTCTGATTCATTCAGCTTTTGATGTGGTTTGAGTGGGGGATGTAATGAATTCATTAAACTGAAGCTTTATAAATATATTTTTTGAGGTTTTGTGTTGCTATTATTAGATTTCTATTGAATTCGTGACCTAACGTATGTTGGTAAAATTTTTTTATTATTAAGGAAGTTATCACGTGGTGGGGGTATGCTATGGCTGCGAAGTGTGATTAGGACTAAATTGCAGATGTGCTAGCAATAAATGTATGGCTGCGAAGTGTGATTAGGACTAAATTGCAGATGTGCTAGCAATAAATGTAACTCCACTGGTCGCGCGAAGTAAGCAGATAGTTTTGTATCTGGTTCGACAAAAGCAGTACAAGAGTTTTTTATGTGCAATTTACACTCTCTTTGGTAGACACCTAAGGGACTGAAAAATTTGACCGCTTATGGGAGGTGTCCGCTTATGAGAAAATAATAAACAAAGTTAATACTATGTTATGGAAGGGTTGTCCGCTCATGAGTAAAATATTTTTTTTTAATTCTTAAGGATTGTGATATGTACTGAATAAAGTGTTCGCTTATGGGAGGTGTCCGTTAGGAGAGAGTACACTGTATATTTATATACTATCACGGTGCTGCAAATTTTGTAATTCTTTTAAAAGAATAAAAAAATAATAATAATTGGCGCGTACACTTCTGTTAGGTGTTTGGCCGAGCTCCTCCTATTTGTGGTGTGCGTCTTGATGTTGTCCACAAATGGAGGGACCTACAGTTTCAAGCCGACTCCGAACGGCAGATATTTTTATGAGGAGCTTTTTCATGGCAGAAATACACTCGGAGGTTTGCCATTGCCTGCCGAGGGGCGACCGCTATTAGAAAAATGTTTTTATTAATTTTGCTTTCACCGAGATTCGAACCGCCGACCTCTCTGTGAATTCCGAATGGTAATCACGCAATTCTTTTACTGCTCACATACATATAAAGATAAAAAAAAAACTATAAATTTAATTTAAATAGTTCCTGCTTGTACCGAAAACTAGCAAATGGCCACATGGAACTGAATTATTACTTTACAAGAGCAGGAAAATATTGAATGCAAACTCAACTTTTATATATAAAGGATTTTCCAATAACAGGTGTTATCTATCGCTGTCGAGAGATGATAATTGATTTTTTATAGCCGGAATTGAATGGTATTGATCTGGACAACGTTTATTTTCAACAAGAAAGCGCTACGGGTCACTCAAGCAATGAAACCATTGATATTTTACGGGAAAAGTTTCCGAACCGCGTTATCTATCGCAGAGGTGATCACAATTGGCCACCGAGATCTTGTGATTTAACACCTTGTGACTTTTTTTTTTGTCTTTGGGGCCACGTGAAAGAGGAGGTCTGCACCAACAGCACAGGGTCGGTTGAAGCCCTCAAAGATGGAATTCGTGAGGCTATCGAGGACATAGGGCAGCCACTTTGCAATTCGGTGATGGAAAATTTCATGAAAAGGATATTGTCCTGTAAGCGTGGTCGTGATGGTCTTTTGCACGATGTTATTTTCCACTATTTACGGCATAGCTTCCTCTTTATAATGAATACACATCCGATCATTTATACAGGGTGGGCCATACAGCGTTTGCTTTTTGAACCACCTATTTTTTTGAGAATGGTAACACAAATGACATGTCAAATGTGTTCATAATTTACTTAAAGGTTAGACATTTACGAAATGGGACGCTATAAGCTTGAACAAAATTGGGAAATATTTAAAACCTATTTCCAAAGTGATGAGTCTTCTTCTTCTTTTCTGATTTTCACATCGGTGGCTAAGCAAAATTGTCGGATTTTGGGCTCAGAAAATCCACACGTTACTGTAGAGAAGCAAATGCATCCACAACGAGTCACTGTTTGGAGCGGTTTTTGGTCTGGCGGTATCATCGGGCCATTTTTTTTTCGAAAATGAGCGAAGAGCCGCGGTTACAGTAAATGGCGAGCGTTACCGTGACATGCTCAACGAGTTTTTGTTTCCAAAAATTGAAGAGGATGACATGGACGACATTTGGTTTTAACAGGGCAGTGCAACTTGTCACACTGCCAAAGTTATACTCGAACTTTTGGCTACCGTTTTTGAAAACCGAATAATCAGCCGAAATTCCGATATCAATTGGCCGGCTCGGAGCTGTGATTTAAGCCCGTTGGACTATTTTTTGTGGAAAGCCGTTAAGGACAAATGCTATGCGAACCATCCAGAGACGATTGATGCTTTAAAACATGAAATCGAAGTTGTCATTCATGAAATTGGAGCCCAAACAACCGGAAATGTGCTTAAAAATTGGGTTGATCGAATGGCCTACTGTAATGCCAGGCGTGGCAGTCATTTGAACAATATTATTTTTCATTCATAAATGGGAATGTTCAGTCTTCAAAATAAAAAAAAAGTTTGAAAAAATATTGATTAGTTTTTTTTTTATAGCCGATTAAAAAGCAAATTTTACATGGCCCACCCAGTATTAAAAAATAGCATTTTTCTTTGAATATCAAAATAACACCTCTTATTAAATACCCTTTGTATTTATAATTGACGCGTACACCTTTTTTGGGTGTTTGGTCGAGCTCCTTCGCCTATTTGTGCGTCTTGATGTTGTTCTACAAATGGAGAGGCCTACAGTTTGAAGCTGACTTCGAACGCCGATATTTTTTATGAAGAGCTTTTTCATGGGAGAAATACACTCGGAGGTTTGCCATTCCCTGCCGAGGGGCGACCGCACTATATATGTATTCAACCTTGATTAGTTAGGATTTTTTTCAAGACTTGTATTACCATTAATTTCCATAGATATTACATTTCTTTTTTCTTTTATTTTTTGTGAGAGTGTGTTTAGAAGCTATGCACCAGTATCCGTTAAAGTATCGATCTGGTAAAAATGTGGGTGAGGGTATTTCTATATTAAGGTAACAACTATCCTGTCTCTTTCTCGGATACTTTTCTCCTTCCCTCCTTGACTATCCACCCCCTTTCCAGAGCTTTCAATACAATGGGCTTTTTAACCCGAGTGTTTTAGGAGCCACCAAATCTCCTGGTGCTCCTTGGCTCGACCTTTTCAAATTTCAATTTCACGGTAACAATATATAAATCCAACATTTAAAGAAGGCCTATACGACACCACCCACCCCAACACATGATGTTCCGACCACAGTCAGCTCTACGCATAGGACTGTCACTTCAGCAGCATTCCCCGTATATGCATGGAAAATATTTATGCTGCTACAATAACAACAAATTTATGTGCATGTGTTAAAAAGACTATGAACTTTAAGGTAACAAAAAATAGGGCTAAGGTATAGCTAGTCCTACTGAGCTGAGCCACTTGTAACTGCTGTTCCTAGACAAACTTAAAGTGCCGATTTGAGGACGTCTCCCAAAATATATGGAAATTACTTGGAATTGCGTGCAAATAATTAGAAAATAAATTTTGATTCCAACTTTTGCTTACTCTCTCGCTTGTTACTATTACTGTTGTGTCCAGTGAGCATGTGTAGCGGTGGTGTTGCTGCTGTAGTTGGCTGTGGCATCACCACCAATGGCAATGCATTCCCGTGGTTTACACCGTTGTTTGCTATACTCAAACCACCTGATGCCATGGATGGCTCTATCGTGTTGTCATCGTGACGGCCGTATCCTTTTCGAGTACTTCCCACAGCGCCGCTATTATTAATATTAGTATGCGTTAAAACAGGTGACATCCACTTATTTCCTGCAGCATCCACATATTGTGAGTTGCGCGTAGTATTGAGCACATATTCGATGGGTGTGGCTAGAAGGAATGCTATGTAAAGTACTGAAATTGTTGCGATCGACACTGTACATACCATGAACTGGCGTCAGTTGGAAGTCCAGCAATAACAGCAAACTTAATGAAACCGTTACAACAAATGGTGGCCCCCAAATTGGTGACTTTTTGTGCCGTTGCGCTGGTGCTGTCGTTGTAATGGCCAATGTGGCTAGTGTGAGGGGTAAATGGTTGTGTCGTCGGTGCAGTTCGGACATTTTTTCTTTGTTTTGTGAATTAAGTTTGTTGTTTACTCAAAGTTATATTTCTTCCCCCACTTTTTAGACCACACATACAGTGAACTCCAGCACAAAATACTCCACCTTTATAAAGTTGTAGTATATTTTAATTTTTTCATTGACCGCTGTTGATGCGTTTGTAGCTTACAATTGCTGCTAGTATTACTAAAGATTTTGCTGATGCTTGTGCCGCTTTTATTGCACTGCTACGATGAGCCGTTGGAGTTGGTGGCGCTCCACCAAAAAGGGAGGCGGCTCAAGCAGCGGCAACAAGCAGGTTATGTACATTTAAAATTTTGCAATCAGTTTACAAATGTCGCGTTTCACAGATAACTGTTGTCATTGAAATAATATAAAAGTTTACACTACATTTGTATTGAATATGACCGAGTAGTTATACACTCGCATTTTGCGATTTCTTACACTTTGACCGATTATTATTATTGCAATAATTATTGATTCTCCATTGCTTTATCACTTTCTTCCCATTTTTCACATTCTCAGTAGCAACGATTTGCCTACCTTGCTCCTACTTCTAATTAAAGAAAAATTTGCTCGACCCTTCGCCAATGCGGCCTTGCAACAATTTTGTCACGTGATATTCACTTATTGCATATAATAAAACTTTCAATATTGCAAGCGGCCGAATTATAAATTTTCCAATAAGAAATTTGTCTTAAATTTTAGCATGTTTACGCGAAATTTTACGTGAACTGTTTGCGCGAAAACCACCGAACGACGGAATCACTACCGTAGCCGAAACAAACTCGATAAATGAATAGTGTTGCCGGACTGAACTGTCTATAAAGTCCACGCTGTTTTCAAGTTGAAATAAGAGAAAACATACGAATTTTAAGTTTTACGCGCATATTAATTATGAGATTTTTTTATATATGATATTTCTTATAGATTTCAGACAAAGTTTATGTTTTTTTTGTGAAATGATTTGAGTCTAAAAAGCTTTAAGAAGACTTTTGGGAATATGGGAGCATTATTGAATATGATAACAATTTTTGACATTATCCTTTGTGCAACGTTTTCACACGAGCTACCATATCAACATGATTAAATTATAGAATCATGCCATATCAATATTTTCAGAAATTTATACGAGTTTGTTTGAATAGTTAGACAAGTAGGAGAAGATATTTTTGACAGTTGTCATGTTATTACAAAAGGTGACGTCAGTAGAGTAAAGAATGATAGAATACAAGTTTGCGACAACCCAAATCGTGATGCCACCACAGACGAGTGAATAAAAGTGGGAAGCAAGCTAATAAAAATGCATTTGAAGCTTTATTAACATTCGTGATCTCACATTTTGCAACGAGGAACTTCATTTTTATTATTTCGTTCAATTTAAAAATCAAAATATTTACAGATCGATTCACTTAAAAGAAATTTTCCATACAAAGGTTTGTGTATTGCTGTGCTGATTTTGTCATGAATCTGGGAATCTAGTGATTAGGTTGTATTAATTTCGGTATCCGAAAAAAAAATTGTATCTATATATATATTTATAATTGACGTGTACACCCTTTTAGGGAGTTTAGCCGATCTCCTTCTATTATTTGCGACGTGCGTCTTGGTGTTGTTTCACAAATGGAGGCGCTTTTTCATGGCGGAAAAACACTCGGAGGTTTGCTATTGCGTGCCGAGGGGACCGCTATTAGAAACAACTTTTTCTTAATTTGCGTATTTCACTGAGAGTCGAATCTACGTTCTCTCTGAATTCTTAATGGTAGTTACGCACCAATCCATTCGGCTACGGTGGCCGCCATTATAGGGATATGCAACTTATTTATTACAAAAATAATGTAAACGAAACAGAAGGTTTTTTAAAAGTTGCATAATTTATTAAATCAATCTACGAAAATTTCCTTAGAGCGAGCAAGTTGAAATATTTTTTAATGGATGATCTTCTCCAAATGGCAATTGACTACGAACAGCCGGCTAGAGCTAAGGCTCTTCTATCACCTGGTTTTGTATGTAAAAGGTTCAGTAGTGCGATTCACTAGCTCTTATCGATTCGACAATTGTTTGTTTGTCGTATATGTCGATTACACTGGCGATTGTGCTATTCACCAACTTATGTTATCTAACACTGAGCAGCTGTTTTCTTCTATTTATTCAAGTGGATAGAGAGTGGCATCTTTGTCAAATTAAATGTCAAAATGAGCGACTAACACAAAGAAAAAGAACAAAGAAACATACTAGCCAAGCTGTTAGATTCAATTTTAAGTGTTTTCTACTAATTATATTTACATAAAGTAAGTACAATAAAATAACTGTTTATTTGAATTTATTGTTTTATTAATACTTTTTGTATATTGCTTTAGGATGACATCGACAACAGCTGAAAATATTCCACCAGAGGAGGTAAATTGCATGAAGTGTATGTTTTAAAGTGTAACTTACTGGTGTGTAAATTTTTAGGTAATCCAAATGGGTATCGAAGTGAAAGATGAAAGCGAGATTTCGGAAGCCCCGTCGCCTTTACGGACGCCACTTGCAGAAAATTTCACGCTGAGGTCAGGTAATTCGCACATCTCAGACAGGAGAACACCACGGGCGAGCTTGAAAAGAAAGCGCATGGAAGAAGACGGTGATGCTCGGAAGAAATTTTTGGAAATAGCAGAAAAACAGGCAGATGCACTAAAGGTAATTTCTTTTGAACTTTATGTAAAATAATTTTATTATATTTGTCTATTGGTGATTGTTTTTTAATAGATGCTAGCCCAGTCGAGTGTAGAAACCGTAGAAGTCGCGAAACAACAAGCAGATGCTTTAAAGGTAATTTATTTTCAACACACAAAAGTGGCATTTTATTAATTGTTCATGCTATTTTTTAATAGGTCTTAGCCGAAAGCAGCTCTGCAAGTGCCCAGGCGAATAAAATGATGGCGGAGGCAATAGCCGTATTGGGGAATGGTTTAAGCGCTACAGCGGAAGCATTCAACAATCTAACGCCAATCATAAGCCAAATACTCAAAGGACATACTCGCACTTTTTAAATAAGTTTTTGATCATAAAATTTCACAGTTCTGATTAAATTACTAATTCTTCTTTATCGTTTGATTTAACAACACCAAAATTATTGTCGTTTAGATTGCTATAATCGACATCGTAACCAATCAGCTGATTTTGTCTTGTCGATTTTCGTAATGAAATGGGTTACTGAATAGCAAAATCGTAAAAATTGTGGTTAAGGAAAGATAACAAAGCGAATATCGATAAAATATGTTAGTGAATCGCACCACAGGTCAAGATTCGAAGATTCCTCTTGAAATGCTTTAAGTTCTTGCATTTTAAATGCAATAAAAAAGTGCGTGTAGCGTAGTACACATAACAGAAGTGAAACTTTCAAGACAGACAAAGAAAGAGGGAGAGACCCGAGAAAAAGACAGAGAGAGAGAAATAATGTATATCTAAATAAATTCAGAAAATTTGCAGAGAATACAAATAGACAAAATTTACAAAGAACGGAGAAGGGTCGATCGGTGTAGGTAAACGCCGGACACAAACCGTGGCAACAACGCGCACTACTCCGAGCGTTTATCAGCCGCGGAAACGCAGCAACGGCACAAATTACTGCAAGGCAATACCAATAAATCCGTCGTGGACCCAAACAGTAGGCACCAAGGAAATATAACGCCCAAAAGTATGCACCAAAAATATATTTCCTACAAGTTTGCACCAACACTCAAGCGCCAAAAAGTAGGCAGTGTTATTTCTCACTAGAAATTAGCAACTACAAGGAAAAACTCAGGAAAAATAGCCTAAAGTGTATCTAAGGTATATATAAGGTAAAGCTCTCTCTCTCTCCTTTTCCTCTACGTTATACTTTTTTCCCTCTCGCGGAACGAAAATGCCCAAAACGTTGCATGGCCTTGAAATTTTACTCTCCATTCTCGCTCGTCCATCGACGCCTAAGAAGCTTCACTTCAATAAAAGTTAATTGCGTTAATTTATATGTATATGCCTTTAGTTATATATGTTGGATTATTTATGTTTGTTTTATGGAGTGGAATATATACATACATATGTTTGACGTTTGTTTTTATAAATTTTTAGTTCATGTTTTTATATTATTTAAGATTTCTTTTTAATTAAATATTTGATTTTTAAAATCATTTTAAATGCTTTCAGTTATTGGTTTTTTACGCATATTAAAATAGTTTTAGGTAAGTCTCCATAAAAATATCCCGAAATTCCGGGATAAAAATTTTCCGTTTATGTTGCCATCTCTTTTAAATGCATAGACCTGCCGAAAACTTGGAAGAAAAGCTCTGCCCCAGAATTGTTGGATCTATAGGGTTGATAAAATAGACGACGAAGACCGATTCCCGTACCGTTCGTTCCCACGACAGACGGTTCTACGTAACCGGAACTCCCCCGGATTTATATCTGGCCAAGGACTGTCACTTCACCAGCATTCCTCGTATATGTACGGGGAATGTTTATGCTGCTACAACAACAACAACCGATAACTTCGCTATTCTTAACAGAATAATCAAACGGGATCTCAACTGCCGCTGCTAGATAAAACATTACAGGATTTTATGAATAACTTCAAAATTTTATTTGAAACATATAATCCTATATTGCAATGCGAGTATAACAATTAGTGTCAACAGTGAGACATTTTTATTTCGCAAGGCTTTGAATTATGAAACCCGCCCGTAATATGTACACATAATTTCTGTCGATAATTTTATTGCCAAAGTAAGCTTAGCACAGACAGAGGTGGCATGCCGGGTTCAGCGCCTTTTCGGAAACCTAAAATAAAGAGAAACAAATATTTTATTATAAGAATTCAAAAATGGTTGAGAATATTTTCCAGTTAATATAAATAAGACTGGTTCGAAGTTTCATAATATAGAAATCAATACTTTTTGCTAAATAAAGCGTACAAATTACCCAAATAGAGCACCATCGGAATAAATCCCCAATGAAATGTGGTCTTCGCTATATCGTAAACCGTTTCTAAACGTTCTTTTACGCCAGGTGCTAGTGCCATAGTTATGAATTTTAGTTAGATATCGTATGAACGTCGCAAATTTTTAAAATATACGTCAATCAGATAATTTTGTACAACACGAGTTTTGTACAAAATTTTACAGACCGAAAACAGCTGAGTTTCGGACAAAGTTAGCTGCGGTTTCGCGTTGCCAACAATTTGTAAAAGTGTACTTAACCAAGTATGCATTTGAGTCGCAATTTTAACATTAAAGCCCCACGTGCAAGTATATAATTCGTAACACACTCGGAACGACTAGAAATAGCCTCTAAGTTGCTTGTGGCAAGTCCAAGTTCATTTCAAAAATTTCTTCTAACTCATAAGTTGTTGCCACTTTCGTTATTCAATAAGAAATAAGAGCAAGTTGTTTAATGTATACATTTCGGTTGACGTTTTTGTAATTCACTTGCAGCACGTTCTGGAATCTATTGCCCTCGGGTCTTTGTTGTCAGTAGCCTTACAAATTCGAAAATATGGGAGTATATGTAAAAAATTGTGAATATATTGAAAATTGTGTTCTTGTACTTGCGCGCGGCGACCATAGCCCAATGAGTTGGTGCGGGATTACCATTCCGAATTCACAGAGAGAACGTAGGTTCAAATCTCGGTGAAAGAGCAAAATGGAGAAAAAGTTTTTTTTAATAGCGGCCACCACTCGGCAGGCAATGGCAAACCTCCGAGTGCATTTCTGCCATGAAAAAGCTCCTCATAAAAAATATCTGACTTTCGGAATCGGCTTGAAACTGTAGGTCCCTCCATTTGTGGAACAACATCAAGACGCACACCACAAATAGGAGGAGGAGCTCGGCCGAACACCCAAAAAAGGGTGTAAGTGCCAATACTTGCGCGCGTGTCTAAGGGTCAATACACTCTTACCAATGGCACAAACGGAAAACAGAAAACTTCTTATATGTGATATTTTGAAGGTATATAAAGCAAAGAACAACAATAAAGTATTTATTCCTAAAATTATTAGCCGATACAGTCACACTTTCGGAAATTGAGTATCAATTTGAATTTCAGACGCATTTCAACTTGATGGTCAAGTTAAACATCTGATTTCAATTCTTGTAAGAAAATTTTTGGGTTTCATAGAACTACACAAAACTCATGAAGTTAGTAAATATTTACAACAGTTACCATTTTTAATAAGGTACCAAACTTATTGACGTCAATGCGAGTAAAATTTTTGTGGTCACTGTCATCGACTTCTCTTGCTAAATCCTTTAGTAAATGCGTTTTTAAATCATGTTCCACTCTTAAATGAAATCATAACAAATTTTTTCGAAGAAATTTGTGATAATTTACCAACCTTGTTACTACAATATTTCATTTGCTTTATGTTGCTGTTAGATTCAAAATAAAATTTTAACATTTGGCATCTAATACTCCAAACAGTATTAATAAGATTTCGTTTATTAAGACACGATGGCACTTCACAAATTTTAATAATTTTTTCTCAGATTTAAATTGGACAGAGCACTGTTTTTGGTGACTTATGCCCAATATAAAAATGAATTTTGAAATCAGAATAAATATATCTAAACCAACCTCTTTTTGAACAAAATTAATCTTCGGCTTAAGGTCAACTTAGTAGGATATACACTTTGGCCTATAATTGTAATCGAAAATAAGTATGATCCATATTTGGCAAAGAGGTAAGAAAAACAATAGTTCATTTTAATCATAATCAAATTAGTAGCTGATTTTTACCTTAGAACCGGACTTAAATGTAAACCAAACTCAACCTGGTGCTAAAGTTGATTTTAAGCAATTTAAAATCAAATGAAATTTACGAATCTATTGCCATCAATTTTCAATATCTTGGAAGAGATTTTGATAAAATAAATGATGAAGATTGTTAAGACACTCTTACCCACTTGAGTTAGATGAAAATGCTTTTTATCAAGAAAAAAATCCAAAATCAAAGCGAATTTTGAGCCACTTTAAACTGACACTTTATTATACCAAAATTTAGGGCCTAAAAGCCGCTTAGCTGAAATGTTTCTGAAAATTCTGATAACAAATTTTTAACTTGTTTATACCTAAAAGGCGGTAAGCGCCAATGATATTTTTAAAGTGTTAAAAATATTAAAAAGTATTATAAAATATATGGAACTAATAATATTTTTATTGCTTCCTCAAGAGAAACTGGAATCAATTAATTCACTTTAATAGATTAGTGGGTGTAAACACAATTTCGAGACTGGAACGTACTTGTATTGTCCAGGACAAATTTTTCATCTTCTGACGAAGTAAAAAAAATATATAATAGAATACAGAAAAAATATTTAACTTATACATAAAACACATAAAAATTTGTGCAATACAAAATTCTTCTTCTTTACAGTTGTCATTGCGTCGTACTGCATTCCGGCATTAACATAACCAGCAACTCAATTTCGAGGTAAATTTTTTCTCTTCTAGCTTTCTATCACATTATTCCGTTTAAAAAAATTGACATATATTTGTTTTAGCCTGAAACATATATTACATTTAAAAAAGCGCAACTAATATCTCATTAATACTTTCATGTTTTGCCAAATGTTAAAATATCTGGACGAAGTAATTAGATGCGATGATATCTTATTTTTAAAATAAACATTCTTCACACTAATTGTGAAACGTAAATTTTAAAGAAATCTTAAGTTGTACTTATTAGGATTTAGCTTAAGTAAAACTGAAGTTTCATTTGTAATACCGAAATTTGAAATATCATCCCTGCACACCGAGTGCTGTTTATTGCAACCCTGCATGGATTCGTTTCTTTTCTCTAGAAGATTTTCTAATAGCTGCACGCGAACTCCGCGACTGTCTTCTATAAGTTTAATTTTCAATATATTGTTAAACGCATAGTGCCAGTTGCAGTAGAGTAAACGCATCTAAGCAATAACATAAACAAAAAACCGTAAGTGCTAATGAAGAAAATTTATAGATTGCAACTGAGTTTGATTCGTGAGTTTTTTTTTCTACACACGCACGCGCTCACACCTGCCTACCTCCTACACAGTGGTCTTTGCTAAAAATTTTCTTTGTTATGTAAGTGAATTAAATGAGGAAGTGGTTGAACAAGAGCGTGTGGGTGATGGTGTGTCTGAAGTCTGCTCAGGATAGTGTTTGAATCAAGGCAGTACGACATTACTACAGACATATACCGATTAACTGTCGAAAGTGCATGCGGTCATTTATTTTTTCCCCCATCTTTTGACGGCTATTCAAGTCAGTTGCCTCACAATTTGTATAACTGTAGTTGTAAAATTAATGTTATTTATAAAAAATTTAAAACTCAATTGTTTTTGTTAGTGTATTAATATATATTTTTCTTACAACATTTCAGTTAAAGTTATTATCTTGGAAAATTTGCAGAAAATGAGAACTTCAAGTGTGGTTCAATATGCGCTTCGTATGAGTTTTGGACAGGTGAGTGTGGTGATAGTCTAGACGTAAAAGTAAATTGTGGAGGGAGATGCGAGCACAAATTCCCAAGTGAAATTTTTAAAATTGATTTAAAGTGATCGCATTACCCTCTTTTTCATGTTAATTTTTGTAACAGTGATTTGATGAATTGAAAGCTGTTTAGAATTTTATATTGTACCGCTGAACCAATTATACTTATTTATATGGGTCCGAGTTGGGTTTCCCTTAAGGCCGGAAAATAATATTACCCACAAGCACGTGTAATATCAACTAATTTAACAAAGTTACGTGGAAATTTTATAAATCGCTGGTAATAAAGTGAGGCTGAAGTTTTTTTTACTCTTAGAAAACGTTGCTAAAGGATAAAGTTTTTGTTTGAAAGTGTTTTTATTATTTACGATTAACTAATTTTGCAAAAACAGGCATGTTTAAATACCATAAGTTGTTGTTTTAGCAGCATATACCTACATTCCCCATATTCACATACGGGGAATGCTACTGGAGTGACAGTCCTTGGCCGGATATAAATCCGGGTCGTTTCGGTAACGTAGAACCGACTGTAGTGGATGTTTAAATACCATATGTTGTTGTTGTTTTAACAGCATAGTCGCAGAATCTGCTTAAAAAATTATGAAAGCAAATATATGAGGCGCGAGTATATTCAATATAATGAGGAAGGGAGTAAATGGGCTGTATCCCCATCCTGAAACTGAAAACCGTACCCTCCGGAGGATCACAGTTTTTAAGTAATTTGTTGTTAAAAACCCTCAGCATTCCAACTTGGTCATTGCACATGCACACTTTTACCGAATCGAAGAGGCCTATGATAACTTACAACCACCATTTTGCCGATATTTTGATTCTCATATTAACATTTTAAGTGATTATGGTGTATATGCGTCAATTTCAAAAGTTCATTTTTTAGTTAATGTCGTATACATATGTGCGTCATGCCGAAAAAGGAAATTGCATTTGCTATGAAATTTAAAGTTAAGTAAAAAACGAAAATTTCCCTGTTATTTTGACATTATAAAGTAAGCATGAACACTGAATTTCCTGATAATCCTTATCATAATTGTTCAGCCAACAGAATCCAATATTTGGCTGAAAACCGGTTTTTCATCGACAGTCTTCGCTTGAAATTAATTCAGCACAGTAAATCGAGCTTTCTAAGAAAAACTAATCTCTTAACAAGTTAAAAGTTTTTATAAAAACACATGTTTTTGCTAACATGCAGTGAAGTTGTTGGGGTTTTCAATAGAAAAGAAATTTCTTTGCAAATTAATTTTCGATTTTATTCAGGTTTACAGTATTAGCTAAAACAATAGAAGGATTCCCAGACGGTAGCGTTCATTGATTAAATATTAAAAAAAAAAAATTAAAATAATAAATTTTTTTCAATATAATGGATGTAGTGTGGTACTCTGACGGAATCGCAGATTTTAGTGGTTTCAGACTGGTTTCCACTTATTTTGCTTGATTGACAACGGAGCAGTAAGCAAAGTTTGGTTTGTCCGCGTTCTAGATCGAAATTAACCTTGAATATAAACCCGCCATTTGGAAGCTATTCAAGTGAGCTTAGTTAGGAAACAGTAGGATAATGGTTGGCTAGACCAGATCTAATACTCGAAAAACGCAAAAGCTTAGCTTCGTTACATATTAATTCTGCAGATTAGTCGTTTTGCATTCACAAGGAAAAAATTGTTTCGCTGATGACTCAAAAATTTTAGGGCAAAAAGTACGCTGACGAAGCAGCCGTAAAAACGGAACAGACAACGTTTCCACGACAGTCGGTTCTACGTTACCGAAACGACCCGGATTTATATCCGGCTCAGGACTGTCACTCCAGCAGCATTCCCCTTATGTATGTATGGGGAATGTTTATGCTGCTACAACAACAACAGCGGAACAGACAAGAACGGTTTTATGATAAAAACGTGGCGTACCCTGGCATTCTGTGGATTTTCATTCCGCCATTTAAATACGAGTAATAGTTCAAACAAAAAAAGAGTATGCTGAAAGTTTTTATTTTATTAGGAAATTAATGTTATAGTTGACGGATCAGTTAACGATATTATATTTTCGTTGAAAATGCAGCTATCTTCTATCTACCTGCTTATTTCATATCAAATATAATTGCTCGATAAGTTTTGATAGTGTCTATGCATCCTATTTCTACGTAAAGGGTCTTTCCAAAGTGACGCCTAGATGCGAGTAGTGGACAATTACTAGACCAAATTTTTTTATGTCATCTTTGATATTTGGATAATTTATTTCACACCATGGAAAAACGCCTTAAAATTATTGAAACTTATAATGAAGATAGTCGATGCTTAAAAACAAAATATCGCAAAATTCGTGAATCGATTGATTCAAGTAATGGTGACATAAACTGGCTACCTAGAAGAAAATGGGATCTAACTGCGCTAAACTACTTTTTGTGGAGGTTTTTTGAGAAGTAATGTCTAAGCGAATAAGCCAACAACGATTCCAGAGCTGAAACACAACATTCGTATCGAGATTACTGAACACTATGCGTTCATATGTGAGCTAGTTCTTCAACATTTTAATACTTGCAATACAGCCTTTCACATAAAATTGCTAAGAGCCGTATTTCGAAAAAAAAAAAAATAGTGAAACCTAAAAGAATCGAAATTGTTACATGTTTTGCTTTAAAAAAGCATGTTTGCGCGTATTTTGGCCGACCCTTTACATGTATTTTCAATTGCTTCTTCAATTTATACTGATACCAGTTGGAAATGTGCTCGTCCTCTCCATTTCTACTTTCACATTTAGTGACTGCATAAAACCAAATACCGAAACGATTTCCAATATTATTTTTAAACAGGCAGAAATGTAAAAAACGCCCGCGTACGTTACCGCTTTCACATTACTAACATGGAACAGAGCATATTTCAACCTGGAGATATCTGCCCGAATTGCCAGCAGAATGGCATGCACCATCGATTACGCAGCTTTTATATTGACATAAATGAGCAAATAGTTAAATGTGAAAGCCTCTCTTGCCTGTATCCGTATATAAATGACTTTTCTGATTCTGAGGACGATGGCATGACCGAAGAAAAGCATATAAACGCTTCAAAATCAGCTTCCACACCATCTTTTGCTGCAAGTTTCAATGCCAACGATAATTTGGATGATACAGAAAGTGTGCGCTTTGTGGAGGCACTACTTTGTATTAATGGCAACAATAATGGTGCTGATGCATTAAGTGCATTAGAGAACACTGTAGAGAATAACTCTTCGCCGTCGTTCTTCACACTACAACCTGCTAGTCATGATCCGCCAATAGACGACCATGTCGAAAGCGCTTCGCCAATGGCCGACCATGTCGACAGTGCGCCGCCATCTTTTTCAGTGAAATTTGACACTTTCGAGTCCATGTCACATCCTAATGACAAAATTACTGAACAGGAAGGTGCAAGCTTTATTGACTCACTCTTTAGTAATTGTGAAACGCATGCATCAGTTGTACCTAACAAAAATGTTTTGGAAAATCAGTTACCTACACAAACAAGCACTGCATCTGTTGATATGCCAGTATTAAATTTCGATTTTACGGATATGAAACCTCCTAATGCTGAAGAATTCTTACCGGCACAAATTGAAATTCAGTGCATACAAACTGTGAAAGCAGAATTTACCAATAGGAATATTGAAAGTATTATTAAATGCGAAAGTAAACCAGAAATTGCAAAAGAAGAAAAATCTATAGAGCAAACTACTAAAACTAAGTGCATTAAAAAAGAAGTAGGTGTAACAACAGAAACCACTACGGTAACGCCAAAGGTGGCAGACTCGAATAGCGAAATGCGCATATCGCGTTACTTTGAGGCCTTGCAAATGAAGCTAGGAAATCTGCAAAAATCACAAACAAAAGAAGAAATGTCAGTGGAGCGTAAGAAGCGTAAGAAGCAGCAGCCTCCTCGTTCTAATGTGCAGCAGCAATCAAAGTCAGACAATGCAGCTGGGCGTAGATTAGTCAACGTGCTACAGGTGCTACAGAGTAAAAAGCAGAAATGAGCTGGCAATTTTTGGTTGCGATAGGCCAGTTGAGGAAATGATGCAGTTAGTATTTAGCTGCAGTTAAAATTATATCAGGCAATGGCAAAACTCCGAGTGTACGAGTATTTCTGCCATGAAAAAGCTCTTCATAAAAACCATTTGAAAAACTTGAAACTGAAGTTGCCGCGATTTGTAAAAATCATCCAAGACAAGCACAAAACAAATAGGAGGAACAGACGGCCGAACACCTAACTGAAGTGGGCGCGCCAATTATTTACTTATTTTTAGATTTATAATAAGTTTATATGTATGTATGGTAGATACATATGTATACATATACATGCACTCGTATGAATTCCCACGCTTTGTTTATCAATTCAAACAATTTGTTGACCAAACAAAACGTTATTTGTTATTACTGATAATTTAACATCTTTTATTGCTATTATCTTCTATAATTATTAATTTTTATTATAAATGAACTGATAAACATACGATTTTTTTTTTAATTTTTATATTGATAAGAAAACTAATGTAATTTGTGTCTAGATAATTAACACTACAATACATTTTTTCTTAATATCTGATATTATTTTTCAATTCATATATTCAAATAAAAATAAAACTTAAATCACTGCATTCGTAATTCTTTTAATTGCAAAGTCCAATAAAGCCTGACACGCGTCCAGTGTATGACTTTTTACGACGCACCACTTCTTCACTGCACTGTTTTTTTTTTGTATTGTAAGATAATGAAGTATTTAAAAACGAAAAAAAAAGTCGCTCTGACGCAATGCAATCAGTACAGAGTATAATGTGCTCTTGGATTTGGTTAATCGGCAGGCAATGCTATCGAAATTCGTTGACATTTTATAAGTGGAACATTTTGTGAGTGTGCACACCTTTATTGACGCACGATTCGGTTCAAAATGTGTTAACGTGTCAATGAAATAAAAAACAAATAAAAATATTTATGAGCCAGCAAAGTTTGTGTTTATTGAATTGGTTCCATTATCCAAACGCACGCAGAGCACATCTTACATATTTTAATGAATTGTCTTAAAATTAGGCATAAATTTTTTGGGCCAATGCACTCTTATTTGTTGTATTCTTGCTTGAGATGGACGACTGAGTCATTTGCGTACGCGATAGCGCACGTGTCGCGAAAAAACAAAAATTTCAAAACATTCATTTTTTTAGAATTTTTATTTATAATTTGTTTACCAAGCAAAGTACAAAACATAAACTGACTAAAAAAATAACACAATTATCTGACATTTCTCTACAAAATATATGTAGCTATCTTCTCATGATGGAAAGAATCATGAGATGGCGCCTATCGTGGTCCCGTTACTTTGCTCTCGGCGAATTTGACAACGAGTGATTTTAGCTCCAGTATGGCCAGATTACCAGATTTTCGTAACTTGATTTAGCATTTTTTTTTGTTATTTAGTCTCAGAGTTATAGTTCTTTCTTCATGACATTTTTTTGGCCTGTTCTAATTAAAATGTAATGTTTATAATTTTGTAAAATATACATTTTTTAATAATTAGTTAAATAATTGACTCAGTTTTATTTAGCTTTACTTTTTTTTAACATCTGGTTTCATTGCCCGCGATTGCAGGTGTTGTTGGTGATCTTCAGTCAAATCTCTCTCTCGCTACTTCAGTGTCGCCTAGCTTTAGATATAAAAACGCACTAAAATGCCCATTTAAAGAAAATAAAACACCAAATTTTTATTAAATAACTTAAAGAACCTTGTATGCGTGACAAATTGTCTTTAGAATGTGCGTTTTTTTTTAAATACATGTGTTATGCTTATGTACAATTTCATTTGAGTTTTTTTTTAAGCGATACTATTTTGTTAAGGGAACGACTTATTTGCTAAATTTGAGGTTATGTAACTAGATAATGTACTCTTTTTATTAAAATGTCAGTATGGTTTCTTTAGTATTTTCTGGTATTTTGTTGTTTATTTTTACAATGAATATAACTCTTAATACCCTATGTCACACTAAGGATTGATGGCCGGAAGAAACGATTATACCTCTATGGTTTTAATCCGCATTCAGTAAATTCAAACGCCGGCCAAGAGGTTTTCAATCTTAAGAAGAGTTGAGAGAGGGACATTTAATATTTTTGCATAACCTTAAAAGGAGCAAAAAATTAAATTCACTCTTTCAAAATATCAAATTTTATAAGAGCCAACTAATTTTCATTAGCACTAAAATCTTCTTAGAGTGGCCTTTTTTTAACCTTCTTTTGTATAATAATACAATTTTTTTAACTTAAAGTTTCGGTAGCTTTAAATTAAAAAAAAAAAAACAAACACGACTCTTCAAAATTTTCGCATTTTCGGTATAAAAAAGCACTAAATTTATTGCGAAGATCAAATGGTTGGCAATACTGCACAACTTCAGTGACGTCACGTACACTCTGATGTGCGCAATCTTCTTTTTATCATTCTTGGCTATCTTCTAATATTTTTTATTCTATGATACTTTCACTTGGCCATTCCATTATTTAGCATTATTTTTGCTTTGCCTTTTGGTGCCGTTCCATTGAACCAACATTAAACGTTTATTTATTGACAAAATCAATCTCAGTAACAAAGTGAGAAAATACGGCGCATTAAGTTGCAATTACATTAGCAGAAAAAAAAATAAAAATTTGTTGATATTATATAATATTCAGAATTTTCAGCTCTTATCAGCACTTGTGATTGCTGTCAGCTGCTTTAACGTCACACACTTGTACTCGTATGCGATTGGCTGCGTTACGCTTCGTCGTCATGCCAGTCAATTGTTATCGGAAGCCTTTTATTAATTTGTATTATTTTAGCGCCTTTTCTTTTTCTATTTGCATGCTTTGGCCTTTTTGTTAGGCGATAGTAGGATGCTCTGGCAAAAGGGCATTGAAATAAATACAAAAATAATTGATTGTGAGTGCATTATCGAGCGTAATTATCGCAGTTTTTACTTAGAAAATTGCATTCTTATCTGCTAAATCCGCTTAGCCTTTACATTAGATATTTGTCCCTGGGAGGTGGAGCATTTAAGTCAATTCCGAACGCGAATAACCCAAAGTTGTGAGTAATTGTCTCCAACACCTCGCTCTTGTGGTTGGAGGAATATTAAACTTTGTCAAAACATTTTTGTAGAATACTATTGTAGTAGCAGCAAAACATTCCTCATACATGTACGGGAGTGCTGCTGGAGTGACAGTCCTTGGCCGGATATATACAATAGTAAATCCGAGTCGTTCCGGTAACGTAGAACCGAGTGTCGGGAGGGAACCGACTTGTCTGTTGTTGTGGGTATAGCTTAATTTTTCCATTGGATGTCAGAATCACCTTGAACATAAGTAAAAAAAATACTGAACATTAGTAAAAAATACCCGCTAGCCAAACATAAGAATTAGAATACAATTTTTTATAGTTGAGTATAATATAACAGTCACATACCCTTGCTCCCACTACCAACAACACACACTTCCTTACTCATTCTCTTGTTGTTGTAGCAGCATAAACATTCCCCATACTTAGAGACAGTCCTTGGCCGGATATAAATCCGGGTCGTTTCGGTAACGTAGAATCGACTGTCGTGGAAACGTACTCAGTCTCGTCGAACTCACTCTCCTTACCCCTGCTATAGGCTCGTCTTCTTGTGTCTCTATCTGTGCGGCTTCGCTTTGCTCCACTGTTTCGAGGTCAATCTTTTTTTTTTCGTAGTACGTTCTCGATGTATTTCTTTACTGCGTTTCAGCTGTCCTCGCGTTCGATTGCTCATTATGTTGCTCTGCGCTATGTCGCCAATATGCTCCCTCAGAGCATTTCTTTCCGCGAGCCGTTCATCTGCCACTCGATTCAGTGTGCCATCGGCTTTGCCACTGCGGCATGGTTTGGCATCTCCGTTCTGAGAAGCTAGTGATGACGTATTTCTTCTTGGACTACCATGCATCCATTTGTTCGCGGACCATGAGGTCGACGGCTGCGCCTGATACAGTGCGGTAGGCTGAGGCAACTCTGATTGCCGCTGTTTGTAGCCCTGTCTCCAGTGCTTTGCGCTTCGCTTTGCAGTTTAGCACAATTCCCCATACTTCGCTGACGTAGAGGAGAATTGAGCTTGTAGCCGCCATAATTAGCTTTCTTTTGCTCTGTGTTGGCCCACCGAATGTTTGCCATTAATCTATTTAAGATACCTGTGACCTTTGCTGCTTTGGTAGCCGCATGCCGTATCTGGATCCAGAAAGTAAGCCTGCAGTCAAGTTGAATACCTAAGTATTACACTACTTTTTGGGTCACTAAGGACGTCCCGCCTATTTGCATGCCGATCTCGAGTGGGGTGTGACCTCGTGTCATAAGGATGACTTAGGTTTTATGTTTGGCGAGTTCCAGGCCGTGCTCCTCAGCCATATTTGCGTCCTTATCATGACTTGGTTCAGCTTCCTTCTAGCGTTCGCTTATCCCACAATATCTCGTCGTAGTTCAGATTCCAGTGATCGGGGCTTCGAAAATAGATCCTTGAGCTGTGCCAGACGTTACCGCTTTTGTTTTCTGACCATCTGGTGTGTCGTACAACAGTTCACGCTCACTCTGGTAGCTCTGGAGAATTATAACATTGTTATTCGGACAAAAGGACTTTAATATGTCGAATCGTTTAGCTTAACCCTATAGAGGATGAACAATACACCTGTGTTCAAAATAATAGGAGCACGACGACGAATTAGCAAGTTCTAATTATTATTTTTGTATTAAATTTTTTGTGTATTATTTTTATAAGGTATTTTGCAAAAAAAAAAAATACCAGTCTAACGGTTAGACGGGATAGAAGTGAAACCTTCCGTAAGACAAACTGAGAGAGAATAAGACGAAAGCAGCATTAGGAGCGGGATAATTATAGGTTCATATAATATTGCTCTAAAGTTCATATTTTATTTTCTTCATTTTATTTTATTCATCCTCAATGTTTTCAATTTCAACAAATGATACGAGTGGCTTATGATAGATAAAATATGATACAAATGCTTTGGTTTCGATGTTGTCAAAAAAAATACCCAAACGGACCGAAGAAACAGACTTACAAATTTCTTCCATTTTCGTCTACTTGTATTCATATAAAAATTTATATCTCTTCCCACCAAAGCTAAATGTATTTGTATATTTCTTCTTGTATTTATTCAAGGCCGAAATCTCGGCGGTACTGCAATACCGGGCTAACCCGTGGCATAGGTGGAGCAAGCTCCTAAAACACTCCGCCCATTTCCAAAAATCAGTTTAACATTTGTTGTCCTCCGATGGAGGATCTATCAGATGTTAAGCTGATAAGAACAGATACCACACTACCTTGTCAATAGATTTTAAATAATAAACCTAATAAACCTTTTGAGAATTAAACGCTCACAAAAAAAAAAATTAATGTACGAAATATTTATACCGATTCACTTAAACTGACTTTCAGTATCTAAACCAAAAATAGAAAAGCCAAAAAACTGTTTTCAATAAATAATCAGAAATGTCCTACAATGCAAATTTCAAAAAAAAATTTTATTTCTTGTGATTCGAACCAAGAATTTTGGATCGGAAGCTCACATTGCTAGCCGCTCGGCTATCGCGCCATACTGTCGGTGCTGGCCTAAAAGTTATTTAGTTCGTCGCTACGTTTATATGTAATATTCGTAGCCAAGTTGGTCGCTTTTTTCGTTTCACTTTTTCCCAAATCACTCCCAACGATTCTAAAGAAGTTTTCACTTCAAAAATCTTTTATTTTAAGCGCCAAACCTTATTAAAAATTCACAAAAATTTAACACATTAAAATAAAATAAAACATCTAAATTTCTACCCATTTATTCAGAATTTTTCGAAAAATTCTGGGCATGTAGTTTTATAGCCCATTTAATAAAGTGTAAGTTTTAAGTCGGTGAAAAATCGCATTGATTTTTGACAATGTTTTTTTAAATACGATGTTGAGAATTTTCTTACATATAAAAATTCTTCCGCATATATGTATGTACATAGGTATGCATGAAAAATATTACGAATATTGTAAAAGTATAAAGTGAATTAATAATGTAAGCGCAAGTCTATGTACTGATAAACTCAGTAAAGCAAAATGACTAAATCAAATGTGAAACATCCAAAATTAAGGCGAACAAATTTAATTCGAAAGTGGAAAAAAATTGTCTTTTAGACGGTTACCATTCACCACCAATAAGAAATGTATGTACCATATGTAGCACAAGAACTGCCACCCCAACAACAAAAACCCTATCATATTGTTATCTGTTTCAAGGTCACACAGACGGGGGTTTAGTCTGTCCTCAAATTTAATGCGAGTACAGTTTTCTTCGTAGTACATATTTCTTTAGTATTTGCATATTAATTTGCTATTTTTAGAATAAATTATGCGAGATAAGACTTTGCTGCTGGAAATAAATAAAATGCACTATAGTATAATGATAGTGAAGCTATAATTATACAAATACATGCACACGTACGTGTTTATGGCGTTTTTGCAAACAATTTATAATTCATAAAGATATACAAATATTTACTCTTTCATGTCTAATTTATAGTATTGTGAAAAACGCAAATGATTGCACGTAACAACACCACCTCTGGCCATATCTGGTCATTCATTCAACTTAAGGCATTCGCATACGTAATTTCGTGCGCTTAGAAACATACACACGCACAAGATAACAACGACGTCAGCGGCAAAGCGCCTTCTTCGCAGTCAAGTGACGAACCCCCTTTTTTAGCAGACGCGCAGAATTCACAAGTTCACGAATACTATCATTCTTGAGTTTTGTTGCTGTTGTTGCTGATTGCTTTGAGTAGACGACTTACCAGTTCAATGAACGGCCACCGCCTATACAGTTACCCGTGCTATGGGGTGGTTAGTACTCGTACATAGTACATACACACTTGTTAAAGAATTCGGCTTGCATTGTTACAATTTTACCTTGAATTTTTATACTAACTTGATTTTTAGTAATAAAAATCAATTTAGATTTGCATTGCGACGCCGTGCGGCGTAAATTCTTTTGCGTCTTTCTTCGTCTATTTTTATTCTGGCGTCAACGCATTAGTTATGTGCATACATATATACACTTGTGGACAAAATAATAGGTGTGTGCTGAATCTGTACTGATTTACGCCCAATAGTGTAATAACTGTTATTTATTTTTGATACCGCTACATTTTAATGAAACAAAAGGGAAACTAGAACGTAAGTAAAAAACATTTTTGCGACTCAATTGGTAATTTTGCGTGTTATTGGAAAGTAATGATTGTTTGATTGAATTCGCTTGGCCATAAAAATAGGTGTATCAGCATTTTTTCGAAAATACCTTATTATTTGAAGTGTTATCAAGTATGTTTTGCTGCATTGTTCAATTTGTATTATTTTGACTGGTTCAATAATTATTTAGAATGGGTCGTAATAGCCACTGCACCGAAGTAAAGCGTCAATTGGTGAAGAAAATTCGTGCGGAAGGGAAAACGTATCGCTACATTGCTAATACATTGGGACGTTTGGAAAACTTTGTTACGAACTCTTTAAAAAAGAAGTGTGAGAAAGATAATCGTGGACGGCCAAGATTGACGGGCCCGGCAGAGGATCGCCGTATAGTTCTTATGACCAAAAAGGATACTTTTGTGTCTTTGCGATAAATCGCAGCAGAAATGGGATTGAATATAAGCTCGCGGACAATACGACGGCGCTTAGTGGATGCTAATCTACCAGGACGAAAAGCTAGAAGAGTTCCACTTCTACGAAAGGTGCACATACAGAGAAGAAAAGCATTTGCTAATGAGCACAGAGAATGGTATGGTCCTACTGCAGAAAAAAAGTGGCGAAATATTATATTTGGTGACGAAGTAAAGATGAATTTATACGGTAATGATTCCAAAAGAAGTGTACGCCGCCCGAAAGGCAAAGAATTTGCGTCTCAGTATACCAAAAAGATCATTAAGCATGGAGGCGGAAACATTATGGTGTGGGGATGTTTCTCTTGGCAGGGTGTTGGTCCTTTATTTTGGATAAAAGACACAATGACCGCGGCTGAGTATAGGGATATTTTGCAAAATGTTATGCTTCCATATGCAGAAGAAAACATGCCTTTGAGATGGTGTTATCAGCAAGATAATGGCCCCAAACTTACCTCGTGGTGTCGGAGTGGCTAAGAAAAGCAAACATAAGTTGTATGCAATGGCCAAGTCAATCCCCTGGTCTCAATCCTATTGAGAACTTGTGGAGTGATTTGAAGAGGAGACTGGCAGACTTTGCATTCCAAAACAAGGAGCAATTGTGGCAGAAAACCAAGGAAATATGGGATGCTACCCCTTTAGAAACCTGCCAAAAATTAATAAAATCCATGCCCAATAGAATAGGCAAACTTATACAGAACCATGGAGGATATACTGGTTATTGAAATACTAGCGGTTAAATTGAAGTTGAACTGTCTCTTTGTTTTGTTTTTTGTCATATAATATTTCACACCTATTATTTTGACCAATGGTATTTTTTGTTATAATTAAATTTTCATTTGTGTGTAAAAAGTAAAATGAATTTCAACATATTTTTATTTAATAAAATAAAAAAATACTAAAACAATAAAAAACACTCTTGTTTTTACAAATTTTTGAATGTTATTAAAAAAAACTTTGTTACACCTATTATTTTGTCCATAAGTGTATATGTACATATTTTTCGACATTAAGGGGGTCTTCTACCGTCACGGTTTGAAAAAATCGATTTTTTTTTTTTTAGATTTTTTAAAAGCTACTAATGTTAAGAGTATGCTATAAAGAGGGTTTTATGAAAAACATGTTCCTTCATGAGCATTTCGGGGAGAATACATGCATGCGCGTGGCATTTTCGAGCGTTTCTGTGGCGTGACTTTATCTTTAAACGCCTTTTCCCGAAAGTTGACTTTTTTCAACTTTCTGGTCACACATCTACTATAAATATTTGTCGAATTCATTCCATCTTTTTTCCAGTTATTCAGTGAACATCTCGCTATGTTTTCCCAGACCACTTTTTTCAATTTTTGATTAGTTTAATTTTGCGGGCCTCTAAAGTGTAAAAAAAAGAGGAAATTTTCAAACTTTTTTTTTAAAATCACGCATTTTTTACAAATTTCAAAATATTTAAAATCGCCACTGGGAAAACATAGCCAACGCTACACTTTATGATAAAAAAAAATTTTTTTGATTTCAGATAAGTAAAATGGTCGATCGCGTGCCACAAAGTCGCCTAGGACATTTTTACAAGGGCAACCTCGGGGACGGTTCAAGGACACAGGGCCAAAGAATTCGATTTGAAAAATATATTTTTAAATAGTGCAAACTTGTGCAAATTAAATAAAAAAAATCTGATTTCATTATCTCAAGTGTTTGCTTTGTAATTAATTCCCAAAAATAGGCCCGAGATTAAGGCGCGACGGTAGAAGACCCCCTTAACACACACAGCTGCAATAGTAGAAAATGCCTATAGGAAAAGACAAGCATTAAGTGTTAGTAACATGCGCGGTTAAGATCTCAACCATCCTGTTGCTGTTGTTGTTTTTTTTATCATTTTCATTCTGGTTGATTGTTTTCACTTTTGGCAATTTTTGAAACTTCATTAAACCCACATTTTTCATGTGTAATTTTTTTTATATTTTACTCGCATTTCACAGATGCCTTGGTGCTGCTACAACTTATTTCGATAGTGAAGGGGGGGGTGGTCACGATGCGCATTTATTAAAGGTGGTGGTACTAGATCAACAACAATGTTTTGTACGTTCGGTTGTCACGGCAAATTATTGGAAAAGTAGAAAACATAAAATTAATTCGCCTTGTTTTATTCTGTGCTGACAGCCACATGGACACAGCGAAAAAAAAACAAATCAGCTGATTTACCAACACCACTTTAATTAGATTCGCCTTGGGGGCCATGCATTGAACAACGTATTTTTTTTACTGAAACGAACGATTAGTCTATTACGAATCACATAGAATGACAAACAAAAAGCAAAAACGTACCACTGGATCTATGATGACGTAACAACAATTAGATAAACTCACTCGGCTATGGTAGCACGTTGACGTTAGGACGTCTACCCTTTTTTGGATAATCTTTCTGAAGTGGCAGAAACGTTAGGCCCAGGAAACATGCTGGTTGGACGAGCTGAGTCCAGAGCGAGAGTGGTGTTGGGTGAGTGGATTTAAGAGGACATGTCAATAGGAGGTGGTTAGTGTTGTGTGGTGTGCCTTCACATGCTGGACATACATTTGTATGTATATTGGGTATGCCGGGGCGATTCTGGACAAGTAGGTGCTTAACCTAGAAGTATATCCAGAACGTAATTGAGCCAAAGTTAAGCAGGTCTCACGAGGCAGCTGAAGCTCTTCGTCTGCGATGGGTGGTGATTAGACTCTGATGACGGCATTCGTGGGTCGGTGGTTTATTAAGGGGGAAGTCTTTGCAAAATTTCAAAAAATCGATTTTCTTTTTCGATATTTCTAAAGTAGAGTATCTTAAGAATATACTGTGAAATTTTCATGCGGAAATTCCCAATTTTTTAGCTTCTACAGCCCATTAGCTATGTAGAGAGTGGTCCGCTCGCTCCTGTACCTCAAACTTTAAACTCATTTATCTCGAAACTGTATTTAAAAAAAATGCTCGTGTTGTAACTTAAAAAGTTATCGACCGATTTGTTTAAAGTTTTGTGAGGCCTTTCTGTGCATTACTATCGGAAGGATAAACCTAAAATTTCAGCTATTACTTTTTGGGGATTAAAAATGTCAATGAAATAGCCCTAAATTCTGACTTTTTTTTTCAAGGGCTTATTTTATATTCAATTTTATACTTGTTTTTTAATTTTATAGGTTCATCCTTTCCGTTAATATGTTATAAAAAAAAAAACAATTTAATTTTTTTGTTTCAGATCGATAGATTAAGAGTAATAAATAGCGCAGTTTGGGACCTCGTGCCATAGGCAGCCGACAAGAAATGATACTGAGCCGCCATTTCGGAAAAAAAATTAAAAAATTTTTTTTTGTACTTTCGAAAGGTTAAATAAAATTGTGTTAAAGCTTCAAAATGCTATACATATTTGATCACCTTTAAAAATATGTTTAAAAAATGACCGACTTTGAGGCTTCTACATGGACTTCCCTCCTTAATACCCTATTTATGTTAGATTAGGTTGAACTGATTGACTAGCAGTCACGCATAGACCGGTTTGGTCCATAGTGCTATCAGATGAAGTTCATTAGTTATACGTTTTGAAATAGTCCACCACCCGCATGGTGCCTGATTATATGCCGAATTTAGTGATACAGTTCCAACCCACTGCTGAGATGTTTTCCAATACGTCGAACTATGATGACCACAAATATTATATTTTTAGCTTGTTTCTAATAACGCAGAACATCCGCAAAGGAGTTGCTTTACATTTCCTGCATTCCTCGCGGTCCGAGATTCCTATCTTATAAGCGTACGCAGAACATCCGCAGTTGCTCTACATTTCCTACATTCCTCGCGGTCCGAGATTCCTATCTTATAAGAGTACGCTGCTAGTGGACTATATCCCATCAGCACGCCTATCATAGCTCCACAATATCTTTGTGTTAGTGATAGTATAAATCGAGTCGAGAAACTCTCACATCTTGTCCTGAATTTTCTGATCATGCCTTCGTCTATTTCGTTGCATAATGTCCGTATTGACTTTGGTATTTCGTTAACAGGATCCGAAGATAGAATCGGGGTCTTTTCGCTATATCATCTACTATATCGTTCCCTTAAGCATTCCTTTTTTTTCGTCGTGTTCGAGGATCCTTTTAAAAAAGTTATATCCATTAATCGATAGAAAATTAAATTTTAGGAAGCTATATGGAAGCTCAAGTCGTTAGCTATAATCGAAATATATTAAATTCAATTCAGAAGTATATTAAAAATGAAAATGCCAGGTTGAATTCACACAAATTTATCTATCGAATTAAGATCTGTCAACTATGCAGGTCATTCCATAACATTAAACCTATTCGCGCCTTCAGCAACTGTTTTCCACTTTCTTCGTGTGTCTAGAAAACCGAGAAAAGTGACATTTCTACACGGGTCTATGTGAGCTTACATACATAACTTTCTTGATCCAGTAAATCGTTCCAATTTTGCAAAAAGAAGCGCACGTCCATATAATTTTTGCAAAACTCATTCTGTTTAATAAAAATATTAAATTATATTTGCAAATGTTAGGTTAACTTTAAAGTTTCGTTTTGCGAATTCGTGTGAACGTCTTAAGAAACAAATACAATAATAAAGAAAAATATTTGCTTGCCTGCAACTGCATGTGTACATACATACATATACTCGTACATAATATAATATACTCGTATATAGTACACATATACAGATATTTATTTTATTTGAGCAAGCGCTTATTGGGCACCCTGCCAGTCTGCTCTCTTTTCGGTTAGTTGTTTGTGTTTATTTTTATATGCGTTTTTTTTTTCCTATAATCAACCGAAAACACTTGCTAAAAGTTGGTGGGCCTTGTGTGCCTGTGACCTTGCCTGTATTTTGGAAACTTGTTTCCTTTTGTGTGGCAATAAATGAAAGAAAGACGGAGATAGTAGAGCACAGTGTTGGCTTGAATTTTAAAATGCGTAGAACTATTTTTAAAAAGATAAACAAACCAATTTTCGATAATTTATTATTCACTTCAAATAAATATTTGCCTTACAAATTAGTTTCGCGTGGCTACCAAATGCCTTATCTTATCTATTCGTTGATAATCGTTTGATTAGGTCTGTTCATGTAAAAATTATCCAGTAACTTGCCCATAACTCAATTTCCGCGAATTCGCTCTCAAAGAGAAAAATATCAAAAAAAAGTGCACGAACGCAAAAGCAGTAAGAATTTGCAAGTTTTACGAACAACTGATTGAATAGTTGGCGGGAAAAAAATTAAGGAAATAGGAATTAAAATATCGATCTTAGCATTACATGATTTTACTTTGTCCACAAAAATTTGTTGCATTTCATCTTCGCTGTCAGATGAAGAAAACATTCCATTAGCAATTGTATTCTGGCAATCACAGTTTTCTTCATATTTTCCTTGCTTCCGTTTTGCCGAAATGTCCAAAGTTGTTTTGTATTAGTAGGTTGCAATTTTCTTACTTCTCTGTCCAACTAGTCCCACAGCAACTCGATCGGGTTACAATCCGGCGACTGAGGAGGACCATTCCATATATTTGAGTTGTTTTTGATTTTCTTTGGATGCAATGTAATCCTGGCAAAATTTTGAAGTGTGCTTAGGATCGTTATCCTGCTGGAAAACGAATCCGCTGCCCATAAGTCTTTTCCCACTCGGGAAAAGCGTGCCGTTGAAGTATGTTGTGGTAGACTTTTTTGTCCATGATACCCACAATTTGCACAATGTCTCCAACTTTGTCTCCAGCAAAGCATCACCAGACTAACACTGACCCTCCACCATGCTGGGAACAACACAGGGGCTTATCATGCGTTCACCGACAAAACGACGAACATATTGGCGGCGTCGTTTGTTGAAAATTTCAAATTTGGACTCGTCCGTGAACAAGACTTTAGACCGTTGTTCAGTTGTCCACTCTTTATGTTTTTTAGCCCAATTAAGTCTCTTTACTTTATTTTGCTTTCAAAGTAAAGGTTTTTTGGCGGCGACGCACCCTTTTAGGCCGTAGTTTCTTAGTCGTCGCTGTACCGTCGAAACAGATACTGGAGCCTCGCGCGAGGAATTGAGTTGTTCGCGAATTTCAGGGGCTGTTAGAAAACGACTACAACACATATGAACTTATCCATTTTGGCTCTTCTATTTATCTGGAAACACAAAAACCAAAAAAATTATTAATCAGTATGACTGTAGCTATGCCCTGCTACTAGAATAAAAGAAAAAAAAATGACAAAATGGCGCGGTTTTGATTTTGACACTCTAAAAATCGTTTTTTTTTTTCACTTTTTTAAATTTCAAAAAAATACGAAATAATTGAAATAATATAATTAAAGTACGGGTGATAGCCATTGATGTTGTGAGCAACATATTAAAATTTCAGAAGACTCGGTTAGATAGTATTTTTTTTTTTGACAACGCCAGGCCGAAGAAAGTCGTTTCGAGATAAATGAGTTGAAAGTTTGAGGTACAGGAGTGCCCGGGCAACTTTCTACCTAGTTAATGGGCTTTAGAAGCTATAATATTAGGAATTTCCACATGATATTCTTATGATGCTTTCGAAATATCGAAAAAGCCGGCGCACAGTGATTTAAACAATAGACAAAAATCAAAAAATTAAAAGCAATATTTTAGAAAAACAAAAATGGGAAAAAAATCTTCATTATATTGCTCAAATAAAATCACCTTAAGTTTATTTTTATTTTTTGTTTCCTTATCAGTAAAATTATGATAAAGTCTACCTAAATAAAATCCTATTTTGTTTTTTTTAGATCTGATCAACATTTATTATTGTATGGTAGTTCGTTCTGAACTTTTCGATATTTTATAGTTTGACTCGTTTATTATGGCAAATATTCAGCAAGGTATGTAAATATTTTAATATACTACTGTGGGCAAAGAGTAGGGTGAATTTATTTGTCAAACTTCGCGGGATTAAAATTTCGCTCTAGTTATTTTTTTCATGAGTTGGCAGCACTGTTAATAACATCTGGGCCAACTTTCATGTGAATGTCATCAGTAATATATTTACGCTTGTGTTTACCAAACGACCAAAAGTGTATTTTTCGATTTTTACAATGTCTGATTTGATTGAGCAGAGAAGTGCCATCAAATTTTGTTTGCGGAATGAAATTTCGGCTGCGGAAGCGTTTAGCATGTTGCAGAAGGCATTTGGTGATTTGACCATGTCGCAGAAAAATGTTTATAAGTGGTACAAAGACTTCAAAGAGGGTCGAGAACGTGTTGATGACTTGGAGCGCTCCGGACGACCATCGACGTCAACAGATGACCAACACGTCAATAAAGTGAAGGAGTTAGTGCTCAAAAATCGTCGATTGACTGTTAAAGACCTTACTGATATGATCGGAATATCAGAAGGATCTGTGAAAACCATTTTGAAAGACCATTCGGGCCTACGAAAAGTCAAATCTCGTTTGGTACCGAAAACTCTCAATTTCTTGGAAAAAAGTCGTCGCGTTGATGTGTGTGAAACAATGCTTTCAGACTATCAGGACAAGCTCAAATGCATCATTACGGGAGATTTGGTGGATACATGGATTGCCCAAAAAACAAAGGAAAAAAAGTTAGTTGAAAAGGTTCTAAACCTAATGAGACTTCAGACTGTCACGAAAGCAACTAAGCGGGAATTCGAAAAATCTGTTGGCATTTTTTGTGGGAAAATAAATATTAAATGGTAAAAAAAAATTTCGCAGAAAAGAACAGTTTTTAGCCAAAGAAAGCAAATGGCTGAACTCTGAAATATATATGACCTCATCACTAAAATCAGCTGTTCCAGGTAACACTTTTGCTGAACAAAGCACTTCTCGTGGAAGACATTATGTAGCTTTTGGGGAGTCAAGTGAGAAGAACTGAGGCGAATTGATGAGAATTTGATTTTTAAATTTTCTCAAATATTACGTGTTGTGTCTTCTGGAAAGCAAATTAACATCGTTTAAATAATACCAGAAAGCTTTACATTGAAATATATGACTGGTTTTATATGCCTTCCAGTGTCCATAAATTACACTGAATAACAACCCAAAAATATCTTGTTTGATGATTACATTTTCTAAAGCAGTTTTTCATGCTGATTACAAATCTGAAAACCGTTTTTCTCTATCACGTCAGGTTTTTAAGATGTTAACATAAACATACATTTTTTAATCCCTTATTGTTACGAATTAATAAGAAAATAGAGTTTAGTTTCCTAAGTTAATAACATATTTGCAATATGGCCTTAGTTGCCCAGCCCCAACATATACTTTATAAATTTATTTATAAAGTATAGAATAAATAAATAAATAAAATAAATATTTGCAATTTTTTTTCAGTGAAAACAATGGCGGCTAGAGGCTGCATCAATTCACCAGACTTGTTTTGTTATGTGTGCGGCTATCTCACAGACAAAAGATACCGAAAGACACCATTTCTGAGAAAAGCTTATGAAGTATACTTTGATTCAAAGGTTGACAGCGGCAAGTTATGGCACCACAGTTCATTTGTTTGACATGTGCATGCAACTTACGGGGTTGTATAAGGAAGGCTAAAAATAACAACCATCTGGCATTTGGAGTTCCTATGATATGGCGTGAGTCAAGCAACCACATCACTGACTGTTATTTCTGTTTGACAAATGTCACAGGTTTCTCATACAAGACTCGTTCATCTGTGAAGTATCCAGATATTCCCTCGGTTTCAAAACCAATTCCACATGATCCAGTCAGTTGTCCAATACCAACATCACCTACAGAATACAGAGTCGATGATGCAACACAAGAAGAAAGTTCGTCTTTCAGCAACATGGCAGACTCTGACTACAATCCTGATGATGATGAAATTCATTTGATTAATAATGATGATCTTTGCGACCTTGTACGGGACCTGGCACTAACAAAAGGTCAATCTCAACTGCTAGGTTCACGTCTGAAAGAGTTTAATTTGCTATCACCAGGTACAAGAACTTCATAATTTCGACATAGACACAAAGAACTCGTGCAGTTCTTTGCAATGAGTGACAATATGTGCTACTGCACTGACATCCAAGGTCTTATGTCAAGCCGCGGTGTAGAACATAAGACTGAAGCATGGCGTCTATTTATTGATTCCTTAGCCCAGAACTTTTTTTTCATGCTATAGTTGTAACTCTATACATGAGCTACACAACTGCTTTTATTAAATTAAAATCGGTAAAGTAATACAGGAGTAGTGATTTTTGTCCGATTAGCCCATATACCTGAATCACTGTGCGGCGGTCCCCTTAATAACCAAAAAGTACAGGCATAAAATGCAAAAAATACGATACCTTCAATGCTTTCGATTTGAAACTTCGGAAACTGCAGCCACGGCGACTGGAAGCTGTGCTTCAGATTTACATATTTAGCTCTATATCAATGACCACCGATTCCTATTAAAATATGACTTCAAATAAACTTTATAAATTTGATCTAAAATATATTCACAAAATATACATTCTCCATTTTAATCACCATTTTTATTTAAATTTAGAACTTTGATTCAATTCGCTGATTTGAATTCGTGTTTATTTTTACTTTGCGATCAGCTGTTTTTCTCACTTGCATTCTTGCAAGTGAAACTTCATTAAGCAAAAACTTGCAATTTCCCATCAAAATGAAGTGTCATTTTGCGCTCTCACTTTCCCATACTTTGCAAGTGTTTTGTGTACATGAACACCAAAACTTGACGATTTGTAACAATTGTCACTTTATAACAATATTAAATTTAATATTAATTACTTAATCGTACTTTTTTCTTAAATATTTCTTATCTTTCTATTCTATTGCAGGCTTCATCACAGTCTTCGAGCAGTGTCTTTTCCACAGCCACACCGGACCGTGTTGTGTCACGTTCAGCTACAATGATGGCTGTATTTGGAATCGCAATATCCTCGTTTAGCTTGAAGCAGATGTTGGCCAGCAGCGGAGCCAATAAGTCTTCAAATGCTGCACTTACATTACGCAAACTTTAAATAAAAATATGCATAAGATGGCACTTCGTTTAAAATTTTTTATCAATTTGGAACAGAAGCGGAAGGAAGTACCACGAAGGTTGAAGTATGAGGGGGATGCAAAAGCATAAACAAATTAAAACCAAACCTGTATAAGAAAATAACAAAAACGAAAAAAAAATTTAAACAATCCAATCCACAACTGATGAGTCGACGATGTACGAATTGTAGTTAACAGACTAAATTTGTATTGAAGGCAACGTAGAACTGATAAAACAAAAACAACAAAAGAAGTATGTGGAGGAAGATAGACGCTGGGAGATCAACACAAGTCCCAAATGCAATGCAGCAATAAACAAAATGAAAATGTAAAAATAGCAAAAGAGTAGAAAAGTGCCTACGTTGTGTAAAATTATACATTTTGTGAGTTAAAAGCGCAAATGTGGCCGGCCGTTCGAGCGTTTGTTGGTGAAACATTTCAACATTTGGGGCGATAGCAGCAAAATTTCATAAGAGTGTAGTTCTATCATATATTACTAACTATGTTATGTATAGTAACTTTCATCGTTTCACCTATTGAACTATTCAGCTATGATTGATTTTTGAATTATAGTCGTTTGGTATTCATTGCAATCATCTATGTATGCGTACAACCCCAATCACTAGCCCTTAAACACAATTAGTTTATAGTTGTATATAATTTTGAATGTTATTTTTTATATAATATACATTATACATTTAACTTTAAATAACTATTTAGCTTTAGGTGACACTTTTGACGCGATTGGTAATCACAATCAAAACTTGAAATTTTGCTTAAATGCATTATATGGCACATATACATTAATTTTGAATGCACTCCATGATTTATTGACGCCAAACCCTCATCAAATAGAAAACCAATAAACGCATCAATCGTTTTAAATGCCATGGCTCGCCAAATTAATGGATGCTTCATAAAACTTATTAACGAAAAAAATTTATAATTCAACACAACGAAAGCACTTTTATAAACAAATCAACAAAAAAAAAGAAAAAAGAAGCTTGCAAGTGATGTTTGCAAGATTAGTAAAATTAACCCAATAAATAGTTGTGCGTATTTTTGGGAATTTAAATTTCTTTAGAAAATGTAATATGTCTGAAATTGTAACTGGAAGTGATAGCAAGTTCTCGTGCAACATGCCGCACTTTGAAATTATGTGATACTAATGTAATCGTCTTGCGTCACACATAGCAAAAGAACAAACACTCATGCAATAAAAAGCCAACATATGTTTAAAAGCTACTACAAAAGCTTGTACAAACATATTTTTTGCCAATTTATTTACTATTTGTTTTTTTTATTATTTTTGCACTTCAACACCGCATACATGTACCGGTAGGCAAACGCGTATGTTCATGCATGTGCATGTGTAATTGTGTTTTTGTGGTTTTGTTTTCATTTACTCTTCCACAAGAGTATCTATGTGCGCTTGATTTAGTTTCCAAATATCTAATAATACTATTTCCGAAAAATATAATTTAAAAAGCCATATGTTACAGAATTGTGCAAATGTGCGCGACGTAGGGCGAGAATATTATAAATAACACTTGCAAGTAAACTGTAGTTAAATTGATGATTATCACTTGAACGAAATACATGATATACATAGTTTTATTTAAAATTGCTGAGAATTATGTTTGTGTTTTTATTGAAAGAGATTTGGAAGTGGGAAATTGCTTTAAAAGGTACAAAACTCTCACTTCGGATAATAAGGGACTATTTGGGGAATTAGTCGGTTGCTTCGTTATTATTCAACTGCTATGATTAATATCACCAGTAGTTCACTAAAAACAGTGATAGAGAATTAATCTATTACAGATGAATGTCAGAATGTATGTGAAGTTTCATTTCAATCTGTAAATGCATTCTTTGTTTACAAACCATTTTGTATCGACGTGTCACAGCATTTTCTACAATAGAAAAAATCAAATGTCGTGCAGTGATTGAATTTTTATTTTTGGAAGGTTTAAAAGCAATGGAAATTTTTGAACGAATGTTAAGAGTGTATAAGGACTTTTCGCCATCAATTAGTGCAATAGATGATGACTGACTTTAAACGTGGTCGTACAAGTCTTCAAGACGATCCACGTCAAGAACGTCCAAAAAGAGCAACAGCAACTACACCAGAAATCGTAGAAAAGTACAGGAAATCGTATTGGAAAATCGTCGATTGACTGAAAGAGATTTAGTAGAAGCCCTAGGTTGTTTTCGAAGGGATAAGGTGGATTTTGTGCGTCGATTCATCACTAGGGATGAGACTTACATAGGTCTATCATCATGATTCTAAATCAAAACAGGAGGCTACGAGTGATGTGAATTTGTTTCTTCGGGTCCGAAATGAGTTCGTGTCCAGAAATCGACAAAGGCTAAAATCCATGAATTGAAGTTCGAATTGTTAGAGCATCCCCCAGATTTCAGTATTCACCAGATTTGGTCCTTAGCGACTTCCATCTATTTCCGAACGTAAAAAAATGTATGCGTTTGCTTATCATGCGTATTTTACAGCGTATATACAGGGTGGCCCAAATAAGACCTACTAATGTTAAGCACAAATAACTTTTTTCTTTTTTGACATATTTATTTTTCTCTTTTTGTAGGTTATAATTGAATTGTTGGAAATTTATTATAGAATCCTACACTACAACACTACGCGTTAAAATTACCGAGTTTTTCTATTCTTACACAATTAGCCACACAAATTTATTTTTTAAATACATAATGTTTTGATGTCGGATGAAGCGCATACCATTTAAATGGTTATGTCATCAAACAAAACTGTAGATTGTGGGGCTCTGAAAATCCAAGGGCAACACACCAACATCAGTTGCACCCATCTAAATGTACTGTTTGGTGCAATGTTATGGCCACTAGAGTTATCGGTCCATATTTCTTCGAAAATGAGAATGAAATGCCGGAATCGATTTCAGGAGCTTCTTACAGAGCATTGATTGAAAACTTTTTGCGGCCAATGGCGGAGCAGTATCCTAATTTGTGGTTTCAACAAGATGGAGCAACTACGCATACTGCTAGGCAGTAGTCTTTAGTTATTAGACGTCTTATTTGGGCCACCCTGTATATATATATTGCAGGGATGGAGTTCAAGGAGGCTATACTGAATAATTAAGAGTATTTCAAACAAGCCGTATTTTGCGTGATCGCGGGCAAAATTCTACTGGACATCCGAGCACAGCCAAGTGAGACGAATTTAACTGGCAGTATGGGTATTTCAAAACATTGCTGGGATGCTGCATGGAAGTTTGCCAAGCAAGTATTGCATACGCTACGACAGTAGGACGAAGGAAGGCGAACAATAGAGCTGTTTTAGTAGCAGCAGCCAGAGCAAAATAATATCTTACTTACTAACTTTCCTGCAAGTGCTAAATTTAACACGGAACAGTGTTCCAGAGGAGGTTGACTCGGGCATATCGACAACAATTACGGACGCTTGAGTTAACCACTCACGATCATATCGTAGGTAGAAAAGACGGTAATGCACATGACATTTCCGCACACTTTCAAAGTTCCATCTACTTCATAACGCAAATAATGGAGACTATCAGCGACGTATAACCTCCATACGTCATAAGTGGAGAGACTGGCGCAAGTTTTTTTGTGGTTGATAAACGCAAAGAACAAAATCACAATAAATGTAACAAATTGGAAATCAGCTGCTTATGGTTATGGGGGAAAGTCAAATTCAATTGAAATCTTAGGTTATGATACATGGCATGGATCCATGGTGAAACGATTTTTATCTAAGATCTATCATCCTTGGCATGGAACCACTGGAATCGAATGCAGTGTTGCTCATAAGATTGTTTGGAACATTTCGACACATGCTTATAGTTATGGTAGCTCTAATTCAACCTTAAGAATACGTCTGAAGTGAGCGGGCAGAAATTTGCTGCCGAATCCCTAAAGGCGTGACACCCAAACTTAGATTAGATTAGATTCCTTATGAGGTTGCACTTCGACCTCCTGGTCTTTTGTGCCCTCTACTCATCACAGTACCTCATCCAGACCCAGTTCCCCTTATTACACTCAGGATGGAGCTGCAATTCCTATTGAACATTTTAACAGTTCGTTTTAAACGCCTTACATTTTCCTGCCTTTTGCAGAACTTGTTTAAAATTCCGTCAATCAATTAGAAAAGAGCCACAAATAAGCTAACAACAGCCCTGTAGAATAAATTATGGCTGCCACGGAATAGCTACAAGTTTTTTATCAACCATTTCTCCATTGCTTCCAAACTGCTTTACCACATTTTCAGAAAGGAAATAGTTGTGATTATATTATCTTGGGTAACGTGCAATTCAATTTATTTTAAATAACACTGAAGGCCCTAGTAGTCAGTGAGGTAATTAAATTAGGGTTATATTGTATATATCCCGTATAAATAATAATAATATTTCAAATATGGTACACCTGCAATCAGTTCAATTTGTCCAACTGGATGTCTAATTTCCGTTTCCTTTTGCACAGCCCACACGAACAGATGATTCTTGTTCCACAAGTTCGTTCCACAGCTCACCAAATGTTCGAACCATCGTAATCTACTTCGCGTTAAATTTTCTTATCTCCATATGGAATGAAGCGAGTGATTTTCTTTGTCCTCCAGAACGAGTTATTTTCTATGAGAAGTGTGGCCAGACAAAATTTTCGCCCACTTCAATAATTTCATTAGGCAAATAAAGATATTTGATTGATTAGCTGGTATAAATAAACTTATTTTTTTCAATAAATATTCTTCTTTGTTTCAATAAATATACTGTAGCGATTAATATAATCAGACTACAATGCTATTATACGCAATTTATTTGAAATTATTGCCATCTGGTACCACAGTTCATCAATCGACTCATCAGTTGTTCTGAAATTCGCCGACAAGTCAAAATAGGTACAAAAATAGTGTGAAAAATTCGAAAATTTCTGTGTAAAACACAAATTCTCGACGCAGAGCAAACAGACAAATGTCCCAGTAAACGCTCGAGGGTGAATAGCAGTGGAAATTCGTGAGAATTGCAAGAATATTGCGTTTGCATTGCAAGTGGCTGTTGGCGACGTTGACTTTGACGTTAGCGTTTTAGGGTGACTGCGAGAGCGACTGCGAAAATAGATCAACAACGACAACGTCGACGTTGACAGAATTTCTGCTCTGTGCGTAAAACAAACAAAACCATGGGGATCAACGTCAGCAGGCAAGCTAATCTCTCCGAGAATGAACTATTGCGACGTTTTGTTGGACGTGCACATATTCCACACGAGGACACGTCCTACTGGAATGGACTGTTGAACTATCACATCACAATGCCGGAGGATAGGTAAGTCAGCGGTTGAATGAAAAGCTGACGTGTGCACTCCACCTCGTACCACACCTACACTCGAATCAAACACGTTTTCTTTTGTTTTGCAGTCAAGACCAGTTAAGTTTGGACTCGCGTCTGGAGACACTTTGCCAGTCATTCATCAGCAACAATCTTATGACGGGCAACTTTGGTTCACTGATATCTGTTTTTCTGGAAAAAGCAGCCGAGTTGCTATCTCTATCAGATAAAGAGAGCAACCTGCACATATGGCATACCTTCAATGCACTCTTCATTATACGTTCGTTAATTAAGTATATCATTGAAACTGGGTCTGAGTTCCAACTGTTGCAACATTTCGAAGCGATACCTAATGAAGAGTTTTTGCGTGCAGAAGGCGAGACAGCACTGCCTATTGCAGTCGAGGCCGTCGAGGATGGGGCTGCTGGTGTTGCACTCGCCAAGACAGTACTGGTGGTGGATGGCGCAAAGTTTGAGTCATTCATCGATGCGCTTGTAAATCTGATTGTAGTGATTCCAGTCAAGTAAGAGGGTGTCGGAAACAGTTTGTCATAAATATTTCAAATATCTGCTTTCACGCTTTTCCAGGGAATTCACATATCACTTGCATTTGGAGGCGGTGAATACCTTCATTACTCTGCTCTCCGTACACCTATTCACCGAACAACCCACAGAGAAATCGATAATTTTTAGGTAAATCCCGAATGGACTTTTAATTACTTACGTTACTATAATTTTGTTTATTTCCTTTGCTAGAACTATTTTTAAATGTCAGCATGCAAATGTGCTCGTGTCTGCGCTGCTACATTTTGTTGCGCGCATGGTTGAAGTACCACACAATATGTTCGGCTCTTCGTCGTCCGGTTCGTTCGTTTTTGGCATAGCTGAATCATTGCTTTCCATTTTCACCTTCCGCAAACAACAGGATGTTCTAAAAGCAACTGGCGCTACAGGCGCTGAGCTATCACAACAATTTCGTGATCACTACCCACTTGCCAATCAAAGTCTTCTGCTCATTCTCATATTGACAAATCACTGCACCACTAAGGATAACCCGTATCGTGCCAGCCTATTTGGTTGTGCCGACTCGAAAGACTCACCAAAAGAGAGCGCCAGCTTCCAGATCGACTTCTCCTCCGTTTATGAGACATTGTGTCGCATTGTGACTATCGACCAGGCAACACTGTTGCTTTACCTCTTGCTACATCGAAACGAACGCTTCTACCGCTTTGTAATGGCACAAAATGATCTAGAGGACTTGGTTATACCAATATTGCAGACCTTGTATCACGCACCCGACAGCACTTCGCATCACATCTACATGTCGCTGATTGTGCTGCTAATCCTGAGCGAGGATGACGGCTTCAACAAAAATGTGCATAATATTGTGAGTGCACTTCGTTTGCACCAACTCGATTTAAACTAATAAACTTCTACTACTTTGCTTTGTTTTAGATGCTGAAAAATATTCATTGGTATACAGAGCGCACCATATCGGAAATATCGCTGGGCGGTCTTCTTATCCTGGTTGTCATACGTACTATACAATACAATATGTTGAAGATGCGCGATAAATATTTGCATACCAACTGTCTGGCGGCGTTGGCGAATATGTCGGGACAATTTCGTGCATTACATCCGTATGTGGCGCAACGATTGATATCGCTTTTTGAGACTTTAGCGCGTAAGCATACACGTCTCGATGCGCAACTGAAGGAGCCGGTTAATAATGGAGTTTTCGTGAATGTAACCACAACGCCCGAAGATATGCTGCAAGATCTCACGGTGTTGGAGGAGGTGTTACGGATGGTATTGGAAATACTTAACTCCTGTCTCTCTAATCAGTTGGTTTATTGTCCGAACCTGGTCTATACATTGCTGTATAAACGAAGTGTTTTCGAAAGCTTCCGTAGTCATCATGCGTTTCAAGATATAATACAGAACATCGATATGGTATGCGAATAAGAAATGCGACAATGCGATATTTTGTTATGTTTCAGCACTTGTTGCATGTAAAGCTAAATATTTTGAACACTTCTTAGGTTGTTGGTTTCTTTTCGTCACGTCTACAACGAGTGCAGGACCAACGTGGTGAACTCAGCGTCAATGAGGTGTTTGAGGTGATATCAAAAGGAGCCAGTCAGTGGTCGAGCGACCGTCTGAGGGTAAAACAAGCATTTAATTATTATTATTTGTAGGGGATATACAAGGTGAAGTTCAAAATGAACAAGACTGGCGTCATAAAAATGTTTCTGATGGCGTCATCTTTCTAATGAGTTAGTGCGTTGGAAATCCAACGTCCAACGTAGAATCTCTCTTGCCAACAAGTGCTACTTTGGACTAAGTAGGCAACTGAGCAGTAAAGTCCTCTCTCGACGAACAAAACTAACACTCTACAAGACTCTCATTATGCCCGTCCTAACGTATGGCGCAGAAGCTTGGACGATGACAACATCCGATGAAGCGACGCTTGGAGTGTTCGAGAGAAAGATTCTGCGTAAGATTTTTGGACATTTGCACGTTGGCAACGGCGAATATCGCAGACGATGGAACGATGAGCTGTATGAGCTTTACGACGACATAGACATAGCACAGCGAATAAAGATCCAGCGGCTACGTTGGCTGGGTCATGTCGTCCGAATGGATACAAACGCTCCGGCTTTGAAAGTATTCGATGCGGTACCAGTTGGTGGTAGCAGAGGAAGAGGAAGTCCTCCTCTGCGTTGGAAAGATCAGGTGGATAAGGACTTGGCTTCACTTGGTGTGTCCAACTGGCGCCGGTTAGCACGAGAAAGAAACGACAGGCGCGCTTTGTTAAACTCGGCCAAAATCGCGTAAGTGGTTATAGCGCCAATTAAGAAGAAGAAGTGCGTTGGAAGTTATATCCCTAGCTGACTGTCAGTGAAAGCTTGGTGACATTCGTTTCAGTGGAAGCGAAGTTATTGCGTCTAAAGTGTCAGTATGTTTGTGCCATCGGTACAAAAATGAGTTTCGAACAAAGAGCTAATATATGATTTTGTTTTAAAATCGGTAAAACCTTTTACCGAAACATTTGAATTGATGAAAACAGTTTATGGCGATGATCAAGGCACATTCATTGAAGGTGGTGGCACTAGATCAACAACAATGTTCTGTACGTTTGATTGTCAAAGCAGAGTATTGAGAAACTAGAAAACAATTAACGAATTCGCCTTGTTTCAATCGGGGCTGACAGTCACATGGACATGGCGAAAGAAAAAAAAATCAACTGATTTACCAACACAACCTTTAATAGATTCGCCTTCGTGATGATGGTCTATCTCGTGCCATAATTCATGAGTGGTTTACACACTTCAGAGATGGTTGTGAGGACATAAATGACAATGAACATACGGACCGTCCAAAATCAGTAATCAAATTCATCAAAAATGAATCGAAATCATCATTGAAATTCATGCAATCGAGGTGAATATCTCCAAAACATTGATTTCTCGCATTTTAACTGATCATTTGGGCTTATGAAAGGTCTGTGCACGTTTCATGCCGTACAAAGTGGTCAGAATTCAACATTCGAAAGACTCATTAAAGAAGCGAGAAAAGATGAGAACTTCCTTTACAATATTGTAACTGGTGATGAAAGGTGGTGTTTACAACATGAACCTTTGGGCTTCCGAAAGGTCTGCGCACCTTTCATGCCGTACAAGTTAACTGAGGACCAAAAATTACTCAGAATTCAACATTCGAAAGACCTCATTAAAGAGGCGAGAAAAGACGCGAACTTCCTTTACAACATTGCAATTGGTGATGAAAGGTGGTGTTTCCAACATGAACCTGAAAGTAAGCGTCAAATTGCCGAATGGAAGGCCCCAGATGATCCACCACCCAAAAATCGCATTTGGAGAAGTTAAAAATCAAGTCGACGCTCATTTGTTTTTACGATTCCAAGGGAATTGCGCACAAGTAGTTGTGCTGACAGACCAAACTGTTAATGCAATTTCCTATCCTGGCATTTTGAAGCGTTTGTTGCATCGCAATCATCGAATTCGCCCTGAATACTGCGAAGGAGGAAGCTGGCGCTTATTGCCTGATAATGCACCATATCATTGATGCACTTTTGTGTCTGATTTTTTGACTAGAAGTCGCATTTTAACCATCAATCACTCACCGTATTTGGCTGATATGGCTTCCCGTGACTTCTACGTATTCGCAAAATTGCATTTGGCCTTGAAAGGAAAACGTTTTACGTCCGTAAAGGCCATCCAAAAGGCTTGTACCGACATCCTGCAGGACATTGTGGTCAATGACAACGAAAGTCGGTTCTACGTTAACAAAACGACCCGGATTTATATCCGACCAGGGACTGTCACTCCAGCAGCATTCCCCGTATGTAAATATGAGGAATACTTATGCTGCTACAACAACAACAATAACCTGAAACACTCTTTCGAAAAGCTTTTAGATCGCGCAAAACAGTGTATCGAGGCCAGAGCAGACTATTTTGAATAAATAAACTCGAAGTTATCAGAGCAAACCATTCTACGTTTTGTCAAAAGCTCAGTATAGTTCAATATGGAAAGGGAAATGTAGCCCAGCAACAGCGGCTCACAACGGACTCATTTCATGATCTAAGCGGCATCGCTGTCTCTATGAGCGATGCAGCTGCCAAACCTAACCTAATCTATCAGAACAAAGCTCCTGTCGTTGCTAGTTTAACTCAGTCTTGTTTATTTTGGAACTCATCTTCACACTGGCTATTAGGGTCTTCGGCGCCCATTTATTTTATTTTATTTTATTTTAATAAATACTCTAGATTTATGTATTCACATGTTTTTATGTACTTTACAGAAATTTCCCGACCTGAAATTCAAGTATGTTGAAGAGGATGCGCCTGAAGAATTTTTCATTCCTTACGTATGGACTTTAGTATGCAAATACGGTTGCGTGCACTTTAGCTCGGAGAGTATCAAAGGTGTGACCACAGACATACAATGCTAATACAATATGGCAGTAGATGAAAAGTACACTTAGCGACAACAACACATACAAAACACTGACTGTCTGACAGCGTTTTGTAGCAGTGAGATGCAACTGGTTATAATGCTGACGCTGGTGGTTTTGTAAAAATGGTCATGCATCAGCTAAGCGTGGAGTTAGTTTAGCATAAGTCGACCTATCCAATTTTCTTTTGTGCTAGTTTCTTAAGCGTTGAACTACAAACATTGACGCTACACTTTTTTCATTAAGAAAGAAGAATGTAGGAAAAACTATTTCCTCGGGTACAGTAGAAAATAATATAGTTTACTTTTAAGTATGTATTTTTATTATGAATGTTGCTAGTTATTTTATTAACTTAAAGCTTGCACTCGTTTCCCCTTTTATGCCTGTACAAAATGATATCGACTCAATGAATGAAAAAATACAATTTGGATGTGCGCGCATTCTAGGCGATAACCTGCAATTGCTTTTGCATCTGTGCGACAATTACTACTTATTCATAAAATTATCGGTTTTGGCGCATTCTACGATCATTGGCAAATCCATTTGGGAATTACTAAGTGCATCTAAATTCAAAAAAAATTTAAATAATTTATTTAATAAACAAATTCTAAGCAACTTCAATATTAAGAGGAAATTACGCAACGGTGTCGGCCATCAGCAATAAAATTGTAAATTTGAAATTTTAAAGTGCAAATAAAGCAAAAACAACAATTTCTGCATATACAAATATCTGAAGCACTGCGTGGCGCAGCAATTGGTGACAAATTCAACTAAAGTAACAAAAATAACGTAAATAATTCGCAACTAATTGCAGCCCAGTGGCTGGTGTTTAGGGCATTTGGTTTTTCGAGCAAAAAATCTAAAGGATTAAAAAATAAAATATATAGAAGATATATACATTGAAACTTGATATTTACATTCTATGTATGTTGAAAATTATAGATTATATATACACAATATAAATAAATTTAAAGAGAACATAAATGGATGTAAACTCAATTGGTAACATTTTACTCTACACCAGACCGGCAATGAATGTTAAATGCATACATACACACACACACACACACACACACGTAATATGTGCGTACGTTAGGAAGATAAACCATAATAGCACTATTTATGATTGTACACGTATAACCAAAAAATACAAAAACAAAACAACAAATAAATAAAAAATGGAAAATGTTTGTGTTGTGTGCTATTTGGTGAAATGGACGCATGGCAATGCATTGTAAATTAAAATTAAAAAAAACAAAACGTAAGACATATATTATATTTAAATTTAAATTAATAAATAATAATTAATGATAATAAAACAGATGCTATATACAAATGAAACCATATACTGAATTGTTACTTATTTATTTATTGGTACTGTCTCGGCAGGCAATGGCAAACATCTGAGTGTTTTTCTGCCATGAAAAAGCTCCTCAAAAAAAAAAAAACATTTGTCGTGCGTAGTCGGCTTAAAACTGTATATCCCTCCATTTGTTGAACAACATCAGGACGCGCGCCACAAATAGGAGGAGAACCTCAGCCAAACATCCGAGGCAGCCGGTTCTACGTTACCGGAATGACTCGGGTTTTTTCCGACCAAGGGCTGCCGCCCCAGTAAACTAGCCCTGTCTAGTGAACAGTATATCACCCCACCCCTTACGTCACAGGAGAAACACCTCGCAGCAACCTTGCTCCAAATACTTCTCCTGAGGGCTGGAATTGAATCCAAGACCTGTTCAGGCCTTAAGACTCATAGGGAGTGGTCCACACGGTATGTGGCCTCGTGTTGCTCCCGCCAGCAGGCGTCAAATGCCTCCACGGCTACTCCCCCCTGATAGGCCGGCACTACCAACCGCCATCACAACCAATAGCTCTACGGTAAGGAGACTATCGGAGTTACACAGCGGCCTAGCGTTTATAGCACAGTGCAGTATCGTCTCATTGATGAAGGGATCGACCGCAGGGACAGCACCTTAGAATGTCAAGGCATAGCTGTCCGGACAGGCGAATCCGAGCTCGAAATTTTTAACGTTTATATACCCCCTGTCCCCTTGGGGGAACCTGTTATCCCTATAGGGCGCGTCCCCAGGTGGTGGATAGGGGAACGCCTCCCAGATATGGAAGGTAGGAGAGTAGGTCTCCCGCGAACCACACAGGTCGAAGACGTAAACTTCGTTAAAAAAACTCCCTCAACCCAAGGTGTAACGCGACCCGTGCCTATTGGGTGGGTTTGGCAGCCGGGGGATAAAATTAGGCTGTCTTTTAACGGAGCCCTCCTGACACCAGGCCGCCTCAGGTTGTAACGGTGGCCTTACCATGGTATGGGGCGCTGCCATGGCGGACTGTTTATTTCCCCTAAATCCTCATTGGTCACCGCACATGGCGACATGTGCAGCCTTCTGGAAGGGCAGGTGACCGTACGAAACAGAATGAACAAACAAAATAAACCAAAAAATTCGGATAAGATTACAAAGAAGACGGACAAACGGACGGACACAGACCCAAAAGGAACGGTTAAACGGACGCACCCATTGACACAACAGTTGGACAAATGGACAACTCGGACCGACACCAACGAACTGAGGAAGTTGGGAACTTCCTCAGAGGACGAACTCTTGGCCTCCAGCCAAGAGACGGTTGATGGCAAAGCTGTGGGCCACAGCACGCCATCAACCACTAATCAACCATCCACATCCGCTGATGCCAAGGGGCAAAAGCGCCAAAACGCTAAAAAAGGCCCGTCCAGGTACAAGCTCTACCAGAGGTCTCTGACTATTCTCGGAAGAATAAGAAAAAATGAGGCTGAAGGGAAAGCTCATCCAAAGGACGCGGTCGATAAGGCAAGGTGCCAAAAGGTGGTCGATGAGTACCTGGCGTTCCAGGCCACCCAGAAGGCAGAAGCCGTGAAACGCAATCGTTCGCAGGACGAAAGCGACAAACCAACGAAGAAGCCAAAAGTGTCGGTTCACACAGCTTCAATACCAAAACCAACCAAACGCTCATTTAATGAGGTGGCACGGGATCACCTGCAAATAGCGTTGGTTGACGAATTAACTAACCGCGGTAAACCTGCATCGGATAAGTGGTCCGAAATCGAGGCACGGCTGTCCCGCATTGTCGTCGATCACGTCATGGCAAACCCGGAGGGTCATGTGCCAGGATTTGATTCAATGGAGGTGGTCCGCGGATACAGGGTGATCAAGTGCGACGATCAACTCTCCCTTAACTTCCTGCAAACAGTTGTGGGCAAAATCCAGAGCGACTGGGAAGGTTTGAGGCTCAAACTAATCCCGGCCAGCGAAATCCCTCGACGGCCGAGGGCCCGCATCTGGATTCCAAACATGGAATTTGAAGCTAAACAGCTTATTCCATACCTGCAGGCACACAACCGCACTGTTCCGATGGATGATTGGAGTATCATCAAAGCGGAGGCTCCGCAAAAGAACAGTGTGTCCTTCCTTCTCCAAATATCGGAGGAGAGCATCGAGCCACTGGGGAAAGTGGACAATAAACTTCGGTTCGGCGTCAGGAAAACGCAACTGAAGATATTCCGATCTGCAAATCCGGAGGATGAACAGGACGAGGTTGACGGCGCCAACGAGTTGCTCACATGCATGCAACTTGACGACGCCGCATCCACCAAAAACGATGGCGCTAATGAGCAGCACCCGGAAGTGCAGCTTGACGACGCCATCAAATTGTAAAGCGACCAGCAGCATGGGTCTCAAGGTTGTCCAAATAAACTTGCAGCACTCGCGGACTGCAACGGACAACCTAACCGTTCTCCTGGCGGAGGAGGACGTCGACATCGCTTTAATCCAGGAACCCTGGGTGCGGAGCACCGAGGTGAAGGGGTTTACCGGGAACAACCACAACCTTTTCTACAAACGGACTGAAGGTAACCCCAGATCTTGTATTGTAGCTAAGAAACATTTGAATATATTTTTAATCCCATCATATTGTTCACAGGATGTGACGGCTGTGGAGGTAGAAGCCGCTGACGGTGTCGGCATCATATTGGCTTCCATCTACATGGCACATGATCGGCCAGCACCACCCGAGGAGGCTCGTCGGCTTGTGCACGAAGCCAGAAACAAGAACTTGCTGCTCGGATGCGATGCCAACGCAAGGCATGCGTTGTGGGGAAGCTCCGAGACAAACGACCGAGGTGAGTCTTTATATAATTTTATTATTAATACTAACTTATCGGTATGTAACAGGGGTAACACTCCCACTTTCACCTTTCCTAGTACGGAGTACTTCAGAGGATGGGAGGAAGTGATTGATGTTACTCTACTGTCTGAAAATAGCTCAGTAAGGGTAGATAATTGGAGGGTATCCAATAAAAGGTCCTTTTCTGATCATAGCTGGATTCTATACGATTTGGATCTTAAGGTAGATCCACCCCCACCGTATCGAAATCCTTTAAGAACCAACTGGAAGAGGTTCAAAAATATAGTAAACAAGAGGATAGGAGAGACTCCTATCCCTCAAATCACTCTCACGGAAAACCTTGAGAGCAGGGTCATAACACTGGAAAAGGCATTTAGTAGGGCCTACAAAACGTCCTGCCCCATAAAATTTAGCAAAAAAACTCACCCTCCTTGGTGGAGCAGTGAGCTCTTAAAACTAAGGGAAAAATCCAGATCAACGTTTAACCTCAGCTACTCGACGGGAAATTGGGAATTGTACAGAGAAAGTCGGAGACAGTACAAGAAGGCAATCAGGGCCGCCAAAAAAGAGAGCTGGAGGGAATTTTGCTCGTCAATCGAATCCACCAGGGATTCTGCTAGGCTCAGCCGTGTTCTTTCCAAAGACCACTCAATGGCTTCTTGGGTCAAGAAACCCGATGGAACTTGGACTGCTACAGCAGAAGAATCGCTAGAGCTTCTGCTAAATACGCATTTTCCGGGATGCAGCGCTTACGAAAGTGAGAGAGGAAATATTAGGCGGAGCCAATATAATCCACAGCATCTTGCAAATGAAATTATTACCAAAGAAAAAGTTGCATGGGCAATCAAATCTTTCTCACCCTTTAAATCTCCGGGGCCAGATGGGATCATTCCAAAGATGTTACAGGAAACCTTGGACTGTATCCTACCATGGCTAGAGGAAATTTTTAAAGCGTGTTTAAACTTAGGCCATATTCCAGATAGCTGGAAACTAGTCAAGGTCGTCTTCATACCAAAAGTAGGTAGAAGAGGACATGAATCAGCGAAGGACTTCAGGCCAATCAGTCTTTCGTCTTTCCTGTTAAAAACTTTTGAAAGACTTCTGGATACGCACCTCAGAAGCTCTTTGGAGAGCTCGGGTTTATCAACTGCACAACACGCATACCTTAAAGGCAAATCTACGGAGACAGCGCTTCACGAGGTAATCGGAACAATAGAGGGCTCTCTAGAGAGCAAACATTATACCATGGCGGCGTTCTTGGATATCGAAGGCGCCTTTAACAATGTTAGCACAGATGCCATCCAACGGGCGTTGATAGACCTGGAAGTGGACAGTTGCATCAGTAACTGGATCATCTCCATGCTAGAAACCAGGATCATCAAAGCTAATATGGGTAATATCAACATAACCAAGAAGGTCCACGGAGGCACTCCACAAGGGGGAGTACTATCTCCACTTCTTTGGCTATGTGTGATTAGCAAAATCTTAATAAAACTTGACGGAGGTGGGGTAAAAGTGGTGGCGTACGCTGATGATGTGGTGTTAATGGTGTCAGGACTGTGTCCAAATACGATCAGTGGGATCATCCAAAGGGCGTTAGGCGAGCTTAACTCTTGGGCCACAGGATGTGGGCTAAGTTTAAACCCGCGTAAAACAGAACTTATGCTTTTTACCACCAGATATAAGGTACCAACTTTTACCCTACCAAATATCAACGGACAAACTCTGTCTTTATCAACCAGCGCAAAGTACTTAGGGGTAATTTTGGACTCCAAACTTAGCTGGAAGTTAAACGTCGAAGAACGGGTAAGGAAAGCAGAAATTGCTTTATATGCCTGTAAGCGTATGCTTGGAAGAAGATGGGGTCTTCAACCTAAGCATACATTATGGCTGTATAAGGCGGTTATACGACCCATTTTATCGTACGGTTCGGTAGTTTGGTGGAAAGCTCTAGGGAGAGAGTACAATACCAAACTACTCGGCAGAATACAAAGATCAGCCTGTGCAATAACGGTCGGTGCAATCAGATCATGTCCTAGAGAGGCTCTCAATGCACTGACACACGTTATTCCAATAGACCTACATATAAAGAAGACGGCAACCATGAGTGCATTTAGGTTAAATGAGGCGGGTCGCTGGAAAGGAAAAACTTATGGTCACGCTAGTCTATTATCGCGACAAACTCAGTTAACCTCGGTGAGGACTGACTACATCGTCCCGATGGTAACGTTCAATAGGAATTTTGCCACACTCTTTCCAACTAAAAAAGAATGGAATAAGGGATTCTCTCTAAACAACTTCGATACCACAGTCTATACAGATGGCAGTAAAATGGATTGTGGTGTTGGAGCTGGTATATATTCTCATAGACTTGGAATTGAAAAATCTGTGCGTCTCCCTAATACCAGCAGCGTCTTCCAAGCGGAAGTACTAGCAATTGGGGAAGCCTGTAGGTTACTAATCGCAGATCTCTCTTTTAAGGGCAATATCGCTATTCTTTCGGATAGCCAAGCCGCAATCCAGGCGCTGGACGCGACTATAACAACCTCTAAAGTGGTGGAGCAAAGTAGGAATAGCCTCACCAACTTGAGTGAAAACCATAGAGTAACCTTAATTTGGGTGCCGGGACACCGGAACATAGAAGGCAACGAAAAAGCTGATGAACTGGCAAGAGGGGGATCTGCCATGAATAGCGCTCTTGCAGTACCAGTATTCACTCCACTAGGTGCGGTCAAGAACGCAATTTCCCTAAAATACCTTCGAATTGCAGATTGTAGATGGAGAGACCAGACGAAATGCAAAATCAGCAGAACGTTATGGCCAACCTACAACCTCAAGCAATCGTCGACATTAATAAACATGAAACGACGGGACACCTGTAGACTTACGGCAGTCATAACTGGCTTCTGGTCTATCGGAGAACAAGCCGCCAAAATGGGCATCCCTCACAACACATACTGTCACAGTTGTAAACAACCGGAGAAAAAAGAAACAATCTTCCATTTCCTCTGTGAATGCCCTGCCCTATGGAGGGACAGAATGTTAACCCTGGGCAAACCGCTGTTCGAGAGTCTCGAGCAACTGTCTGGCTTAGACGTCAACAACCTAATAAGGTTCCTAAACCGCACAGACTGGATATAGTCCTGCTGCAAATAACTGTTAAACAATTTGGTAACGAGGATGTGGCAACAAAATGGTGCGGAAGCGCTAGTTGGATTCTGGCTGAATCACCACTCTAACCAACCAACCAACCATACCCCCTGTCACCTGCTGCCCGGCAGGATATTACTTGAAAACCGATTGGTTGTAGGTGATTTCAATACGCATCACGATCTTTGGCATTCAAGCCTGCCAAACGATCGTAGGGGCAGCAATTGGCAGAGCAAATATACGATTCCACATTCAACACTGTGATCGACGAAGCCCCCACTTAGACTACGCTGACGAAATCCAGGACAAAACTGACCGCAATCTACTGGACCTGACAGTGTTTAGACAGTCAATAAACGACATTCCCCGGGAGGCCGTCACCACCTTCTTAAGCTCCCGTCCTGTGAATGCCGTAATCGGAGTCCAACCACCACCTACAGCAGATGAAGAGCTCCAGCTTTCTCGTGAGACCCGTGTAACACTGGCACAATTACGTTCTGGATATTGTAGCAGGTTAAACTTCTACCAATCCAGAATCGACCCCGACATACCAAACATATGTCCGGCATGTGAAAACACCCGCACGATACTATCCACCTTTTCACATGTCCCCTAAAACCGACTCATCTAACACCCCTCTCCCTCTGGACCACCTTCGACGGGGTGGGCCTACCCCTAGATGAGCTTGACGAAGACGACAACCACTTAACAAACAAACAAACAAAAACCTAACAGAAGTGTTATTGTTGTTGTTGTTGTAGTGGTTGATTATTCCCACTGGAATATCCGTAACTTGCGTAGATCTAGGTATAACAGCAAACTTTTTATCTCTACTTTTGAGATTTCATTGATTGTAAGAAGGGTTTGCCGAAAGAGCGAAGTCTTGCTCTAGCTAGACCTGGACATTCGCATAGATAGTGGAAGAGACTTTCTTTCACCCTTTCCGCTTCACAGTTTCTGCAGATGCGATTGAAGGGAAGCTTAAGTCTGGTTGAGTTACTCCTTAATAGTACAGCATTTGTAAATGGAGTTTTACTATGGTGTGAGGTAAAGGGCCGGATCAAGGTGTCATGCGATACGTGCCGAGGATCAGCCTGGCTGGGGGTCTTTTTTCAAATATAGCCCAGTCGTTAATGTGAGCTTACGGATACCTGGCGCCCTCTGTAATAACTAGCCTTGCCTGTTTAGTTCGGAGCTATGCATCTCTTCTCCGACACTCGCGGAACCAACTATGAACCTAAAGAATAACAAAAAAAAAACTAAGACAAACAAACAAACTAGAAGAGGCAGCAAGCTCCGAGAAACGAGCCCTCAATCTGCCACCACGATAACTGAAGTCAAACTTAGTCAGAGTGGACCGGCGGCAAGCGCTGGCACTGGGACTGAGGTTAAGCCTAGCTCCAGTACATCGGCACTTCCTGTGACGGTCGTCGGAACCAAACCAAATAGTCGACATCCTGTGGCTATGCGGAGAGCTGGGGAAGATACTGCCACAGGTAGCACCGAGGCCAGTGCTCTCGCCGGAAGATGGCCGACAGTAAGCATCACTGATCTAACCAAAGCAGGGTACTTGGAGAGGCGTAATGCCGTCAAGATACTTCAAAGGCTGCACGAAACACCACCAACAACGGAGGAGCTGACAAAACTAGGTAAATGAGTCGATAGAGTGAAGAGCGAAGAAGGTACTACCTAACTTCACCCTCGAAAGGCCAACTACATCGTCAGCTGCCACCAAGAGACAGAGGTCTACTGAAGAGGTCAAACCGCCAGTAAAAAGACCGAAAAATCAAGGCCTAATAAAACGTTTGCAGAAGTGGCCCGCAATCGCATCATCATTGGCGTCCTGGATGTGGGTGATCCCGAAGGAAGAATTCCCAGGGCCCAATGGAAATGGGTGCAGGCTGCTCTAAATAATGTGATGCTGGAAGTGCTACTAGGCAATTCAGGTCCACCCCATCATCATGTACTGGCTGGCTGGTATCAAGGCCAAATTAAAATTATAGCCAGCGACGACGAAAGGTCGGTAGAGCTACATATATAAAGCAGCAATAGCGAAGATCGGGGAAGTCTACCCTGGAGTGAAGCTCGTGGTAGTAGACAAAAAAGATATCCCGTCTCGAGCGAGGGCACGAGTTTGGGTCCCTACACCCTCCGATCCACAGCAAATCATGCAAATAATAGGTGCATGCAATTCAGGCCTTCCAACGGCGGGCTGGAAATTTGTCAAGGTGTTGAGGTTTTTTTTAGTTTCAAGTCAAACTATTCTAATTTTTTTCCATTGCAGTTTGGCACAAAGTGTAAGGTCCAGGCATTGGGACTATCGACGCATCGTTGCTTAGATTGACTTGCAAGTAGCGTTTTTCAGGGATTGCCTTGCTTTTGTTCAGCTTTATTCTTTATTTGTTTGCTCATGTAGCAATAAGGTTAACAGCTTCTTGTAGCTTATTCGTTGCTTTTTCGACAGTGTTATCGACTGCAAGTATGGCAGTGTCATCCGCAAATGCTGCAGTTGCTTGCTGATTTGCCGATAGAATAGAAGGTCGTAGCTCTCTGGTTTGTGTTTTTGCTTTAAAAAGAGCTTTCATTCAAGTTGAGTTTCCGAAAAGCTGAAACTGAACAAATATTGCACAATTATTTGCTAATACCGTTAGTTGCGTTTCTGATATTTTTTTTTCTCGTAAATGGGTGGATTTTTGCAGAGAAAAAGATGACCTTTGAAATAAAAAAAATAAAATTATTGTGTTAAACAATAAGTTTGCCTTAAGTTTTTTAGTTAAAAAAAATTAATGAAAATATTTATTTATAAAACCATGAAAATTAATCAATTTTGACAACAGAACCCATTGCTTTTTCCGCACTTTTCTACAAAACATTTCTTTAAACGAATTTTTAACCGATTATACTTGCCCTTCAGAAGTTAGGGGTAGTCAAAGGCCAGAAAAAATTATGATTTTCAATAATTTTGCTTTGCTAGTCAGTTGCTTTATTTAAAAAAAATAAAAACATAGCCTTAACACATAATATTTCGACTGACTTTACCAAAATTTTCAAAAAAAAAAGATTAATAATTGTAAAATTTATTGCTGTTTGTGTGGAGACCGCTACTCCAGAAGTCTCTTGAGGCGATCATTACAAGCCCTTGGAGATTCATCTAAAATCAATCGGACAAGAGAAATTAGTTTTACTAACCGATAATCTTGTGCCTGATCGAAGCTTTTTTTCCAAAATTAACAATAGGACGGCCTCAGGAAATATTTTTCAGATTTTCGAGAAAAAAGCCAATAATTAATCGTTAAAAAAAACCGAAATTAAAAAAAAAAATTCTTCAGTCAAGCATGAGTGTTTTATTGTTTTCAACACCAGTACAAAATTTATTGAAATCTACCAAGTGGGTCTTAAGTTACTGAGATTACCAGTTCAAAAAAAAAAGAAAAACGCATTTAAAGTTTTGCTATCGATTTATGTAGAGTTTTACGAATTATTTAATTACTTACACTGTGTCATCTTTTCTTGGGCCATATAATAGTTCTTCGGCTTCCAAAATATCGATTTGCTGTTGCCTACCTAGCATCTACCTTCTCCAGTATTATCGTTAGCGGGCTATTCTGCCACTTGCATACGTGCAGCATCCAGCTACTTGCTCTCGAACGCTTCGGGTCGCCAGAGCGCCCTTTGTTATTTGTTGAATAACTCGAAAAATATTTGTCGGATTCACTTCAAATTTTCACACAATATTTTTAAGATATTATACTTTAAGCAACTGCAAAAAAAAAATCCAAATTTTTTAAAATTCTGACTACACCTAACCTCTTAATACTTTAGTCGACGATTTCTTCTCATATACACCCCGTTGCCAAATTACAAGCACACCACTATTTTTTTTTAAAATATAGTTCATTTTACAACAAAAACCATATAACGCAAAGTTTTAAACTTTCTACAAAATTTTAACAAAAACTTGGGTCAGGATCGCACGGAATTGCCATGAAGTGACAAGGAAAAGACAAGAGGTTTTAGCTGATTCTTCTGCATTTAGTTTTCATTTTAAATGTAATTTTAAAAATAGGTTTTTGAAAAGGTCCTGTTCAAATTATCTCATGAATGTTTTGCATTTTTCTGCAATACCTACTTATTTCAGACATTTTGTTATTTTAGTATAACTTTAAGCCTAGGCCACAAAATTATTTTTTTCATTGGAACTTTTTTCATTTTGGGACGGTGTACAAAATTGATATATGTAAATAAAAATAAAGGTATGTTTGAAAAAAAAAACAGAAAAAAAATAATAATAATACATCAGGCCAGCGAAGACAGTGATGTAGATGGTGAAGAGAGCGCAGGTGTTGACGAGAATGTTGCTAATGAAGACAACAATGGTGAGAGTAATTCTGAAGCTGCTGGTGGTGGCGATTCCGGCGTAGAAGGAGATGACGAGAGAATGAAGAAAATTGGACCTGAACTGCCCCGAATAATTCGAACAGGGAAACCAGGTCGACCATCGAATTGGCTAAAGGTTTTAAATTCTACGAATTAAAACATTAAAATCAATATTCCGCAATCCTATGGAGATGTGATGAGCAAGCCCATATTGTGAACAGTGGAGAGCTGCTATGCAGAAGGAGTATTCGCCTCTTATTGATAAAAATACCTGGACGTTAAGGATGTTACCCAAAAAGCTGAAAATCATTGGCTGCAAATGGGTATTTAGCCTCAAAAGGGATCAACATGAAATTTAAATATTTAAGGCAGCCAAAGGTTGCAGTCAAAGGTTTGGCGTGAATTATTTCGAAACATTTTCACCTGTTATTCGTTACGCTAGTATTCGGATGGTTATTGCTCTAGCAGTGACTCACAGTTTATATCTGCATCAATTTGACATAGCAACAGCATACCTTAACTGTGAATCGAATGTTGATTTATGTTTTAGGTTATATTAATGAGTCGTCTCCCGATCACAGTTCTTTTCCAGGTTTCCCTTGACCTGCCAGGTGCTCTTCCTTCTGTAAGTGGGTTCCATTCCATTGCCTTCTTCCCTATGTCAACGTCTTCCTTGCGTAAAGTATGACTAATCACCTTCTATTTTTGTCTTCTAATCCAAGCGGCTCTAGCGGCTCCTTGTTTACTTTTTCGAGCAATTCCTTGTTTGGCAGAAAATTCGGAATATAATCCTTAGACAGCGGTTGACAAAAACTTCTAAGCGACTGGTTATAGCGGTGGTGATTTTCCAGGTGGAGCTACTGTACAGCAGTACCGATAGCACATTCGACTTGAAGAGCCTAACCTTTAAACTGGACCTCAGGTTGCTGTTTCGCCATATAGGGTACAACATCCCGAATGTCCCTCTGGCTTTTTCGATTCGGGAGCGTATGTCTACATCCGTGCCACCGCCCGCGGCCACTTTGCTGCCGAGGTATGTAAATTCCTCCACTGTTTCGATAAGGTTACCTGCAATTTCCACACACTCGCCCATCTTATTTGCCTGACGAAGTCCAGGACAAAACACATTTAGAACTACTGGACCTGACCGTACACAGACAAACACTAAACGACATTCATCGGGAGACATTTATCACCTTCACAAACTCCCGACCTCTGAATGACGTTATCGGAATCCAACCACCACCTATTGCAGACAAACAACTTCAGCTGCCCCGAGAGACCTGCGTAACTTTGGCTCAATTACGTTCTAGATGTTGTACTAGGTTAAACTCCTACTTATCCAGAATCGCTCTAACACACCCAATATAAGTCCAGCATCTGAAGGCATTCAGCACGACACTAACCACCTTTCTACACTCCCCAGCACATCTACTTACCTAACACCCCTCTCCCTCTGGACCGAACCTGTCGAAACAGAACGTTTCCTGGGCCTATTGTTAGACGTGCTAGACGAAGACGGACGGCAACTACATCGCACTGACAGGGTTTGGTAGAACAACAACATGCTGCAAAACAACCTAGGCTCCACATCATGTCAACATCCACGGGTTTCTATTAGAACAAGTCATGCTGTTATCATGCCTATAAATGCTTTTTTGCTTGACAGTTGCCTTTGCAAGGAATTTATTACTATTTTAGAAGCCTCTGATCAGTGGAAATTTTCTTTAAACCTTTTCAATTGCAAACATTTTTTCATGTATTTATTTTTTTGTCGACATAACTAGGAAATACAGCATTTAGACACAATTAAGTCCATTGCACTGCACTCGGATTCCCTTTTAATTTTCTTTAAATCTACCCGACATCCGAAGAAATCTGAGTAGACCTCAAATCAGATTAGAGCGAAGGCAGGGCAGACGCACAAGAAGCGGTTTGCCGTCTCATCCTCCTCTCCATATGCAGGGCAGAGTGCACTGTCTGAGATGCCCATCTTTTCCATGTGCTTTGCCCATAGGAAGTGGCCCATTATCAGTCCAACCAGCTGCCTACAGTCCTTGCTGCTTAATGACCGGAGGAACTGCGACAGTCGCTCGGACATGACAGGTAACATCAGTTTTGTCCACCTGCAGCCTATCTCAGCCTGCCAGGCTCGCTTGTGGGTTAGAGTGATCCGTTTGCTAACCGTGGCTTTGATGGCTGCAGAAGGGAGTGGCACAACGGGCTCCGTGCCAAAAAAGTTGGCCTCAGAGCTCATCCTAGCTAAGGAGTCGTTACCCACGATACCCACGTGTCCCGGGACTCATGTTAGCATCAGCGTATGGATTTACAGGGCTCGACTACCTTTGAAGTGGTTGGGGGGCTGTCTAAGGCCATAAGCGCAGCTTGGCTGTTGCTGCAGACACTTATATATCTGCCTCTCCATCTGTTTTCCACAACAAAGTTCATCGCTTCTTGAACAGCATACACCTCCGCTTGAAACACAGATGCATGCATTCCCAAAGCAAAGTGTAGTTTTGTCTCGCTGGATTCCACGTAGACCCCAGAGCCGGAGCCGTACTCGGTCCTGGAGCCATCCGTGAAAATGCGAAAACAGTGTTTGCTGGGCTCATTTTCAGAGTTTGACCACAATTGAGCTTCTGACAGCACCACACTGTTTGTCTTTTCAAGTACGACTCTTGATGGCATTGAGTCAAGGAGCATGACGAGAATTGTTGGATCGAAGTACACACCTACTCTGTTCTAGAATTCGGGACGGGAGCTGCACCAATTCCCATTGTGTTTCATCCTGCAGATGGACTTCAAGGCCTCTCCTTGGATGAAAGCATCAAGTGGTGGTAGCCCAACCAGAGCATCTAATGCCGGGCCTGAAGTAATCGTATTTATGTTTAAATATTATTTGTTTTCTAATTATTCTAACCACCTTTTTTATGAAAATTTGCTGTCCATTGCGGCAACTTGAACAATTTCCACTGGACGAGCCAATTTTCCTTTGTTGCTGTTGTTCACTGTTGACATGCAAAAAACGTTGCTCATGCGCATAATTGCTATTTCTCATTTTGCTCATTTTTTTCGTTACACATAACATTGTTTTATTGTATTTATTTTATATGTACGTAGACATTTTTCAATTTATTTGCTCTTCGAAACCACAACAAAGGAAAGGCGAGTGCGATCGGCGACTAGACCGTTCACTGAGGGTTCAATGGCTTTTTGGCTTGCATTTTGTGACGTTCATTGTTTAGAAGTGTGTGTGTGTGCACATTTATACTGACTAATGTAAGGAAAATGTATTGTATTGCAACCATTTGTTTGCAATCACTTTTTCTAAAGTTAGTTTTTATCCACTACATTAGCTTTTTGTGTTCAATGATCGTTTAGCTAGTTTTTATCTCTGCGAGCACACTTCGAATTCATATTCCTTTTCGCGGTGACATTTCATAAATTAAGGCGGCACATCTTTTGCCTTTGCCCTTCTTCTTTTCTTCTTCAAGCGTATGGCTTATCTGTTGTTTATTGTTGTTATCGCTGTTGGCAGAAATTATGAGTTGGTGTATTGAATACGGGCTAACACAGTTTATTGACTGCCCTTGTAAGGGATTTTCTGGTAAACAATGGGTTGTAGTTCAATATCCAGCAATTCTGGCTTTGGGAGGAAAGCATCACAGCGATTGACTGCCTGCAAAATAAATGCTCGGTAAGGATTTTTAGAACATTTTGCGTTTGAATACTCTGCGTTAAATAACTATAGCACAAGACTAATTGAATAGTCTCGACAATTCATTTGTTGGATTCATAGATGGAGACCGGCCTCTATGAATACTGAAAGTAGACATCATGTAGAATGTCAGCACTTTTGACGTCCTCCAGACCCTCAAACAAGGGGACTCCCAGGCATTTTAAACACGTTTTTAATAATGCCGGACAGACGCACAGAAGTTGTTCTAAAATTTCCTCAACATCCTCTCTGCATTTCCTGCATTTGTCCGTGTTAGTAATTCCTATCTTGTACGCATGTGCAGCCAATAGATTATGACCTGTTAGCATACCCATAATAGTGCAGCAGTTCCTACGCGAGAGCGTAAGTACGCATTGACTCAGTTTTTGTCGCCTTTTCATGCAGTCGTCCATTTCATTGTATATAGTAGGGTGGGCCATGTAAAATTTGCTTTTTGAATCGGCTATAAAAAACAAATTAATCAATATTTTTTCAAACTTTTTTTTTATTGTGAAGATTGAACATTGTAATTTATGAATGAAAAATAATATCGTTCAAATGACTGCCATGACTGGCTTTACAGTAGGCCATTCGATCAACCCAATTTGTAAGCACATTTTCGATTGTTTGGGCTCCAATTTCATGAATGGCAACTTCGATTTCGTGTTTTAAAGCATCAATCGTCTCTGGATGGTTCGCATAGCATTTGTCCTTAACGGCTCCCCACAAAAAATAGTCCAACGGGCTTAAATCACAGCACCGAGGCGGCCAATTGATATCAGAATTTCGGCTGATTATTCGGTTTTCAAAAACGGTAGCCAAAAGTTCGAGTATAACTTTGGCAGTGTGACAAGTTGCACGGTCCTGTTGAAACCAAATGTCGTCCATGTCATCCTCTTCAATTTTTGGAAACAACTCGTCGAGCATGTCACGGTACCGCTCGCCATTTACTGTAACCGCGGCTCCTCGCTCATTTTCGAAAAAAAAATGGCCCGATGATGCCGCCAGACCAGAAACCGCTCCAAACAGTGACTCGTTGTGGATGCATTTGCTTCTCTACTGTAACGTGTGGATTTTCTGAGCCCCAAATCCAACAATTTTGCTTATCGACGTAGCCACCGATGTGAAAATCAGAAAAGAAGAAGAAGGCTCACCACTTTGGAAATAGGTTTTCAATATTTCCCAATTTTGTTCAAGCGTATAGCGTCCCATTTCGAAAATGTCAAACCTTTAAGTAAATTATGAACACTTTTGACATGTCATTTAGGTTACCATTCTCAAAAAAATAGGTGGTTCAAAAAGCAAACGCTATATGGCCCACCACAGCTCAGGCTGGTTGTAGATGTCTACCTGTTGGAGGTCTCATAATGGTATCAAACGCGTAAATATTAGTCGGGAAGTGCCCGACTGGTACTTCAACCATTTCACCTACTTACCTCTGGAGAAGAATGCACTATATTTTCTTAAAATATTTAGTAAAATTAAATAATAGACAAATTAATTGTTAAAACTTGCTATATTTATTTAGCGCAGTGTAGTAGGGACTCCAACTGAAGTCTGTCAACATCTTCAGCCAATAAAACTACGGTGGTATGGGGATCATATCGACCTTGACTCTGCTCTTCATCCGAAACTATGCAAGAAAGAAAGCAAAAACACTCTATGGAAACTCTATTGTACCTACGCACAACGATTACCCATGAAGTATTTAGTGCTAATTTCGGTGTTGAGCTCATTGAAGAAGCACTCCAAAAAAAAACAAAAAAATCACTTACATTATTTTCATGATTATATGCGAAATAATCATTAGCCTTTAGCGTCTGTTGCAAAATAATTTGGTTGTTTGTTGTTAAGGCAACATATTTAACGAAAATTGGTATGCTAAATAAAGCAATACTTATGCGGTGATGCTGCTAATATCAACGCCGATGACGTCTGTGATTGCATGTTTATATTTGCGACTATAGCAACCAAGGTTCGAGGGGCTTCCATTCACAATAAGATGGTGAAGATAACGAGAAGATCGGCAAAACCACCAAAAGTATTGTTTTTTTATACTCTTACAGTGAAGTTTTGCTTCTTAGGAAATCATGTACGAGTATGTGCGTGCAAAATAATATTTTGTATGTAGTCTTCAATAAGGCAACACTTCACTTCTACATGTGAATATGCAAATTTAGTGTCAACATGCCAATATGAGACTGCAAGTGAAAATTTCTGTGGAAAAAATCAAACTGTCAGAAAGTCCCAAATACATACATATTTTTGTACATACATGCATATAATTATTCATATGTTTGTAAGAGCATTTGCCTATGCAGACGTTTCAACTCATTCATTGATCATTTGCGGCGTTCGAGCAACTTCTTTGACTGGCTTTGTTGTTCGCTTCAGTGACTTCGGCTTTTTGCGAGTCGGTATTTTATCTATTCACCTGTAGTTGTATTTATTGGCTTTTCGTCCATTGCATAGGTTGTAAAATTTTAGTGACGAGTGTATGTACGTTTACATATGTATGCATGTAGTTGGTTTACCGGCATTCTCGATAACTGTGGAGTGAAGGGAAGTGAGTGCATTGATCTGGCCACATGCCCATTGCACTTGTTTGAAAAGGCACTTCAGCCATTACTCAGGTACGCATAAATTTATTTGCACTAAGTAATATGCAAATGTGACAAATTTCAAAACAAACAATTTAAATGCGGGTGATGCCAATGCACTTTAATTGCATTACGCATACACAGACACACATACATATATTACATATTTATTTATAGAAACTGCACTATTGAGTAAACAATAGAAAATTTGTGCCAAAGGTGTTTATACTTTCAACTAACTGTGGGTGGGTGGAATGACACGGTTGAAGGCTTGCATTGGTGGTTTTTCATCGCGAAAATGATGAAGGAAAAAACTGTAATGTTACATTTGAACTAACTTCAGATCATAGATAAGAAGGAATATTATGTAGTATATACTTGTGTATGCTCATATATCTGTGCTCACAAGCAATGACCGCCTAGGGTGACTTAAGGGGGGGATCCTGCTTTAGAGGCTTCAAAAAATCGATTTTTTTGTTTTTCCATAAATGTCTTCCTAAACTATCCAAGAATGTGTCCTCAAAATTTCAGAAGCAAATTCGAAATATTTTCGGAGTTACAGAAGAAATTGTGAGCAAGCGTCGAGCAGGTATACGAGCGGCAGGATCGCTCGAAGTTCGATTTCTCGGTTTTTTATTTTTGCGATTTTTCCTAATTGGCGGGAAAGATAGGGAAAAAGCTAAACGTCCTATCGGCACGAGATAACATTGATTATATTCGGAATTAAATTCTCTTCTAGTTGAACATCAAAAACCTTAAGAAAGTTATGATTAACCCACCTTTAAAACAATCTAAAGTGAATTTGATTTTCCAAAAAAATAAATTTTTTTTTAATTAGCGAAAAATTTCGGAATTTCTCACTTTTTGTTTAATTTTCTTGGTTTAACAAGAAGCTATACTATATCAAAATAAAAACTTTTTGGGTTTTTGGTTTCAGATGAAAATTGCTAACTGCATCTTTCCCGCCGCACGACACATGCACACTCGAGGCGCCACGGCAAAATGCTTGTACCAGGCATAATATGACATATATTTTAATGAAAAAATTTGAGAAGACTCTTGAAATATATAACAATAAAACCAAAAAGTTTCGTTTCAATCGAATATTTCTTTCCTTCCCAAAAAAATCCACGAAGAAATCGATTTTTTGAATCCTCTTAAGCAGGCTCCTCCCTTAAGGGACCTCAGTGGTCTAGAAATTTCAAAAAAACGATTTTTTGTTTTTTCGATATTTCAAAAGTATGGTATCTTAGGAATATACTGCAAAAATTTCATGGGGAAATTCTCAATATTAAAGCTTCTATAGCTCATTAACGCGCTCCTGTACCTCAAACTCATTTATCTCAAACGACTTGTTTCCGCCTGGTGTTGTCAAAAAAGAAAAACTATTTAACCGAATCGTCTGAAATTTTAACACGGCTATCGCTTGTACTAGAATCATATTGTTATTTCCATTATTTAGTATTTTTTTGATTAAAAACTGAAAAAACCGATTTTTAGAACGTTAAAACCGGGCCATTTTGTCAATTTTTTTTTTTTTTTCCAGTACGGGTCATAGCTAAAGTCATACTGATTATTAATTTTTTTGGTTTACGTGTTTCAGATAAATAGAAGAGCCAAAACTCTCAACACCGTCAATGTCTAATTTTTCGGGAGGGTCAACTTCAGCGAAATTTTTAAAATTATTAAAATACAATTTTTTTTTTTCATTTTTGTATGTAAAAAAAGAAGTTAAATAAAAAACCTAAAAAATCTAAATATCGTTTTTCATTTTTTTATTGTAAAAAAAAAATCCTGAAAATACCCTAAATTTCCGAGCTCTAGGCCACCGGGACCCCTTAAGAAAGAACTGAGTTGCTTGGATAGATAGATAAGATTTGTGGGGGGTTGGACCTGTCCAAGCACTAAGTCAGGAAAACCATTGTACTACATCCGGATAGATTCCAGCGGAAGGAATAGAGCGACAGGATAGATCAAATTAGATACAGTATGTATGGTAAGACTAAAAAATGGGTTTGAGGTCACTCTTCCCCGCATCTTTTCGATTTATTGATGAGTATTAAGAGATGTGGAAGATGAACTTTATCCATATTCAGTATATCGAAAGTACCTCCCAGCAACACTTTACTCCAACTGCAGGTGAATTCTCGCACTAAAGCCGATGTGCCCAGGAAATTGTGAGGAAATTAAGGTTGCCATCAAGGCGTTGCCGAATGGTAAAGCTGCCGGCATTGACGGAATTCCCGCCGAGTTTTATGTTCTATGAAGATTGACAATTCGATCGAATGACTAACAGCGGGCATTACTTCCACGGAGATTGGTATTTACTAATTTTCTAAAAAGTAGCGATTCAAGTGACTTTGGACATTATCGCAAATTATTTCGAAAATTCGCTTATTTGTAGGATCACAAGGAGTAAACTGAAAATATTAAATAAACAAATTTTTATTGAATGTTGAAAATTTAGGTGTGGAATTTTTCAAAGTGTATTTAAGGGGTTATATACCTACAGTTAGAATTCCAAAAATCAATTTTTTTTTTGTTTTTATTTTTTTTTTCTTAATGTACATACATTTAAGAATACACACATAAACTTTAATATCGTTCCGGGGAATATTTTCGAAGTTACACGCAAATTTGAAAGAGGGGTTTTTATCCTCTATAAAGTGTTTTTCAAATTTTAAACGCGTTTTTCTCAAAATGGGTTTTTCAAAGTCGGTGACCAACATTACTCGAAAACAGCTATAATGATTAGTCTCAAATTTTAACACGAGCTTCTCACACATATTTTTTCGTAATTAATAAAAGATTTTTTCTCACCGAAAAATACATTTTTTTTATAAACAGTTAAAGGCCGAAATTTTGGGCAAAAATCGATTTTGTTTTTAAGAAACCTCCATTTTGTCAAACAATTTTTTTTTGCTCATTCCTTCGATTAATTACTAGATTTAACATTGCGTAAACGAAATTTGTCTGGTTTTTAATTTGAGAGGATCCAGTTCAGAGATTTGGTGGTCACCGCAAAACGTCTATTTTGAGAGGAGCTGCCGGAGATCAGCTGTAGCTCCTTTCTCAATAAATATTTTTTTTAATACTAAGTCTTAAAATACAGTTAAAAAATAACATAATATGTGTACACATTTTTAGATCAATAAATTTAAAAGTTTTCCCAGAAAAAATTCTGGAAAATTCGCTTTTTTCGGCCTTCTAACTGTATATAACCACTTAAAGTGCATTTATCTTCGGTTCTTTTTAACGTTTTAAAAACTTTTTTTTAATTTTTCAAAATAAAATTTTACTTCAAAAAAGTTTTTTGGAGAAAAAATGGGCTTTTCTTAAAATTTCGAGAACAACTTTCAGGGATTAGGCACTAAGATTTTAAGTCCCAGCTAATAATGGACAAAATTTGATAAAAATCTTTATTTTTCAAAAATGACTTACATTTTTTTTTAATTTAAAATTTTTTTTTAAATATATTCTATCCTTAAAAATTTAGGCACAATAAAGTACTGTACAGCACTCGGCTGGGTATAGGGTCAAATAATTTTTTGTTAAGTAAAAAAGTAATTTCTGCTTTTTTCGAAATCGACATATGGATCTCCGAAAAATTGAAATTGCGGCATTGTAAAAAAATCATTTAAAATTAATTTATGTAAATAATTAAAAAATTAAAAATATGCCCGTAATACGCCTGTTCCGCCTATTTAGGATAGGTTAAACTGGTTGACTTGCAGCCACACCTACACCGGTTCGGTCCATAGCGATACCAGATGGAGGTCATTAGCTACATGTTTTGAAATAGTTCACCCGCATAGTGCCTGTTCCACCACTTTATATAGTATTTAATTTGTTTGGGCAAAATTATATTACAGGTGCTATTAGGGGTCAAAGATCAGATCTTCGAAAAATACGAGACTTTTGATTTTAAAAAAATTGTGAGCGAAAAAAAAAAAAATGGTGTTGTTGTAAAGGTGGTGTTGTTTGAATTGCATAGTTTTATATTTTGTATATAAAAATTAAAAAAAAAAATTTAAATGAACTTCGAGCGCCCATATCTCGATTTCAGAGGCTAACTTCGAAAATCGGAAAAGTTACTTTTTTACATGGACTCATCAAATACAGTTAAGGGGACAGATACCTGTATAAGTGAAATTTAAATGAACTTCGAGCGCCCATATCTCGATTTCAGAGGCTAACTTCGAAAATCGGAAAAGTTACTTTTTTACGTAAACTCATCAAATACAGTTAAGGGGACAGACCTGTATAATTTAGGACAAAAAAATTTTTTTTTTCATAAAATGTTAATATAATCCTTTGAGAATATGTCAAAAAAATTTTAGAACGTAAATTTACGTATTTTTTATATAATATTATAGATAGTCAACCGTGATGACTCTATTCCTTGCGTGTGAGCGCTTTGAGAGGTATAGTTACGTTGTATTCAAACTTTAGATGCGTTTTTCTCAAAACTATATTTTTCGAATTGGCGTACACAATAACTCGAAAAAGTTATTGACCGATCTCCCTGAAATTGCACATATCATTTTTATGATATTATTTTCTATGTGAATTTAAAGTTTTCGAAAAACTTATTTTTTCGAAGCAAAAATAGTAGGAAAATTCGGCCCAAAATTCATTTTTTTAAGCATTTTATTTAATTCAGAGAGAAATTATGACATAAATAAACAAACATTTTTTTGGTTTTTGTATTCAGGTCACTGACGCCGATGCTCCAATACCGATTGAGAAGCCCCGCTGCGCCCTTCCTGGAAGAATTGAGTGTACATCCAACATTTTAAATGATTAAAATAAAAAAAAAGTATTATATTATTTTAATGTATAAATAAACTGTATGCCAATTTTGGAAAAAATAGATTGACTTCTTCATTTTAAATAATTTAAATGGAAATCAGGGAAAATATGGCCGTTTAAAGGTATCTGTCCCCTTAACTGTTTAACCCATTACAGCATAATGTTCGATATATCGGACATGAGTTAAATTAAATTTGTATCAAGCAAGTGTGATGTGGAGGTGACTTAAAGGTTGTAATCGAAAGAAAACTATTTCTTCAATAATGACAACCCTTCATTTGTTAACCCATCGCAAAGAGTTCCCGTTATTTTAAATTTTTCAGTATGGCGGACTGCAAGCAGACTTTTTCGCGTAAAGGGAAAAATTTTTTTTTATATTTTTTTGGTATATTTTTAGCAAACAATTTTAGTGACAAGCGTTTATTAGTGCATAAGTGTGTTAGTAAGCACAACATAAAAAATTGTGAAGTTTGCTTCATTATCAAACATTTACTGTAGTATTTAGTTGTGGCGTCCGATATATCGAACCTTATGCATAGCAGGCTCTAAGTGGTTTGGTTTTTTGCGTTTTCCAAATTGACTGTAGATGAAATTTTGAGCCTTTTGGAGAGCGATGATGGAAATATTAACAATGAAAATATTATTTACGCAGAGCCACCAATCGAACTTGAAGGCCAAGCCAGTGATAAATGAGGACAGTGATAAATCGGATGAAGAGCACGATGCTAATTTGAACCATTTAGGACGTAAGTTATTGCGAACTAAGTGCGAACTCCGTTGTTTTCACACAAATAGGGGATCTAATCAAGATCAGTGTTTGTACGAGTCCTCTTCGAGTAGCGATAGCGAAGGTGATGTACCACTTTCGACTTTAAAGAAAGGGTTACAGCCAGCTAAGAAAAGAAGAGTTGACTTATGGAAGAAACAAATCCCAAATTTTTCTTGCACAAAATTCAATCAACAAATACCATCAGAAGAAGCTTTTAACTGTAAGACTCCTACAGACTTTTTCAAATTGTTTTTCAATCAGGAATTGATCAAACAAATTGTGGACCAAAGTAATATTTACGCTGGGCAGAAGAATAAACAGCTGATGGTTACTGAAGATGAAATTTATGTCATTTTGGGAGGAATTATACTTTCAGGATACGCTAAGTTACCAAATAAACGACTTTATTTTTCCAGAGGCAATGATGTTCCAAAACTTCTTTCCGAAAATATAAGGTGTAACAGGTTTGAATCAATACTCCAAAACTTGCACCTCAATGATAATAGCCAAATAGCTGCATCTTCTGGTAGACTGTATAAATTGCGCCCGTTACTAGATAGTCTCGGGAATTCTTTCCAAAAGCACTACGGCATAGACGAACATTATAGTGTCGATGAAAGCATGATTCCATATTACGAAAAGCACTACGCTAAACAATTTATAAGGGGAAAGCTCATTAGGTTTGGATTTAAAAATTGGGCTTTGGGCGCAAGCACTGGATATATGGTTGCCTTTAGTTTATATACAGGAAAAAGTGCTGAGAAAAAAACCTTTGGGCTAGGTGGAGATGTAGTCCTCACCCTTTTAGACCTTGCAAAGTTATCATCTAATAATGGGATACAAATGTATTTCGATAATTTCTTTACATCTTTAAGTTTGCTGAAGCACCTCCGAGAAATAGGATTTTATGCAACTGGTACTTTACGAGCCAATCGCACAGAAAATTGTCCTCTGAAAGATGTAAAAATGTTTAAGAGTGAAGACCGAGGCTACACCGATTTCAGGACGCCTGACGAAGTATTTGTGTGTCGCTGGAAAGATAACAATGTAGTTCCGGTCGCAACCAATTTCGAAAACATGACAATGACAACTACTACGCGGTGCCTTGCTAGAAGCATTCGGTTTTTTTTATTTCTCATGAGATAGCTTGAGGTGCCGGTATGCATAACGTTTATAAATCGTTAGACAAATCGATAAATCTACAGACAAATGTGTAACTTTTCTTTCACCACTTGATTTATGTGATCTCCATAACCCGAAATTTTCACAGAAATTCATTATAAGTATAATATAAGGACAAAATTTATGCAGTAATGGGTTAAGAGTGAAGCGTTCTACTTAGCAACACGGAGTTTGTATGCTACCGAGCTACTGAGAGATTCGTTATTTATGATTTAAACAAGTAAGAAACTATTTCACTAAAATATATAGGCCAGGAAATACGTATAATTAATGTTTTATGCAAAAGCCGAGAAATAACTTCCTCTACTCGCCTTCGAGCCACCGCTCAATGCGAATATTTGACAAAAATAGATTTTTCGCGAATTTTTAATATAATAAGCGATAAATCGAAGAACCAGACATCGTTTTTTCAAATAACTGGTTGTGCTGCATATTGTTTCTATTTTGGTTTGTATTTTTGTATATGCAAATATATTCATAACCGGTGACGATTGAACGATTTGTCGCGTACGAATAAAAAATGCACCACGTACACATCGTAAATAAACATAATTATGTAGCACAGATTTATTAATGACTAATTGAATAATATTTGCATACATTTTATATACACGTACATACCTACATATATACATATATATGTACTTAAGTTTAAAGCTTCCAGCATCTGGTTCGCTCACTTTTACCGAGATACTCTAGAAATAACTCGAATTATTTGAGTTGATGTGTTTGAAGGTGTCTACTTTGTTTGAAGTTGGGTCTAGGCGAACCACAAAGCAAATAATGGAATGCGTTGGCTTAGGCTGCGATAAGTAAACAAGAGGGCCAAATCATATACAAACACATATGCACATATACTTACATACATATATAAGTATGCATATGTATGAGTTATGGCCGCTAACAAAACATAAATTTGCAAATATGCCGGTGGGGAAAAAAACTATAAATAACAAATCAATTTCACACAACGTACCCACAAAGCATCAGGCCAAAGCAAAAAAAAAATAAAAAATAAAAGACAATCGAAAAATGGTGTCAATTTATAAACAAGCGTTTATCTACAAGATGCACGTAAACAAAAATAAATGTATGTATGTAAGCCTACCCATACCTACACACGCATTCGTAGGTGTTAGTGGCACAACCACGTTTCCAATGGATGCTCTGGTTGTGCGTGACATTAGCAGCAATTCAGCTTGAAAATGACAATACAAAAGCCATAATAAATTGGCGTTTATCATCGACATCAACCAATTATGTTGATCTTAGTAAAAAACAGAAAAAAAACCAAAAACAAGCAGAAAGAGGCTAATTTTATAGCGCAGCATGCAAATTTCGTGTATTGTCTTTTTTTATTTTCTTTTGGTAAATGGTAAAAGTATGCATTTATGCCAATCTTGACATTTAATTTGAAAATAACTAATTTGAAATTAATTGGCAGAAAATTATAGAAAAATATGGGCGATGCGTGTTACGACGAGATCATTGACCGGCATTGCTATTGCCAGTGGAGAAGATGTATGCGGTAACAGAGAGCCCTACAGTTGAATGCCGCTTTCAAACAGCAGATACTTTTGGAACGATACGCGAAATTTTTCTAGGATAGATTATACACTCGCACGCCACGCAATAAAAATAAAACAATTACGCACCGTTTCATCATCTTACTACAGCGTCCGGCACTCGAAGTGTAACTAATTAAAAAGGCCATACATTTAGTTTGGAAAATTTCACTTTCATTCAATTCAAAGTAAAAAATGTGTGAAAATAATACAAAATTAAGAATCAATTTTACTTTTGCTCGATATGATTACCTTTTGCCTTGACACTGGCCTGATATGGTACAGAAACGAATCGCAAGCTGTCCGAATGTGACTTGCAGGTGTTTTGATTCACTCTCGGACAATGGCTTTTTTTCAGCGCCTCGAGACTGGTGAATCTTTTAGTTCGGATGTTGCTTTCCAAAATGGCCCAAAGAGAATCAATTGGATTCGCGTCTGTCGAAATTGAGAGCCATTGTATGGACGTTATGAAGTTCGGAACGTTGTTTTTTAGCCATTCTTGGTTCACTCGAGCTTTGTGGAATGGTGCCGAGTCCTTTTGAAACGTTTATTGTCTGCTATCCAAATGTTTGTCTGCCCACGGCTTCAGAGTAATCTCCAGAATACTTTCCCGATAATATTTTGCATTTACCTTGATGCCAGGCTTAATGAAAACGATTGGAGAGCGCCAATCTGCGGTTAAAGCGGCCCAAACCATCAACTGTGGCGGGTGCTGCCTCCTGGTGGCCAATCGATTACTCAAATTCTCGTACGAACGGTCGATCAAATAAACCCTATCGTTTTGGAAGTTTGCGCATTGCTCAATTTGAAAAATTTTCTCGCCAGAAAACACAATGCTTGGAAATTGACCGCTTTCGACCAAGCGAAGCAACTTCTTCTGCTTTGGTATGAGATCATTCGCTTTTTGGATCTTGTAAGGGTTGACTTTGAGATCATCTTTCAGTATGCGATGGATGCTACGGTCAGATATTTTCAGTTCTTTCGCGCCATTTGATTGACACTTCGTCGGGGATTTCCCTCAAGTCGCTTCTTCACTTTTTGAACCATTTCACGTGCACGGGCATCAGCTGCGCGATCGGTCTAAAGTTTGTTACTCTTTGAGTGCCGGACGCTGTAATAGAGTACGTTTCACTAATGTAGGTAGGTACGTGAAATGGTTGAAGTTCCACTTTGGCACTCCCAAGTAGCACTAAAGCCCCATTTTGATACCATTATGAGACCTTCAACGGGCAGATATCCACAGCCAGCCATAGCTGTTGGAGATGATGCTAATGGAGAAGATTGATGGGATTCAGGTTGGCGCACAAACCCAGGCTGCCAAAGAAAAGAGCCCCCAGTGACCTTAACTGTTTAGCTGTCAAGCCTGGACAATTAAAGGGAAAGTGCTTAACAGTCTGCTTCTCTGAAAGATCCCCACAGCTTCTGCAATGACCAGTAAAAGGCGTGAAATGCCCAGGACTTTTTGAATCCCTGTCTATTGCACTGGGGCTCAAAGGGTTTTCGAAATATCACATGAAAAAATGGAGCTCAACAGTTTCTGGGCTTCCCTGAGAAATAAGATGTGCAATTCTCCTTTAAGAGTCGTCAGGGAGATGCCGATGACTAGATAGGAGGTCTCTAAGACAAAATCAGTCCCCTAACAAGCTACTCAAAAATTTCATTTGCCTCTATGCTAAGCCGTACCAATTTGTTGTCACATCCTCGTTACCAAATCGTTTCTTGGTTATTTACAGCGTGACTATATCCAGTCTGTGCAGTTTAAAAGTCTTATTAGATTGCCGACGTCTAAGTCAGACAGTTGTTCGAGACTGTCGAACAGTGGTTTGCCCAGGGTTGACAATCTCTCCTTCCGTAGGCCGTGGCATTCACAAAGGAAATGGAAAATCGCTTTCTTGAGAACGTTTAACTGTGACAGTGTGTGTTTGTCCTGCAGACCAAAAGCCAGTTATGACTGCCGTGAGTCTCTAGGCGTCCCGTTGTTTCATGTTTATCAATGTTGACGTTTGTTTCAGGTCGTAGTCGTAGGCCATAAAGTTCTGCGAATTTTGCATGTCGTCTGGTTTCTCGATCTACAATCGCCGATTTGTAGGCATTTCGAGGAAATTGTATTCTTGATAGTCCCCATATTCTTCTTCTTAACTCACGCGATAACCGCTTACGCCATTTTGGGCAAGTTTAACAAAGCGCGCATTTGCTTCTTTCTCGTGTTACCCGGCGCCAGTTGGCACACCAAGACCTTCTCCACCTGTATCATTTCGGACGACATCACCCAACCAACGTAGCCGCTGAATCTTTATTCGCCGCGTTATGTCTATGTCGTCGTAAAGCTCATACAGCTTATCGTTTCATCGTCTGCAATATGCGACGTCTAGTTGGACAGGGAGGGAATTTTTGGTCCCACAATCGGAAGATTCAGCCTATACAACGAAACATCCGGTAACGGACAGAGGCTGATCGACTTCGTCGGGGCCTAAAAGATGCCGATAGATGATAGTCTGCAGCACCAGATTCTAGCATAAAAAAATACACTAAGCTACGTGGCTGTCTCCTGATTGAAAAACGCGAAATAAGATGGAAGACAGGCGATAGATGGAAGACACGCTTCTAGTGTTTTAGATGTACGTACGATCCGAGGGCCCAACATCGACTCGGATCACTACCTTGTTGTAGCCAAACTACGCTCACACCTCTGTGCAGCAAAAAACGTACATCTAACAGCACAAAAAATGCTCGACATTGGAAAGCTGCAATCGCAACAGACAGCTCAAGCCCGGCGACTTCGACTTTTGTGTTGAAGCACCGAACTTAGCAACTGTGAAACGCTGGTATAAACAGTTCGAACGTGAATTTCGTGAACACCCAAAAACGGTTTTTGAGCCAGAAACGATCGATGCTGTGCATCAATTGATAATGCACGATCTTCATGTACCGCATTGCGAGATCGAGATATCCTCTTGGATTAGTGGGACCAGCAAACATTAAAATTTGCATGAACATGTGATCGGCAAGAAAATTTGTTCTCGCCTGTCGACATAATTTGAAGGACGAAAAGGGTTTGTGTTGTGAAAATGTTGACGGGCCGGAAACAAAACAATAATCAACAGTGTGGAATTCAAAGACGCCTGCTTTTTTCGGAAAGTCTGGTCATGTCCCAACTGCCTCACTAGTAGAACTAGAAAAACAGTCAATTCTGAGTGGTGCCCAACCATTTGTTTGCTAGACGTTTACGGAGAATCAGGGAGAACCAGCCGCCGAAGACGAATCATCCTCCACCAAGTCAATACGAGCTCTCACGCATCGGCTAACAGAAGAAAGTTTTTGAGTATTCAAAAGATTGAATAAATTGCACCTAGTGATTTCTTTTTGTTCGCGAAAAGTAAAAATAAAATGCGCGGTGTTTCAACACTGAAGGAGCTGTCGCAGCCTTTAAACAGCTCGTTTTTTTTTTTGTTTTTTTGTTTTGGTGGGTGTGGCCACTAAAACGATCCCTTCTAATTTCCATTGCAGCTCAAAGTGCAATCAGGTTAAAGGAGGTTGGCCTCTGGAGGCAATATCTCAAGGGACATGGTGGTATTTTCGGGCAGTTAATACCGTATTTCTCCGAACTTGGTATAGATCTCTCTATCCGCAAACTAGAGTTTGAGGGTCGTGCTAGGGCAATCTTTCCAAATAGGCAGTGTTTTTCAAGCAGAAGTCTGGCCGATCCTGCAGGCATGCAAAATGCTTAAGGAACGCGGAAGCGAGGGAGATATTAACATTCTCGTCGTTCAAGCCACGATCAAGGCTGTCAGAGCCATGGTACAGAACGAAACTAGTAAACTCCTGTAAGGAAGAGCTCAAATCTCTTGGGTGTGCAGGTAACATTTCTCCAATCTGGGTTCCAGGACATAGGAATGTGGAGAGAAATGAAATTGCTGATGAACTTGCCCAGGAAGGGAACTGAATTGGCCTCACAGATCTCCTACCCGGTCATCGGCAGCCCCCTGACAGTTGTTAAAGGGGAACTGCACAAATTATTTCTCAGGATAGAAAAGATGGAGCTCCATTTCTTCATGTGCTACTTAGAAAACAGTTTGGCCCCAGTACAATTTACGGAGGACTCAGAAAGTCCTTAAGACTCCTCGCCAATCAATTTCCAAACTCGTAGCTGTGTTTACCGGTCACTGGATGATCGGCAGACATGTGGAAATGCTAGGATTACCATTTAACCCCCATTGCAGAAGCTGTGGGGGCCTTTCAGAGAAGCAAACTGTTGAGCACTTTCTCTGTAAATTTCAGGGTTTCGCAGCTAGACGATTAAGACTACTGCGTGCTCCTTTCTTGGACAGCCAGGGGTAGTGCCATAACCTAAATCCTATTATTGGACAGAGAGTGTAAAAGTCAACCCCCGTAATGGTTAAATGTAACTTTTCCTGAAATTCACGGTGCTTTCTTCCAGGTCCCCGTAAGTATATATGTACTGCAGTAAATCGAAAGTATTTATTGGAAGGAGAGGTTCGAAAAACAGATGCAGATTAGAAATTCTTGAATTTTGGAAAATAAAATTAAATAAAATTTCAAGTTTCATATTTTCTTTTATATCTTATAAAAATACATACTTTATTGTTTTGTACAAAATGTCGTACATATAAATGTAAATATTACAAAATGTTATGTTTTTAAACATATGAGAATACATTTATACAAAAATAATAAATAATATGGGTGCACTAATTTTCAGATGAAATTCGTTAAAAACCAAAGCAATTACAAAAATATTTCGTACAATGCAAAAATGCACACTAAATATTATTAAAAAATAAAAAAAATAATTTTCTTCGGTTTTCGATTGGTGAAAAAGAAATACTTAGATGCTACACATAAACCAAAATTTATCACAAACAATGAAACTGTAGAAAATTTCTCGCATTCGAGTCAATGAAGTGTGCCTTTGTGTGTGTGTGAAAAATAATAATGTTTTCCAACAAAAACAAAAAATTAAATTAAAAACCTTAAATTACAAGTGAATAAAAATGCCATGAACACTATTTAATGGAAACGCCAGAAAGGACGATTAACCATGCTGCAGATGTGCGTGTGATGCGATGGGATGTGATGCTTTGAAGCCTTCAATTGGCAATTTCGGGGCGTATGAGGAACATTTTTGCACTTGTGCGGCGCTTATTCATTCAAATGCATGCAGATATATGTATGTGTATGTGTGCGTGCACGTTTACATGCCCTCACACGTGGCCATGCACGCTTCATAGCTGGAGAAGTTGTTTTCATTGCCATCGCAGCCGCCGAATTTGAATTCGACACAAGTCTTGCGACTGGGATCGTAGCTGAAGCGTGGAATAAGCGCGCGGCAAACACCCTTGCGTATTGGCATGCGGCAGAAGGTTTCCGGTGCGGAACGGCCGGATAATGGCACATCGTCCAGGGAGACAGCATCGAAGAAATCGCCAACATCATCGTAGAGGTCCATGGGACGCGCCTCAGCCATTGGTGTGTTGCTGGTAAGCAACATCAGGAGTGAGAGTAGATATACGACACTGAATGCTAGTTGTAGCGTAGTCACGCGTTTATTGTTGTTGTAGGCACTTTGGTGTTGCATGGTGATTTTTGCGTAATTGCTTATTCACTGGTCTAGTTCTTTAATTAACAATTCAGAATGCTTAATAGGTTTTCACTATGTATTTTCGCTAGTGTACGTTTCGCTTGCGTTAATGCAATTTTCACTTTTTTAATAATTATTACTTTGTAAAATACAAGAATTTGTTTCTCAATTGAATTGAATTTCTCCAATAAATTTAAATTTCTTTTTACTTTTCGCCAAGTCACTTGTTGTGTTTAATGTTTGCAATCAAACTGAATTCGTCGCGGTTAGGCTACGCGATTTTATATGAGACTGCGCTGTGCGGCCTAGAGTTGTCGCCGCTGGCAAAGAAATCAGCAAAAGTCAACATTACCACCAATACACGCCCAACAGTGGCCAACAAATATGCTGACAGCAATGATCATCGTCAACACATGAATCGAGTGAATGTTAAATGGAGCTATCTACATATTTACTCTCTCTCTGCCTGCATAATTACGCTCACATGCGCTCTTTTCGCATACACCCCACTTTGCTTTCTCTTTGCTGTTGTACAATTTGTTTGTTGCAATTTTTCGCGGGTAATTCCCATGCAAGCACGTATAGGTACGAATGTGAAAAACAACAAAACTATTTGTTCGTGTGTTTTGCGCTGCTATGCGTACTCAGTGCGGTTCGGCACGCTTCATGCATTCGACTTCTTGTTTTTGTATAGTGACGACGCATGCGTCACGGTGCGTACGCACGCTACCGGAATACAATTGGTTGTTGTTTTATTGCTTTAGCTGTTTCTTTTGCTTAGACGTTTGTATTCAAGGCAAATATTTTGGTGACGTCAACAATTTGTGCAATCATAGCACTTGCCGAATGTGTGAACGTAGTTGGTTTGACGGCTGATTGAGTGATTTTGGCGTTACCAGCAAATAAGAGGGGAGCAAAAGCGCAGTTTTTTTTTACAGATGAACCCTAGTTGGAGTTCTCTAAATAGTGAGTAATTCACGCTCAAACTGACGGAAATTAACTTAACCCTTTCGGACCTATTGGGACACGTCCCAGCAAAAGTTTTCTTAGTCTGAATTTTCCCTTAAAACTCATTGAAAGCTGTCCCGTTTGGTATAGTGAGGTTCAGGTAACGGTTCTGTGTTTTTTATGCTAAAATAGTAAACAGACGCCGCTCGGTTTGCTTCTAAACGTGACTGTGCTTGAATCAATTTCTATTTTTTTGTGAATATTCGATTTTTTCATTGAAAATAAGTGTAAAAAATTGTAGATTTTACTAAAACTAAGTTCGAATTGGATCATCGTAATTGGGTAAGTTAATTAATGTAGCATTATTTCAGTTTCTAAGTCTTATTTCGATTATTTCTATTTATGGGATCAATGTATCCCGTTAGGTTAATTTATTGGTATACATATGTCCCATTTAGAACTTGTTGACATTCTCAAACCTTTCGAAATTTTTAACATATTTAATCATAAACCTGTTTTGATTTAGAAAAATCATGAAACTGGTCGAGAAAATTAAATGAAGAGGATATATTGGCCCAGCTAACGGAGTATGACGAATCTGGTGACCTTGGTGACGTCGATTTTTCAGACGGCAATGACGATAATTACGAGCCCTCTGAAAAGGAAAGCTTCTTATCCGAAAAATCTAGCGAAGATAACGGAAATAATACTTCTTCTGAAAATGATGAGTCGCAATCAACGGAAAGTGGTGAAAATAATTATGTGCCGACATTTGAAAATGTTACGGTTTGGTCAATACCTGAAGAGAATTTCCAATCACGAAAGACTCTTCAAGTTCAACGAACCCCCATCATTTCTTCACATATCGGACGATCTGAGGCAGTAATACAAGCAGCTCTGGACTAATGTACACGAAATGGCTGGATACAAAAGAAGTTATCCTCCTAAGCAACTTACACGATGACGAAATGACAACCATAGGAAAAAGCAGAGGGATGGCAAAATAATACCTACACCATGTCCTAAGATGATACAGTTTTATCGCGAAATTATGGGAGGAGTCGATAGAGCAGATCAAATGGCCGGCTTATATGATTTGAACCGAAAATCCAATAAGTGGTGGAAGAAAATTTTTTATCGACTTTTGATGATGTCCGCTAAGAATTCATGGATTTTATATTTAGAGCTACGTCATCAAAAGATGGCATTGATTGATTTTATAGTAATTTTGGCAGAAGAGCTGATTGCCGAAGGGCAGAAAACGGCCGCCAATATTCCAAAAAGAAAAAAACTTATGGAAATTCCGCTACTCATCTACCAATCGAAGGAAGCACAAGACGACGATGCGCTGGCTGTCGCCTCAAAAATGTTGAAAGGCGTACTAAAACAATGAAGTTCCACTACGCAAGAATTGTTTCGCTCCTTATCATAAGCGTTGATTGCTATAATATCTGAATGAAATATAATTTCACTAAATTTTTTTTTCAAAATAAATGAAATCCATTATTTTAATTGATACGAAACATCCAACTTATTATTTGGTATTTATTTATTAGTATGATATAGAGACCTAATGGGACTTAAAGGTCCCGCTAAAAACACCTAATGGGACACATATATCCCAACCCCCCTAGAGCCCCTGGAGGGGTGGTGGATTTCCTTTTCAGATTTTCTAATTTCAGGGCCTGTACTGAAGCTGGATATATCACTAAACTCGAAATGTTCCGCTGGTTGTCTTCCGGTTCGCAAGGGTTAAACAAATTTTGACGTTTTTTTCACAGAAGTTATGGTGGCGGCAGATAGAAAAACATCCCTAACAGAAAGTACTAAAACCTTGGATGAAAGCAATTGAAAGCCTATCATTTTCAAGCTTTCATATCATATTTATAAAGCGATTAATTGTCTTGGGCAATCATTTTATGAAATATCGATATTTTTTTGGATTCGTAGTATATTTTCAAACCGTAATGACTTCTAAAGCCCTTTAGACTTTATCTGCGAAAAAATTTTATATAAAAGATAATTTTTCAAACTTTTTAATGATCATAGTTTAGTAAAAAAAAAACAAGAAGTGTGGGAATATGCAAAAAATTTTAAAGAGATTCTCAAAAAAATTGTTTGTGAGAAAAGTCGTGGAGATAATCAAACCGAAGTACTGTCTAACTTATAATCTTTCCAATGATATCAGATTTATGCAAATCGGATTAGAAAAATGTTACTTATATACAGTTTTAGTGTCTTGTTAGAGGTTAGGCTAGAGGCTTTTTGGCTTATGCCAATTCCATAAGAATTGTGAAAAAAAATCAATTTTTTCTATGTTCATTTCCGTCTGTTTGAACATGCACAAAGTGGCGCAAAATTAATCACCCTATCGAACAAATTTGAATTTTTGCAATTTTGACACTTTTGAACTCGACGGCTGCAGTACACAAGCAGACTAATTATGGAGCGCGCAAAGGTTTATAGTAAAGGTTTCTATCAAATCATTTTTTTTTAAAAGGATTGACTGTGAGAAATTATGCAGGTTTTTGTATTTCAATACTTCATCGCGTGAATTGTGGCACAGTCATTTGCTTGTCGAAGGTTAGGTTAGGTTAGCCTGGTTGGCAATAAGCCACGCATAGACTTTTGGTCCCTAGCGATACCAGATGGAGACCGACCTCTATGAATACTGAAAGTAGATATAATGTAGGATGCTAGCGCTTTTGGCGAATCTAAGCAGCCCTGGGAGATCCGCTTTTGAGGTGTCCTCCAGACGCTCAAACAATGGAGCTCCCAGGCATTTTGAACGCGTTTTTGATAATGCCGTACAAACGCACAGAAGGTGTTCTAAAGTTTCCTCAACATCCTCTCTGCATTTCCTGCATTTGTACCTATCTTTTACGCATGTGCAACCAATAGATTATGGCCTGTCAGCATACCTATGATAGTTCTGCGGTCCTTTCTCGAGAGTGTAAGTAGGAATTGAGTCAGTGTTTTGTCGTTAATTCTACACATAATTTTTGCTGTTTTGCCTCAGTGTCATTAAGTATGCCAGTTTTCTTGTTGCAGTCCACCATACCAAGACCCCATACAGCAATATCAGTCTAACTACTGCCGTGTAGCACCAATGCATCAGAGAGGGTGATAGACCCAAGTAACGCTCAGCATTCTTTTACATGCGTACAGCGCATTATTGGCCTTTTTTAAAGAAATAAAAAAAATAAATAAAAGATAAATAAATAAAAAAAAACCTGAAACGGAATAAGCGCCAAAAGGTAGGCACAAAAAAAAAACGCCACAAAAATTGGGACCAAAAAACGCCCCAAACAGTAGGCACCAAAAATATATTTTCTACAAGTTTGCGCCAACAAACAAGCGCCAAAAAGTAGGCAGTGTTATTTCTCACTAGAAATTAGCAACCACAAGGAAAAACTCAGGAAAAATAGCCTAAAGTGTATCTTAGATATATATAAAGTATAGCTCTCTCTCTCCTTTTCCTCTACTTTATACATTTTTTCTCTCTCACGGAACGAAAATTCCCAAAATGTTGCATGGCCTTGAAATTTTACCTTCCATTCTCGCTCGTCCAACGACGCCTAAGAAGTTTCACTTCAAAAATCCAATTATTCTTGGCAAAGAGTATTTTGCAGGTTAAATGAGTGAAACCATGCATTGTTTTTTTTCTGTTTTAATTACCTATGAATGAAAAATAGGTAATTAAAACAGCAAAAAAAAAATTAAGGAAAATTTCTCAAACTTCATATACTATATAAGTACATAAATGGTAATTTTTAAGAATTAATTATTCAATTAATTTAATTAATTTTCTTGAACGATTTTTAAATGTGGCTCTTCTTTAAAAAAATTATTTCATGCCCAGTTGTAGTTCAAATCAGTTAAAATTTTTATGTGACTTGCTCGTGCTTTTGTGTTAACTAAATACATTTAAAGGTGTTTACGATTAACCCAATTCGCAGAAACACTCAAAATCGTTCTACTGGGACACAACAACGGCAGCAGCGGCTCATGCATTTGCGTAAGCGAGCGCACAAAGCGCCTTTCCCTAAGCTGAGCTGATATGTTTTATTACTGTCGACTGTCTTGTTTTTGCTTTCCAATTTTCAAACAGTTATAATTAGTTTCTCTGTTTTCGCTAGTTGTACGAGTAAGCACAGTTTTTTAGTTTTTCTCTTTTTTCGCTTGGCTCTTGTGTTTGCTAAGCTCTCTAGTACTTCCGCATGGTATCTTCGTTCGTTTTTATTTAAAGTAAATACACACTTTCTGCTTTTCGCATACTAACTATGTATGCAGGTAGGTGGCTTTTATTATTTTTATTCTTATCTATTTGTTGTACGTATTTTTCAGAAGAAATATTGAATACGAACGTTAATTTAAGTGCAATTGAGCGAGTGGCTGGAGATAATAAAAATTCACCATAATGCAAAAACCCCCATAGGGGAAATATACTTCTGAAGTTTACTACAGGCATACATACATTGCTTATGCTTTATGACCGGGCTTTTGAACAGAAAATTAGCATAAGGTTTGTTTAACGTGAATTAATGATATCTCAAATTGGTTGAAGTGCGTGTGAGATTAGAATTACATTAAAAGAGTTGTAAAAATAGGGCGAATATTAGTATGTTTTGATGGTCTACATCAATTTTTGTTCAATCAAACGGTTTCATAGGCACATCCAACGAGACGACTTCCTTTTGTAGTTACTGCAAGAAGTCTTAGCATAGCTTCTCTAGGCACTTTTACTTTGCGCATAATTATTTCCTGTTACATCTTAAGGGGGTATTCTGGTCTAGAAATTTGAAAAAATCGATTTTTTTTGCATATTTCCAAAGTTTAGACTTCAGAAATATGCCCTTCAACGGATTTTTCAAAATTCGAATTATTTTCGGAGACACAGTGGATTTTGTGACGTGGCGTCTAAGCCGGCCGAGTGGAGCGAATCGCACAATGAACGGCAGATGTTACCGGACGGCTTGAGGACTCGTTCTTTCCAGAAAATCTGTTGTATTCCACACAACATTTAATTTTTCTATACCTATTTATTCTATACCAGGTATATACATACCTATGAAATGAGACTTTTTTCAATTTCAAACGTTTATTAACCAAAAATGGTTACAAATTTAATCTTCAAAATAATAGCCATCGCTAGCGACACATTTTTCCATCTCTCAGGCGATTTGGGGATGCCGCGCTAAAAAAAATTGGCCGTCTTTGGCCGCAAACGAGTCATCGAGCCATTTTTTGGCTTCGTCGTGAGAATTGAAGCGCTGATTGGAAAGAGCGTGGCCCATCGATGCAAACAAATGATAATCGGAAGGCGCCAAGTCTGATGAGTAAGCAGCATACACCAACGGTTCCCGGGCCGCTCTTGTTCGATGTGGCGTTGCATTGTCACATTGTCAGCTCATGCGGCATCCGTCTTCCGACCTTTAAAATCATGCCCATTTCTTTCAAACGTTTGGAAATGGTTTTTTGGGTCACTCCCAACTGCTGTGCCATCATTTATTGCGTTTGACCGTCATCTTCATCCAACAATGCTTGCAATTCGGCGTCCTTAAACTTTTTCGGTGGCCGGCCACGGTCCTCGTTCTCCACGCTAAAATCACCACCTCGGAATTTTTCAAACCACCTGAAGCACTGTGCTCTACCTATAGCATGTCCACGATAAGCTTCTATAAGCATTTCATGAGTTTGAGAAGCGTTTTTCTTCAGTTGATAACAGAAAATCAACGATGTCCCCAAATCGTAGTTTGAAGGCACGAAATTCGGAATTTTTAAGAGCGGCAAAAATGCATTGTTGTATGAAACGTAACAAACAATGAACTGAAAAAAACAAGACATTTGGGAAGGTTTAAAAATACTGCTAGCGATATCTATGGACTAATACAGGGTGGGCCATATAGCGTTTGCCTTTTGAACCACCTATTTTTTTTGAGAATGGTAACACAAATGACATGTCAAACGTGTTCATAATTTACTTAAAGGTTTGACATTTGCGAAATGGGACGCTATACGCTTGAACAAAATTGGGAAATATTGAAAACCTATTTCCAAAGTGGTGAGTCTTCTTCTTCTTCCGCGGTTACAGTGAATGGCGAGCGTTACCCTGACATGCTCAACTAGTTTTTGTTTCCAAAAATTGAAGAGGATGACATGGACGACATTTGGTTTCAACAGGATGGTGCAACTTTTCACACTGCCAAAGTTACACTCGCACTTTTGGCTACCGTTTTTGAAAACCGAATAATCAGCCGAAATTTCGATATCAATTGGCCGCCTCGGAGTTGTGATTTAAGCCCGTTGGACTATTTTTTGTGGGGAGCCGTTAAGAACAAATGCTATGCGAACCATCCAGAGACGATTGATGTTTTAAAACACGAAATCGAAGTTTCCATTCATGAAATTGGAGCCCAAACAATCGAAAATGTGCTTAAAAATTGGGTTGATCGAATGACCTACTGTAAAGCCAGTCGTGGCAGTTATTTGAGCGATATTATTTTTCATTCATAAATGACAATGTTCAATCTTCAAAATAAAAAAGAGGTTGTCTGTAAAGTCGGTTTACTGACGATAGTTTAACGTGATAACGTCATAAGAAAATATTGATGGAATGGTTGCATTTTTCAAAAGAAAATTTTAATTTTATTTGTTTGATAGATATTTTGTATGGATATAGAGAATGAGGTAACATTAACATAACATAATATACTTTAACATAACATAACATAACATAACATAACATAACATAACATAACATAACATAACATAACATAACATAACATAACATAACATAACATAACATAACATAACATAACATAACATAACATAACATAACATAACATAACATAACATAACATAACATAACATAACATAACATAACATAACATAACATAACATAACATAACATAACATAACATAACATAACATAACATAACATAACATAACATAACATAACATAACATAACATAACATAACATAACATAACATAACATAACATAACATAACATAACATAACATAACATAACATAACATAACATAACATAACATAACATAACATAACATAACATAACATAACATAACATAACATAACATAACATAACATAACATAACATAACATAACATAACATAACATAACATAACATAACATAACATAACATAACATAACATAACATAACATAACATAACATAACAAGTTACCCCGTATTAAAGCACTTATCAACAGCTTTCATTTGATACCCATATTGTACATACACAACCAAAGGTTACCCGGGTCCACGTTTTGACCTATATCTCGAGACCCCAGTCACGGAGCGGCATGAAAAATACTCTGTACTAAAGCATTCACCAACAGCTTTCATTTGATACCCATATTGTACATACACGTCCGAAGGTTACCCGGGTCCACGTTTTGACCTATATCTTGAGACCCTATCTACCAATAGGTATCCAAACTATACGGAAACCATCTTCAATACCTCCTTAACAATGTGTGAAAGTTTGGTTTAATTCGGTGCAAAGACACGGCGGGTCCACGTTTTGGCATATATTTCCAGACCCTAGTTATCAATAGGTATGAAAATTACCCCGTATTAAAGCACTTATCAACAGTTTTCATTTGATACCCATATTGTACATACACGTCCGAAGGTTACCCGGGTCCACGTTTTGACCTATATCTTGAGACCCTATTTACCAATAGGTATTCAAACTATACGGAAATTATCTTCAATACCTACTTAACAATGTGTGTAAGTTTGGTTTAATTCGGTTCAAAGACACGGCGGGTCCACGCTTTGGCATATATTTCGAGACCCTAGTCATCAATAGGTATGAAAATTACCCCGTATTAAAGCACTTATCAACAGCTTTCATTTGATATCCATATTGTACAAACACATTCTAGGGTCCACGTTCTGGTTTCTATCTCGAGACCCTAGTCACGGAGCGGATGGAAATTCTCTGAACTAAAGCATTCACCAACAGCTTCCATTTGATACCCATATTGTACATACACATCCGAAGGTTACCCGGGTCCACGTTTTGACCTATATCTCGAGACCCTGTCTACCAATAGGTATCCAAACTATACGGAAACCATCTTCAATACCTCCTTAACAATGTGTGAAAGTTTGGTTTAATTCGGTGCAAAGACACGGCGGGTCCACGTTTTGGCATATATTTCCAGACCCTAGTCATCAATAGGTATGAAAATTACCCCGTATTAAAGCACTTATCAACAGCTTTCATTTGATACCCATATTGTACATACACAGCCAAAGGTTACCCCGGTCCACGTTTTGACCTATATCTCGAGACCCTAGTCACGGAGCGGCATGAAAAATACTCTGTACTAAAGCATTCACCAACAGCTTCAATTTGATATCCATATTGTACAAACACATTCTAGGGTCCACGTTGTGGTCTCTATCTCGAGACCCTAGTCACGGAGCGGCATGGAAAATACTCTGGACTAAAGCATTCACCAACAGCTTCCATTTGATACCCATATTGTACATACACATTAGAAGGTTACCCGGGTTCACGTTTTGACCTATATCTCGAGCCCTATTTCCAAAATAAAATATAATCCATGTTACTCGTGGAGGATGTAGCTTTCGAATGGTGAAAGAATTTTGCAGTTCGTTTAATGCAATGAGCAAGGTAACTACATATGAGCAAGGTAACACTAATGAGCAAGGTAACACTAAAGAGCAAGGTAACACTAATGAGCAAGGTAACACTAAAGAGCAAGGTAACACTAAAGAGCAAGGTAACACTAATGAGCAAGGTAACACTAAAGAGCAAGGTAACACTAATGAGCAAGGTAACTACATATGAACAGTAATGAGCAAGGTAACGACACATTTTTTCGTGCGTGCAGCCTGTTAAATCGAATTATAAGACGTTATCACGTCAAAAAAAAAAGTTTGAAAAAATGTTAATAGCCGATTCAAAAAGCAAATTTTACATGGCCCACCCTATAGCTGAAAGTCTCATTTCATAGGTATATATATATACTTCATACTTCTATAATATATACCTGGAAATATATCGCCGATTAATCCAGAGTGAGTAGTAAATATTATGATCTAAGTTATTCTATTGGAATTGTTGCTCAAACTTCAAACGCGATTTTCTCAAAACTACGTTTTTTGTGATGGTCGTCATGATAACTAAAGATCTACTTGACCGATCGCTTTGAAGTTTGATAAGACGCCAAGTTGACGCCATTTAGGCCCCACTCCGCCGTCCTATAATTCCACGTTTTTTTTTTATTTTTTTTTTTTATATGATACTTTTCCAATATTAATAAAACCCATAAAAAAATGGATAGTAAAAATGTTTTTCATTTGTTATATCTTAGTTTTAATAATACCTAAAATTAAGGCGTCTAGACCAGAATACCCCTCAATACTTTAACGACTTTTCAGTAAGTGTTAAAAAGGCCTTTTTAGATTGAATTAACTGAGTTAAAGTATTCTATGAAAATATTTCCCGTGAAATTTAATTGCATATGTCTTAACCTTTTATTTCGCTCTGAAATAGATTTGAACCACTTGTTCCACTTTTTGCGAAAAAAACTTAAACAGGGACATCAAAACTTTGGTGGGCCGTAAAAAAAAAATGTAAGCAAACTCTTGCTCTTATTTGGAGACCTTACGACCAAAATAAATAAAATAGAGCGCGTTCAAAAAATATTTCTTAAACAGGCATTACGTTTCCTACGATTTGAGGCCCTTTTCCATCCTATAATTCTCGACTAAAGCTAATTAAGGCTAGAAATTTCAAAAAATCGATTTTTTGTTTTTTCAATATTTCGAAAGTATGGAATCCTAGGAATATACTGTGAAAATTTCATGCGGAAATTCCCAATATTATAGCTTCTATAGCTCATTAACTAGGTAGAGAGCGGTCCGCGCGCTCCTGTACCTCAAACTTTAAACTCATTTAACTCGAAACGACTTTTTTCGGTCTGGTGTTGTCAAGAAACAAAAACTATTCAACCGAATCGTCTGAAATTTTGAAATGTTGTTCACAACATCAATGACTATCACCCGTACTAGAATCATATTATTATTTCAAGTATTTCGTATTTTTTTATTAAAAAACTGAAGAAAAAACGATTTTTAGAGTATCAAATTCAAATCCGCTCCATATTGTCAACCTTTTTCTATTCTTGTAGCGGGACGTAGCTACAGTCATACTGATTAATAATTTTCTTGGGTTTTGCGTTTCAGATAAATAGAAGAGCCAAATGGACAACACCGTCCAGGCCCAATTTTTCGTGAGGGTCAACTTCAGCGCCATTTTTTAAATTATTAAAATTAAAAAAAATTTTTTTTCATTTCTGTATGTAAAAGAAGTTAAAAAGTTAAAGCCTAAAATATTTAAATATCGGTTTTCATTTTTTTTATTGTAAAAAAATTCCTGATAAAACCCTGAGATTTCGAGTTCTAGACCACCGGGATCTCTTAATCTGTACGAGTTTTTCGTGTTCGGTTACCTAGGGATCAAATTGTTTTCTTAGAAATTATGTGGAGCATTTAGCCTTTTTAATGGTCTTTCATTATGGTTGTTTTAAGAAAGGGTCAAAAATGTGCTTAAAGATTAAGGAGGTTGGGGTTCGATTGTAAAGGGTGGTTAAGTTATAAGGGCCGGTGTTGATTTTGAATAAAATACAGTTTTTTTTAGAAAAGTATTGTCATTTCTCTTTATTATGATAATATTGGTATAGCTCAATTACGTATAGAACAAAATATTGGCCAAATGGCTGCCGCGCCCTCGGCGGCACACCTTCATTCGATGGCCCAAATTTTCGATGACGCTGAGGCATAATTGAGGTTCTATGCCGTTAATGTGCCGAATTATCTCATCCCTTAGCTCTTGAATTGTTGCTGGCTTATCGACGTATACATTTTCTTTAAAATAACCCCAAAGAAAGAAGTCCAACGGTGTCGTTGACGTTTAGGTGTGGCTCACATTCAACATCGGCCCTTGAAATTTAACCACTCTTTACTACCAACAAATTTCTAGTTGAACTCTATTATAAAAGTAGAATTTTAAAACTTTTACCTTCCCTAAAATTCTCAAACCCTGTGGACTAGTACTATCTTCGGCAAAGTTGATCTTGGAGACAACCTTTTTCATAATTATCAACGTTTATTCGTGTTGAGTAAAGTTACCGTAAAACTGTGGGGGTGGCGAATCAGTATTCACTTTGTTGCCTGAACTAAACCACAGCTAGTTTGTGTCTGGATTGTTGAGACAAAATGCCTGAATACCAATAAATTATATATTTATTGGTTATTCAAGAGTTCAAGACAAATCGATTGATGCCAAATTTATGTAAATTGAGCTGAGATGTTTTTCTTATTTAGCTAAGCCTTTCTTTTTGGCGGAAAGAATAAAAGTCGCATTTTTACCGTCATTATTTCACCGAAAATAAAAATACGGGCAATTTCTAACAGTAATTTTTTTTTAATAAATAATAATAACTAATAATTTAATAATTAATAATAAATAAAAAAATAACTTTTTCCTTGAAACTTTTTTTATAAAAGGCAAAACCGATTGAGTCAGGCTATTAGGGTCCTCGATGACATTCCTCTGCAAACTAATATTTTTTCCTGCTTTTTTTTGCAAGACCGTCTTGATCTGGGTAACCCATTGATTTTTGCGCAGCCCTACTTGAAAGCGTAGTGGAATTCTATATTTCTCGAAATGCTCCCTTACCACTCCCCTCAACAAGTGCACAACTTGCTACACTCAACTTCGACAGGCAAAGTCCAATGCCTGTCAGTAAATCAGTAGCGGATTTATGGGCGAAACTCGTTAGAAGTGAGATTGTCCACGTCACTTCCTATTATTATTTTCCCATTTCGCCATTCGCACGTTTGTTAACATTTATGTTCGAATGCCCTAGCTGAAGGCACATTAAATACACTGCACAAATCACGCACGATTCTAAAAGTTTGCTGGAAATTCACAAGAGCAGAAGAGCTAAGAACATGAAAGGTAATAGCTTGCATTTCTCAAAGAATTTTTCACAGTTCACACGCAAGTACCGCAAATCTTCCACGACAACGCCACGATCTGGTCCTTGGGGCGACATTCATCTTCATGGACGCTACACTTGTGTTGGCTGCAGGATTTGTGGCAAGCTACAAATATACATACATACACATAAACGCTGCTACTATTTTTCAATTTATTACGTCAGACAAAACAAAAGTTTATTGTTAAGCTGCTGCAAAAGTAGTGGCATTGGCAACAAAAGCAACCACATGGTGCTTCAGAAGTGGCAGCGACTGCGTGGCAATGGCAGCTTTGATTTGAACGCATTGGGAATTATAGTATGTAGCAGCAACGCCCGACAATTTTGCCACCTGCCAACCCAATATGTCGCCACAACTGGCACGCTCACAAGTGTGGCAAGCGTTGCATATAACAGCGAAGCGTAGCACTTGAAGCTTAGAAAACCACCTATTTTCGTGTGGCGCTCTAAGAGTTGGCGCAAATTAGCTAAATTGATTCAAACAACGCAGCAATAATAGGTGAACTTAGCATTCCGTCAGAGGCACATGTCCATATGCATGTGTGTATGTGCACCGCTCCAGCCACGAGCGCGCTGGCATGCAGGACACGCAGGACAACATCAGGTGTTCACATTCGTGGTTAGGGGATTTATTGCAATTTTCTGCTACATTTGAAACTGCAACAGCGTAAAGGTGGCGCCAGAAGCGAAGAACGAATACAGTAATAGAATATTCTGCCACTGATGTGCTGCTCTTGGCAATGCTCGAAATTGATTTATGAAATGCCGCGTAGAAAGCGAATAAGAGCAGTGAACGGCAGAAAATTCTACGCAGTTTACTGACCGAGTTGCCATATATTTCGTTTGATTGATTATGGTATTGAAATTGGAATTATTGGTCCGTAGTTGTAAAGAAGTTGAAAAAATAGTTAAAACTGTGTTTTAAAATAAACTCTAGTTATTTTATACAATACATCCACCTATTTCCCAGAAGACTCCACGGACATACCTCTCAAAGAGGTGCAGGAGCTACATTCTGTCAAAAAAGTACCGGGAATCAAAATTTATTTGCCGCCCTCAAAATAGGCTCCATTCGAAGCAATACACATATGTCAACGATTAGTGCAGTCATCAAAGCACCTTTTAAACGCGTTTGAAGAGATCTTCTTCAGCTCCCACACCGAATTCTCCTTAATGGCCTGTATCGATTCAACGCAGAGTGGCAATTTAAGTGGTGGTTATTCGATGATATTTGTCGAGTTGTTGGTCAAAAAACTGTTAACAGTATGAGCCTTGTGAGACGGTGCATTATCATGGTCCATCAGTTTTCTTTTCACAAATTGAGGCGCTTCTTACGCACATTTTCTCCCAAATGTCGCATAACTTCCAAGCAATATTCTCTATTTACCGTAGAACCATTTGGAACAAATTCCGAGTGCATAAAACCATGACAATCAAAGAAAATGAGAAGCATGACTTTCACTTTTGACCAACCATGACGTGGTTTTTTGGGTGTCGGCTCATGTGGATAGCGCCATTCAGCCGCCTGTTGAGTGGTTTGCATGGCAAACTCATATACCCACGTCTCATCCCCTGCTATGATGAGCTGGATAAATGTTGGGTCCGAATTCATTTGCTCAAGCATGTCTTCAGCCACTTTCTTTCGATGCATTTTTAGAAAGCAATTCAACTCCCTTGGAACGGGTCAAGCAGCCACGCGTCTCATGCCTAATCGGTGGTGTGAAATGTTGCGAATTGATTCGTGTGATACGCTCAGGTTATGAGCTATCTCCTTCAAACTTAAATGATGGCTTTCCAGCACCATTTCCTTGACTTTGTCGACGTTTTCATCCAATGATATGCGACCAGATGGTGCAAATCTTCCACGACTTCTCGACCCCCTGCAAAAGCCGTATACCACTCGTAGACCCGTGTTTTTGGTAAAGCACTCTCGACATAGGCTTTCTGCAACATTTTCAACGACACGAAATCCCGTTTAAAATTGATGGCAAATTCTTTTTTCGATATTTTTATCCATAGTGAAAATCGCAGAGCACACCTGCGGTTGACTGATATAATTAAAACCGCGACCGCTTTTCAGCAATTTAGTTTTCATGGCCACAGTGGTCTTCGAATCCGAGCCCTACCGAAGAGTAGTCACGAACAATCCCACAAAATGTTGTCCTAAATCAATGCTGCTCTAGTGAGGCAGTGATACCGGGCTAGGTGTAGGTGGCATTGCGATGTTTAATTTACTCCAATTTTTCATCGTATCCAGTTCCAGATAGCCAAAATCCTTATTCACAGTACTTACTAGAAGATTTATGACAATCTGCAGTAATATTAAGAAAAATGTTCTGGATGCAGTCCACCCGCGAAGGCAACACCACTAGTTTGAACTGTGCCTCGAACGCATCTCCCTCGACTAATTTATCCCATGTAGTTACTACATACTACGGATAATAGATTGCGAGGTTTGCTGTTTAGCTATGGTGAAAAAGAAAATTGTAAGGGGAACTTTGGTGCCACGTCACTTAGAAGATTCGGCAGCCGAATTCTGCATGATCATTTCACACATACATATTCACAATAGTGGTTTAAGCCTTGCAAACCATAAAACAGAAGCAGTTCTCATCAGCAGCAGGAAAATAGTTGAGACAGCAAATCTCAGAGTACGTGACCACGTACAATCAAATATCTTGGAGTAATTATTGAGCTTTAAGCAGCACCTAACATACGTAGGCGATAGAGCAGCGAAGGCTGTAGCTGCATTGACACGCATTATGATGAATACGAGAAGACCTAAGCAGGCTTCTAGGAAGCAGCTTAGCAGTGTGGTATCGTCTATCTTGCTATATGCGGTACCAGCCTGGGTCGAAGCAACAAACTGCAGCTCATACATGAAAGGCATTAAATTGGTAAACCGGTTATGTGGCCTCAGGGTGTGCTGCGCATTCCGCACAGTATCGGCGGATGCTGTATTAGACCTCGGGGCTATGCTACCGGTTAAGCTGACTGCACTCAAATTCTCCGAAATAAATAAAAAAACATCGAGCGAATCCAACACAGCTGACTAACCGAACGACTGAACGGGAGAGATGCGCCATACGTGGCAGGATGAATGGAGGAACTCAATGAACGGACGAGGACGTATCGACTGATTCAGAATATCACCAAATGGATGAAACGAAAGCATGGGCATATAGGGTTGGGAAGCCAATAATGGTTAGTAACCTAGTAGATAAGCTTGACTCAGAAGAACATTGGTCTGTTGTCAGTAATATGGATGAATAGTTATCACCAAACCGCGTCGCGCTGAACAACAGTGCTGATTTTGATGAAGAGGCAATAGGCCGTTCCCCCTCCCGCGAAGTATTATCAACTGGAATGGGTCGTCCCGCGGGATGGAAACGGAGCTGGGATGGGTTTTTAGTGGGTGAGTCGAAAGGCAAGTCTTACACTTTTCGGCTTTCAATGATTTTTGCCACCTCCTCACGCAATCAGTTGTTGTGCAGACAGCAACGAAGTGTCACTGCTTGATTTTTTTATTATATCACTAGCACTAGTCAGCTGTTTCTGTCAAATTCGCTCAGAGCTGAATAACGGTCTGCTAAATAGCACACCTCTAAAAATCTTTTCACTATTCCACATACTACATACAATTGAGCGATCGTCAGAAAGAGTCCGTAGATTGAAGTCAAGCGAGAGGCATCTTAATCAAGGAATACCTTTCAAACAAAAAGAGTATTCACTTGTCTTTCGAAACATCCTTGCATTCCGACTGAGTCAGCATAGCATGAATTAATAGCTTTGTTGTAGAAGAAAATTTGCCTAGAAGAAAATCTAGCAAAGCACAAAATTCAAAGTGGTTTAAAACCAACACTCTAATCTGCACAAACAAGAAACAACGAAGGCGGCCAAATAAGAACAGCTAGCAGTGGAGACTTGCACGCCAATAAAATAACAAATTTTATTGTTGACTCATTTGAGAAATTGTCTCCAGAGTCATCTACCACGCTCTTGCTGGCTTGCTGGCATTGGCAATGGTGAAGGTAATGTTGCTGTAGCGGAAAAATTACGACTAAGATGACTACTAGGACCGGATATGAAAAAGAGCAAAGGCGTAAATAAATACTTAACGTGTAAAAGTTGATCTGCAGAAAGAGGCTTTGGCACTGTAACAGCAACAGCAACAGAATAAGATAGTAACAGCAGTTGGCATAGCACACACACCTGCCAATACTTGTGCAAGTGTAATGCAACCACGAATGAGCACAAACAAACAAGAAATTTGAGTTGAACAGCACACATTCGCACACGGCTCACATTAATTTGTGCAATTGCATGGGCATGGCTTGGCGCACTCATGCCTCTCGCGTAGAGCGCAGTAACTAGCTGAGTGTCGAAGACAGAACAACAACTAATAACGCAAGAAAAGCAGCAAACACATTTCACACCTTACCGACTCCCTGGAGGTGTGCGTTATAAAAAAGAAAAGTAAAAACTTACTACAAAAAATTTATCTCCATAAAGAGCGCATGAAGGAGGATACGCTCATCTTCGCTCAACACACGTCGAAAGTTGAAGGGGCGGTGGACGCGTGAGGCCATGAAACGATTGAAATGTGCGCTGCCACAAAACATGAACGAGCCAAGAACGTGGTGATGATAAAAAATGCATGAGTGCACTTTTTGAGTGCCGCCAATGCCACAGTTGGCCACAGGAATTCAAAAACAAAACGAAGCGTACAAAGCGCAGGTGTGATGTGTTTGTTGCATGCGACTGTTGCAAGATGGGCGCTTTGTCTGTTTTTTTGTTTTTTTTTTGTTTTTGTACAAATGCATTGGTGTGTGGGTCGCACATTCTACAAGTATGTTTCCTTCACCAAGGTGAGTGCGTTCAATTTGCAGTTTTCCTCATTTTTCAGCTCACGTTTCTCGATTAAATTCTCATTTCGGTCATAATTTTGCCGTTTTTACGATTGCAAGGCATTAAATTGCTGATGGCCGCCGCCAACTCACATTGCAACACTGCAGCATTCACTTGCGCCTTCCTGCCAACTTGAGTTAAGGTTGTGATAGTCGTGAGTGCAACAGTTGAAGGCGAAAGGTGAAGAACTTGAGGTGAAGTAAATATGGCCGCGATGTTGTGGGAATGAAGGTTAAAAAAGAGAAACTTATGGCTGCCATGCAAAATGTACAAATGTTTAATTTACTTCAAATAGTAGACGTCCATGTCAAGCAGTTGGAGAAAAATGCTTTGAAATATTGTGTAACATTTTATGGCTTCGTCTTCTTCTTCGTAAGCGATGCTGATCGATCTAAAAATGCGAACCTATAGTTTTTTTCTCTCCAATGCAGAGGAGACTTCAACATTGCTTTGATACAGCAGAGATTTTATTTCTATGTTTCTGAGAGCATCAATCAAAAGCAGCAAAAAAGCGGTACTGCTAGTCTGAGCACTCGTAATTAAAATACTTAGTGCTGCCATAAGTTCTGTTACAAGTTAAGTCCATTATAGCTATGAAATTATAATACTTTTTTAATGAAGTCAGTTTTATTTAATCATGTAAATATTAAAAACAAAAATTTAAATTTTCAGTCGAAATGGTAACCATTTGCTTTTACACAAGCCTTGAAACGATTAGGCCATTCAGCTCTCCCAGCTCGCTCGACTTCCATGCGTGACGTCGCCGCTCGAACCAAAGATTGTTTGGGACTCTCCAAATTTTTGTGTGGTATTCGATGGGCCATGTTTCCTAATTCTTAACATAAACTGTAGCCCAATGGATTCAGATGTGGGCTTAGCTCGTCGGACAAAATAGAAGTGAATCTAATTAATATATTTTGCCGCCGCAAAAATAGTCGGCAGCAAGAAATCCGTCCCCGCTGCAATTCTGTGCAATTTATTTATTTAATAGTCCAAAGTTTGACGTGGTTCTTTGTGGAAGAAAAATGCAGGCCAATATGATTTGAAAGCGAAGTAAATTCTCTCAAATTTCTAGAAATCGGAGCATAATTAGTTCTTACCTAAGAATGATAGAAACAAGATAGCGCCCATCAGAGAGTGCGTGACGTCACGTTTGCCGAGTTGTGCAGTGTTGCCAACCATTTGCTCTTCGCAATAAATTTAGTGCTTTTTTATACCCCAAATGCGAAAATTTTTAAGTTTGGTGTTTGTTTCTTTTTTTTAATTCAAAACTACCGAAACTGTAAGTTAAAACAAAACAGCAAACAAAAAAAGGTCACTCTGAGAAGATTTTAGAGCTAATGAAAATTTTTTGACTCTTATAAAATTTGATAATTTGAAAGTGCAAATATAAAAAATGACTTGATCCGTGGATAGCCTCAAAAGATGAACAGTTTTACTGCGACGGTATACGATATCTACCAGAAAGTTGGGGAAAATTAGTAGCCAGCGATGGGCAATACTTTGAATGATTTACTTGTAACCATTTTTTCAGAATAAAGTTGTATTTTCATCAAAAAAAAAAACAGCGAGAACCTACTTGCGAACTGCGCCCGCGCACTGCCATATTTGATTTTCAAATGAATCGTCTGGGCATCGAAATAAACCAAACCCTTGGACTTTGAACGTACACAGGCACGCTTATATTAGTTAAGTTCCTTTTTAAATTTTTTTTATTTTTGTATTGAAAGTTCCTTTTTTTGTTGATTCCACCAAAAGGCGGTCCTGGGTATTAGAATAAATAAAACGTTTCTGAATTATTACTATTAGTTTTCCAAAATATAAAAAATCTAATTTTCAATTTCACCTGCAATGTCCGAATTACTCTTCCCCAGTGCGTTTTTAATCACATCTGAGCTTTGTTTTAAATAATTGGGAAATTACTCAATATGCCAGTATTTTCCCACGGCGAATAGATGCCAAAAATCGTAGGATATATAAATGATAAATACGCCAATATGTGTTTAACTAAATGTTTATATGTACATGTATACATACACACACACACATACATATGCATGCATGCGTTTAACGAATTAAGTTCAGTGCTTTTGTTCAGCAGTTATTGTTACAAACAATGGCCAAAGGACGTGGTGGCGCAGTAAAATTTTAATATGCAAAATGAAAATTGAATAAAAATTGACAGAAATGCCAATAATCCTTTAATAACTGGCACGACCAACCAACCAACCAACCAGTCAACCGAATGGACAAACAAATAAACAAATGGCGGCTGCAACGGTGGCGACATTTAACGGTTGTAAATATATACATTTTGCGCGATATTTGTAAGTAGTGGGTGGACAAAAAAGTTTTATGTTTTTTTTTATATTTTTGAACACTTTTTTTAAGTTAGGAAATTTTTGTTAAAAAGTTGGTGACAAAATGACAAGGTCCCTACATTTTGATACGTTTTGACTATATTTGTGTCGAATTAATTTTAATAATTTTTTTTTTTGTTTTTGATATATTTCATTCTTTAACAAAACTAAAGGGTTTTTAACAGGCGAATGAATTGCGCTATGGAGAGATGATTTTTTATGGCCGGAATTGGATGGTATTGATCTGGACAACGTTTATTTTCAACAAAACGGCGGGACTTGCCACACAAGCAACGAAACCATTGATCTTTTACGGTAAAAGTTTCCGGACCGTGTTATCTCTCGAAGAGGTGATCACAATTAGGCACCGAGATCTTGTGATTTAACACCTTGTGACTTTTTCTTTGGGGCCACGTGAAAGAGAAGGTCTACGCCAACAGCCCAGGGTCGATTCAAGACCTCAAAGATGGAATTCGTGAGGCTATCGCAGACATAGGGCAGCCACTTTGCAATTCGGTTCTGGAAAATTTCATAAAAAGGATATTGTCCTGTAAGCGTGGACGTGGTGATCATTTGCCTGATGTTATTTTCCACTATTAACGGCAAACCTTCCTCTTATTAAATAACCCTATATGTAAATCCATGTTTCAAATTTTGTGCAACATTCAGTTTCCAACGAAATTTCATACTTATTCAGAATTTTTAGAACATTTTTGGGTATGAAGTTTAAAAGTCTATTTAATTCTAATGGATTTAAAGCATAAGTCTAAGGACTCAAAATTATCACTGATTTTTGATAATTTTTTCCTAGGAAATTTTGCGCATTTCTTCCATATAACAACGCACATTTTTTATGGAAGAAAACACCCTTATTTGCTTATGTGGCGCTACAATCTTATGTCGGTTTTGGTCGAGTCCAAAATAGTCCGCCAGCTATTTTTGTCCTGCGCTCACTGGCGCCAGTCAGAAATTTCGAGCGCTGACAGGTGCTGCATCACTTGCTGGTCCTTCCAACGAAGATGTGACCTTCTCTTTCCTCGTCCTCCTTTTCTGGTTACCGTTTCGTGAGTTCGCCTTGCTGGAGCGTCTTTGTTCATACGGGTGACATGGCCAAGCCAGCGTAGCCGCTGTATTTTTACACGCTGAACTACATCCATGTCCGTATGTAGCTCATACAGCTCGTTGTTTCACCATACACGATGCTCCTCACCAACGCAAATATCTTACGGAAATTATTTCTCTCGAAAGCTTCCAAAACTTCCCCATCCGCTGTTGATATTGTCCATTCTTCTGCACCATATAGCAGGACGGGAATGATGAGCGTTTTGTAGAGTGTCAGTTTCGTCCTTCGAGAGAGAGCTCTACTTCCCAATTGCGTACTGAGCTCAAAGTAACACCGGTTGGCAAGAGTTGTTCTCAAGACCCACATTGCTCGCCTCTCTCTTTAAACTGAAGTATGCTGAGTATACAGCGCGGTTGGTTTCGTTGATAATGTCGATGTTGTCGGTATATACTAGTAGCATGGGACTCTTATGAAAGGTAGTTCCAGTGTGATTCAGCTGGGCAGTGTGAATGATTTTTTCCAGCAAGAGGTAGGAAAAGTTACAAGCTAGAGAATAACTTTGTCTGAAACCTCGCTTGGTATCGAACGGCTCGGAGAGGTTACTTCCAATTCTGACGGAGCTTGCGGTAGCGCACAACGTCATCTTACACAGCCATGTTAGTTTTGCGGGAATTCCCAACTCAGACATAATGGCATAGAGGTGATTTCTATCTGTGCTATCAAAGGTAGCTTTAAAATCCACGAAGAGATGGTGCGTGTCGAGTTGTTTTTCATGGGGCATCTCCAAGATTTGGCGCATTGTGAAAATCTAGTCTATGGTTGACATAGCAGCACTAATAAGCCCTAATCAATTTGTTGACGATGCGCTTCACTCTCTCACACAATACGCCGGACAGAACTTTATATGCGTTGTTAAGCAGGCTGATTCCGATGTTAAGCATTGTTCGACAGCATCCATAGAGAGTCCATCGCCCTATATATGCTGTTACCAACAACAACAACAACAGTCCATCGCCCACGCAATCCATGAATTAGGACTCCCATCGAAGCTTGTTCGTTTGACTTACGCTGAAAGGCAGACGATGCTTACGAAACGAAGAGTTTCTATACAACAAAATAAGACGACCTCTTTTAATATCAGCAGCGGTGTAAAACGAGGTGATGCCCTTTCAACAACTCTTTTGAATCACGAGATCCGGGCACCTATTTTCTAGATCCGCTCTGACTATAGCATACGGGGCGATATAGCCATTTTCACCTTTAGTAGACGCTACCTAGAGAACATCTTCCTAGCGATAGAAAAAAATGCGAGATTGGTAGGGCCGTCAATAAACATAAACAAAACCAAATATATGAGGGTCTCAAAAGTGAAAAGAAAAGCGTCTGGCGTTATTGACATCGAATACTTCATAATAAGTAACGACAAAGGATGGATAATGGCGGCGAATTGTGCATACTCCGCTAACATAAATCTGCCGAAATCAAGATCTCTCTCCCGTATGTGTAAACTTTTATAAATCGGCTCGTGCTGACCTACAGCGCAGAAATTTTGCGCACGTATCTTTCAGGCGAGGAGAATATTTGGCGCAAAATATTGCGTAAAGTATTTGCTCCAATAAGCGAAGAAGATGTCGAGCACAGAATCATGCACAATACGGAGCTGCTAAGTCTCTGCTACGGGGAAGAAATTGTATGGTTTTGCAAGCCGCAATGCTTCAGATGAGCAGGTTACATCATCCGCATGGATGACGGCAGGCCGCACAAACTTCTGCTGAACTACAATCCTTTATTCTCAAGACCCAGTGGCAGATCAAAAACAACTTGTCTGCATAACGTCACCGAGGACCTGAAAAAATTAGGCTTTAAAAACTGGAAATCTCTAGCGCTGGATCGTGTTGAATGGAAGAAGATTGCTGAGGCAGTTAAATCCCACCGCGGCCTGTAATGCTAATAGATGATGATGATGATGATGATGATGATTATGATGATGATGATGATGACAAGAAAAATCAACAAAAAGATCAAACAATTCGATGAGTTCTTTTCTACCTTGCGCTCAGTTCGGATCTTTCGTCAGCCGATTATTAACTTTTCCGTTACAAAATGCTCTTCGCATGCGGATGCTGGTTAAACAAGACGGAGATATCGTGACTTTTTGCCTCTAGCTATTTATAAGCAATGGTTCCACGTCGTATTTACTTCGAAACTTAAGTTCGAAGTTCACCCCCTTCCTAGTGACGCATCACCGGCTATTGTCGTCGTCCAAGCATCTGCGCATTACGATACGAGACTTTAAGAGTGTAAGTTTTCTTCGACTTTACTACTCAGTTGCCTACTTAGCCCAAAATAGCACTTCATGGCAAGAGAGATTCAACGTTGGATTCCAAGGCGGACATTAAAATCGATGTTAATGCTAGTCCCTATATAGGTAGATAGGTATAGTGGTTGTCGGTTGACACACCTAAGCCTGCTGTAGGCCTATTGTGATACCACCAGCGCTGTCCCCTCTCCTCGCTCTACATCGTGCTCATTGAACCAACCTGTGGCTTTAATATATCTAGCAAGACTTGCCTACTTTTGCCAAGTTATTCAGGGAACTTTTTCCTAAAATATTAAAGATTCTTCTATTCAGAGCCCTGTACCCGCATAGAAAGTGTTCTATAGTCTCTTCTTTCTTTCAACGTCGTTACAGCTTCTACAATAGTCATTATAGGGCGCTCCCAGTCTACTGCCTGCCAATCAGACAATGCCCTGTTAGGACCACGAGAAGATTTCTCATGTTTTTCCTGTTTAGTTTCGATAGTCGGTTTGTGCGGCCCCTGTTCCATTCTCGTCCCGTCATTCTACTAGTTGCACAGGTCAGGGACTGAGTCCATAGGCTGTGGACAGCTAATGCTGAGTTGCTAAAGGTATAGGTATGTTCGCTTTGTCTGGTTGGATTGGCAATGTGGTACCCAATCTCGCTAGTTCATATGCTTTACAGTTGCCTTCTATGTATCTATGACCCGGCACCCAGAGCAGGTTTCTTACAAAGTATTGTGATAGTTCTATCAAAACGTCGATACATTCTTTTACTGTCTTTGAGTTAATATCAGGAGATTTTAAACCTTGCAGGACCGATCTGAATATATGCTTATATCTCTTGTGGTGAGGAAACTTTTATTTAGAGCTAACAGGCCTTTCCTAGTCCCTATATAAACGAAGTGTCTTACAACTTCGAAATAATAACTGTCAAAAGTGAGGTAGGTGCCAATACGTGAGTGCGCAGACTGTTTATTCGATGACAGTACCATTCACCACCGGCTGAGAAAAGGCAGAGTTAACAGCGCGGCTATTAAGGCCGGTGTCGTCCAGATCATCCTATTTGTGGCGTGCGTCTTGATGGTGTTTCACAAATGCAGGGATATTCAGTTTTAAGCCGACTACGAACGGGAGATATTTGTTTTTATGAAAATTTACATAAAAAGTAGTAAACTTTCGGTTCACCCTGTAGTGTATATCGTAGAGTGTGCACAGTACCGCATAGCAAATGTATGTGGACTGGCGACAGTCGCGGTGGACGCAGTGGTGCGGAGACGAAGCGCTAAACCGCTGTCAATGTTGGGGTATTAACGCACCAATTACAGTCAATAAATTGCCGCGTGCCACTTGTGGCAGCCGCACGCGTGCACGCATACACACACACACACACTCATCGAAACAAAAAACGAAGCAAAAGATTGCCTACGGGAAAGATTAACATAGCACTCTGCGGCTATTGTTTCTGTTGTTGTTGTTGTTGTTGTTTATGATTTCATTTTGTTGTTGCATTTGTGTTGTGTCACAAATTTGCGTTGACAGTTACGCATAAAATTTCCCCTATACACGCAGCAATAATTAATTTGCATACGATGATATACTTGCACACAAAGTTCTCCACCCTTTACGCCCAACACAGCAAGTCCTTCCGGTCGTGTGTCCTTTTTCGCATCCAACGAAAGGATAGTAGAAGTTGTTAGTAGTGGCATCAGCGGCTTTGAGCCACTCAGCATTTTGAGCTCCGAGCTGATTGAAAAGAACCAAAGTCATAGGTGGGTAGGCGAAGGCGTGCAGCGGCGAGTGGATATGGAATATTGCGGGAATGATGAATTTAACTTATTAATAAATGCCCACGTATGGATGGGGAGCCCACACAATTGAATGGATAGACCAGGCAAAATGGTCCATTGACGCAGTGTGGGTCAGGTGGCGGTGCAGGGGATGGGGCAAGTTGGAAAGGTGAAGAAGCATCGTTCAAAAAGCAGTTGACAGATAAGTGCTGAAGTGCCTATGCATGCATCCATCCATGCGAGCACACGCACACTCATGCTGATATTATGTGCATTTTAAACACATACATGCATACATACACACGATGTGTGTGTGTGTATTATACGCGCAGATCCCAATTAAATTTTAGTAATTTGCTTAATTAAAATTCACTGGCGGCGTTTAATGTCAATCGCGTTCATTTTAGCTGGCACACACATACAGGCATACTTGCAAATAGTAAATTTTTAACCACGCTGTATGTAAATATTCGTATATTTGCAATCTGCATACATAAGTATGCGAGTTTTTACTCGCCTTAAAGCGGAAACCATGCGAACGGGTAAAGGGCATCCGCTTCATACTCGCAATGCAGCTACTCATAATTTTGTGCCATAGGCAGGGAAATGCATGAACACTTCGGATTTGCGTTTGTTGTTTTTTTTTTGCATGTTGTATTGCAACATGTTGCAAGTGCAGCACTTTTAAGCGATTAAGTGGCTGGGCGGTGGTACGAGTGTTCCTTTTTTGTTTTTTTTTTTTTTTTTTGATAGCGCAAAAATTAAAAACGCTGGGGAAGCCTTTTGAAAATGCTATTAGAGAATATGTTTCAGCTTTTTGTGTAATTTTATGATTTTGCTGCAAACCCTAAGCTTTTGCCTAATGTTAATGAAAAAACGTTCTAGTAAAGCATCGAGAATCAAAGGAAAAGACATGCGCAAAGGGGGTTTTAGGCTTAAAAATTCGAATTTAATTTAAGAACCTGAAAGAAAGGAGTCGCAATGAAAGCAGGGAGACCAATGAACATTAGTGGTATTAAAATCAAAATCAATTTTTAGTTTACGTTAGGAAAAGTGGCTGTCTGACGACTTACCTAATCCAAATAGGTACCACCGGAACCATCTAATTCGTACTAGACTCGGTCCTCTTTAAACCCTCCTGTGGACTTTATAAATCTAGTTAGTGGGTGTTGCATTTTATATATGCGTTGAAAAGTGATTCCGAGCAAATTAAACCTTCTTCTACATAGAGGCTTGCACCCGCATAGAAGGTGATTAACTGTCTCTTCCTCTTCTACCTGTGGGCAAAAAGTAAGGTGAATTTGGTTGTAAAATGAAAAATCTTTATTTATTCTTGTAAATCAATTTCATCCCCTTCAAAATAATCCCCTCTCGATGAAATACACTTATGCCAAAGATTTTTCCAATCCCCGAAACATGCCAAATAGTCCATTTCCGGTATAGCCATCAGCACCTTCTTCGATTCAGCTTTTATCTCCTCAATCGACTCGAAACGCATTCCCCGGAGTGGTCTCTTGAGTTTTGGGAATAGCCAGAAGTCACACGGAGCCAAATCTGGCGAATACGGTGGTTGCGGAACGATATGCGTGGAATTTTTGGCGAAATGGTCACGAAGAACGAGTGCACTGTGAGACGGTGCATTATCGTGATGCAAAAACCAAGAGTTGTTGGCCCATAATTCTGGTCTTTTTAGACGAATTGCTTCACCTAAACGACACATAAAGCTTAAATAATATTCCTTATTAACAGTTTGGCCAGCTGGAAGGAATTCATAGTGAACCACACCACGAAAATCGAAAAAAAACTGTCATCATGACCTTTATTTTTGAACGACTTTGACGTGCTCTTTTCGGTTTGGCCTCGCCTTTAGCACGATATTCGCTTGATTGGTCGGTTGTTTCAGGGTCGTAAGCATAAACCCAAGTCTCATCTCCCGTAATGATGCATTTGAGCTTGTCCTGATAGTCTGAAAGCATTGTTTCACACACATCAACGCGACGACTTTTCTCCAAGAAATTGAGAGTTTTCGGTGCCAAACGAGATTTGACTTTTCGTAGGCCCAAATGGTCTTTCGAAGTGGTTTTCACAGATCCTTCTGATATTCCGATCATATCAGTAAGGTCTTTAACAGTCAACCGACGATTTTTGAGCATTAACTCCTTCACTTTATTGACGTGTTGGTCATCTGTTGACGTCGATGGTCGTCCGGAGCGCTCCAAGTCATCAACATGTTCTTGACCCTCTTTGAAGTCTTTGTACCACTTATAAACATTTTTCTGCGACATGGCCGAATCACCAAATGCCTTGTGCAACATGCTAAACGTTTCTGCAGCCGAAATTTCATTCCGCAAACATAATTTGATGGCACTTCTCTGCTCAATCAATTCAGACATTGTAAAAATCTAAAAATGCACTCTTGGTCGTTTGGTAAACACAAGCGTGAATATATTACTGATAATGACATTCACATGAAAGTTGGCCCAGATGTTATTAACAGTGCTGCCAACTCATGACAAAAATAACTAGAGCGAAATTTTAATCCCGCGAAGTTTGACAAATAAATTCACCTTACTTTTTGCCCACAGTTATAAATACTGTCTGCCTCAAATGTTAGTCTTTTTAATTATTTTTTTCTATTCCAGACGATCTACCGCGAGTTGTTTCTAGTTGCCTGTTTAAGAAATGCTTTGCGTCCAAGTTAACTGGGACAATCCATTATACCCCGCGTTTCCTTGCGAACCTCGCCTTGGTAATATTGTATTAAAGTCATAATACAATATTTTCTGTATCACTCTGTAAGCATTCATCCACTAGACATTGCCAAATGAATTCAAATACTTTACAAGCTTATAGTTATAATTGCCACTATCACACTTTTTCGGTGTGTGGCCGAGCTCCTCCTTTCATTTGTATCGTGCGCCTTAATATTTTCACCCAAATGGAGGAACCTGCAGTTTCGTGCCGACTCCGAATGTCAGTTGGTTTGTTTTCTGTTTTTGCGAGGAGCTTTTTCATGGCAGAAATACACTTGGCAGTTTGCCATTGCCTACCGACGGGCGACCGCTATTAGAAAACAAATTTTCTTCATTTTGGTCTTTCACCGAGATTCGAATCTACGTTCTATCTGAATTCCGAATGGTAGTCACACACCAACCCATTCGATACGGCGGGTGCCATGTAGATATTTACAGGCATATATGTTAGTATTCTTTTTGGGCGACTATATGCCGACACTCGTTCCCAAAGGGTTAAATTCCACAGATTGCGAATGTAAATCGACTCGGAGTCGGTTCTCCACCTCTTTCTCACATCTTCAGCTGCGTTTTTGGGGAAGTACATTCTCTTGTCGTGGGTCTCCAAAAGGCAGTGTTCACTGATGGTGCCAACCAAAGCGTGAATAGAGAACGATCAAGAGAGATTAGCAGTTCAGATTTTTTTTCATCGCACTTAGGTCGGATGTGTCTTCAGCACATGAACTTTCAGGAGCCTACTAGTTACTTGTTCAATGAAAGCCAATCTAAGCCAAAGTTTCCACAAAAATAAAAGAACACCCGCGTTATAAGTCGAGTTTATTTGAAAAAGATAAGGTGGAGAGGGACTTGGCTTCACTTGGCATTTCCAACTGGCGCCGGCTAGCACGAGAAAGAACGGCCAAAACGTTTAAGAGGTTATCAAGAAGAAGAACAAATTAGTTCGTAGCTGCAAGGCTCGCGACGTCTGACGTTCTGAGCGATAAGATACGCATGGGATTAGTAAGAGAGTCACGTTTTCATTCGAAGACATAAGGGGCCATTAGCGATGAAGTCTTATCTTCCTTATAATGCAAATTTACGATGTGAGATGACGTAGAGTCAGAACGAATTTCAGTTCTTCGATTCAGTCTTTCAGTGTCACTGCCAGAGGAACCATCAAGTTTTTTATATATTTTATATTTTATCCTACGCACGATGGCTAAACGATCTAGCGGTGATAGGTTAGATAGTGAGAGATCTGACGAATGTTACTTTGAATCTGATACGACGGAAGAAGACGGCATTACTTCGTCAAGTCGAAGTGAAATCCGTGCAATAAGGAATCCACTAAGGCATTTCAATATTAGCAGTGATAGCAGTTTATTAAAAATTATTTCTTGATTTTATGAAAAATTTTTCTTGTGTTAAATAAAGTCTTAGTTTTTATAACGTTCAACGTATTTATTTTTTTTACTGCGTACTCCAATACGTCTCGTCCTCGGCGACGGTCGCCCGTCGAGCGGCTCCGTCCCCAAAGGGTTAATAAAAGAAACTCGTGGGTTAGACCTCATTGGAAGAGCCCGATCAAGTGGTGTGACAATGAGGTGTTTGGTTTAAGTTTGTCTCCCCGCTCTCAGTGTAGAGTGGCAGCTACCGCAGCCTGACCTAACCTAACGTTTGAATATGTAAATACTGTAGAAGAAAACAAATGATTTTGGTGAAGAAAAAAATTATGAAGAATAGAAATTTGTGAAACAAAAATTGCGATGTTTTATTATGGGGTTGGATACTAAGGACGACCAAACGCGTTTTTCATCTTTAAGTGAAAAATCAGCAGAACGAAATTTGGCAAGCCAATTTTGACACTGCCGTTCTTTTAAGGCGTCGTGACCATAAACAGCATACTCGTATAACTTTTTATGAGCTTGCGATGCCGTTTCCTTTTTGCAGAAATAAAAAAGCAAAATATGACGAAAATGTTTCTTTTGATTTTCCAAAACTGTGTTTACTGATTGACAGCTGAATTGCCAACTATCAAATAACAAAATGTGTTTTACATTTGTACTACGCCTGCAAACCTAAAAACCTAAAACCTAAAACATGAAACAAGTAAATAAAACTAATTTCAGTTCAGAGAAAGCTCATGGACAATGAGAGTTAGAGCTATTAGTATCACACGGATGGACGGAAATTTAGTTTTAACATATCAAAAGTGGGCGTGGTTTTCATATAATTTTAGCTGCTTGAAGTGAGTTGTGTTATTTATGACTGAACATATTTTTAAATCGTCAGCATATAACAGAAAATTAGCAAATGAACAGCAATTGAATGAATAACACAAAGGGTAGTGGACCTAAAAAACTTCCCTGAAGCACATCTGAGCAGACAATAAATGTTTCACAGGGTATACTATCAATCGTGACCACACAACGCCGTCCACATGAGTAGGATGTCAACCATTGCAGGGAAACGGATTGAAATCTAAGTGAAGAAAATTTATATAGTAAAACGTTGTGAGAGACACAGTCGAAAGCTTAGGAAAATCTGTGTAAATGCAGTAGTCTTTCTGCCCTGCTGTGAAGGCTCTAATAAAATATTCCTTATCAACAACCAAATTAGACAGAATGGATTTCACTAGGTGAATCTGCTCTAAAGAAGGCAAAGACGATGCCATCGTCCGGAAATGTCATGGCGACGATTTTTTTTGGGATGCGAACGGTGTCATCCTCATGGATTTTTAGAAAAAGGAAGAACGATCACTGGACAATACTACAGTGAGTTATTGGGTCGCTTTCACAAAAAAATTTAAGGAGACAGGGCCGCATTTGGCGAAAAAGAAGGTGCTGTTTCACCACGATAAATCCTTCTCCACCTGATCTTTCCAACGCAGAGTCGGTTCCTCTGCTACTACTATCTGGTACCGCATCGAATACTTTCAGAGCCAGACCGTTTGGAGGATGGTTCCATATGTAGAAGTCCACGCAAGTGGGGAAAGTTACTGATCGCCATTCACTTGGGAGTGGCCAGGTCGATTCTTCTACATATGGTTCAAGCAGCTCACAACTTCCGCAATTAGCCCAAGTACCTACTGGGTAGCTTTCGAACACCCGTTCAAGAGTGAGCCAACGTGAGAAGGCGAAGCATCCCAGGATAGCTGGTTGTGCTCTGGGTTTGGGACCCGCCACTTAAAAATTCCCCCAAATGAAAAGATATACAAAGCCTCACATGAGAACTTCCTATACTTCTCCAAGACTTAGCTGCCCCAAATTCAGTGATAAAAATCTAAAAAGTGATGAATCTGAATCAGTACCGCGCAAGGAAAAACCTGGAGGCTTCCACGCTAGCAATGGTTGGATTGCAAACGCTGCAATTACGAATTTAAGTTTGACAGAAGAGCAGATACACAATGCCGATAAGTTTGGATTCTTTTGGAAGATAGCTAAATCACCTTCTCTCTTTTTTCTGAGAATTTTGGTGATGTGTATTTTTGTTTTCCTTGTTCACTCCTCTCTGGAGTATAGGACCCCGACAAGACTCTTCCATCGTACACGGTTCTGTGCTGTTTTTCTTGTACCGTCCCATGTGATGTCGGCGTCTGCTAGTTCGCGTGGCATCGACCTTCTCCATGTGTTTTTTGGTCGACCGCGACCTCTGCTCCCTTGCGGGTTCCAGTCCAGAGCTATTCTCATGATGATATCTGGTTTTTTTTTCAATGTGCAGATATTCTGCAGATGATGCGGAGGCATTTGTTGATGAAGGATTGTAGCCTCTGTGTGATGATGTTAGAGACCAGCCATGTTTCGCTTCCGTACAACCATACTACCTTTACGCATGAGCCGAATATCCGTAGTGTAGTGCGCCTTGAGATTTGCGAACTCCCCATACTTCGCTCGAATGCCGTCCTTGCTTTGTTTAGCCTGCAGTTGACATCTTCATCTGCGGTGATGATGCCACCGAGGTAGCCTAAACTTTCAATGAATTCCACCGGGCATCCGTCAACCAATATCTGCCATTCGTTATTGTGGTTAACTCTCATAGCTTTCGTCTTAGCGATGTTGACCTCCAGTCCGACAATGCGTGACAGCGCGACTAGTTTGTCCGCCTTTGTTTGAATGTCAGAGAGTTTGTTAGAGAGGATGCAGATGTATGCGGCGAAGTCCAGGTACTCAAGATGTCTGGTGAAACTCCATACGATGCTTGTTTTGTGCAGGGTCAGTTGGCTCATGACGTGATCAAGAACGATGCCGAAGAGAAGGGTTGACAGGAGACAGCCTTGCTTTACGCCTGCGTTGGGAGTGAATAGATCGCTGATAACGCCTTTGTGAATCACTATCAGTTCGGAGTTCTCGTAGAGGGCTTTAATGAGACGAATTATCTTGGCGGGAACTCCCTTTCTACACAGTGCCAGCCATATTGCGTCTCGTTTGATAGTGTCGAACGCCTTCTTAAAGTCTACGAACAGCATGTGGAGCGAGGAGCGCCACGCAACTGATTGTTCTACTATAATCCGCAGTCTATTTGCCTGGTCAACACAGTTTCGGTGAGCGCGAAAGGCAGCTTGCTCGCCTTTAAGGAGCATTCGATGTCTTTGAGCCTGCTTTTTGTGATCACGGCTACAATTTTGTAGATGGTGTTAAGTAGGGTTATTCCTCCCCAGTTGCCGCAGTCACGCAGGTCACCTTACTTGGGCAGCTTCACTATGATGCCTTTTGTCCAGGACGGCGGCAGCTTTTCATTGCTCCAGACAGCGGTGATGTGGGATGAAGAGTTTCCACTGATATTTGCGGGTTGACAGTCATTAGTTCAGGCTGTATGCCCTCTTTGCCCGCAGCTTTGTTGAGTTTCAGCTTCTTAGGCTTTGGTATGTATATCTATAAGCATTTCGATTATTTGATGCTATTAAATAAAATTGAATTATCAGTAACAAAATTTAAGTTTCAGCAGAAATCCACCATGAAACCAAGTAAGTGATTTTCAAATTAAATGTTTATCTTTCCACTTCATATCATTAATTTTCATTCAATTGACGCATCTGAAATTTCACTTACTAATTGGTGACCTGATGTTATCCCTTAAATAATTTCACAATTTTCGCTTAACCCATATTGACTTTCTGCTCATGGCCATGCGCACACACCGATAAATGCATAACAAGAATAAAAAAACAGCAACAACAATACATAGTATTAAATTAATTTCAATGGTTTTTGTTTTCGTAGGTGAAAGGTGTGCATGCAAATTCATGCAATCGATGAGGTGTGTCGATGAAGGGCCAATGCTTTGTTGGCGTTGAGTGCCGATAATGAGCTGTCAGGTTACATAAATGTTATGATTACGCCTTAACGGTTGCACACAAATACAAATACACTTGGCGGTGGTGTGACATTTAGCTGCATATTCAGCTCATAATTCACCCACCCACAGAAGTGCACATGAATGACCGCATAATATATGCAAATTAAACACTTACAGATCGAACTAACAATGTGTGCGTGAGTAAGCGAGTGAGTGGGTGAGTGAGTGAGTAGATTTACAGGTTTGAAAATGATGCGATAGGAAGTAATTACCTGGTTTAATATCGAAAAGAATTTGTGGCTATTTATCGATTTATTTAAAAAGCTGACAACTGCCGCTCTACCGGAAGCGCATTGCTTGCCCTGCTGCGTGTGTGTGTGTGCATCAGTGAGCGAGCATCCATTGGTTGGATATAACAAAGGCACACTTTCGCTTTACTGTCACACTTTGATGTTGTTTTCAGCTGCATAATTATTGTTTATAGCCATTGAGTGCGGGAATGGCCACTGTGTCATTGCATTCAATGCGAGGCACGTCAATTGAATACAGTTCAGCGACCAGAGCGTAATTAAATGTATTGTTGCAGTATTAAATGAATTTAAATAAAATATAAGGAAGTGGAAATGTTTAAATTATTTAAAATGTGAGCATATGAATGTACTTAGTTATATATTTATAGTAATATTTTATTGTTTATCGCGCTAAAATTATCTATAAAACAAAAACAAAAAAAATTTTCAGTGCATTGCATAAATCGTGATACCCTACCATTTCTAAGTATGATTTTGAGAAATTTCGCACATATATATGGAGTCATAGTCTGGTGGAACTCACTAGAGAGGACGATATTGGTGAAGAAGCTGGAGAGAGTTCAGAGGACTGCACTCATTGGAATCAGTGGTGCTCTTCGAACGACTCCTACTCTGGCGCTCAACGCCATGTTAAATGTGGTACTCGTCGTCATCGCAGGCAGAATTGCTGCTGCTCGCTCCGATGTCGTGGGAGGATATTTACAGATTTGCCAAAGAATCTGGAAAAATCTCACAGGACTAACTACCTTTCTCTCCGGCTCTATTGTTTCCTATCTCTTTCTCTGATACTTTTATCCTTCCATCCTTGACTATCTATTCTCTTTCCAGAACTCTAAATACAATGGGCTTTTTAGTATGAGTGTTTTAAGAGCCGCCAAATTTCTTGGTGCACCTTGGCTCGAACTATTCAAATTTAATTTCCAGTAGATTAAAGAATTCACATGAAAGATAATATCCTTGTGTGAAACTGCGCTTGGTATTGAACGCCTCAGAGAGGTCTTTTCCGATCCTGACGGTGCTTACCGTAGTGCTCAACGTCGTTTTACACAGCCGTATAGGTTTTGCGGGGATGCGAAAGTCAGAGATATACGGTAAGAGGTGGGCTTGAAATGATTTTTGTCACAACTGAAGTGGTGAGTAAGCAGTGCGGAGTATTGAACATTACATAATTATTTTTTTACTACTAAATTTGCGTTTTTGCTCTTGATCACTAATGATATCCCAATCCATAGTCATTCATTTGGAAGTAATTCAAAGTCACCTAAGCAATGGTCTTCATTGAGGAGCAACAGCATTAAATGCATCAAAGAACGTATAATTTTAAGCATCCAGCTCATTTTCTCTAGCAGCAAAACCATCTCCTTTCTTCCTACCTACGCTTCCTACGCTTGCCATTCCGTCATTCCACCGGAAGCAAATTATCAAATTAATTTACTCGCCATCGACCTGACCAACTCACATAACCATGTTTTATGGCAAACAAACGCTACGATGCGAATGCTCACAGCGTAAATAGGTGGAGTTGTGCGCGCAAAGAAGATATGCGGATTTAGTGCCACTGGTGTAACTACTGTACTGCCGGTGTGCGGCGTTCAAGGCAACCAAGCCGGAGACATCTTCAGTACAGCTATAAATACTCATAGGTATGTGTATGTTTGTGTGAAAGTTAGTATTTTCGCACACTTGTGGCGCTAATATTCTCCATTCTCCTTCACTGGCGCATTGTCTTGTGGCACTCATTCCAAACAGCGTTTCACCTGTATGGATAATGCGGAGCAGAGGATATGGCAAGCAAAGTGATTTGGCTAATTGGCGTGAGTGAACGAGCAAAATGCTGATAAGGTTTGACGCTTCACGCAAACAATCATGTGAGATGGAGTTGATTTTGCAAGTTGCTTGCTCTCTACTCTCATCACAGACACACGCACGTATCAGGCACACACTTAAAGGTGCATAAAAGTCATAAAAGTCGTCTGCTGGAAATAAAGTTATTTTGTTGATGACTTGTTGAGTTCTCGAAACTGGACAAAAGGTTGCTAAGCGGTAATGAATATTGTGGCTAAAGTGAATTTGGTTGGCTTGTTTTTGTTCAGCTTAGTCTATGCATTTGATGATGTAAAACGTACAAGTATGATTAGGGTGTGTTGAAAAGGTATAGAGATTATAGAGAAGGTGTAGAGATTGTAGAGTAAATAGTAGAGATTATATGGGAACAATAGGAGGTTTAAAGGCCGCTGACAAGCTGAGATATTGAGCTTTCAAATCTTCTCTCTCTCTATTAGCTTCACAGTCTGTGGTGGACCATAGATTCATTAAAAATCCCCTCCAATTCAGTCTCTCTCTTGTCTCATTTCTCCAATTACGAACGTTTATCGCTTTTAAGTCTGCTTCGACGTCATCAAACCATATCTTTCTTGGTCGGTACCTCTTTCTTCCTCCAATTGGACGCAAAGTAAACACCTTTTTTGGATTAATTCGTTCGGCATTCTTATGATGTGGCGAATCCAGCTTTCAAATCCATATAAATATTTTAGTTGTCATCTCTGATTTAAGCCTATTAGTTGAAAATACTGGACAGATATTTTTGGAACCGTGTAGCTTTGTATGCACGTGGCTTTCGGGTTATTAATGTCTAGATACTTTATCGATTATCATTCTGTTCAAAATATTGCTGAAAATCAATGGAAAGTGTAGAAATTCAAATTAGGCTATGCAAGTTTTGCCTTACAGCTTTATTTACTTCTTTCCAAATAATTTTTACTACATTCAACACACCTTCAACCGTTGAACCAGCTTTTGAACTAGCTCGAATAGGCCTTTTCTGTCGGGGAGTGATATCCGTTGTACTTTAAAAAATTCTTTACAGAAATTTTCAAAAATTTAATAAAATAAATAAAATAATAAATAAAAAATATTTCGATTTTATTCAAAATTTTTTGTAATATATTCAAGAACAAAAATACACAAATTTTGAGGGGAACTGACGAAATTGTCCATAATTCTTGGATCACAAGAGATGGAGTTGCTCATTATTAAAAAAAAAATAGAAATTATATTGGAAAGTTTTCCTCAAAAAGTACCAAACAGCACAAAAAAGAAACCTTTTTTATTAAAAAAAAACAATAAAATTTAAAAAAATGTCGGAGGAATGTCAAAACAGAATTTTTACGATAAAGCTAGAGCGGCATTTTTCACGTACTTGAATGTTACTCAAAAAGTTATAGAAAAATGAAAAAAACGAACTACCAAACCTTAACGAAAAAAAATAGGAAAAATTTTTGTTTTTCAGAAAAGGGAAAAAAGAAATTTCTCCTCAAATATTGAAAAACAATTTTTTTTAAAACCTACATTTCATCTTTAAAAATTGAAAAAAGTATACAAATTTTATACATATAAATATTTTACTCATTAATAACAAGAAATCTGAAGGGAATTTTTTTCGAAAATTTTTTTCTTCAATTTTGTTTCTAAGGATAAAATATTGGATCTTAATAGCATAAAGAAAAAAATTATAAAAATTTTAAAAAGAACCGAATTTATTTCATTCATTAAAAAAAAAGAAAATTTTGCGGGAACAGGAATAAAAAAATAAAAAAATTATCCTAAAATTTTTTTTAAGCATTCTGTGCAAAAAATTGAAAACAAATATATAAAAATCTTAAAAAGAACCGAACTTATTTCACTCATTAAAAAAAAAAAATAAGAAAATTCAGTGGGAACGAAAACAAAATAATAAAATATGTTTCCTAATTTTATTTTCAACTATATTTTAGAAAAATAATTCAAAAATAATCAGATTTGCCAGGGATATTTTCGGATAATAATGAGAATCAATTGAGAAAAAAATCTGAGGGGTATTTTTTTCGAATTTCTTTTTAACTACATTTTATCCTAAATTAATAAAAAAGAATATTAAAATGTTAAAGAGAACCAAACTTATTTTCAATAAATAAAAAATAAAAAAGAAGTTCTAAAATTTTCAAAAATTTTTTTTAATCTACATTTTGTGCCAAAAAATTAAAAAAATTATAAAAATGTTAAAAAGAACCGAACTTATTTCACTCATTAAAAAAAAAGTAAGAAAATTCAGCGGGCACGGGAACAAAATAAAATTTCTTGTTTTTAAAACTACTTTTTATGCCAAATAATTCAAAAATAATTATTATAAAAATGTTAAAGATACCGAAAGTATTTCACTTATTACCAAAAAAATTCTGAACCGAACGTTTTTTCCAAAAATCACCAAAACAGTTTTTTTATCTCCCAAAAAAGAAGAAATTTATAAAAACTTCGCAGAAATATCAAAATAGAACTTTGGTGAACAAGTCAGACCGCTGTACGTATTTAGATATAACTCGAAAAAGTATAGGAATCCTACCACCAAACTTTCAGGGACTAGTGAAAAAAATTAGAAAAAAATCTGAGGTGGATTTTGAAAATTTTTTTTGTAACTATATTTTATACTAAAAAAATAAAAAAAAAATAAAAATGTTAAAAAGAATCGAGTGCTTTCAGTCATTAAAAAAAAAAGAAAATTCTGCGGGAACGGGAACAAAAATATAAAAAAAAAATTCATAAAACTTTTTCTTAATCTACATTTTGTGCCAAAAAATTAAAAATAAATTATAAAAATGTTAAAACGAATCGAACGTATCTTTCTCAGTAAACAAAAAAATAAGAAAATTCAGCGGGCACGAGAACAAAATAATAAAAAAGTTCCTGAACAATTTTTGTTTTTAATCTATGTTTTATGCCAAATAATTCAAAAATTATAATTATAAAAATGTTAAAAAGTACCGAAGGTATTACACTCACTACCAAAAAAAAGTCTGAATGAACGTTTTTTCCAAAAATCACCCACACAGCTTCTTTTTATCTCTCGAAAAAGAAGTAAATTTATAAAAATGTGGAAATAAAATTTTTGTGGCCCCTCAGAGCGATATTTTTCACGGACTCGGTGTACGCATTTGAATATAACTCTTATGACTCACTTCCAAATTTCCGGAGGCTAGTGAGCGTAGGCGAATATTTTTCAAAAATGGTAAAAAAATAATTTTTCTAAAAATTTTAACAAAAAATTAAAAAAATTTCCCACAATCAATTTTATCCTAAAAAATTTAAAAAATTATCCCCTATGCTTCATTTAAAAAGTGCATGTAGCGTAGTCCACATAACAGAAGTGAAACTTTCAAGGCAGACAAAGAAAGAGGGGGAGACTCGAGAGAGAATGAGAGGGAGAGAGAAAGAATATATATATAAATAAATTCACAACATTTGCAGAGAATACATATAGACAAAATTTACAAAAAACGGAGAAGGGTCGACCGGTGTAAGTAAACGCCGGACGCAAACCGTGGCAACAACGCGCACTACTCCGAGCGTTTATCACCCGCACAAACGCAGCGATTCCAGGACCGCAGCAACGGCACAAATTACTGTAAGGTAATACCACTTTATAGCACTTTATAGTACGCACGAGAACTAGCCGCGAAATGGAAATAAGTGCCAAAAAGTAGTCACCAAAAAAATTGGGACCAAAAAAACGCCCCAAACAGTGGGCACCAAGGAAATATAACGCCAAAAAGTAGGCACCAAAAATATATTTCCTACAAATTTGCACCAACAAACAACCGCCAAAAAGTAGACAGTGTTATTTCTCACTAGAAATTAGCAACCACAAGGAAAAACTCAGGAAAAATAGCTTTAAGATATATACATATAAGGTATATCTCTCTCTCCTTTTCCGCTACGTTATATCTTTTTTCTCTCTCGCGGCACGAAAATGCCCAAAACGTTGCATGGCCTTGAAATTTTACTCTCCATTCTCGCTCGTCGATCGACGCCCAAGAAGTTTCAAAAAGAGAAATATATAAAAATGCCAAACAAAAAAAAGAACCGAACATATTTCACTTATTAAAAACAAAAAAAAAATACAAAAAAAAAATTATGGAATTGTTAAAAACAATCGAACCTTTGAAAATTATTTAACTTGTTTTCAAATTTTTCTATTCACTCTCTAATTATATTTAAGCCTAAAACTTAACCAATTCTTAGGAGAATTGAAGACAATTGAAATATTTGGATTACTAGACATGGAATCGCTTTGTTCCTTTAGTTCATGAAAAGAGGTACTTCGTTCATCACCTGCCTATACACCAAAACAAACGGCGCTGTTGTTGAGGCCAGTGATATCAATGCGGCAACAATTTAATACTTTGCAAGTAAAACTAACTAAAAATCGCACCTGAACGATCTAGTTTTGCAACGCAAAGCAAGTAAATAGAATAACTCGAATTATTACATTTTCAGCCACATCCAATTAATGAAGTCACTTGATTTGGCGCCATTCTATCCAAAACGTCGATTGGTACTCGCATTAGACTACTAGAAGCGATCGTCTGCAAATCTGACGGAGTTGCTCCCATCCGATTCAACTTTATTTTGCCTAGTTGGAATATTTTTTTGAGAATGCCAAATTAAAAATTAGTGGCATATAACTAGGCAACGGCTTTACGAGACTTTGGAGTCGGCAAAGATAGGATAGGTTAGGTTAGGTGAAGTGGCTGTCCTACGACGCACCTAGGCCAGTTAGAGACCCCTTGTGATACCACCGGAACTGTCCTATCCTACTCAACTTGGTCCTCTCTAAACTATTGTGTGGCCTTTAAAAAGCTTGCTATACTAGATAGTTTGAGATTTGCAACATCTGCAATGCTCCAGAAAAGCGAAACCGAGCAATCTCCACCGCCTTCTACACAGAGCCATGCACCCGCATAGAAGGTGTTCGATTGTCTCTACCTCCTCTATATCTTGACAGCTTCTACAGTAGTCATTAGATGGTGCCCCTAATCTACTGGCATGTCTTCCTATTAGACAGTGCCCAGATAGGACACCTACTACAATCCTTAGATCCCTCCTGCCTAACTTAAGTAGACTCTTAGTGCGACCCATGTTCCATTCGGGCCACGCTAGCCTACTTATAGCGCAGGTGTTTAACTGCCTCCAGTTGGAGTTAGCAGCACTAATGGTGTATCTGTCTATCAAAAGTTTACATGTTGCCAAGGGCATAGGTATGTCAAGCCTGTCCTGACTAATTTGGAGCGAGGAGCCTAATCTAGCTAACTCATCTGCCTTACAGTTACCTATAATGTTACTGTGTCCTGGCACCCAGAGTAGATTAATAGAAAAGTACTGTGCAAGTGTTGTTAATAATTTGTAACACTCCTTTACTGTCTTAGACGAGTGTTTGCTTGATAGAAGCGATTTCAGAGCTGCCTGACTATCGGAATAAATGAAGATGTCTCTAACAGTGACTACGCTTTTATTTAGCATTAAAAGGCTTTCTGAGATTGCCAGGATTTCGGTCTGGAATACGCTACAATGATCAGGTAAGCGAAAGGATAAATTGGCGAAAATAGTTTCCGAATATACCCCACCTCCCACTTGATCATTGAGTTTTGAGCCGTCCGTATATATACTAACCCCGTTTTCGTTGTTTGTTAACCCATTCACCCATTCCTCTCTGGATGGAAAATGGACTGTATAAGGCCTGTCTAGGTATGTATTCACCGAGTCACAAAAGTCGGTGGTATTAGGAATACCTGGAAACATCCCAAGTATGCGCGAGTGTCCCCATTTGTTTGTCTTGAGCATCGATGATTCCCTAAATCTTAGAGCCGCTTTGGCGGCCAGTTGTCTACAATATAGGTCAATTGGTAATAGATGTAACATAACGCTTAGAGCCGAAGTTGGCGTTGTTTTGAGCGCCCCAGTAATACTGAGGCTTGCCGCCCTCTGAATACTATCTAGTTTCTTAATTGAAGTTTTCTTATCAAGGGATGACAATGGCCGTATATAGCCAGTGAACTATTTTGGGGGCTAATCCCCATTTTAAGCCTACAGTTCTCTTACAGGAATAAAGCGCCGTAGCAGCCTTCTTTATTCTTTCCTGAACATTCAGCTTCCATGAAAGTTTCCTGTCAAGGGTTAAACCTAAGTACCTGGCCTTTTCACCGACCAGCAAAAGAGTTCCGTTGAGTGTCAGAGGCCGACAGTCGGGAATTTTATATTTCCTTGTAAACAACACTAGTTCCGTTTTGGCCGCATTCAGGCTCAAACCACATGTTTTGGCCCAAGTATCCACATATTTTAAGGTTCTATGCATTAGACTGCAGAGGGTGTCTGGAAACTTCCCCTTATTAATATAGCTACATCGTCCGCGTAGGCCACAACCTTAATTCTCCTCTCCTCCAGATCCAACAACAACTTGTTCATTGCTAGATTCCACAGAAGAGGAGAAAGTACCCCGCCTTGAGGAGTACCTCTACAGACAGATCTGCGCATCACCGAAGAGCCCAACGTCGAGTTCACGAACCTGCTCGTAAGCAACTGCTCAATGAAATTCACAAAGGTTCCGGAAATGCGCAGGTCTGACAGCGTGTTCGTTATGACCTTAGGCAGGATATTGTTAAAAGCTCCTTCGATATCTAAAAAGGCTGCCAGTGTATAATCTTTAACTTCAAATGAGCTTTCAATTGATGTGACCAGTGAGTTTAGGGCCGTCTCTGTAGATTTTCCTTTACAGTAGGCATGTTGCGATTTGGACAGACGTGAGTGGGGTATGCTGTTCCTGATAACCGAGTCAATCAGCTTTTCTAATGTTTTCAGTAGAAAAGATGATAGACTAATCGGTCTGAAGTCCTTAGGTTTGGTATGCGAGCTTCTACCTGCCTTCGGGATAAAAATGACCTTAACCTCCCTTAATGCTGAGGGAGTGTGATTTAACTGAAGAGTACTTTTGAAAATGGTTACTAACCACCTTGTGATATGAGCCAGAGGCTGCTGAAGTTGTGCCGGTATTATCCCATCAGGGCCTGGCGATTTATACGGCTTAAAATTTCCTATAGCCCAAGTAATATTAGTTCCATTGATTATGTCTGAGATATCTGAGCTAATCTCAAATTCTGATACTCTGGGGTTGCAAGTTCGGGTAGGACCCGAGTTATAGACTTCAGAGCTCCCCGGTAAGTGGGTATCTAATAGTAAACTTAGCGACTCCTTGGTAGAAGTCGTCCAGCCGTTGTCTGGCTTCTGTAAAAAGCCAATAGATGTCGTTGATCTAGCTAAGACCTTTCTTAAGCGAGAAGCTTCCGCTGTAGTTTCTATATCCTCACAGAACGACCTCCATGAAGATCTTTTTGCTTTCCTCAACTCTTTTTTATAGACTTTGAGTTGCTCATAATAGAAGTCCCAATCGTCTTCCAAATTAGAGTATTTCGCCTTATTAAATAGTGTTCTACATACACTCTTATGAAGGCTAAGTTCTGAGGACCACCATGGGGGTTTTGTCTTCCCCTTGTGCCTGACAAGAGGGCAAGACGTATTTAGCGCTTTACAACATGTTCCGGTAAACAAATTGACTAGCTTATCTAATTCTTCCTCATTCTCTGGATAATAAGGGGGAATTTCAGGAAGATTTCTCTCCAACTCGTAATTATACACCTGCCAGTTGGTCCTCCTGTAATTCCTAAAACTAGTTGGTTGAGGGATTTCTTCTTCTAATATTAATTCAATATAGCGATGGTCTGAGAAGGAGTGCTTCTCTAATACTCTCCATTGAACCACCTTATCTATTAAACAATCCGATACTAGGGTGATGTCAAGAACTTCCTGACGATTCCTGATTATAAAAGTAGGATCGTTCCCACGATTACATAACAGCAATTAAGTACATAAAATGTAATTGAAAAGTAACTCACCACGTTCGTTGATATCCGAACTTCCCCATACAGAGTGGTGTGCATTCACGTCACCACCCAGTATTAATCTGCATTTGGAGGCTTCGCTGTCCGATATTAAATCCACCAACAGTTGTGGTGGAACGGGTTCTTCGTGGGCCAAGTACATCGATGCCATACGAAATTCGATGTCAACTGCTTCCCAGCTTACCGTCGTGAAGTCTTCATTGCTATATTTTGGGATTAAGAAAACGTTAAGTTTAGATTTAGCTAATACGCATGTCCTACTTTTACCTGCACAGCTGGCAGCGTAAAGCTTATAGTGCGGAGCCCTCAATCCGCATATGCGCCCTTGTCTCACCCATGGCTCCTGAATGAGGACAATATCAGGATTTTCTGCCGCCATTAGTTCAACAAGGGCTGCTGTAGCTGCTTTACTGTGGTGCAGATTTATTTGAAGGAGCCTCATTGGTTACATCTGCGTCTACCTCACCCAGGAGCTCTTTCTCCGATAATAGGTTGGCAAAGTCTTCTGTCAAATCCGCCCCAGAAGAAGCGTGCCCAATACTGTCGACATCGCCTATAGACTCTTTTTCGTGCACGTCCATCTCGCTAGACAAATCTTCATCATCAGCAAGCTGGCCTAACGTGTCGCTTCTGTATGTCCTGATTTTAATCTTACAGAAGCCATAATTGACTTCGCCATCGTTCTTCGCCAATGGCTCTAGTGAGTCCTCAGTCAGCAGTAACATTACTTGCATAGTGGCTCTTTTCGACACCACCTCGGTGGTTGACTTCTCCTCAAAAGACTTGACGAATTTCCATTTGTCAGCTGGAAGATTAGGATTGCATGCTCTTAACAGCTGCATGATATCCTCAGGCTCTGATGGAGTAGTTGGTAACCAAACTCTTGCTCTTGGACGAGACGGAATTTCCTTCTTCTCGACCACCGCCAGCTTGGCACCGGGATATACTTCGCCAACTTTAGAGATGGCAATCTTGTAAAGCTGCACCGACCTTTCGTCGTCGCAAGCAACTATCTTTATTTGACTCTGATACCACCCTGCATCTGTACAGGAAGGAGGAGGCCCAGGGTTGCTGGTCATAACCTCCATCGCTACTTTCGTCAGCGCAGCATTCACCCATTTCCACTGGTTCTTGGGGATTTTTCCTTCAGGGTCGTTTTCGTCTACAACGCCTATTATGATGCGGTTTTTTGCAACCTCCGCAAAAGACTTGTGTGGCGTGACATTGTGCAACCTTATTTTCTTTGCCTGCGAGCTGTCCCCCTCGGCTGACCTCTGACGCTTAGATATGTCCGGATGCACCGGACGCTCAATTTGGAAATTGGGTAGTACCGCCTTCGCCCACTCGATCGCCTCTTGCAACTCCTTAGTGAGTTCTTCCCCAGCTGGTGGCGTTGAGTGTATCCTAGTGAGTAACCTGGCCGCATTGCGCCTTTCCTGGTACCCAGCTTTTGACGGGTCGGAAATTTTTATTGTAGGCCATTTCTGGACCTGAGAACTGCTTTTAGCGCTGACTGAGGTCGCAGTCACCTCAGCTTGACGACCAACTTTCGGTTGTCGCAACAGTTGCTTGTTTGGCTGGACCAAATTACCAGCCGTAGATTTGTTAGCCACCAAATTTTGACTAGGCTTGGCCTCAGTCGCAACTGGGGCTGAAGAGAGGCTCGTCAAGGACGCTGCCCTTTTTGCAGAGCTGGAAGCTCCTTCCGGTCCTTTAGCGGAGGAACCGGTCTCCATAGAGTTTTTATTTTTAATTTTGCCAATATTCATTTTGGACCCACGAGTGTTGGAGAAGGAGAAGTCCGCCTACGCATAGCTCCAGGTACGTAGGTAAGGCTAGCTATTACGGAGGGCGCCAGGTATCCGTAAGCTCCGTTTACGACTGAGTTATTTTTGAAAAGGGCCCCCAGCCTGACAGATCCTCGGCACGGGTCGCATTACACCTTGATCCAGCCCTTTACCCCTCGACCATGCTAAAGATACTCCGAATGATGTTGTACTATTGAGGAGTAGCGAACACCAAACTTTGTATAATTAGCTTAGCTAGGTACCTCCTATTTCAGGACTACTGTGGTACCTATTACCAGCCGGCACCCTCTGGGCGGGTTCAGTGGAGGATTTTTGCCAGCCAAAGATAGGATATGTGACCATAATTCTTTTTATAGCCTTTTTTTCGTTTTTAGCGATACGAAAATTTCTCTGCAATTTTTGTAAATTTACTAAATTGGTTATGAATGGACTTTCTCAGGTGTGTGCCCAAATTCTAAATAAATATTTATGATTATTTTCTGCTGTCGCGTCGATTAGAAGCGCATAGTTCCAATATTTATATCTTTAGTCTCTGAGTAAATCAAAAAAAGTATAAGTAAAATTGTGCTTTCTTCCGCCTCATTACATGTTTAGTTATCTTTTTGTGAAAAAAAGTATTTGTTAGAAAAAAAAATGTAAAAAATCGACCACCTACACTGAAACTATTGATGTGAGAAAAAAATTTTCAACACGAGTTGAAGCTTATAATTAATTATTCCTTATCATTATATTTAATTATTCAGACGTAGGATATGGATATTTATATTATATATATTAAGCCTCCTCCCAAAAAGTAAAAAAAAAAAATAGAAAAATCTTAGAAAAGTTATGCTGGCATTAATTGATTTTCATAAATCTGGATATTTAATACCGAATTGCATCAACGATGCCATCAAAAACCAACCGCAACTGAAATAAGATAAATTAAATGGAGATGGCTTGGCCGTACCCTACGAAAAGGTGGCACTGAAATCATCAGACAAGCGCTGGACTGGAACCCCCAACGACATCGCAGAAGAGGCCGACCTAGTGGCTCTTGGCGAAGCTGCATCGAAGAGGAATACAAAGCTGTGGACAAAGCAATGACCTGGCAGCAAGTATATCCGGGAATCGCATAAAATGGAAAAATTTCACTTTGGCCCTATGCTCTGTAACGGAGACGAAGGAATGATGACGATGATGAATTGGTTTTCATGCTTCGGAGGAGATCATAAGAAAAAATAGCGGCAAAACTGCAGTGAATCTTTTTGGCCTTTTCGCCTTGATAAGAAATTGGAAAAAATCAATACATTCACTTCTTAAAAACTCCAGTTCAATATAAAAAACAACTCATCTAGGCTTTGAATTCAATTTTAGTTCAGCGCACATATATTCCTATTTACCAACAAACTGACGTACCCATATAATGCATACATATCCCTCATTAAGCCATAGCTCCGCTTGGGCTCTACAAATGTGACAAACAGCAACCCTTGAATGGGAGTATCTTTCCATCGCTCTTCTCCTCCTTCTCTAATTTTATGATTATTTTCTTTGCAAATGTTCATATTTCTTGCAACCAGCAAATGAAGCATTGAATGCGCTTTTTGCTGCGCCAGTAGTTTCGATTCTATGACGTTGTTCCTTTTATATTCATTGCTCAGGCGTGTCCTGCATATTTTTTTTTCAGCATCAAATATAACAATTCTTTTCTTTCATTATTCATCATATATACTTTTTCCTTTTTGTCACTTGGCAGCTCTGCCTGTGGCCAAATTTGCGAAAGTGCAGTAACAGCAGGCTGTTGGAAATGGTGCTGCCACTGAAAGTTAAATGTATTTGATAAAATTTCTAAAATTAAAAATATCAAAATTTCATCCATTTTCATAATTTTTTAGAATTAAAAAAAATATTTGTCTACAAAATTAAAAAAAACATATATAATATTAAAAAAATCAAAAAAATTATATTATTTATAAATTTATAATTTTTTTTTTATTACAACCCAATTTTTTTGTTGTCTTACATCTGTCGATGGACACTTAGTCATTTTTATAGCTTAGGTGGGAGATTTATTGTTACTTAAAATCAGCATTTAAATAACATGTTACAATGAGTAGTTGCATAGCTTACATTTAATATATTAGCAACAGTAATATACTTAGTTTTAGTTTGTCAAAATAGTTTTTGTATCTGCTAATACTTTTTGTGTGACTCGCTTTAGTCTTCATTTCTGCGTCAGCTCTATGTGCGGTATTTTTTGTACCTCTTTGTTCGAATGGGGTAGTAACTTTTGTGTGTGCTTTGTGCTGTATTTCTGAATTAAGTTTTTTATGGGATCAATTTTTAGGTCGCGGTGTAAGTCTTCATTTTTTATATACCAGGGTGCATTTACGTTAGTCCTTAAGATTTTTGAACGAAGTCGTTGAATTATTTGTATATTTGTTTTGCATGCTGTCCCCCATAGTTCTATGCCGTATCTCCAGATGGGTATTATCATTGTCTTATATATATATTAGTAGTTTGTTGTCCGAATCTGTTTTTTACTTCGTTCCTTTTTTGGATTATGTGGTCCTTTCGTGTCAGTTTTGCCTCAATGATCATGCCCAGGTATTTGGCTTTTGGGTTTTGAGTGATGACTGTGTTATTAATTGCTATCGTAGGATGGTCATATTTGCGGTTGGTATTTATTACTTGGACCGTTTTGTCTGTGTTTACTCGGATTCCCCCTTTTGCAAACCAAGTCAACATTGTGTCAATTAAATTTTGTAGCTTCAATGAAGCGACATTTACATTCCTATTAGGCGTAATTAATACTGTGTCGTCGGCGAAGATAGCAATCATGCTGTCGTCATTTGGATAGGGAATGTCATATGTGTAAATTATATACTGCAATGGTCCCAGTACGCTGCCTTGTGGTACTCCGGCATCCATTTTTAATACCTCCGAGCATTCGTCCTGATGTTTAACATAGAAGTACCGGTCGTAATAGATAGTGGTCAAGTGGGAATATTTGTTTTAACTTATATAGTAGTCCTGTGTACCATTCGCTGTGAGAAGCCTTCGCTACGTCGAGATAAGTTGCGACACAATAGTTTTTCTTGTCAATTTCATTAATGATTTTGTTACTTACTCGGTGTACTTGTTGAATGGTCGAGTGCTTATGTCAGAATCCAAACTGGTGGGAGGGAATTATGTTCTTCGCTTGTATGATGGGGTCAAGACGATCATGGATCAAGTTTCCAAATGGTTTTGAAAGAATTGGTAAGAGGCTTATAGGTCTATATGATGATGGTTTACTGGCGTCTTTATTTGGTTCCGGCAATGCTATTATTTCTGAAACTTTCCATGGAAGGGGGATATATTAATAAATTAATTATTATAAATTATTATCTTACATTTTTCAAAAATTAAAACAAGAAGTATTTTCCTAAAAATTTTAAACAAAAAAAAATATTTAAAATTTTTTCTAAAAAAACTTAAAAAAATGCATCCACTTTTTATTATTTCACATTTTTTCAGAGCTTGAAAAATAAGTTTTTCCCTAAGAATTTAAAAATAAAAAAACACATAATTTTTTTTCAAAAAAAAAAAAAATTCACCCACTTTTTATTATTAGACAGATTTCAAAAATGAATAAAAAATAAATTTCCTTAAAAATTTTTATTAAAAAAAAATATATACTATTTTTCCAAAAAAAAAATTACTCATTTTTTTTATTATTTCAAAATTTTTCAGAAATTCAAAATATAAGTATTTCCTTAAAAATTTAAAAAAAAAAAAAAAATTTACCCACTTTTTATTATTAGACATTTTTCAGAAATTGAAAAAATAAATATTTCCTTAAAGTTTTGGAAAAAATATATACTATTTTTCAAAAAAAAAAATTTACTCATTTTTTTATTATTTCAAATTTTTAAATAATTAAAATAATAACTATTTACTTAAAAATTTACAATAAAATAAATACATAATAAAATATATAAATTTATAATTTTTTCCCAAAATAAATTTAAGAAACTGCATCCACTTTTTATTATTTCCCATTTTTTTAAAAATTAAGAAAGAATTATTTCCGTAAAAATTTTGAATAAAAAATACATATTTTTTCCAAAAAAACTTTATCCACTTTTTCATTATTTTACAGTTTTCAGATATTAAAAAAAGATGTATTTCCTTAAGAATTTAGAACAAAAAAAAATATAATTTTTTCATTTAATATTTCAAGTTTTTCAGAAATTAAAAAAATAAGGTATATCCCTAAAAATTTTGAATAAAAAAATATATACTATTATTTAATTATAAATTTTTTTTATTTTTTTAATATTTCACATTTTTTTCAGAAATTAAAAACATAAGTATATCTTAAAGCATTTTCAATAAGATAAAAATACATAATTTTTTTCCAAAAAAAAAAAAAATTCCCCCACTTTTTTATTATTTCACAGTTTTCATAAATTAAAAAAAAAATACAATATATATATAGTATTTCCCCTTTATGGAAAAATATTATATTTGTTTGTTAAAAATTAAAAAAAAATGTTTGAATGTTAAAAATAACTGAAGATATTTCACTTTGAAAAGCTCGTTAGCAAAATTTTCAGCACTGGATAAATCTCAAAATTATGAACATTTTTTTAAAAATTCGGCCGCCGTAGCCGAATATTTTGGTGCGTGACTACCATTCGGAATTCATAGAAAGAACGTAGGTTCGAATCTCGGTGAAACACCAAAATTAAGAAAACCATTTTTCTAATAACGGTCGCCCCTAGGCAGGCAATGGCAAACCTCCGAGTGTATTTCTGCCGTGAAAAAGCTCCTCATAAAAATATCTGTCGTTCGGGGTCGGCATGAAACTGTAGGCCCCTCCATTTGTGGAACAACATCAAGACGCACACCATAAATAAGAGGAGGAGTTCGGCCAAACACCTAACAGAAGTGTACGCGCCAATTATATATAATATATGTATATTTAATCCTACAAATAAATCAATTTTCCCAAAAATTTACGAAAATGTCCAAAATACGCTTTCAAGAATACATAGCAAACTAGGACTTTAGTACAAAGGCTAGGAATGGTGCAAGGGGTATCTTGCAGAGTTTGCAACGAAGGTAATGCTAAAGATATCCTGATAATGCTAAAGTCATCCTGGCGCATCTTTTGCGACACTGCATATCATTTAGTAGGTGGCGACATATCTATCATGATTCTGCGTGTTTCCCGCTCACTAAGGAATATTGCCGAACATAGGCTCAGAAATTTACTAAAATTCGCGAAATATTGCATCACAAGTAGAACCTAAAGCTCACGCCTTCACGCTACAGTTTGGCAAAATATTAAAGATCAGTTCAGTAAAATTTTTGCAGAGCCATTCCAATTTAAGTTAACCTCAATATGGTAAATCAACCACAATGGCAACACTGGCTGGGCAAGCAGCAGTGTGAGGGAGCTAAGCGTGGACTTTGCACGCTAAGCGCTTGCAGCGATTTCTGCCTTTGTTTGATGCGCCAAGTGGGCGGCAAGGTAGAAAGACGGCGGCAATGTGGTAATGGTGCATAGTAGCGTTGGGCGCGTTGCAAGTGTGAGTGTGGTAAAGACGAAAAAAAAAAAACAAATTACATATAAATGCAATGTGATATTAGAGATAAATATGTAAGGGTGTGCTCGTATTTGAAATGTTTTCATTTGAGTTTTTCTTATTTTTGCAGTCTTCTCCTCCTTCTTCCATTCGCGCATTTGTTCGTTGCAACAAAAGCATCTTACAACAAACTATACTTTATTTGCTTGTTGCAGCAGAAAATTTTTCAAACCTGACACGTCGCTGATGAGTTGTCCACAACGTGGACATGGTAATCACACATACACATATACACACGTATACATATACCTATACCTTTTTAGGTATACATATTTGTGGAAAACAGCTAACAGTTGTGACAGTTGTGGCAGCGTCTATGAAAAAATGTCCGAATTGTTGAAATGTCTTCCCAAACAGATCTGCAGCTCTTGCCATTCCAGCCACAGACCATTCGGTTCACACAAATTGAAATGCGATACAAATAAAAATGTGAATAAAAAATATTCTATGGTGGCATATCCACCACTCACTCCAATCTTTGTCTAGCCATAGGGATAACCACTCTAAGTAGGTTTTGACCATTCCACCTATAAATTACTGTTTGTGAACTGCTCAAAAGTTGGGCGGCAATACTTGCAAGGAACAAGAAAAGTTTCTGTTAAAATTTTTGATGTAACATAAGTGGCATGTGATGTATTCTTTGTTTTCAACAACAATTACACTTTTTTCTGTCAGGCGAAATGGTGCGGCATTTATGAAAAATTGAGGACAATACATAAAAGAGTTGATATTAAAAGACAGAAGCTGAAATATTTACTTGTTTGGCAGAAATACGATTTGGTTGATTTTTTATTTATCTCTGCGGAAAAGTAACTGTATATGAACTGATGCATGTATTTATCTTGACAATGGGCATGTAATAAGCCAGAATATGAATCAGTAAAATTAGTGCAAGAGTTGATATGGCGGGTTCACCAAAAAAGCGGCCGTACGTAAGGTCTAGTATTGATAAGATTTTGTTTATTAGAATTTAGATATCTCAGACTTTATGCAAATAAGTGATTTCTGCTAATTGATTAAAGGAAAAATTACTAGTGACTAATGACTAGTGACAAGTGCTGCGTGGAGAGTGGGCAATTGACAGCCAATGCAGGAAGTCTTGTGAGTGACAGCAAAGAGAATACGGATAGCAATTCAAATTGAAACATGTAAATGGTATTTGATAATTTTTATCCCACAAATGACAGTTGACAGATGACAGAAGATAAATGTATACGTATTTAGGAGAGGTTAAGACCTATTAGTCGCAACTCCTTTATTCTGTAGGTGTTCGAGAGAGTGATCGACTATCACATTCGAGAGCACTGTGAAACCAAATTATCTCCAACTCAGCATGACCACCTAAAAGGGAAATCTATCGAAAAAGCCTTACATGAGGTAGTGGAGACTGTGGTTAAGCCTCTAAAAGCGAAGCAATTCACTTTGGCGACCTTTATAGACATAGAGAGTGCTTTTAATAATGCTTGAACTGAGGCAATTGTCACTGCACTAAATAGACTAGAGGTAGAGAGGGCCTATATTTAGAAGTATGTAAAAGGGAGGATGGTTCCGTATGAAGAGGTCCACACAAATGGGGAAAGTTACTAATCGCCGTTCACTTGGGAGTGACTAGTACGATTCTTCTACATATGGTTCAAGCAGCTCACACCTTCCGGACCACAACCTAGCCTAATCATCCTCTGGGTAGCTTTCGAATACCCGTTCGAGTGCGAGCCAACGTGAGAAGGTGAAGCATCCCAGGATTGCTGGTTGTGCGAAAAGTAGTTGCCTATATGCCGCGATGTCTGAATTTGGTATCCCCGAAAAACTAATACGGCTGTGTAAGATGACGTTGCTCAATACCAGCAGCGCCGTCAGAATTGGGAAAGAGTCGTTTGATACCAAACGAGGTTTCAGACAGGGTGACCCGTTGTCGTGTGACTCTTTAACCTGATGTTGGAAAGGATAGTACGAGTCGCAGAACTTAATCGCTCAGGCGGAATTTTTTATAAGAGCGTACAATATTTGGCATCATCGACCTTAACAGCCGCGCTGTTAGTTCTGCCTTCTCCAAACTGGATAAAGAAGCAAAGTGAATGGGTCTGGTGGTGAACGAGGACAAAACGAAGTACCTCCTGTCACCAAACAAATAGTCGGCACACTCGCGTATCGGCACCCACGTCACTGTTGACAGCTATGATTTCGTAAAAGACTTCGTTTAATTAGGAACCAGCATAAACACCGATAACAATGTCAGCCTTGAAATCCAACGTAGAATCTATCTTGCCAACAAGTGCTACTTTGAACTAAGTAGGCAATTGAGTAGTAAAGTCCGCTCTCGACGAACCAAATGAACACTCTACAAGATTCTCATCATGCCCGTTCTAACGTATGGCGCAGAAGCTTGGACGATGACAACATCCGATGAAGCGACGCTTGGAGTATTTGAGAGAAAGATTCTGCGCAAGATTTTTGGATCTTTGCACGTTGGTAACGGCGAATATCGCAGGTGATGAAACGATGAGGTGTATGAGCTTTACGACGGCATAGACATAACGCAGCGAATAAAAATCCGTAACCACTTGGCTGGGACATGTCGTCCAAATGGATACAAACGCTCCGGCTCTGAAAGTATTCGATGCGGTACCCGCTGGTGGTAGCAGAGAAAGAGGAGGACCTTCTTTACGTTAGAAAGATCAGGTGGAGAAGGACCTGGCTTCATTTAGTGTCTCCAATTGGCGCCGGGTAGCACGAGAAAGAAACGACCTGTGCGTTTTGTTAAACTCGGCCAAAATCGCGTATGCGGTTAGCGCACCAGTTAAGAAGAAGAAGGGAGGCCCTTCCCAGACAGCAGAGAAACTAGTTACTAGTTTCCTGCATAGAGGTGCACTGTTGAGTGGTGTCCTCTCGCCTCTCCTTTGGCTAGTAGTAGCTATTGACGAAGTTATAACTCGTTTAAATGGGGTTGAGGTATGCTACTACCCCAAAGACGTAGCCCTAATGGTATCGCCCGCGTTTCTCTCAGTGATGGCAGAGATTTTGGAAAGATCACTGGCTGTACTCTGTTGACGGGCTGCTAGTTGCGGCCTTACAGTCAACTCAGACAAAATGGAGCTGGTGCTATTTACCCGAAAACATACATCTCTACACTTTAGACTTCCTAAATTAAACAACCACGTTCTTCCCCTTTAATCGGAAGTTAGGTACCTTGGAGTGATACTTGATTTCAAACTCCATTGGAAGCCACAAACTAAAACTCGGGTAAAAAGGGCCAATAGAGCTTTCTACTCCTACGAATCTGTGCTCGGCAAAAAATGGGGACTCAAGCCTCAAAATAGTCAATTCCTGTAAGGAGCACATCAAATCTCTTGGGTGTGCAGGGAATATTTCTTTGATCTGGGTTCCAGTCAGCTGGCATATCTATGTAGACCTCTTTCTCGATTCTACCGTTCAAGTACGCGCTCACAAAGTCTAGTTGATGCACTGCCGAAACCAAGCTTGGTATTTGAAGCGAACTCAAACGTGCAACTGATGCGAAAGTTGCGTCATAAGCGATTCCGGCTCTCTGGGGGAAAGCTGTTCCACCCAATCGGGGTTTTCGACAGTCTACCTATGTATATAGTGCCATCAACTCGTAGTTTCGTTTTTAGTGCCCATTTGGACTCTACAATTTTCTTATCACAGGGCCGTTCGATATTCTGCCATGTTCCATTCTTCATTAGCGCGTTGTAGCACGTCTTAAGTATAGCTTGCTTACATTGGTTTGCTTCGGGGCGCTTCAACGCTTCCGTGATATTTTCTGAATCAGTGTTTTGAATTAAGTTTGCTGAATGAAACTCTTCGTCACCTGACGTGATATGAACGCTGGTTGCCGCAGCTGTGGAATGTATTTTTCGTGGTCGACCCTTCTTTCCAATTTTCAACTTTTTCGAACGTCCTCTGCAACTCTATGTACAGTAGAACTTCAGTCGTGGTGTCACGTTTACGCGCCTCAAATTTTTCCAAGAGTCTTACTTCAAACGACCAGATCTTCGGCATTTTTCTTGCAACTCAGTCGCTATTCGTTATGCTTTATGTTCGTTCGAAATGCTAGGAAAAAGCAAAATTGTTAGCATTGAGGACTATTTGAAGCTCGCATACCGTCGACGTCAGTAATTTCGTATAGAATGGTGACCTCAATAGCATTGCTTGTCGAGCAGGTCCACTAGACTGATACACAGTGAGCAACTTGTCCCAAACGTCTTCTGAGGTTGCACAGTTTTTAATGTTCTGCAACTCCTGCTCTCTGCTCATGGACGAGATGAAGTCAGATTTTGGCTTTTCGTCATTTTCTTTCCATTTTGTAATGGCTTCAGCTGGATGCGTCGGTTTCACGGCTGTTCCTTTCAGGCACTTCTATGAGCCATTTTCGATTGACAACGCTTGGACGTGTATTTTCCACGTGTCGAAGTTATCTTTGCGTAGTGGCTAAATTTTTTTATACCTTAGCTCAATTTGACCATTGGCTTCCTTTCTGTGACGATTTGTTGCTCCACAATTTTTTCGCCCGCTAAAATTCCTTTCTCTATTTTCGGTTCTTTGCCTTCTTTATTTGACTTCCAGATGACCAGCTTCTAAAAGGTTTGTTCGCGTGCTGGTTTCATAGTCCGTTAAAATATTTCAATGATAAACGCAAGACAATGATTTCACAACTATTTATTACCTTTTATTAGAGAAAGACGAAGAAGAGGAGGAAAAGAATGTGTGAGAATGAGGTTGTTATATTTCGTGAATAAAGGTGATGACAGAATTGATAGATAATTTCCAACTAAACAAATAATTTGTCACAATTTATCAATAAGACCAATAAGAATGTTTTTGAAAATTAAATTTTTTTATAATATTTATCTACTTCTATTTTTACATTTTTCCCCAAGTATTCTGTTTAATAAAATTTTTTGACGTTGAATTTGGGGTAGTCAGAGGCTCGAAAAAATGATGATTTTCAATAACTTTTTTTGCTAGTCAGTTGCTTTATTTTACAAAAAGCAGGGCATTAATGCATCATATTTTGACTTAACTTTAGCAAAATATCTAAAAAAAAAAATTATTATTCTAAAAGTTATCGCTGTTTGTGTTGAGCCCGCGTCTCCAGAAGTCCTTTGCGGTGATCATCACAAGTCCTTGGAGATTCATCTAAAATCATTCGGACAAGAGAAATTAGTTTTAGTAATAGATAATCTTGCGCTTGATCGAAGCTTTTTTTCCAAAATTAACAATATGGCGGTCTCAGGAAATATTTTTCAGATTTTCGAGAAAAAAACCGACAATTAATTGTTAAAAAAATAATCGAAATTTTGAAAAAAAAAAATCCTTCGATCAGGCACGAGTTTTTCAAAGCACTATAAATTTTATTGAAATCTACCAAGCGGTTTTTAAGTTACAGTGATCTTCTTCTTCTTAATTGGCGCGATACCCGTTTACGCGATTTTGGCCGAGTTTAACAAAGCTCTCCAGTTATTTCTTTCTCGTGCTAACCGGAGTCAATTGGACTCACCAAGTGAAGCCAAGACCTTCTCCACCTGATCTTTCAAACGCAGAGGAGGCCTTCCTCTGCTACCACCAGCTGGTACCGCATCAAATACTTTCAGAGCCGGAGCGTTTGACGACATAATCTAGCCACCGTAACCGCTGGATCTTTATTCCCTGTGCTATGTCTATTTCGTCGTAAAGCTCATACAGCCCATCGTTCCATCGCCTGCGATATTCGCCGTTGCCAACGTGCAAAGGTCCAAAAATCTTACGCAGAATCTTTCTCTCAAACACTGCAAGCGTCGCTTCATCGGATGTTGTCATCGTCCAAGCTTCTGCGCAATACGTTAGGACGGGCATGATGAGAGTCTTGTAGAGTGTAAGTTTTGTTCTTGTTCGTCGAGAGAGGACCTTACTACTCAGTTGCCTACTTAGTCCAAAATAGCACTTGTTGGCAAGAGAGATTCTACGGTGGATTTCAAGGCTGACATTGTTATCTGTGTTCCGAAGTATATGAAGTCCTTTACAACCTCGAAATCATAACTGTCTACAGTGATGTGGGTCCCGATACGCGAGTGCGCCGACTGCTTGTTTGAAGGCAGGAGGTACTTCGTTTTGTCCTCGTTAATCACCAGACCCATTCGATTTGCCTCTTTATCCAGTTTGGAAAAGGCAGAACTATCAGCACGGTTGTTAAGGCCGATGATGTCAATATCAACGGCATACGCCAATAATTGTACGCTCTTATAAAATACAAGTTCTGCGGCTCGTACGATGCTCTCCAACATCAGGTTAAAGAAGTCACACGACAGCGAGTCACCCTGTCTGAAACCTCGTTTGGTATCAAACGGTTCGGAGAGGTCCTTCCCAATTCTGACGGCGCTGCTGGTGTTGAGCAACGTCATCTTGCAAAGTTGTATTAGTTTTGTGGGGATACGAAATTCAGACATCGCGGAAATTCAGACAGGAAACTCCTCTTCGTACTGTCGAATGTAGCTTTAAAGTCGACGAAAAGATGGTGTGTGTCGATTCTCCTTTCGTGGGGTTTTTTTTCCAAGATTTGGCGTATTGTGAATATTTGGTCGATGGTAGACTTTCCAGTTCTAAAGCCACACTGATAAGGCCCAATCAGTCAGTTGACGGTGGCCTTCAGTCTTTCACACAGTACGCTCGCTTGAACCTTATAGACGATATTTCGAAGACTAGTCCCGCGGTAATTGGCACGGATTGCAGGATCACCCTTCTTATAGATTGGGACTTAAATTCCAATCGGCAGGCATGCTTTCATCCGACCATATTTTGCATAAAAGCTGATGCATGCACCTTACCAGCTTCTCGCCGCCATGTTTGAATAGCTCAGCCGGCAGTCCATCGGCGCCCACGGCTTTGTTGCTCTTTAGACGCGTTATCGCTATTCTCACGATTGGGGTATCGGGATCTTCACATTCTCTGTGACATGCGCAGCTGTCACTATTTAATAGTTCGAGAAGTGTTCCCTCCATAATTTAAGATTGCTCTGGATGTTAGTCACCAGTTCGCCGTTTTTGTTCTTACAGGAAAACGCCCCGGCCTTAAAACCGTTTGTAAGTCGGCGAACTTTCTGGTAGAATTTTCGGGCATGGTTTCTATTGGCCAGTATCTCAAGCTCCTCGCACTCACGTATTTCGGCCTCTCGTTTCTTCTTTCGGATAAGTTACAGTGATCACATGTTCACGGATGCCTCGAAATTAGACGGAAAGGTTGGTGGGGGAGTATTCTGTAAGGAGCTTCCCATGAAACTTAAATTTAGGCTCCCGGACTACTGTAGTGTTTTCCATGCGAAGGTATCCGCAATTAAGGAAGCAGTGGATTGGTTGCTTACCCCAGTAATTACCGTTAAGGAAGTAAATATTTGCTTCGACAGCCAAGCGGCAATTAGAGACTTAGGCTCGTTGTTTGTGCATTCGAGATTGGTCGGGGAATGTCTGGCTTCTCTCTCGATTGCATCCGAATACTTCGACATCAGGCTCATTTGGGTTCCCGGTCACAGCGGCATAAGGGGAAGCTGCTGGGCTGATGAGCTGGCTAGATAGGGAACTTTGGAGACGGTTTCGTCGCGAAATGAGAGAATTAGGGCTCCCTTGAGAACCTGTGGACTGCTCCTGGAAAGATGGGCCTCGAGTCAACTCATTGAGCACTGAAGTAGTCCGCAAACGTGCAAGGTCGCGAGATCCTTCTGGCCACGGGTAGATCGGTAACACCCAAGAGAACTCCTAAGACTAATAAAGCCCCAGCTTTCGAATTTGGTGGGCATCCTTACCGGACATTGTCCGTTAGGTGTTCATTCCGTGAGACTTGGGATTGCCTCAAGTCCGTTCTGAAGAAACTGTCGGGAGGACGAGGTGGAATCATCTCAACACCTTCTTCTCAGCTGCCCTGCTTTCGTCTGGCAAAGACTTAGACATCTGGGCTCTCACTTCTCGCCACCACTCGCTACGCCTGTGGATATAGCCGGTGTAAATACCATAAATTTGGTGAAGTTCATCAGTAGCTTGTTGCGGCTAACTACGAACGTAAATCAGCCACCGTCGGCGTCGTCGTAAAATGTATGGTCATCATCGTCTCTAATCCCAAGGCTCCTTCTTCCTTCCCTTCTCCTTTCTCCTCTCCCATGTATGGCACCACAACGGACGAATTTTTAATATTTGTCCAAGTGTGCCCTTAGCTAGGGCAGCCATTTAATCTAACCTAACCTACAGTGATCATCAGTTTAAAAAACAGAGTTTTGAGAAAAACGCATTCTAAGTTTTGCTATCGAGCTCCGGAGCGCCCGAGGGTACTTTGTTAATTGTTGAATAACTCAAAAAGTATTTGTCGGAGTCATCGGATTCATTAAGAAAATGCAAAAAAAAAAATCAAATTTTTTGAAAATTCTGACTACCCTTACCCCCTTAAGTAATGCTCTCTTTTTGTTGGTATTGCTTGCCAAGCCCACTCTGCTAATAACTTTTAATAATTTTAATCCAATAAAGAGTTTTCTCTACGCACTTAAGTGTAGCTTACGTTCGGGCGATAAAGCGGAAAACGGCAGTCACTACGTGCGTGGACTTGACCAACCAGCTTCTACTTCTACTTCTGCTTCTTCTTCTTCCTGTTTACATCGGTGTATTTACTTTACGTGCAGCTGGTGAATTAAATTTTGGCGTGGCGCATAAAAATACGAAAACTTGCCAAACGTAAAGCTAAACTGCAGCATGCAGCAATCGCTGGCACGTGTGAGCTGCCTCACTGCAATGGCATCTGGATGTACGAGGTTGCATACATTGAGGGGCAAATGCTTGTTCTTCTACACTCATGTTTATTTAATTTTGATCAATTGTCCGTAGAGTGTCACATAAATTGCGGCATGTGGCAAGTTGCGGAAAGTATTAAATTTTTCCGACAATCCAAATTCTTTGTTAGTGGAATGCGCTGCCAAACAAAGAAGTGACTGAAGGGCTGTGTGGTCTCTGAAAGGTAGATTTGAAGGTGGAGACACGACTGCAGCGGTAATTCACTAACGGTAAGTTACTTGTTTGCGGTTGTAAAATAAGAACAGAGAAGGAAAAAAAGACTTTGGGTGATGCAATAAATTTATTTATTTTTCTGAAGATTTTCAACACTTTCGGTCGGTGTGTATGTTGGTGCTCTCGTATAGACGTCGCTGCATTTATCCAGTACCGCTGGCCTGTTGTCGTTGTTTTGAAATACATTTAAATCGTGCAGGGCAGCCAAAAACACGTCAATTCGCAAAAGCCAAACCATTCGAGACTGCACAAACATGTAAATGGCTGTGTGTAGATGTGCGTATGTATGTATGCATGCATGCATGTGTGTATGTATTCTTAAGTATGCTGCTTACTTGCTTGCCTTTTTGCCATCAATTTTAGTTCATAAATTATGCAAAAATTGTGAGTCTGACTTGACGGACCGTATGTGTTCCGTACCCCTGCGCCCTGCGTCACCAATCCACCCAGCCCGGTGACTGCTATTATTGGTTGTTGCATGAATGCTTGCATCAAATAGCAAAACCTAAAAAAACACAACACACACACACACAAAAACAAACCGGCACATTTACCCGTACTGTGAATAACATATATGTTTGTGTGTGCGTGTGTGTGTTGGTGTACCTCTTGTGGCAGCTAAATATGCGCTGTCGAAACACGAGCGCCATTTGTTCATTTCGAGACCAATAAAATGAGAATATTTCAGTTTCAGCTACAGCATCCGCTTCGAAGCAGCTCAGCACTGCACTCACTCACTCCTACTCATCCACAAAAACCAATCGCTTGCCGCTCTACCTCCCTGGCACTTTCAGTTATTCTACTTTATATTGCCTATCCCAGTCGCGCTGTTCTACTAAATTTTCATGTTTGCATCATGTTTGGGTTTACTGGTCGAGAAGAGCGCATCCGTAAGCACGTTGCAGGCCATAGATAAGTGCAGCAAAGGATTCGGCCGATTTACTGAGATGTGGTGAGTGGTGGCAAGGTTAGAGGCGGTTTGCTGGTTGTGTTATTTGAGGTTTTCTATTTCTCGCCAACTGTTTAGCTCGTAAACTGTCGGTCTTTGGTTGGGTTGTAATTTTTCGTGTCTCACTTTTGCCTGCCAAATAAATGAATTTCATTTTCAATTTGTATGCAAGCAAAACCAATGCGAAGGTGCGGGGGAAATTGGATGTGTGTGAATTTGGTTAAAAAATAAGGTTTTCTGCTTATGCTCACAGCCATTTGCAGGAGTTCGCTGCAAATAATAAGCAATGGATTGGCTTCTATGCGGGAATATTTTACATCGATTGGCTTGACGGAACTAAGATTCTCTATGACTCAGGTTAGGTTAGGTTAAATGGCTGCCCTAGCTTAGGGCACACTTGGATAAATATTCAAAAATTCGTCCGTTGTGAAGCCATACAGGGGAGAGGAGAAAGGAGAAGGGAAGGAAGAAGGAGTCTTGGGATTAGAGGCGATGATGACCATGCATTTACGACGATGCCAACGGTGGCTGATTTGCGTTCGTAGTTAGCCGCAATAAGCTACTGATTAACTTCACCAAATTTATGGTATTTACACCGGCTATATCCGCAGGGGTAGCGAAAAAATTAAAGAGCCCAGATGTATAAATCTTTGCCAGACGAGAGCAGGGCAGCTGAGAAGAAGGTGTTGAGATGATTCCATCTCGTCCTCAAGACAGCTTCTGCAGAACGGACTTGAGGCAATCCCAAGTCGCGTCGCATGAACACCTAACGGACAATGTCCGGTATGGATACCCACCAAATTCGAGAGCTGGGGCTTTGTTAGCCTTAGGAGTTTCCTCGAGCGCCCCCGATGTACCCGTGGCCAGAAGGATCTCACGACCTTGCACGTTGCTGTACTAGCCCAGCGCGCGCTGATTTGACTCCAGGCCCAACTTTCCAGGAGCAGACCACAGGTTCTTAAGAGAGCCCCAGTTGTAGTTTTTCCTACAATGTCCACGGGTGCCACATTCAGCATAGCGTTAAGCGCTAGAGTAGGAGTGGCACGGAGCTCCCCACTGGTCCCAATGAGGACAGACCTTTGTACCCTCTCCAGCTTCTTAACTGATACCATCCTTTCTAGAAAGGAAGTATTCATGGTGCACTCTTGTATTTACCTCTTATACACCAAAGTCTTGCTGATATCCCCGAATAGCTTGGAAACTGGAAAAATTGCTGAAGAAGCCAAAGCCAAACTTTAAACTACAACAAATGCTATTGAAGAATGGTCGAAGACTTGGCGCATAAAATTGAAGTCCAAGTCAGTTCAAGTAAACTTCACGACTTGTTTGCTGTTTGGCAAAGCAAAAGTATTCATTCGATAGAACTTTTTCTGCTCTACAAAACTACGTTAATCGAATTTTTGAGTTATTTAATTTTTATTAGTCTTGAGGCTTAGAAACAAACATCCAGGAGGCAAAAATCAACCCTTTTGATATTTGCTCTTCTTTGCTTTTCGTTGAGATCAAAACGCTGTCGAAGCAACCTGGGACATTTGCGACATGTATGGAGAAGGTGTTATAGGCGAGTCTACAGCACGGAAATGGTTTGCAAAGTTCAAAAATCATCTTCATTCAATGGGATTTACCGAAAAATTGGGAGCCTGGGTACCTCACAAGCTCAACGAAAAAAACAAAGAAAGTCGCTTTCAACTTGCTTCTCAGTATCTCCCCGTAATCGAGCAACACCCGGTTATTAACAGCCCTTTTGTACAAAATCGTCACGGGAGATGAGATATAGTGCCAATACATCAAAATGAGGCAAAGAAAGCAGTGGGTGACAGGAGATACGCTGCAGGCGAGAGTCAAACCGAATCTTCATCCAAAGAAAATAAGGACATGCGTTTGGTGAGACTGGGCATGGGGCACTGGAAAATGCTCGAAAACAATGCCAAGATCAACAAGAAGCTCTACATTGCCCAGCTACATCGCGTGAATGAGACTATTCGGCTGAAAATGCCTGATCAATATGGTCAAACTATACTCGTTCATGACAACGTCAAGCCCCATGTTGCACAAGTCGTTAAAGCCGCACTCCAAGAGCTCGAATGGGAGGTCCTTCAGCATACGCCGCATTCTCTGGACCTTTCATCGACCGATTATCATCTTCCCCGCTTCCTCTTAAACTATATGAAGGGTGTTACCTTCGATAACAAAGAAATCCTTAAATACTGGCTGAACAACTTCTTTAACACCAGACCAAAGGCCACGTCAAAGTCGGTGAAAATAGAAAGTCATGCTTCTCATTTTCTTTGATTGTCATGGTGCGGTACACTCGGAACTCGTTTCAAATGGTTCTACGGTAAACAAAGAATATTATTTGGAAGTTATGCGACGTTTGAGAAAGAATCTGCGTAGGAAACGGCCAAATTTGTGCGAAGAAAGCTCATCGACCATGCGTCATTATAACGCACCGTGTCACAAGACTCATATTGTGGACCCTGTTTTGACCTAAAACTCGACAAATATCATCGAACCACTATATTCACCGGATTTAGCCCCTTGTGACCTTTTCCTTTTTCCAAAACTTAAATTGCCACTCCGTGGACGCCGCTTTCAGTCGATAGAGACCAGTCAGGAGAATTCGTTTAAAAGATGCTTTGATGACTGGACTAATCGTTCACATATGTGTATTGCTTCGAATCGAGCCCAGTTTGAAGGCGACAACTCCCGGTACTTTTTTGACATAATGAACATGAGTGTGCACTTTAATTTTCTCCTCAGACTCACATTTTCTCCTATAAAACCACATATGTACCCTATGATTAGACACTACCGAGAATGTTTCAATAAAACAAAACAGAGTTAAATTTCAGGCAAGTTTATTTTATCTACTTCAAAATATGACCCGTCTGAAGCAACATACATGTGCCAACATTTAACCCAGTCCTCCATGCACCCCTGGTAGGTCGACGAAGGGATGGCCTTCAGCTCTTTCGTCGTATTCTCTTTGATCTCCTCTCCTTCCACGAAGTGGTAACTTCAACTTGGGAAACAAAAAGAAGTCTCACGGGGCTCTATCAGGAGAGTACGGTGCTTGCACGATGGTATTTACTAGGTGTTTGGTTAAATAATCCAGCGCAATTTGGGTTCGGTGCGATGGCGCGTTATCATCGTGCAAAATCCATGAATTGTTCGCCCACATTTCCGGCCGTTTGCGAGGAACAGCATCTCTCAAACACTTCAAAATGGATAAATAATTTTCTTTATTGACTCTCTGACCCGATGGAAGGTACTCATGGTGCACTATGCCTTGGCAATCAGAGAAAACAGTCAACATCACCTTCCCGGTACTTTTGATTATAGGGTATGTATAGAAATCCGAGTTTTGCTTGCTTTGTGTAAAACTAAAAATAAAATTTCAGAAAATTTTCAAGTATGTCCAAGTCTCAGGTGGTTAAAAAATTGCGTTGATTGTTGAGATTTTTTTTTGCTGGCAGGCTTGTGCATTTTCTCGGCATAACAGGACAGGCGTGTAATTTTACTTGGTTTGGCTTTCAATCAGTCAATCAGTCTTCATGGAAAAGTTCTGCATTGAACACAAAAAGTAGGGGAATGCTGATGAAATTTTTAACAGTTTATTGCCAATATTTATTGTAGTTATGTTGATGTGGAGAAGAAGAGACAAAAGTACTCGAAAGATTGCTATGGATTACTTTGAACGCACAGGTTTTCACCACGCGGTTTCTGAATATCTTAAGTAAAATATTAGTTTTTAAAAACATAGTTTCTGGCTGTAGCTTAAGTTAAGTCTCTGATTTTTTAGAAAATAGAAATTTCCTATCGCGAAAAAATGATGTGTGGCAACACCTGTTTTCCACCTTAAGGAGCTAAACGAAACATGTGCAGATATCGAGCCCAGCATTGATACATAAGCGGGACAAATAGCTGAGTAAACACATTTTACTAGAGTAGAAAATAAAACTCAATGAAGTAGGACAAATACTAAAATCTATTGAGGAAGTTGGGCTCATCGAAATACTTTGAATCTTTGAAAGGGACTCAACACATCGTTCAGGTCGCAGTGCTAAATATTCTCATAAGTGGTTGGGGTAGACAGAATTTTCAAAAAATTTGATTTTTTTTGCATTTTCGCAAAGTACAATGTCTTAAAAATATCGTGTGAAAATTTAAAGTGAATCCGCCAAATACTTTTCGAGTTATTCATCAATTAACAAAGGGCACTCGGGCGCTCCGGAGCGTTCGAGAGCAAGTAGCTAGCATCATCTGCATAAATCGATAGCAAAACTTTAAATGCTTTTTCTCAAAACTATGTTTCAATAAAATTCACTCTGCTTTTGAAAAACATAAAAAACTTGTGCCTGATCGAATTATTTTTTTCAAAAATCTCAATTTTTTTTAAACAATTAATTGTCGGTTCTTTTCTCGAAAATCTGAAAAATATTTCCTGAGGCCGCTATATTGTTCTTATTGCAAAAAAAAAAACACGCAGTGATCAGGCAAAAGATTATCTATTACTAAAATTAATTTCTCTTGTCTGATTGATTTAAGATGAATCTACAAGGACTTGTGATGGTCACCGCAAGGGACTGCTGGAGAAACGGGTTCCACACAAACAGCGGTAAATTTCCAATAATTTTTGATTTTTTTTTTTTGAAATCTTGCTAAAGTCAAGTCGAAACATGTTGTATTAATGCTATGTTTTTATTTTTGTAAAATAAAGCAATTGACTAGCAAAAAAAAATTATTGAAAATCATCATTTTTTCGATCCCCTGACTACCCCTAAGCTCATAATAATAATAATACATTTTGCACGGTTGCCCATATCTCAAAACCTCTCCTTGGTTTTAGTGCATACGAAGTATTTAAAGGCTTCGTAGCCACATTTGAAATTCATGAAATCCAGATTAAACTCCTGTTTAGTTTGAATATGAGCGTATTTTTTAATAAACGAAATATTTCATTACCAAATCCCACAATTCAATTGATTGTTTGATAAAGTGGTAAAGTGACATGTTTGAGTTTGCCTATACAACAGAAAAATATGCTCACACAACATTTTCACAAAATATTCCTCCCTGAGATTAGAAAACCAACAAACAAATGGCTGCGAAGAAGCCACTTTTCTTGAATTATTTGATTTTGATTTAATTAAAGTTGTCTTAACTGTTAACAATTTACCGAACAATATAAATGAAATCAAGTGTCAATTTAATTAAGTGTTACTCATACGCCAAGTATGCCTGCAGAAGATAACCGATGCGTTGACAAAGCAAGTGAAGTGTGGGGGAAATGTTGTGAGACGTCTTTGTTTGATTTCATTACTTCACTTTTATTAGTTTTTGCAATTCTGTGGAAAACTTATGAATAAACACATGTAAGCAGGCGCAAAAACATATGTGACAGCACACATACACACACATACTCACGTTATACCTGGCTATAGGAAAGTGGGCAGACTTGTTGCAAGACTGGTACTCGAAGTTAGGAAAAATGAATACAGAATGGGGTAGTAGTGATGGAATAAGTATAACAATAGGGCTCTCGTCGTATTTAGTGATAATGTGATTGCCTTCAAACTGGTACGCATGTCACTAGAATAGAATAGAATAGAATAGAATAGAATAGAATAGAATAGAATAGAATAGAATAGAATAGAATAGAATAGAATAGAATAGAATAGAATAGAATAGAGAAGAAATAAAATATTTTTCGATAACATTAGAAATTAGAATTAGGAAATTGGCTGTGTTTTGAATTCAATAAGTAAGTATTTGTGTTTTATTGGATGGATGGTCAGCTTTCTTTGTATAAAATACAATTTTGAAACAAAAGTCCAGGGGATTTTTTTGGGGTTTTTGTTCAAATTTTTTAGAATCTTTTTGGGGAGTTTTGGAAAGGGGTTTTTTTTTCAAGAATATCACTTAAATCTCTTTATGCTCGAAATTACTAGAACCTTAATTGAGTTTAGCAAAATCTCTAAATTTGTTGAGATAGATTTTTCATTCTCAAAAGATCGCCTTTAACTGTTCGGGTTCTATTCCAATACTTACATCGGAAGAGTGAAAAAACACTCAAAAACATCATTTTTTGTCGAGACAGACTACCGACACAATTAAGTCCAGCGAACTGAACTTGAGTTCCCTTTTTAATTTTCTTTAAATCTATTTGATCTCTGAAATCTGAGTAGATCTTGTAGTGCCAAGGAGCCAAGGTGGTTGCTTCTTAACACATCAGTGCCAAAGACCTCAAGCCTTATACGAGCGAATGATGGGCAGACGCACAGAAAGTGGTCCACCGTTTCGTCCTCCTCTCCACATGCTGGGCAGAGTGCACTGTCTGAGATGCCCATATTTTCCATGTGCTTTGCCCATAGAAAGTGGCCCGTCATTCAACCAGCCTCCTACAGTCCCCTCCGCATATTGACAGGAGGAACTGTGACAGTCGGTCGGACATGACAGGTAACATCAGTTTTGTCCATTCCATTACAAGACTCGACTACCCTTTAAGTGGTTGGGGGGCTGTCTTAGGCCATGAGCGCAGCTTAGCTCTCGCTGCAGAGACATATAGATCTGCCTCTCCATCTGTTTCCACAAAAAAGTTCATCGCTTCTTGAACAGCATACACCTTCGCTTGAAACACAGATGCATGCATTCTAAGACCAAAGTACAGTTTTGTCCCGCTGGATTTCACGTAGACGCCCTTGATCGCCCCTGGAGCCATCCGTAAAAATGCGAAAACAGTATTTTGCCAGGCTCATTTTCTGAGTTTGTCCCAGTTGAGCCTCTGGCAGTACCACACTATATCTCTTGTCAAGCTAGACTCTAGCTAAAGGGCATGGCGAGGATCGTTGGATCGAAGTACATGCCTACTCTGTTGCCCAATGCTGGACAGGGGCCGTACCAATTCCCATTGTGTTTCAGCCTGCAGATGGCCTTCAAGGCCTCTCTTTGGTTGAAAACATCAAGTGGTGGTAGACTAATCAGAGCATCTCATGGCGGGCATGAAGTAGTCGGGAGAGCTTCGACGCAACAGATGGTCACAGTGCGTTGTAGTCTTGATAAGATCCTTCTGACTCCCACGAGAGAAAGTCTACTCATCCAAACATGATGCACAGGTGGTCTTATCATAGCAGTGTATATCCATAGGACCATAATAGGGAAAGGAGCCCACGTTTTCCCAAAAACACTATTGCACTGCCAGAAGGTTGTCAGTACTTTGCATGCCTTTGTTTCAACGAGCGATTTCCAGAAGAGTTTACTATCACGGATTACTTCAAGATATTTAATTTCTTTGGATAGCTGGATTGTGACTCCTTTTAGCTTAGGCAGAACGAGTCCATCAAGCTTCCTCCTTCCGGTGAAGAGGACAATACCAGTCTTGGTGAGATTTGCCGTTAGCCTTACTTTCCTACAGATGTTCATAAGCGGAGGGCCTGTTACTAAACAGGCAACGTCGTCCGCAAATGCTTATGCGTGGACTCCCGAGTCGCTTAAGGTGGTGAGCAGAGGATCAATCACCATGCCCCAGACCAATAGAGACAGCACACCGCCTTGGGGGCAACCTCTATTAACCGCGGATGACACCATCAGATCTTCCTCTGCTCGCACCGAGACGATTCTAGCCCCCGGTTTACGCCATGCGAAGCGCTACTATAAGTATTCACATACTACGCTTAAAAAGTTGAATAAAATATACAAATTTTTTGCAAAAATGGTTTTGGTAAAAAAATATTTCTTATAAATGACAAAAAAAAACAAATATTTTTCTAAAAATGTCGAATAAAAGTGTGGAATAAAAATACAAAATCTTTTGGGCAAAACATTTTTGTGACAAATGAAACATTTAAATGAGAAAAAAAAATTTTTTCTAAACATGCTGAATGAAAAAAACAATTTTTTTGTTTGAAAATGTAATGTTTTTGGTAAAAAAATTTTTTCATATATGACAACAAAATTTTTGTTTTTCTAAAAATGTTGAATAAAAAACCCAAATTTTTTTTCCCAAAAATTTTTTTCCAAAAATGTTCAATAAAAAGACAAAATATTTTGGTAAAAAAATTTTTTTTTCCAATTTGTAAGTATAATGTTTTTTATAAATGACAAAAAAAAATATTTTTCTAAAAATGTTGTATAAAAAAACAATTGTTTTTTCCAAAAATGTAATGTTTTTGGTAAAAAATGTTTTTTACAAATGAGGACCAAAAGTTTTGTTCTAAAAATGTTGAGTAAAAAAACTAAAAATTGTTTTCAAAAAAATTTTTTCCCGAAAAATGTTGAATAGAGAAGTAGAATCTGTTGGGCAAACATTTTTTTTTCCAATTTGTAAGTATATTTTATTTCTAAAAATATAAAAAAATTTTATCTCAGTTTAAAAAAACTTTATATAAATTTTTCAACATTGAATAAATCTCAAACTTAACAAATTTTCCCAACATTTTTTCAGTTCACTTCTTACTATTTGTATTTAAGCCAACAAATAAACTAATTGTCAAAAAAATTTTCTCCATTGCCTAAAATGCTTGCTTAAGGTTTTTTATAAATAGCAACAAAAATTTTTTTTTTCAAAAATGTAATATTGTTCGAGAATCCTTTTAAAAATCGATCGAAAAGTCTGGCCAGACCCGTGTGCTCAACGGAGGGTTAAGTTGGAGTTGTCAGTAGTCAGCACAGCAACTCTTGGCGGAGAAACTGTGTAAGGGAATAATAGAATTGAATTACGGCGCGCTTTCGTACATTATTTACAGTAATACTGCTTATTGGTTTTCCGCAGATATTCACTATCAGCCGGCAATAAATTTTCACAAGTTAGATGAAATACTCCGCTACACTTTTTTTTGGTTTTTTTTTTCCTTGTTCACTCCTCTCCGGAGCAAACGGGCCTCGACAAGACTGTTCCATTGTACACGGTGTTCTGCTGTTGTTTTTGCACCGTCCCATGAGATGTCGGAATCTGCTAGTTCGCGCAGCATCGACTTTCTCCAAGTGTTTTTTGGTCGACTGCTACCTCTGCTCCCTTGCGGGTTCCAATCCAGTGCCATTCTCGTGATGCTATCTGGTGGTTTTCTCAATGTGTGACCTATCCATCGCCACTTTCTGCGTTTGATTTGCCTAAGGATGGGTTCCTCCTTCGTTAATCTCCACAGTGCGTCGTTACTGTTGGTGTTTGGCCAGAATATTCGCTACACTTAGCACACCATATTTTTTTGTTGGCATGTGCATGGCATTGTTGAAAAAATGAAGTGCCCAAGTAAAACAGTTAAGACAAATCGAGTCACTGTTGCACGAATGATTGTGCATATTAATAGGAAAGTTTTAAGAAAGGGGAAGATTCGAAAAACACGTCCCCTTCAAACGGCTTACTTGAGCGTATGAAATATGTATTTTAACTTTTTGGTAAAGAATTTTATTAATAAACTTTTCAAAACGGATTCAGTTTGGAGGAAATGTCTATTTATGAAAAAGTATTTCGTTGGGATTGAGCGACAACTAGCGAAGTATCTCAAGTGTTATATCTGTGATTGAAATTTTAATAGGTCGAGCCAAGGAGCACCAAGAGATTTGGTGGTTCCTAAAACACTCGGGCTCAAAAGCCCATTTAGAGCTCTGGAAAGAGGGTAGATAGTCAAGGAGGAAAGGAGAAAAGTATCAGAGAAAGAAATAAAGAATAGAGACGAAGATAAAGATAGTTAGTACTGTGAGACTTTTCCAGATTCTTTGGCAAATCTGTAAATATCCCCCAGTTTTAGAGAACGAATATTACTCATTCTCACGACAACGGAACCCAGGACTCGTAGCCTTGCCCTAGCAAGGGCAGGACGTTTAAAGAGAAAATGCTCAATGCTATTCGCCTCCTCCAAGCAAGACAGGCACATCGGGTTCTCAATGATTCCAATGGTGGTCATATGCTGACCCCATGGCTTGTGTCTTGTAATAATACCGACCATCTTTCCTTTCAAGTTTTAGTAGAAAATTTGACAGTTTTCTATTCGGACTTGTCACAAAACACATTTCAGTTCTGCAGCGTTCTAGACCGGATCATCGCTCTTTATCAGATCTATGATAGTTCTGAGCTAATTCAATTTACTACTGGGCACTTATACCCACGCAAGTTTGAGTGTGTTTAATACAATTGGCATGCATGTGAGTGTAAATGAAAACATGACAAAGTTTTAAAAGGAAATTGTATTGTTTGAAAAAGTTAAACATGCAACACTAGCAGCCACACAGACAGACAGACAAGCGGTAGCAACAGATAACGCAGTGCTATACCCGTAGCCATAGCGAAGGTAAATGAAGGGAAGGGAAGTGGAAGTGGAAGCTATGCTGGCATATGGAAGTTGAGCCTATCGACTTGGCAGCTGTTGAGGCGAATGAATACAAATCAATGCGAGTAAAAATCAAAGTAAAACAATTGTAAAGCATGTTGGCTGCATGACGACTGACTGTATGTGGTTGCGCAGGTGAGACTGAGAGGCAGTGATGTCGCATGAATTGCGGGGCAATGAATGGCGAGCGATTACGTCAATGGCAAAGGATTCGCCACACAGTAAAAACCAAAGTGGAGGTGACAAGCAAAAAGCGGCACAGTGTCAGCGCAAACACGCGCACTAACACATGCATATATTACATATGAATATGTATATGTGTATACATTGAAACTTTCCTACCTTGATGCCTTTTTTATTGCATTTGTGCAACGCGGATGTGGCGTAGGAAATGTTGCACTATGTGACGACAATGACAACAACTGTCAACATGTGGCGGAAGCGATGCGGAATGAATGAGTTGTTGAGCTAGTGTTGGCAGCGTTTGGTCGGGTGCCGGCGTATGTGTGCGAGCGAGTGTGAAAAAGTTTTCAAAAACTTTTAAATAACAGCAAGGGTGAGCTCCCTACGCCGTACGCCTTACAGCTCTATGCCGCACGTATGGCATACAAATATTATTATTATTATTATTTTGTTATCATTGTTACAGTGCCGCTAAAAACTGTGCACAGGTACATGCACACACACATACTAGCGCAGAGATGGCGGAAATGTCTTCAAAGTTTTGAGATTCAATAGAACTCTGCAGTGGGTAACAGCCACAGATACAGTCACAGCAGCAGCAGCAGGAAAAGCGTAGGTTTTCGCTATTTTTACTTCAGTTACAGTTCGGCTGCTTTGGAAAGTGTTGGAGGAGCGTTGTTGCGCATACCTGTTGAATGTTGCCTACTGCACTTAGTTAGGGCGGAGTTAGTTTGCGCTGAAGTTGGCATCCTGTTGCATCAATGGCTGCATGCGATATTGTAATGCTGTGGCATAGGTGGCATCAGCACTCATTGTTTATGATATGAGATTGTCACACGTGGATGTAAAGAGTGATCAAATCAGAGGTATCGAATTTTAAATTGTAATAAAACAATGAAAATCTTAATTGATTGTGCAATATTTATTATTTTTGTGTAGAACCATTCATGAGATTTATTTTCTAAAGATAGTCCCGGAGGATGGTCCCATATGTAGAAGTCCACGCAAGTGGGGAAAGTTACGGATCGCCATTCACTTGGGAGTGGCCAGGATGGTTCTTCGGCATATGGTTCAAGCAGCTCTCGGTATTAGCTCAAGTATCCTCTGGGTAGCTTCCGAACACCCGTTCGAGAGTGAGCTAAAGTGAGAAGGCGAAACATTTCAGGATAGCTGGTTGTGCACTGGGTTTGGGACCCGCCACTTAAACAAATTTGAATTTGGTATCCCCGCAAAACTAATACGGCTATGCAAGATGACGCTGCTGAATTGGGAAGGACCTCTTCGAGCCGTTTGATACCAAACGAGGTTTCAGACAGAGTGACTCGCTGTCGGGTTACTTCTTTAACCTGATATTGGAGAGGATCGTACGAGTTGAAGAACTTAATCGATCAGGCTCAATTTTTTATAAGAGTTAGTTCTGCCTTCTCCAAACTAGATATAGAGGCAAAGCGAATGGGTCTGGTGGTGAACGAGGACAAAACGAAGTACCTCCTGTCATCAAACAAACAGTCGGCGTACTCGCGTATCGGCACCCACGTCACTGTTGACAGTTATGATTTCGAGGTTGTAAAGGACTTCGTATACTTAGGAACACCGATAACAATGTCAGCCATGAAATCCAACGTAGAATCTCTTTTGCCAACAAGTGCTACTTTGGACTAAGTAGGCAATTGAGTAGTAAAGTCCTCTCTCGATGAACCAAATTAACACTCTACAAGACTCTCATCATGCCCGTCCTAACGTATGGCGCAGAAGCGTGGACGACGACAACATCCGATGAAGCGATGCTTGGAGTGTTTGAGAGAAAGATTCTGCGTAAGATTTTTAGACCTTTGCACGTTTGCGACGGCGAATATCGCAGGCGATGGAACGATGAGCTGTATGAGCTTTACGACGACATAGACATAGCGCAGCGAATAAAGATCCAGCGGCTACGTTGGCTGGGTCATGTCGTCCGAATGGGTACAAACGCTCCGGCTCTGAAAGTATTCGATGCGGTACCAGCTGGTGGTAGTAGAAGAAGAGGAATACCTCCTCTGGGTTGGAAATATCAGGAGGAGAAGGACTTGGCTTCACTTGGTGTGTCCAATGGGCACCGGTTAGCACGAGAAAGAAACGACTGGCTTTAGCGCGCTTTGTTAAACTCGGCCCAAATCGTGTAAGCGGTTATCGCGCCAATTAAGAAGAAGAAGAAGTCTCTTTCAAACGTTGGCCGCAATTGCGTCGTAGTTCGACCAATAAACGCGAATTTCTCCTTCTCTTCATGTTGTTCCACAAATGGAGCGACCCACAGTTTAAAGCCGACTTCGAATGGCAAATGGAGTTTTATGAGTGGCTTTTCCATGGCAGAAATACACTCGGAGGTTAGCCATTACCTGCCAAGGGTCGACCGCTATTAGAAACAGCTTTTTCTATCATTTTGCTGCTTCATGCATGGAGATTCGAATCTACACACACCCGCACGGTAGTCACGCACCCCCCCCCCCATTCGGTTACGATTGATCGGGAAATGTCTGGCTTCTCTCTCGATTGCATTCGAATACTTCGATTTCAGGCTCATTTGGGTTCCCGGTCACAGCGGCATAGCTGATGAGCTGGCTAGACAGGGAACTTTGGAGACGGCTTCGTCGCGAAATGAGAGGATTAGGGTTACCTTAAGAAACTGTGGTCTACTCCTGTAAAGTTGCTGCGCTAGTGCGCAAACATGCGAAGTCGCGAGATTCTTCTGGTCACGGTTATATCGGGCACGCTCGAGAGAATTTCTATGGTTAACAAAGCCCCAGCTCTCGAATGTGGTGGGTATCCTTACCGGACATTGTCCGTTAGGTGTCCATTTGAGGTGAGACTTGGGATTGCCTCAAGTCCGTTCTGCAGAAGCTGTCTTGAGGACCAGGTGCAATCAACTCAACACCTTCTTCTGAGCTGCCCTGCTCTCGTGTGGCAAAGATTTTGACGTCTGAGCTCTCATTTTTTCGCTACGCGGGTTTAAATATCAAACATCTGGTGAGGTTCATCAGTTATTTATTATTTTTATTTAATTTAATTGCCTCGCAATCGCCATTCGTGAGACACCCGAATTGCTATTTAACAATTCTACTCCCACAAATTTCTATTAAATTCTTATGAAACCCTATAAAGTAATTTATTTCAAACTTCATATGTGGCAACGCACCAGAATTGTTAGTATTTTTCATCATCATTTGACAAAAAATGTAATGTCAGGTAGAGAGTGAAAGCAAGTAAAAAAGTATTGACAATTTTTTCTGTTTTTTTAATTACAAAGAAGAAATGAAATTTTCGTGCGTGATTTTCTTCTTTGTCATAACAATTGCCGCGCATTTTCAACGCATACAAGCCTTTGTTAGCGATGAGCTCCTGCATTTCAAGCGCGCATTAGACGAAGCCTCCAATGCTCTGCAAGATGTCAAAGAATCACCGGCGATAAGCGGCAATGTCGAACTGCAGCGACAGCGGCGTGAGTCAATCGATGACCTGCTTAGTAATTCTCAGCTCGACTTAAATCTGGACTTGGAGCGTGAGGCGCTCGATTTGGATAATGATTTTTTGCATCCGCTGCAAGGACGTGCCACAAAAAATGATAATAAAAGCAATAATGAAAAGGGCGCTACGAATGTAAACGTAAATGACCAATTAAATGAATTAGTGCGCGCCAATTCACGTTTTCAGAATCTACACAGACAATTGCTAAAAAGTTTTCATGGTAGCAACACGAATCTAAATCTAGACTTGGCGTTGCAAAAGGCGAAAGCGAAAGATGTTGTGAAAAGTGTAAGTGGTACGGGCACAAATGATAAGAATACCAACAAGGATAAGGATGCAAATCGTAACAGCAATGCGTACAAATACAAGGCAAACAAAAATAGCAACACCGGCGCGGGCAACTCAAACAGGGATAGCTACAATTCAGATTTCAACTGGAAATCGGATTTGGGTGTGAAGAATAATATTGATTTGGATCTGGACTTTGGCAAAGATGGCTCCATTGAAACGCCGTATGGGCAAACATTTTCGAAGTTCGACTCGCCGCAAAGCCTCAATGCGAACGCGAACCATAAGGGTGCTGGTCTGGCGTCCAGTGTGCTTACCAAAGCTTACATCAGCTGCAAACCGTTATCGAAAAATGCTGGCCCTATTAAAACTGATAACACTTACATGGAATTCACATCAAATTTTAACGAGCCCGAACCAAATAAAGAGAGTAATGCGAAGAGTAATTTGAATAGTTTCTTGTTACTCGAAGCGAACAACTACCGAAATGCGTTGCGAGCTAAAAATATACCAAATATGGATGAGTTGCAGGAAGTGAGTGAAAAGAAGGTCGATCCAGAAATGCATAGAATGATGCAAAAAGTAGATTTTCCACAATTCAGGATAGATTTCGATGCTTCAATGGAAGATTTTGCACGTAGATCCAAATCGGAATCTGCAGACGATGATGAACCGATCACCTATGAGAAAACTATTGAGAACATACATTTTCCAAACATTGTCAATGATCAATTCGATTTGGCTCGCAATGACTTATCACACGAAGCTAACTACAAACTCTCAAAGGTAGAACAGGAACAATCGGAACCGCGCAAAGAGCATGCACACAGCGGCGAGAATAATGTGAACACGCAGGAGATGGATGATAAATTGAAAGCTCCTTCGAAACGCAGCTCAGATTTTAATCCAATGGATGAAATCAAATTGAAGACCAGCTCACGTTTAATGGCAAAGGGTTTTGGTCCCTCGCTGCCCAGTTACGCGCTTTCCGAAACACAACATGAGCTACAATTGGATGATGCTGTAAAGAACTTGGAGAGGAATTTTAACGCAGATAGTGAAAATAATCAAAGAGACAGCTACCGGAAAGGATCCCTCGTGTCCAAAGATATACTCGATTGGCAGGATCGACTTGCGCGTATGGATGAAGTTGAGGAGCATTCGTACGAAAAGCTTATTTACGATGGCACACCAGAGGCTTCGGCGAGAGACGAGAGTGATTCAAATAAAAAAACTGATGAGATTGTAATCGAACCTACTTACACTTTACTACGCAAAAGGAAAATTCTTCAGCAACCAGACGAAGATGACAGCCACATCCTAGACTTACTGCGCGCAAGGCGTGTGACTACAAACCCTAGTGGCGACGATCAAGTGCTCGTACAAAGTTTAGATGCAGATTCGCCGGATGATATGTTATTGGTGCAATTACCAGATCGTACGGGAGTAGACGATAATAAAAATCTAGCCGCCGAAATACCTGCGCCAGAAGTACCAGCACCAGAAACACCAGCTCAAGAGGATGTAGCTGATTTTGAGCAAGTCGACGATGAAAATGTAATAGAGGCGGATGTAGACGCGTTGGCGGAAAAATTCAAACGATGTGGCGAGCAAGAGGACACGAATAAGAGCAGTGACCAGACAGGTGCGCCTTGTGATAGATATGACGACGTGCCAAATAAAATGCCCATATTTAAATTTAAACGAGATGCAAACAAAGGTGAGGATTCCAATGCACCAAGGCGACGAGTTAAGCGTATTGGCGTACTCAATGAGGCTGGAGAAATTGCCGGGATTAGAGAAGTAGATTTGGGTGCAGTAATCGATTTCATGACTGTTAAAGAATTGCAACCAAAGCGGGAGGTGGTAGAAAAAAGCAAGGAAGGTGCAGTAGAGGCACCGAAAGCTAGAAGATCAAGCCGAGTTGATGGAGTAAATGAAAGAAAACCTTTGCGTCCGAAAGTACTACGTAGGCACAGACGTGAGTTGAGCTTAACCAAAGATGAAGTTTTTAACGATGATACTTTGTATGTCTTGAATGGATCCGAAAGAATGCGCCGATCAGTCAATAAAAAGGAAATTAGTCGCATGAGACGAGAAGCAGAGAAGACGGAAACAGAGAAGACGGCAGCAGAAAAGACGGAAGCGAAGGTGACGAAGCCAGAAAAAGTGGAGACAAGTGAAAATAGAGAGACGAGAAAGAGCGAGCCAAATACTGAACAGAAGGCTGATGTAAAGAAATCAACAACGAGCGACTTAAAGGATGCGAACAACACTGATCACTTAATGGGCAAGCGGGCGGCAAATATTGTGGATGATATCGACGATAATAGTAGTAATAATCGAAAACTCTTAGACGCTGCTTTGTTCCTGTCAGACAGAGATAATTCCATGCCTGCGCACACGTTCAGAGATCGTCCGTTGGCCCAAAGGCGTGCAGCGCAATATGGCGATAACGATAGTGGGAATCGGAGAATTATGCAGGCAGCTGGTAGGTTTGCAGGTCGTTCGCCGGCTGAAATAAGTGAAACTCTTGATGATGCTGCTGTTATTGCGGCAGATAGAAGGGCGATGAATGCTGCTCGAGCGGCGTATGCACGAAATTCAGCCAGAGATGGTGATGACAACGAAAAGGCGCGTGAAGAAGACTACAGAGATTTGATGGCGCGACTACGACGACTTTCTCTACAAAATCGCGGACACGACGCAGATAGAGAAAACGATTTCATCAAGTCTGTTGACGAGTTTGGTAACCAAAAGTTTGATAATCTCAAAGAGGTGGATCATTATGCGCGCGAATTCGATGGAATGCCAGTCGACAATCTTTGGTATGGCTCTGATCCTTGGGAAGAAGATAATAATAGTGATAACAATCAGCAAAATGATGTACCTAGCGAAGGTAGTGCAAATAAAAATCGGCCGATCCCACAGCACACAGCACTGACAATAAAGCTTGAAGACGGTGCGATCAAAAGTATTGAAAGAAGCGACGAGCAGAATAAGGAAAATGAAGCAAGTGTGGCAAATGAGAAAACAGAGAGCGAAGTGGAGGAAGACGATGGCAACAATGAAAGTGCGCCCTTTGGTTGGTTTGGAAAAAGCAAAAATAAAGCTGATGACGCAAAATGTAGGGATGATGGCACGGTAGTGAAAGTGAATGATCAGCTGCTCAATTGCACGGCCTTTAACACATTGGAGGAATTTCTCAAATCAGTGCAGCAACAAAAGAATAGGACTGACAGCGGCAAAGGTGTTGGAGGAAATGCAAGTGGAGGGGGTAGCGGTAATACTATTAGTAAGGGTGGAAGGGTGGAAGGAAGCCATGGAGGCGGTAAACAAGGAAGTGATGGACAAGAGATTGGACGGCAAGGTACAAGTGGGAAAGGCAGTGGTGGGCATGAAGGTGCTGGGAGGGGAGGCGATCGACAAGGAACGGGAGGACAGGAAGGTGGCGGTCATGGCGGTGGCGGTCATAGTGGTGGTGGTCATAGCGGTGGCGGTCATAGCGGTGGTGGTCATAGTGGTGGCGGTCATAGCGGTAGTGGTAATGGAGGTGGTGCAAAATGTGGAAATGATGAGCAAGGAACAAGTGGCCATGAAGCTGATGGGCATGCGGATTACGGCAGGTACGGCAACGCGAAGAACGGTATCGGTAATAACAAGAAAAGTGGGAGCGGGAGTGGCAATAGCGGCAATAGGGATAAAGAGGGAGGAAGTGGTAGAGATGACTACGGTGCTGGTGGCACTGGCAACGGTCTCGGTCCCGCCGGTAGCAGCTGCGGTACGACAGGCACCGATGGTAATTCTGGTAAAAATTCAAATGGTGAAGCAATTAATATGACTGTTGAAATTCAACCAGCTACACCGCGCCCACTGGGGTCGAGCGGCCAAAAAGCCATGAAGCTGAATATCACAATCAATGCGAGCGTCATGGGTGATCAGAAGGCGAAAAATTTCTTTGGCAACGGCACAATTAAAGTGCAGAGTGAAGATCGTGAACGTCGTGGCATTTCATTTCCGCAAATAACACAACTCAAACGCTATGCAATGAAGCGAAAGTGTGCCAAGCCGAAGACGAGGTGAGCCTAAAAGTATATTGCATTAGGTACGAGAGTAAAATGTTTTATACATCGATGCTATTACGGTTCTTCTCTCTCTCTCTCTCTCTCTCTAGTTCTAGTTGCGACGAAAACTCTATTGGTGGTAAGGGAGCTATGGAAATTGTCAAGTCTATTTTCGATATGGTGAAATGCAGCCCCCAAATGAAACCATTGTGGGCCAGTTTGAAGCGCAATCAACAATGCATGAAGAAAGTACCACCTGCAGAGTCCGGTTTTGAGAAAATGGTCTGACCAGTTCGATCCCTACTATATAGCTCATTTTATCATGCTAAAATATTTTTCTCTTACTCTCATTTCGAAATCAAAAGCAAAAAGATGACGCAAATCATATCGAAGACATGGTTCAACAGGCCATGGAAGCCATCAGTGACATAATCGACGATCAAGTAGAGCAACGCTCTTGTCTAACCCTACCACCGGAAATGAAAGTCTTCTACGAACAGATTCTCGATATCTTTGAGAGCAATGCTGCAGAAGGTGTGCGTGAGAAACGTGACAATATTGACAGTCCTGAGAGTTCAATCGATGAGTTCAGCAAAGAAGTGCGCCTAATTGATCCCAATCAAATTGAGGAGCGTTCACGTATCGTTAAGAAATTGTTGCGCCAATACGACGATCTACCCGCTGAGGAGCAACAGCAGATGGTGGGTGTGCGCGATAATTTGCTGCAGAATCTCGGATTTTTGGAAAGTATCAAAGAAGATCAAACGGCAAAAAAACGGGAACAGGCGCAACAGCCAGCGTTTGAACAGCCATTAGAGCAGGAGCCAGAACAAAAACCAGAGGAACCGCAAACGCATGAACAACATAAGGCTGGAGAAACAGAGACGGATATACAGGACCGATGGCGACGAGAATTGCTCAAGCAAATGGAAGATGAAAAGGGCGATGATGAAGAGGCGTTGAAAGCATTCAATCTACCGTATACGCCCGAGTATTTGCGGTTGCTGAAAGCGGCTGAATTGATGGAAGAAAAGGAAATAAGAGAGTCTGAGAGTCGGAGCGGAGAAAACGAAGAGAGCGGAGAGGTTGCGTTGATTCGACAGTGAGCTAAGGCGCGTTTTGTTGCTGCAAACCTTTAATGTGTGTCAAGTTAAAAATCTTTATTTTTATACAATTTTTATTTTTTTTTTTGTGAATTTCTCGTAAATTGATATTTATAATTATTTTATGTATACATACATATACATATATATTCTTTTGTTTACTTTAAAATATGCATAAATATACACTGAGCTACATACGTATATACTTATGTATGAGTTCTGATATCTAAATATACAATATCTTCATCATCATTGCGTCCTTCATTCCCTAGCAGGACATAGCACATAGATAACGCCTTCACCTGCTTCTAGCTTAACCAGTGTTGGGCCGTCTTGCGATCCACAGGTTCCCCTTGGCCTGCCAGGCGCTCTTCCGTTCGCTGAGAGAGGAAAATATACAATAGACTGGGAGTTTGCAATGAACTAGAATAGAGGGAGGATGGTTCCATATGTAGAAGTCCACGCAAGTGGGAAAAGTTACTGATCGCTATTCACAGGACGATTCTTCTACACATGGTTCAAGTAGCTCACAACTTCCGGGACTAGTCCAAGTATCCTCTGGACATCCCAGGATAGCTGGTTGTGCGCTGGGTTTGGGACCCGACACTTAAAAATCCTCCCCAATGAAAAGGTGTGCAAAGCCTCAGATGAGAGCTTCCTATACTGATGACGATCCCTGCAAACTGAACTCAGATTTGAGGGCATGCAACGTCGGGTCCCTTAATGAGGAAGGTGCCTCTGCCAAGCTGGTTGGTGTCTGCGTGAGAATAAAGGCTGACATTTCTTCCATTCAAGAGATGCGATGGACGGAGCAAGGCAAGAAAAACATAAGACCTTGCGACGTCAACTACAGCTGCCATGTAGAGGAGCGTTAATTCGGTGTCGGATTGATTGTGGGAAAGAGACTTCGTCACCAAGTCACTCCGGTGGACGAGCGCCTCGCAATAATCCGCATCAAAGCGCGATTTTTTAACATTTGCGCCCACGCCCCGACGAAAGAGAAGGACGATGCGGCCAAAGATTCCTTTTATGTGCGCCTGGAACGTTCCTATGAGCGCTGCCCCCGTCACGACATAAAAATCGTGCTTGGCGACTTCAACGCCAGGGTGGGCAAGGAGGGAATTTTTGGTCCCACAGTCGGAAAATTCACCTGCGCAACGAAACATACGGTAGCGGACGGAGGCTGATCGACTTCACCGGGGCCCGAAACATGGTAGTCTGCAGCACCAGATTCCAGCATGAAAAGATACACCAAGCTACCTGGCTGTCTCCTGATCGAAAAACTCGAAACCAGATCGATCATGTTGTGATAGATAGAATACACGCTTCTAGTGTATTAGACGTACATACGACCCGAGGACCTAACTTCGACTCGGATAATTATCTCGTGGCAGCCAAACTGCGCACACGCCTCTGTGCAGCAAAAAACGTACATCTACTTACGCAAAGAATGCCCTCGTCGAACAGCTGCAATCACAACAGACAGCCAGAAGATTCGCCACTCGACTCTCACTCCTGCTTTCAGAGAGTACTGCCCAACAAACCGGCATGCACGAGTATTGGAGCAACATTTCTCGTTCTCTACGTGAGAAGAAACGAGAGGCCGAAATACGTGAGTCCGAGGAGCTTGAGGTATGCAATTGAGTAGTAAAGTCTGGAATTGAGAAGTAAAGCCGTTTCTCTACGAAGAAAACTGACGCTCGTATCGTATGGCGCTGAAGCGTGGACGATGACAATATCCGATGAAGCGTCCCTTGAAGAGTTTCAGGGAAAGATTATACGCAAGATTTTTGGACCTTTGCACGTTGGCAAAGGCGAACATCGCAGGCGATGGAACGATGAGCTGTATGAGCTTTACGATGCCATGGACTTAGAGTCATGTCGTCCGAATGGATACAAACGCTCCGGCTCTGAAAGCGGTCGATGCGATATCAGCTGGTGGTAGTAGAGGAAGAGGAAGGCCTTCTCTGCGTTGGAAAGATCAGGTGGAGAAGGACTTGGCTTCACTTAGTGGGTCCAATTGGCGCCGGTTAGCACGAGAAAGAAACGACTGGCGCGCTTTGTTAAACTCGGCCAATGAAGAAGAAGATGAAGAATCAGATTTTTCAGAAAAGTTTGGAGTATACAGTTTTAAAGCTCATGGATTTTTGGTGTAATAAAATGTATGCTTTTAGTAATTTTCTTGATTTTTGAAAATGAATAAATCTCGAGCTTTGCTTATATGGATAAAACAAAAAAGTGCAAACAACCAACGCGATTTTCGAGCTATTCCATACTGGCACTATACCAAACACCCCGGGTCTGGCCAGACTGGCTTTTTCGACTTTAGAAGTGAATTTAAATATATACACAACCTTTTAAAAAAGGTGTCCAACGGAGGTTTAAAAAGCTTGGAATTTTGATGAACAATTTTTTTCGAGTTTTCTCAACCTTTTAAGCTTTGATTTATATGGTTTTTGTAGGCGAATTAGCTATACTTTTATAAAAAGGTATCAAAATTAAATAGAAAATAAATTAGTTGTTGAAACTAGTCAATAATGTCCTATATAAGTATGTAAAGCAATTAATTTCTTGATGTATTTGATTTGCCTCGTAAAGGTCTCCATTTCATTTGGGTTTTGTATATGAGAAGCTATTTAGTTTGAGTATTATATAATTTTCTATATTACATATACATTTTATATTTTCTAAAAAGGAAGGTATAATCATTTGCCCTCTGTTTCCTACCAAACTACTTACTTATAATCACAGAATACTCCACTAACTCATTTGACTTGCCAGCCATAAAGTGAACGATTTCATAGGGAAACTTTTGGCTTAATGAGGCACTCTAATGAACAAAGGACTGTATGCTGCCGCACAAGGTCGAGATTTGTGTTAGAAATGTGGCGGAGTGGAAAGGGAAGTGTGAGTGAAGAGTGTAGGTGGGAAGGAAAGGAGGAGTGGGAACGAAAGCTCACAAATTTCGAGCGCAATGATAGAGCAGCTGTTGTGTGTTTAAATGTGAAGGAATGGGCATGCAAAAATACGAACTAGAAACCTAAAGTAGAGAAGTGAGTTTACCATACTCAGCATCAGCATCAGGCCAGGCAAGCCATTAAAATCAATGAATATGTGAAATTTTCAAAGTTTCATATTAATACAAAGACAGCAGCAGCAGCAACAACAGTAACGGATATGCAGTAAAAGTAGCAGCCGCCAAATATAAAATACAAAAAGTGAACGCGACAAAAGGCGCATACGCTTAATTACAGTTATACCTATATAAAATAATAATATCCAAAAAATTATGAAAATCGATTTCTAACACAAACATATGCATATACACATATGGATATACCATACACACACACACATCTGTGTTTAGCAATAAATTTGTTTGAAGTCAGGGGGTGTAAGTGAATTGGCATGGCACAAGCAGTCGCTTAATGTATGTATGTATGTTTGCATGTATGTATGTATGTATTGTATAGGTATTCAGCCCGTTTCCAATGAAATGCGCACGTTTCGGCGATCTCACTCGCTGGCTCTTGGATTTTATTTCTTTGAAAAATAATAAATTTTTGTAGCAAATGCTTAAGTTTGCCTTTTTGTTTCTCTTCTTCTCAAATTCCGTCAAGCAGCAGCTAGTCTTTTGTGAAGCATTTTATCTACTTCCGATATCTTTCCAATATTTATTGCTTGTTCATAAAACGTAAGCAACTAAAATTTTCAAAGTGTGAATTTTATTAAATTTAATTTTATTTACATACTTTTATAAAAACAAATATCGAGGAGACTGTTTTATAGCGCTGATCTATATTTCGGGAATAGTTATAACATAGAGCTAAGAGTTAACCTTCTCAGAGGCGTTTTATAAGAAATTACTCCAAGATGCCGATTGCAGTGTAAGTAATTAGCGCAGATTCAAAGACATACATGGTTTTAAGAAAACTATGTTTTTTAAGCAAAGAAAGGAGTGGGTGGCTCCAGGAGATACGCCCAGGCCGAGAGCTAAGCTGGATATTTATCAAAAGAATATCATGATATGTGTTTGGTGGGACTAGGAGGGCATGGCGCATTGGGAAATGCTCAAAAGGTACGCGACGGCCAATAAGAAGCTCTACATTGCCCAGCTACACCGCGTGAATGAGGCTATTCGACTGTAAAGATCTGTTGAACATGTCAAAACAAACTCCTTCATGGCAACGCCAGACGCCGGGTCCCATGTTACAGAAGTCCTCAAATCCGCACTCGCGGAGCAAGAGCTTGAATGGGAGGTCCTTCAGCATCCGCCGTATTCTCCGGACCTTGCACCGACCGATTACCACCTTTTCCATTCCCTGTCAAACCATATGAAGGGTGCTAACAAAGAGGTCCTAAAAAAACGGCTCAACCACTTCTTTGACACCAGACCAGGCGACTTTTGGCGGCACGGCATCAACAAATTGGTCAAGAGGTGGGGAGAGATTGGCGTGTGGAGTGAACAAAGTTTTCAGGTAAAATGCAAAAGTTCTTGAATAAATTTAAGCCTATCTATGCAAATAAGATAACGTGGGTTCCTAGCTAATAAGCTACAGACCTGAATACCGGTTGTTCAATAAGTTTTGCGCTTCGATAAGAGAGGGTATTGCTACTAGTCTAAATTTTTTATGTTGGTTTCATTTCAATCGGTCAACTCATTCTTTGATTACAAGCCATTTAGTACCGACGTGTCACAGCATTTTCTACAATGGAAAAAATCAAGTATAGCGCGGTGATTGAATTTTTATCTTTGGAAAGTTTAAAAGCAAAGGAAATTTTTGAACAAATGTGTAAAATGTATGAGGATTTTTCGCCATCAATTAGTACAATAGAGAAATAGGAAGCTGACTTCAAATGTTGTCGTACAAGCCTTGAAAATGCTCCACGTCAAGCACGTCCAAAAAGAGCTACCGCAACAACACCAGAAATCGTAGAAAAAAATAGAAGAAATCGTATTGGAAAATGGTCAAGTGAATGAAAGAGATTTAGTAGAAGCCCTAGGGATCTCATTGGAGGTGAAACCAACATTTTGGTTGAAGTATTGGGTTTCAGAAAAGCTTTTTTCACAACGGGGGCCGCATTCGCTAACAATGGAACAAAAACACATTCGAATGTGACTTTCTCAGCAAGATTAAGAGCATTTTCGAAAGGATGATATGGATTTTGTGCGTCGATTCATAACTTTGTATGAGACTTGGGTCTATCACTAAGATCCTGAATCAAAAGAGGAGGCAAAAGACTGGTGTGAACCTGGCTCTTTGGCTCCGAAACGACTTCGCGTGCAGAAATCGGTCAAGAAAGTGTGAGCCTCAATTTTGTTAGTGGATTATTTTGCAGTTCTTCCGGATTCTGATTTCAGACATGGAGTTTGTAAATTGGAATCTCGTTGGACCAAGTGTATTGATGCGCAGGGAGATTATACCGATACTATAGAGTATACTGATTAATAAAGTGTATCAGATCAGTTCATAAGTTCGTGCGTATTTTACCCATAATTTCACTTTTGTACGATTTTTGCATACAAACAATTATTCGCGGAATATAACGGAACTATTTATATTTTTTTTGATATGTTGTGCATTCCACAAATGATTTTGATCGCGGATAGAAGCACGTGTTGTTAAAAAATAAAATGGAATCTTCGAAAGCGTATAAGAGGCATATTTTCTATTTTTTTTATAAAAGAGGTAAAAATGCAACAACTGCTGCTGCAGAAATAAACACTGTTCACGGAAAGGGAAACCGAGAGTGTAAGGACTGCGCAAAAGTGGTTTTCAAAGTTCCGAAGTGGTAACTGCGACGTGGAGGATGCCCCGCGCGCTGGTCGTCCTGAAGTCTTTAACTCCGACGCCTTGCTCGAACTCGTGGAAGCTGAGCCAAATTTGACAGTCGATATGATAGCTCAGAGGTTAAATTCGTCGCATGGAACAGTTCACAGGCAACTAGTTCGGTTGGGAAAGGTTTCAAAGCTGGGAAAATGGGTTTCGCATAGACTTTCCTTCGCCAACCTTCAGCAGAGAAGGTAAATGTTCTCAGCTGCTGCAACGGCTTGAAAATGAAAGTTTTTTAAACCGTATTGTTACTGGTGATGAAAAATGTGCCCTTTACAATAATCCTGTTCGCAAACGCCAATGGTTAGATAAAGATGAAACACCAGAACCGACCCCTAGAGATGGCCGGTATATGATGGGATGTGGCCGGTATTGTTTATTATGAACTTCTGAAACCAAGCCAGACGATAACTGCTGATTATTATTCCCCATGAGCTATCAAACTTGAATGAGGCACTTAAAAAAAATCGACCGTCTTTATTGAATAGACGCAAAGTTTTGTTGAACAACCTAGTAAGTCGCCGAAAAAGTATGATAGTTAAGTGAGTAGTCCTTTCGATTTCCCCAGATGTTCCACTCCGACCACCTCTGATGGGTTGCGCTGTAGCGACTGATATTTTTCTACTTTGTGTTCCTTTTTTCGGAAGAATTCTCAAATCAGTGTAATAATTGACTGGGCCAGTCTTGCAGTGGTAAGTGTGGTTCGCAGGGCCAGCATTAAATGGTTTCAATAGAAAGTGAAGTATAGATTTCAATAAATTTCCACACATTTCTATATATATATACGTACAAATATATTCACACACACACAGAGATGCCATAAGCTTTCCAAAATCCACTTTCTCGCAAACTCTTCTACTTTGAACTTAAATGTTCGATTAGCAGTGTAAGCGTTAAAAATACGATTAGTGCGAATTGCACTTAACCCAAGAAAATGAACTTTCAAAATTGCTTACCCAGAGTTGAGCATCAGCCATGGACATTATTGAATGGCATCCTCTTAAATAGCAGACACACACACACACAGACACATGCGAACATATGTATGAGCGCATGTAATGTACGCCATTTTAAATACCCCGAGCACATCCCACATGTACACATGAATATACGTATGTTGGTGTGTGTGTGTGAGTGTGTCTGTGTTCCGAGAATATGCCACATACTTAAACTAATCGCAGTGGCAACAACACTTTGTGGCTTGCATTCGACTTTCTGACACTCAACACACATATACGTGTGTATAATAGTGCTTGTGTGTATGTGTATAAGTAAATACGTGCACATGTGTTTGTTTGTTTTATTTTGTAAGTGTTTACTCTGCCAGAAAAGCATTCAGCCATCAACTATCAGTCAGATAACAGTCTTCTTAAACCCTCACTACACTTCAGCTGCAATATGCGCCTGGCCTCGTAAGGTACTTCATCCTTTCGAAATTGTGTTCTGCCCCCATTCGGTGACGGTGGTAGTGGGGGAATTGTTGTGGCAGCAACTTCACTCCATCACATTGGCCATAAAGTGCGAATGCATAATTAATTCCAATTATGAGTTTACAAACATTGGCATCATTCACTCACAGCAGGGACAAATGAACGGAGATGAATATGAAGCGGAGAGCTTTATGTCGCATTGTAGCAGCATCAGTTCGGGTTGCATTAAGGCACGGCTATCACATTGAGCGTTTGATGCGAATTTGGTCATACTTGTATATGTATGCACATTCACACACACACGCACACAGGCGCATACAAGCCTATACAATATACAAAAGCTCATTTCTGGGATGTGACATTTTCTTGCTACTGTTGTCAGTTACTCCTCTTTTCATTACATTAAAATGCCCTGAGATGCCATTTGTGTATTTATCACTTAAGTTTCCTTGACACAGAGGTAATTTTAAAGGAAACTTTTTACCTGTTTCTGGACTTTGATGTAACGAATAACCAACAATTTGGATTAATTTAGATTTGTACGGGTTGAATTACTGGCAAAAATTAAAAATGAAATTAAGGATGGATGTAGCAACCTTTCCTGTGATGTTGGGAAATAAGAGAATACTCCTTCTTCGGCTCCACTGGCGCGTTAACTGCTTAAGGTACTGCCTTAAGGTGCTACAATGGGAAAGTTGTTTTGAAAAATAACAAAATGGCGGACTTTTGAAAAAAAGGTATATTTTTCGGGTCGAAATCAGACTGTAGTATGGAAAGTTAGGGCTGAAAAGAAACGAAAGTAGCACCTGCCAGAATGACAAGTTTACAGAATAATAATCGGTTTAACTTTTTCGTTTCAGATATCCTGAAGAGCCAAAATCCTCTTGACAAGCCACCTATCCTTTGTTTTAAGACGCTTACTTTGGTGCCGCACTACTACAAAAAAATTACGACAAAAAAAAAATAGTAATAATAATTTTTTTTGTATACTATTTGATGTCAATAATAACATACTGCAAAATCAAAACGATCGCATTTTATTTTCTTAAAAAAAAAAAAAAATTCCTAAAATATCTATAAAAAATGAGTATTTGAGCAGACTACTACCTTAAGCGATTTCGGCCGAGTTTAACAAAACGCGCTAGTCGTTTCTTTCTCTGCCGCAAAGTGGCGCCAGTGGGACAGACCAAGTGAATCTAAGTCCTTCTCCATCTGATCTTTCCAACGCAAAGGAGGTCTTTCTCTTTTTCTGCCAGCACCAGCTGGTACTGCACCGAATACTTTCAGAGCTGGAGCGGTTGTAGCCATTCGGACGAGCCCACGAAGCCGCTGGATCTTTATTCGCTGCGCTATGTCTGTGTCGTCGTAAAGCTCATACAGCTCATCCCTCCATCGCCTGCGATATTCGCCGTCGCTAATGTCCAAAGGTCCAAAAATCTTACGCAGAATCTTTCCCTCAAAGCGACGCTTCATCGGATGTTGTCATCGTCAAAGCTTCTACACCATACTATAGGACGGGCATGATGAGAGCCTTGTGAGTTAATTGTGTTCGCCGAGAGAGGACTTTGCTACTCAATTGCCTACTTAGTCTAAAGTAGCACATGTTGCCAAGGTTTTTCCACGTTAATGTCTTGAAGTTTGCGTTGAAGTTTCACCGTTGAAATGTTTTTAATGTTTCTCAATTTTGTTCAAGCGAAATGCGACTCGATTTTTTAATGTCTAGGCATAAATAAAATTTCTGGTAAGCTTAGCTGCTGAGTCCAAAGAAGTAAAACTAGAAACTCCAAATGCTAGAAGAAGCCACTTGTATCGAATCTATGAGACGTGAGACGTGACGCTCCATTATAAAGGGTGGTTAAATTTTAAGGGCCGATGTTGAATGTAAACCACACCTAAACATTAAGCTTTTTTCTGCATTTTGTTAAACATTTTTCAATTTCAGACTAATTCAATTTGAATTATGGAAAGATACACAATCGAGCAACGCGTTAAAGTTATTCAGGCTTATTATGAAAATGGGCGTTTAAATCAAAGTGCATATCGGGCACTTCGTGATTTTTTCGGTCAATTTAATCGTCCAAATGTGCGTACAATCGGAAAAATAGTGCAAAAGTTTGAGCAATCCGGGTTTGTAGGGGATGTGAAAACACCAGTGCATGCTCGTACAGCTCGTACTGCAGCAAATATTGCTGCTGTTCACGATAATGTGGTTGGGCCGTATTTTTTCCAAAATGAGGCCGGTCAGGCAGTTACTGTGAATAGTGTTCGCTATCGTGAGATGATAACGGACTTTTTATGGCCGGAATTGGAAGATATGGATGTGGACGATATGTGGTTTCAACAGGACGGTGCCACTTGTCACACAGCTAACGAAGCAATGGTTCTTTTGCGCGAAAAATTTGATGGCCGAATAATCTCACGTCGCGGCGATGTCAAGTGGCCGCCAAGATCATGTGATTTGACACCGTTGGACTTCTTTCTTTGGGGTTATTTGAAAGAAAAGATATACGTCGATAAGCCAGCAACAATTCAAGAGCTAAAGGATGAGATAATTCGGCACATTAACGACATAGAACCTCAAATATGCCTCAGCGTCATCGAGAATTTGGCGGCCATTTGGCCAATATTTTATTCCATACGTAATTGAGCTATACCAATATTAGCATAATAAAGAGATATGACAATAATTTCTTAAAAAAATGTCTTGTATTCAAAATCAACACCGGTCCTTGAAACTTAACCACCCTTTATAAAGACATCTTCATCCACTTTATTTTTCGCAACTACAAAATTCGTAATTTTTTTGGTGGAAATAATCCTACGAATGAGATTACAATTCAATAGTTGGTGAACAGATTTCAAGAAACTGGGAAACTGGTTCTGTCGCGAGTAGAAAAAGGACTGACAAATCCCAAACTGCACGTTCAGTTAAGAATATTGCTGCTGTAGCGCAAAGTGTTGCTGAACAAACTTCAACATCGATAGCTCACTGGATGGATTTAAGAATAATCAAAATTGCAAAATATGGTGGGAAGTGGAGAATCCTCCAGTTTTAGGCCGCCTTCGAACGGCAGATAGTTTTTTGAGGAGCTGTTTGGAAGAAGAAATACGCTCGTAGGTTTACCATTGCCTGTCGAGGGGCGCTATTACAAAAACAATTTTCTATGAATTGATGTTTTGTGCCGGGGTTTCGAATGGTATGGTAGTCATGCACCAATATAGACCGTAGTCTACTAAGTGTATCTAATTCAGTTTGGCCCTATACTCAAATTGGTAACTTAAGGGGGGAGCCTGGTTTATGAGGTCTAAAAATTGCATCTCTTTGCGATTTTTTGTTTTTAAGGAAGAATTAATTTAGCATTGCAAAGTTTTTTCTATCTTTTAGTGAACATTTAAAAAGTATAAAAAATTTTTGTACTGGTTAAAATAAGTTGAAAAAAATGTTTAACATAGAAATTAGTAGAGCGCTGCAACGCTGGAGTTTCCAACTGGCGTACAAGATACAGCTCGTAATTATTATCTAAAGCAAAAAATTCAAATGGATTTCTAATTATCATGATTTTTTATTCTAGATGAACTAAGAAAACAGAGAAATTCCAAAATTTCAACTTTTTGGAGGCTTAAAAGAAAAAATTGCCTTTCTATAAAAAAAAAAATCACTTCAACTTAGTGTAAAAATCTTGAAAAAATTTTCATTATCCATTTTGTTAGTTCAAATAGAAGAGCATTTAATACTGAAGGGAACAAGCTATGATTCATTTCAAAAGGTTCATTAGCTTTTTTTCATTCACGTCAATTCAAAGAAATCATAAAAATGAAAAGTCGAGAAAAGAAGATAAAGTTTGTACTACATCTGTCCGGTCACTGCGTAACTACCTAACGCTCGCCTACCTCTGGCTTTGTATCTACGAAAATATTGAGAATTAGGCTCTGTAACTTTGTGTGAATATTCTGAAATATATTAGGCATCGCTTAAAACGAAAAAAAAAATAGATTTTTTTGACCTTATAAACCAGGCTCCCCCCTTAAGGCTTTGTTTGAAAATTTTACGCCTATGGGTACCCAAACTCACTTTTATGTTCAAAAGTTCTTGATGAGATGGCAATAATATTGCAATTAGGAATCTCAGTAAAAGCCCCTAATTAACTTGGGGGCCAAGAATGAACGCTTCGGCCTAATTCCATTAAAAGTCAGCCGGATACGGGTTAAAGGGAAGCTGACGTAGTTTTTCTTACAGTGACTGACATCCAGCTGAAGTGAACTCTAATTGAATAAATCTTCACCATCGCTTGGCTTTTGTCTAAAATCCTTTCGCATTATATGGATAAGCAACGATGTGTAAAAGCGTATAATTCCAGGATAACATCAACGAGCATAACAATTAACGTGTGTGAGTGCATGTTAAATACGATTATAATCAATTACGAGCATAAACTGGCATAAAAGAAAATGCGGAAATGGTAAATATTTGGTAAACAAACATTAAAAGTCAACAAAGTGATGGGAAAGAGGAAATACTAAACATTTTTTTAAGATTACCAAGCTGCTCGTTTAACGAATATAATGACAACAACAGCAACAACAACAACAATAAACTCAATGAGCTCAACGTGAAAGCTTTTAAAATGCAATTTCAATATCAATAACAATTTTCTTCCCCCAAAGTCAGATGCATTTTGTAGCGACGACTACAAGGCATACACACACATACACACATACACGCATAAGATTTGATCAAACAGCAAAGGAGGCAGATATTCTGCTAGGACGGCATTCTTAAATGGGGCAGGAGCATACTTAAAAGGAAGGAACTGCTGTTGTGGTTGCATTTATGTGCGCAATGGCTGTGGCTAAACGGCGACTATTGGCGGAAATGCATTTTCAAGTGCATATTTGTAGGCGCACACAGTTGTTGTATGTACAAAGTTGGGCGAGAAAAATGGCATTGCACGCTCTAGTGTTTTAATGGATCGCGAATGTCCTCTACGCGAACCCCATTTCGCTTTCCTTTTGCACCATTCGAGTAGACGCTTCCTTAGAACTGTGCGTGCGTGTGTGTGTGTGTGTGGGTGTGTGTAGGGACATACACGTAGGATGCTTGTGAACTTTTAGGCGGTAAGCATAAATGTCAAGTTTGCTTTTAGCATTAAAGGTTCCTTCTGCTGCTACTAATGCAATGGATAACGCTTTGTTTCGACGCTTATGAAATATTCAAAGTAAGCAGCGAGACGCGTTTGGACTGAAGTGCACGGCGGTTTGTGGATGCAGAAGGAAGCTGGTGGTAAGATTTTAATTCTTATTTTTTGAAAGATCTCAAACGCATATCCAGCTACAGTATTCACATTTGAATTTTCTTACTTTAAGAACTGTGCTGACGTTCACGTTGGTATATTGAGGGTAGTCTCGAAAAATGTACTAAATACATAGATGAAAAGTCATTGTGAAGTATAGAGTTTTTTTGCGATGAGGTGGTAAAATAATCATCCTCTGCATTGGGCACTCTTGGATTAAGCCAATACATCAATTAAAGATACTTAGTGGGGCAGATAAGGGTATTTTTTTAATTAAAAAGAATACACAACAAGGAAGTACTGACACCATTCCCTTGTTGCCTAAACATCCTTCGAAATACAATACTTTTACAGCGAATAATTACTGCTGATGCGAACTACGATTACAAACATCAATTTTATAAGAAAAAAATATTGTGAACGGGTTGAAGTTTTTAAATTTTAGTAAAGGTGGGCTTCAGCGAAAAGATGGCTTTGCTGTGTATTTACTCGGATTTAAGAATATTAGTTGCTTATGAGCTTCTAAATGATTAGCTCTGCACTTTACTATCGAAAAGTATTTTTTTCCCTTGTTCACTCCTCTCGAGAGCATAGGGCCTCGACAAGTCTCTTCCATCGTAAACGTTTCTGTGCTGTTGTTCTTGCACTGTCCCATGAGATGTCAGCATCTGCTAGTTCGCGCAGCCTCGACCTTCTCTAAGTGTTTTTGGTCGACCGCGACCTATGCTCCCTTGCGGGTTCGAGTCCAGAGCCATTCTTGTAATGCCGTGTGGTGGTTTTCTCAATGTGTGACCTATCCAACGCCGCTTTTTGCGTTTGATTTACCTAAGGATGGGTTCCTCGTTCATTAATCTTTACAGTGCGTCGGTACTGATGGTGCTTGGCCAGAATATTATGCAGATGATGCGGAGGCATTTGTTGACGAAAGATTGCAGCCTCTGTGCGATGGTGTTAGAGACCAGTCATGTTTCGCGTCCACCCAGGAATACGGACTTCACGCATGAGCCGAATATCCGTAGCTTAGTGCGCCTTGAGATTTGCGGATTCCCCCATACCGTAAGTATTCGCCCGAATGTCGCCCTTGCTTTGTTTATCCTGTAGTTGCCATCTTTATCTCCTCCACCATCTGCCGTGATGATCAGCCGAGGTAGCAGAAACTTTCAACGAATTCCACCGGGGATCCGTCAACCAATATCTGCCTTCCGTTATTGTGGTTAACTCTCATGTCCTTGATCTTGTCGATGTGGACCTCCAGTCCGACAGTGCGTGCCAGAGCGACTAGTTTGTACACCTTCGCTTGCATGTCAGAGAGTTTGTGAGAGAGGAGGCAGATGACATCGGTGAAGTCCAGGTCGTCAAGATATCTGGTGAAACTCCAAACGATGCCTTTTTTATGCAGGGTCAGTTGGCTCATGACGACATCAAGGGCGAAAAGTAATAGAAGTGATAAAACCTAACCAACAGAAAGAGTTCGTGCTTCGCTTAGTTTATGTCTGAAGATCCTTTTAAATTAAAAAAAATTACACAATTAATTAAAACAATGGAGAGAATAATCAGATGGCGCCTATCGTGGTTCCGTAACTTTGCTCTCAGCAAATTTGACGGTATCAGCTGCTATAGAATATAAATAGAACCGGTCTTGTTTTGCATTCAGTCGACTTTAATCCAATTAATAACAAGCGGGAGCTAAAAGAGGGATTTGGGATAGAATATTTTAAAGATCTAAGGGCATATTTAAGAAATATCTTTTGTACTCGCTCTATTCTTGTGATAGCAAATTGGTGATAAGGTCCCTAAATAAGTGAAAAATAAATTCAATGTCGCCTTTTAAGTCAGTCTTAATTGAATGACGTGTTTTCCTCTTTCTCTCCTCTCTACTTCTCACGCATAAGTAAATAAAGGGTTTGCCAATAACAGGTGTTACTGCTGAATGGATTGCGCTATCGAGAGATGATTAACGATTTTTTATGGCCGATCTGGACAACGTTTATTTTCAACAAGACGGCGCTACGTAGCACACAAGCAACGAAACCATTCATCTTTTACAGGAAAAGTTTCCGGACCGTGTTATTTCTCGCAGAGGTGATCACAATTGGCCAACGAGATCTTGTGATCTAACATCTTGTGACTTTTTTCTTTCGGGCCACGGGAAAGAGAAGGTCTACGCCAACAGCCGAGAGTCGATTCAAGACCTCAAAGATGGAATTCGCGAGGCTATCAAGGACTTGGGCAGCCACTTTGCAATTCGGTTATGGAAAATTTCATGAAGAGGATATTGTCCTGTAAGCGTGGTCATGACGGTCATTTGCCTGATGTTATTTTCCACTATTAACGGCATACCTTCCTCTTTATAATGAAATAAACATCCGATCATTTATATTAAAAAATAACATTTTTCTTTGAATATCAAAATAACACTTTTATTGGAAAACCCTTTACTATCGAAGACGAAAATACAACCATACCAATTTTTTTTAATTTTACAATTTTTTGTCGCAATTGAAAATTTTAAATTTGAAGGAAATGCATTTTTTATTCTGCACAGGATCGAATCTCTGCGCATGAGACACCAGTAGGTGTTGTGAGGGATGTCCATTTTGGCGGCTTGTTCTCCCACAGACCAAAAGCCAGTTATGACTGCCGTTAGTCTCCAGGCGTCCCGTCGTTTCATGTTTATTAATGTCGACGATTGCTTGAGGTTGTAGGTGGGCCATAACGTTCTGCTGACTTTGCATTTCGTCTGGTCTCTCCATCTACAATCCGCGATGCGGAGGTATTTTAGGGAAATTGCACCCTTGACTGCACCTAATGGTGTGAAAACCGATTCTGCAAGAGCATTATTTATGGCAGATCCGCTTCTTGCCAGTTCATCTGCTTTTTCATTACCTTCAATGCTCCGATGTCCCGGGACCCAGATTAAGGTAACCTTATGGTTTTCGCTTAAGTTGGCAAGGCTAGTCCTGCTTTGTTCCACCAGTTTAGAGGTTGTTGTCGCTGAATCCGGTGCCTGGATTGCAGCTTGGCTATCCGAAAGAATAGCGATATTGCCCTTAAAAGAGGAATCTGCGATTAGTAGCCTACAAGCTTCCGCAATTGCCAGTACTTCCGCCTGAAAGACACTGCAAGTATTAGGGAGACGCATAGATTTTCCAATTTTAAGTCTATGAGAATACATACCAACTCCAACACCGCAATCTATTTTACTGTCATCTGTATAGACTGAAGTGTCGAACTTGTTTAGTGAGAATCCCTTATTCCAGTTTTTCCTAAATGGAAAGAGCGTGGCAAAATTTCTACTGAATGTTACCGTCGGGACGATGTAGTCAGTGCTCTTCGAGGTATACTGGGTTTGTCGCAGTAGTTGTAGTACCAATGGATGGGTTAATTTTCTCCACTAATAATTTAACCTTTACTCGTGCATATTCCAGTTCAAGTATCTCAATTTGTTCCACATTTCTTCAGTAGAAGCAATAACGAGAACGCCGGAGCGAGGGTCATCTTCAATACTCTTCTTGTCCCTTTTAAATTCACTTGAACACCTTTGAATTGTAGATGAAGAAGGTGCAAGATCGTGATTGGTTTTAGACTTCTTTTTTCTTTAATCACAGAGCGGTGTTTGATTTTCTCCAGCATTTTCGCCTCAGTCATTACGATCTTCTTTCACCAAGAATTAGTAGATAACTAATGCCCGTAATTCTGTGAAATTTGGTATTTATAGCACAAGTAAATTAACTATTTATTGCAATTATTAGAGTAAAACTATCTCATCAGTAAATTATCCATTTATCAAGTATACATTGAACGCCCCCATGAACATTTTTTATATGAAGTTTTATATAAATTGAAAAATATCAACCACGAGTGTCAAATGCACCTCTGACACTTTCCGCGCCCCGAAGCGGGTAGCCCTGTATTTAATGAAGGCGCATTCTGCATAGTTTTCCGCTCATCATTGCTCATTGCTCGCCAATATCTAAGTATGTATGTATGCCTGCATTATTGGCTTTTGGTTTTGCTGTTGGCACTGGCAAATGATTGATAGCCAACAAAAGTTTGCGGGGAAAATAGTACAAAATGCATACCATTCCGCTAATGCTCTCCCCCCTGTCGGAGTGGCTGCCACAATGAGCTCGAACTAATATTGACTCGTTGGATTAAGTGACAGTTGATGATTGTTTGTTCTTTTTTTCTTTTTTTTTGGTTTCCGGTTATTCCAGTTGGTCTCTTGGCATCAAGTGCCGGATTTGGTTATTTAATAGAATTTTAATTTTTTACTTGGCTGCAGAATTTTTTCGAAATTCATAAGCAGAAATATTGGATCTAATCCTAAGCTAACGAAATTGCCTATGCTGCGCATGAAGATTTCAAGTTTGAATACAAGCAGTAATTGCCAGTCAGCATTGTCAAGTGTTTTGCCTATCTTAATCCACAATTTTCATGGATTGAAGGTACGAGTTTGTCAATCGTAAATGTATTTCTGTTATTTTTCAGCCTTCCCAGGCACACGTTTAAGCCACTTGGAGGCATTCAAGCTGAGTAATAAATCATTTTCAGATTTATCAATAAAACGTATGTGCATTTTTGACAAATGCGTGCACATAACTGTCATTTAGGAGTAGGGCTTCGCAAGTGTGCACTGCTGGCCGTGGATATTCAATAAGTCGCAGCTGACAAAGCGAAATAACAAATGTTTAAGAGAATAGAAACATTCTTGTGGGATCTTCCTTTGCGATATTAAGGCTGTCGCATATAATCCTCTATATTAATAATGAGGTACCAGATGTAGGGCATGCCCCTGAAGCGTTGCTGTCATTGTCGCTTTCCAGCAAATGTACTGAATGGGAATTATACTCGTAAGTCTTTCGAAGTTCGCTACAGCTACCATTTCAAAAATGGCAGTCATTTTTAAGTATATTCCTCATTTGCTAGAACTCGTAAATGTTTTAACTGATTTCTAGTTCTCTTTACTCATAACCAAACGCTGTCACAATCTAAATCTTAAGGAGTTCCGGTGGCGTAGAGTTCGAAAATTTAGAAATTTTTTTACAATAAAAACATTTGAAAGACGATATTTACATTTTTGAGGCTTTTTATTTAACTCCTTTTACATACAAAAATGGAAAACCAAAATTTGTTTTAACTTTAATAGTGTTCAAAATGGCGCTGAAGTTGACCCTGCCGAAAAATTGGACATCGGTGTTGTCCATTTTGACTCTTCTAAAGGGTTTTCCAATAAGTGGTGTTATTTTGATATTCAAAGAAAAATTTTATTTTTTAACATAAATGATCGGATGTTTATTTCATTATAAAGGGGAAGGTATGCAATACAGGACAATATCCTTTTCATGAAATTTTCCATAACCGAATTGCAAAACGGCTGCCCTATGTCCTCGATAGCCTCACGAATTCCATTTTTGAGGTCTTAAATCGACCCTGGGCTGTAGGCGTACCCCTTCTCCTTCACGTGGCCCCAAAGAAAAAAGTCACAAGGTGTTAAATCACAAGATCTCGGTAGCCAATTGTGATCACCTCTTCGAGAGATAACGCGGTCGGAAAACTTTTTACGTAAAAGATCAATAGTTTCGTTGCTTGTGTGGCACGTAGCGCCGTTTTGTTGAAAATAAACGTTGTCCAGATCAATACCATCCAATTCCGGGCATAAAAAATCGTTAATCATCTCCCGATATCGATAGATAACACCTGTTATTGGAAGTCCCTTTATTATATAGTTTTTATATAAAGTTTTGGGAAATTTTTGTTTGTTGAAAATTTCTAACTTTTTTTTTTGTAGATTCCACCTCTAAAATCGTTACCTTTTTTATCTGTAAAATCGCAAAAATTTGTTTTGTACAGTACAACCTTTTTATTTTTTTTTTTTTATTAAATTTATACAAACCTGTTTTATTGCATAAATATCAAAACGCAGCATTGGCTACGAGGCCTTCAGCCGGCACACAGCACAAATTAAAAATTCGATGTAGTTGGTATTGTCGCGCACCCTTCAAGAAACGTGGAGTTTTCGAAAAAACTTGTGCAACCGCCATTTTATTTTAAATTACTTTGAAAAAAAGAAAGAATTATAATTTATATCGTCCATGATATGTAAAATGAAGACTGTTTTTCAAAAATCTCTTTTATTTTATTTCTGTTTTCCAGTGCCGCTGAAAAAATTTTCCAAAATATGCTTAGGTTTCTCTTCGCTACATTGGCCTAGCTCCTCAAACTGATTTGGATTTACACTTGAATAACCCTGTAGAATATACATACACACTTTTGTACATACATATTTCGTGGATTGGCTATTCCGTTGCACTTTTACATACATTTCCCTATCAATTCTATTATTGGTTCCTAGTTAAATTTTAGTTCATTTGTTTGCGCAAGAATAAATGACTGTAGGATCGTACTTAAAATCACACAAACATTTATAACTACGTATTTCACTGAAAAAAGCAAAGAAAATTATCCCAAGAAATTTTGTTTTTTTTTTACTTTTTTTCTCCTAAGCATTAATCTTCTCAGCAACACTTGCCAATTGCATTCGCTCTGCCATTGGCGCCAAAGCTACAACTTTGTGCAGCTGCAATTGTTACTATCGCTCACTTTCACACTCGAAATATCTGCCTTAAGCGACATTCACTCGTCGTGACAAATTAAATCAAAATTCGTTGCCTTACAATTCTGCGGATTATCAAAACAATAACCGCACTTCTGTGAAATCGCCGATGGGAAGTTCGCTGATCATTTGACAATATAATTCAATTTGTAAGCCCTCAATGCATTATTTGATGATATCCTCCTGCCCCTTCGGTGCGTGGAAATTATCCTCTTATTCGCCCTCTTTTCTTTATCACTGACTATTTTATTATTGTATTTTCTAAGCGGTCGCTATGAATGCATAGCCCTTGTGGTCTGCTCTCTAAGTTGGTGGTGGCTTTCACCCTAAAGCGATTGCGTTTGCTTTCCAACTACAGTTTCGTGCTTACTTCATAAATCCATAAATTGGGTGCATCAGCTATTCAAAATGCAATGAGCAGTGTTATTTTTACAGTTATTTAAAATGTAATTCCATTGTGTTCAGATTTGAATGATTATAAATTAAGCTCCGTAGCTGGCCGCTTCCATTTCGTGGTGAGTGAGAGAATATAAATAAAAATCATTGAAGAACGAGCTGAATAAATATACCAAATGAAGCTGAAAAGTGGTGGTTGCATAATGGCAAAGTGCACTTGAATACATTTTAGATAAATTTGACGAAGTGGATGCCTCATTCGATAGTGATTGCGAACTAAATGCAATAATATAATATAAAATACCAAATTTGCAAAGTTTACTACATAAATTTGTTGTGTTCTTCGTAGGCTCGAATCACCGTGCATGAAACAGCAAAATGAAGCAAATGGCAATGGCAAACCTCGGAGTGCATTTCTGCCTTGTTCCTCTTAAAAAATATCAGCCGTTCGGAATCGGCTTAAAACGGTTTTTTTGTTTTTTTTTAATGGGCGTTGTGGGAGCGCGCTACCCTCAAGTGGCCCTTTAAAACCAGGACAAGTCAGTTGTTTTGTCGAAACTCCGCACCCCACGGGACAACCACCAAGTAGGTATTACATCGTGGGGGGAAAGGGCGAATTAGTCGCCGGTCCTTCATCGTAGTCTTTCGAGGTTCCTTAGTTTTTTCATAGTCTCTGCTATGAAATCGCATGCTGCCGTCCATTTTTCCCTGCTTTGTAGCATGGATTGCACGAATGTATCTGGGTCGTAGTTTCCTCCAAATATGCGCCGAAGCTGCGATCTAGAGCCATAAAAACGCTTAGATTCGAAGAATACGTGGTGAACGTCTTCTATCGCGTTTACCCCACAGTAATCGCAAGTGGGATCCGATTCATGTTTGAACCGATGGAGGCATGCTTTGAAGCATCCATGCCCGGTTAAAAATTGAGTCAGATAAAAATCCACTTCTCCGTGTTTTCTTTCAATCCAGCTTCGCATGTCTGGAATGCAGCGATGCGTCCAGCGGCCCTTCATTGTATTATTTCATTTTTGCTGCCAAGTTTGGGTACTAGTTTCCCGTGCTACGATGCGTTGCGTTTCACTGTCAGCCAATACTGCAGCTTCGTTTGCCAATACATTCCAGCGATAACCAGCGCGGCTTCTTCTGAAACCGTTTTAAAGGCGGAACAGACCCGAATCGCACATAAACTATATGCTGCCTTTATACCGCGGAAGTAGGAAGGATGTTGCGTAGCCATGTGCCAAACAGGAGCTCCATATAATATTTGGTTCTTCACCACGCCTGCTAGAAGTTGGCGTCGCCGTTGTTTTGGCTCGCGGGCGTTTAGTATTGTTCGCAATAAGGCTGCTACAGTTACTGATGCTTTTTTGGTCGCATACTCCAGGTGAGTTTTAAAAGATAACCTCCTGTCTATCATTATTACCAGATGTTTAACTTCTGGTACTGTTGTGATGCTGTGATTGCCAACTTGTATAGTTGCCACTTCTACTTTTTTCCGCGGCTTAAAACAGTGAGTCCCTCCATTTGTGGAACAACATCAAGACGTAAGCCATAAATATGTAGCAGCAGGAGCTCGGCCGAAACACTCAAAAAAAATGTAAGCGCCAATTATCAAGTTGATTAATAAGTTTTGCGGTTCGATAAGAGAGCCTAAATTTTTTTATTATTGGGGAACACTCTTCTTATGAACGTATGAGAAGTTTTATTTCAATCTGTCTATTCACTTATTGATTGCAAGCCATTTAGTACTGACCGCCACACTATTTTCTACAATGGAAAAAATCAAGTATCGTGCGATGACTGAATTTTTATTTTTGGAAGGTTTAAAAGCAACAGAAATTTATGAACGAACGTTGGAAGTGTATACGGACTTTCCGCCATCAATAAGTATAACAGAAAGATGGGTAGCTGAATTTAAACGTGGTCGAACAAGCCTTGAAGGCAATCCACGTCAAGGACGTCCAAAAAAAGCAACAGTAAGAATACCAGAAATCGTAGAAAAAATTCAAGAAATCGTATGGGAAAATCGTCAAGTGACTGAAAGAGTTTAAGTAGAAGCTCTAGGCATCTCATTCGACAGTGTGAGCAATATTTTGACTGAAGCATTGGGTTCAGAAAAGCTTTTTGCACAACGGATGTCGCATTCGCTAACAATCGAGCGAAGACACATTCTTCTGCGAATTTCTCAGCAAGATTAAGAGCATTTTCGAAGGAATCAAGTGGATTTATGCGACGACTCCTCACTATAAATGATACTTGAGTCTATCACCATGATCGTAAGTCAAAACAGAAGGCTAAATAGTGACATGAACCTGGCTCCGAAACTAGTTCGAGTCCAGAAATCGGTCAAGAAGGTATTATTAGTGTTTTTGGGTTGCACGTGTAAACTGATGAAACAATAATTTCGAAATATTAGCGTAATCTGTTAGACAAGTTGAAGTGAAAAAAGACACAGTTTGAAAAGAAAAAAGAATATTTTTTATCAGGATAATGCACCGTTTAACAAGAGCCGTTTGTCAATGGTTAAATCCATAAATTAAAGCTCGAATTTTTGGAGCATCCACCATATTCACCAGATTTGGTCCCTAGCGACTTCTATCCGTTTCCAGCCATGAAAAAATTCATGGGTGCAAAGCATTTTTCATCAAATGATTAGGTCATAACAGCTGTGGAAGCTTATTTTGCAGCCTTCCAGATGCTCACTACTAGGAATCTCGTTGGAACAAGTGTATTGATGTTCAGGGATATTATACTGAATAATAAAGTGAATTGGCGGCCGCCGTAGCCGAATGGGTAGGTGCGTGATTACCATTCGGAATTCACAGAGAGGTCGTGGGTTCGAATCTCGGTGAAAGCAAAATTAATAAAAACATTTTTCTAATAGCGGTCGCCCCTCGGCAGGCAATGGCAAACCTCCGAGTGTATTTCTGCCATGAAAAAGCTCCTCATAAAAATATCTGCCGTTCGGAGTCGGCTTGAAACTGTAGGTCCCTCCATTTGTGGAACAACATCAACACGCACACCACAAATAGGAGGAGGAGCTCGGCCAAACACCTAACAGAAGTGTACGCGCCAATTATTTATTTTTTTTAATAAAGTGAATTTCAAACTGTAAAGTTGTGTTTTTCTTATCGAACCGCAAATATTCATGCTGAAGCAGTCAATGGGAAAATGCTCTGAACACAACATTGATCTTCACATGCTTTTCATTTACTTCAAACAAGCATTTTTACACTGCCCCCAAATGACCACGCCAACAATCAGCAAAAAATGCAAAATCCCAGAAAAACTAATCAGGCTAACAATGATGACCCTACGAAACACTACATCCAAAAGCATTCTACAGGATAATAAATCTGAAGCCTTTCACACACAGAGTGACGTAAGACAGGGCGACTCACTGTCATAAAACATTTTTAATTTAATGCTGTGCTGTGCAATAGATGATGTAAACGAAGTCAAAAGTACTGGACATATAATGAATAGAGCAACTCAATTATATGCACACACTGATGGTAGTGTCTTCAGTCAGCAAAACTAAAAGTGCACTAATAACGGGGTCCGGCACTCGAAGTGTAACCAATTGAAAACGCCATACATTTAGTTTGGAAAATTACTTTTATTCAATTCAAAGTAAAAAAATGTGTGAAAATAATACTAAATTAAGAATCAATTTACTTTTGCTCGATGTGACCACCTTTTGCCTTGACTATGGCCTTGAGACGGTCTAGAAACGCATTGCAAGCTGCCCGAATGTGACTTGCAAGTATTTTGGCCCACTCGCGGACAATGGTTTTTTTCAGCGCCTCGATCCTCGTGTAACTTTTAGTTCGGACTTGGCTTTCCAAATGGCGCAAAGAGAATAATCCATCGGATTCGCGTCTGGTGAATTTGAGAGCCATTGTGTGGACGTTATGAAGTTCGGAACGTTGATTTTTGGACATTCTTGGTTCACTCGAGGTTTGTGAGACGGTGACGAGTCCTGTTGAAACGTCCATGGTCTGTCACCGAAATGTCAGTCTGCCGTTTCGTTTTTACCTTGACGCCAGGCTCGATGAAAACGATTGGAGAGCGCCCATCTGCGGTTACAGATGTGGCGGGTGCTGCCTCGTGGTGGCCAATCGATGACTCAAATTCTCGTATGAACGGTCGATCAAATAAATCCTATCGCTTTGGAAGTTTATGAATTGCTCCATTTGAATGAATTTCTCTTCAGAAAACACAATTTTCGCTTGACCGTTTTCGGCCAAGCGAAGCAACTCCTTTGCTCTCTCAAGTCTGACTTGTTGCTGCTTTGGTGTGAGATCATGCCCCTTTTGGATCTTGTAAGGCTTTACTTTGAGCTCATTTTTCAGTATGCGGCGGATGCTACGGTGAGATATTTTCAGTTCTTTCGCCATTTGATTGGCACTTCGTTGGGGACTTCGCTCAAGTCGCTTATTCACTTATGAACCATTTCACGTGACGTTGCAGTCTTTCGATGACCACCTCCATGACGTTTCGCGGTGCTACCAGCATTATTGCCACGAGCAATGGTGCGTTAAACAAAAGCTTTATTACTTTAAGGTGCTCGACTCACGAACAATCGCAGGTTATGATCTTCCAGCGAAATATAATGCAATCACACTATTGCGTTTGAAATCCATCACTGATTTTCTTTTTTCGCATTTACTCTCGGCAAAATGCTTCTGAGTACTTGTAAACAATACTTTGGACTGTCATTTAGCCAACTAGCAGATAGCTGATTCCCGCGCATCAATTGCGCGAGCGGTCTGAAGTTGGTTACACTTCAAGTGCCGAGCCCTGAATAAAGCAAGAGAAAGCCCAAGATCGAGGTGGATAGATGAAGTGAAAGAAGAACTGTAACAGTTTAATCTAAAGAAGTGGAACGAAGCGACAACGGATAGAGCAGCTGGGAGGTGTACTGTTCAGCAGGCCAAAGCTCACTTGAAGCTGTAGCGCCCAGCGATGATGATGATAATGATGCCATCTAGGCGTCACTTTTGAAGGACCTTTTAAGAGCATATTGATGTAGGAGTTAATATCAAAACATTACGTGTGTATGTGTTTGAGTATATTGATTACCTTGTTGCTGTTGAGGCCATTTTAAAGTGTAGAAATATCTTCAATCTGACTACCTTCTGTAATTGATATACCTCTGATTTAAAGCTGGCGAAAACCACCACTCCACAATCTAGTCTTTCACACAGCCTAATGGCACAGAGCAACACAGCCGCACGGCTAATTTCAGTCTTTGCATTGTTCGTAGGCGTGCAAGTGTAGGCCTAGTGTTTGTTTTTGTCTTTACGCTATGTGCTTGTTTTTTTTTGGCTACACTTCTATGTTAGCTTTATTTTCGGTTTATCCCTTTTTTATTTTTTCACCACACCAACCGAGTGTTTCATGCTTCTGTGCATTTATGCACCTGAGGCCAATAATTACCCACGTTCTGATTAATTTTTTTCCAAACATTTGTTTGCATTTTTTGTGGGCTATTGTTAATGTTTGCTCCGCCATATATTGTACGTATATATTATATATTTTTTTTCTGTATATATTCTAAATAATTTGTATATATATTTTTTTATACACACTTTGCGAGTGCACCGTGTCGCTTTGAATGAAGCAGTGTTTTAATTTTCCTGTTGCTATTTTTTGTTTTTTTATTTTTATTTTTTTAGCATTACTTTTTTCAAATGCTGGCATTCCGCCCGTATCTCATTTTTTATTTCTTTTTTTTTCAACATACCTACATTTAGATAAAGGAAGGTTTTTTTCATGTACTTTCATTTAGATGCAAAAATATATGCACTTCCAAACACATCCTTTTTTTTTTGTATCCTTTCAGTTTGTTGTTTTTGCATAGCAGTTATTTGCAAGTTCCCAGAATAAATTGGCTTTTGGCAAATTTGTGTGCGATATACTAACTTATTCTATTTTTTTTTCACAGTTGTTTTCTCCATTATTTACTTTTTCATTTTAATATCTCAGTTACACGGCCTAATAGATTCATTCGCTCACAAATCACCGCATAATTATTATTGCAGAACACCTGTCGCGAATTTTGTTTTTCAAGCAAAGAATACCAAGCGATGAGTTTGCAGCTGCGAATCATTAAAATGAAGAAATTTCATACATATGAAAAAATGACTCTTTTATTTTTTAATTCATGTAAATGTACAGAGTAGCCCTTTAGACGACTTTAAGGGGGTAGTCAGAGTCCCGAAAAAATTATGATTATCAATAATTTTTTTTCGACTTGACTTTATCAAAATTTCAAAAAAAAAAAAAAATTTATTATTGTAATCGTTGTATTATCGCTGTTTGTGTGGATTCCTTTTCTCCAGAAATCTACCAAGCGGTTTTTAAGTTACAGTGATCACTAGTTCAAAAAACATAGTTTTGAGAAAAACGCATTTAAAGTTTTGCTATCGATTTATGTAGAGTTATACGAATTATTTCATTACTTACACTGTGTCATCTATTCCTGAGCCATATAATAGTTCATAGCACTCCAACATATCGATTTGCTGTTGCCTACGTAGCATTCTACCTTCTCTAATGTTATCCTTAGCCCGCTCATCTGGCACTTTCATACGTCGGTTGCTTGCAGCTGCTGCTAGCTAGTTATTTGGTCTCGAACGTTCCGGAGCGCCCGAGCGCTCTTTGTTAATTGTTGAATAACTCGAAAAGTATTTGTCGGATTCACTTTAAATTTTCACACAATATTTTAAAGATCTTTCACTTTAAGAAAATGCAAAAACAATAAATCCAGTTTTTTGAAAATTCTACTACTCCTAACCCCTTAAAGCGATCTTTCATAGCACTCAATTTCATAGCACTGAGAAACTCTTAAATAAGGCGTTTTTTTCTAATAGAGGTCGCCCGTCCGCAGCCAATGGCAAACCTCCGAGTGTATTTCTAACATGAAAATGCTCCCCATAAAAACCATTCGCCGTTCGGAGTAGGTTTAAACTGTAGGTCCCTCCATTTGTGCAACAACATTAAGCCGCACACCACAAATAGAAGAAGGAGCTCGACCAAACTCCCAGTAAAGTATGTAAGCGCCTTGATAATCCACCGTAAGTATCACTCACAAAGTCAGCTTTGATACCAAGCGAAGAATAATTATTTCCAAAAGTTTTGATTTGTGCTTGATAGGCATGTGAAAAGCCGGCTCCTTTGTAGGTAAACAAAATACCTTTCCATATCCTTCATTGCAGAAATGTGAGTGATTAACACAGAGATTAAAAAATGAGAGAAATACCATTTCTATTCAAGATCCATCTATGGCTTTGCCGAAAAAGGGCACTATGATGGGATTGTCTTGCCCATGAAATACAAGGAAAAGTCCAAAATAAACAAGACTGGCGCCATAAACATGTTTTTGATGGCGCCATCTCTTTAATGAGTTAGTGCTTTGGCAGTTACATTCCTAGCTGTCTTCCAGTGAAGGCTTGGTGACATTCGCTTCAGTAGAAGCGAAGTTATTGCGTCTAAAGTTTCAATATGTTTGTGTCATCGGTACAAAAATGAGTTTCGAACAAAGAGCTAACATATGATTTTGTTTTCAAATCGGTAAAACGTTTACCGAAACATTTGAGTTAATGAACAAAGTTTATAGCGATGATCAATGCACTTTCATTGAAGGTGGTGGCACCAGACCAACACCAATGTTCTGTACGTTTGATTGTCAAAGCAAAGTATTGAGAAACTAGAAAACAATTAACGAATTCGCCTTGTTTTATTCTGAGCTGGCAGCCACATGGACACGGCGAAAGAGGAAAAAACTCAGCTGATTTACCAACTCCACCTTTAATAGATTCGCCTTGGCGTTGATGGTTTATCTCGTGCCAGAGTTCATGAGTGGTTTGCACGCTTCAGAGATGGTTGTGAGGACATAAATGACAATGAACATACCGAAAACTCCATCGAAATTGTTCGTAAATTTATCAAAAGTGAACCAAAATCATCATTAAAATTCATGCAATCGAGGTGAATATCTTTAAAACATCGATTTATCGCATTTAATGGATCATTTGGGCTTACGAAAAGTCTGTGCAAGTCTCATTCCGCACAAGTTAACTGAGGACCAAAAATTGCTCATCCTTCAACATTCGAAAGATCTCATTAAAGAGATGAGAAAAGACGAGAACTTCCTTTACAACATTGTAACTGGTGATGAAAGGTGGTGTTTACAACATGAACCTGAAACTAAGCGTCCAAGTGCCTAATGGAAAGCCCCTGGCGAGACACCATCCAAAAAACCGCGTAGAGAAGTCAAAAATCAAGTCGTTGCTCATTTGTTTTTACGACTCCAAGGGAATTGCGCACAAGGAGTTCGCGTCAACGGACCAAACTGTCAATGAAATTATCTATCTTGGCGTTTTGAAACATTTGTTGCATCGCATTCGTCAAATTGTATTTCTCTCTATCCGCAAACTAGAGTTTAAGGGTCGTGCCAGGGCAATCTTTCTAAATAGGCAGGATTGGATCGAGGGGAAAATCTGCACCAAAGCTTGCACCTCTGTCTTCACTGACGGTTCCAAGATGGAATCGGGAGTCGGAGCGGAGGTTTTCTCTTAGTCAGTCAATTTATCTATCTCCTTTAAATTGCCAAGCCCTGCCAGTGTTTCTCAAGCAGAAGTCTTTGCGATCTTACAGGCATACAAAATGCTTAGGGAATTCGGAAGCGAGGGAGATATTAACATTTTCTCACATAGTTAAGCCGCGATCAAGGTTCTGACGACGTCATGGCGCAGAACGAAACTAGTAAACTCCTGTAAGGAGGAGATCTCTTGGGTGAGCAGGTAACAGGATATAAGAACATGGAGGAAAACGAAATTGCTGATGAACTTGCCAGGAAAGCGACTGAATTGGCCTCAAAGACCTCCTACCCGGGCATCGGCATCACCCTGTCAATTGTTATAGGGGAATTGCACAAATTATTTCTCACGAACGCGCAGAAAAGATGGAGCTCCATTTTTTCATGTGATATTTCGAAAACCCTTTGGCCCCAGTACAATTTATGGAGGACTCAGAAAGTCCTTTGGAGTCGCCTTTCAATTTCCAAACTATTAGCTGTATTTACCGGTCACTGGACGATCGGCACACACGCGGAAAAACTAGGGTTACCATTTAACTCCCATTGCAGAAGCTGTGGGGACCTTTAGAGAAGTAGACTGTAGAGCATTTTCTCTGTAAATGTCCGGGTTTGGCAGCTAAACGATTAAGATCACTGGGTGCTCCTTTCTTTGACAGCCTGGGGCACTGCGCCAACCTAATTCCCATCAATCTTCTCCATTTTATCAACAGCTCTGGCTGGCTGCAGATATCTGCCTGATGGAGGTCTCATAATGGCATCAAAACGGCGCTTTGGTGCTATTTGAGGAGTGCCAGACTGGCACTTCAACTATTTCAGCTACCTACCTAAGAGATAATTGGGATCGCATTGGCTTTAGTTGCGCCTTATATCTTTAGCTGCACACATCCCCTGCGCTACCAGGCCAAGTGAATATAGGCCAGCTGTGGTGACCGGCGCATCTTCTGAGCCCATTCTGAAGGCGGAGCAGACTCTAAGTGCGCACAAACAGGCTGGAAAAAGGGTGTGCGGATTTCTTTGTGTACTTGCAAGCCGGTGTTTGGTTTGTTTATGTATTTTTTTGGACCAATACAGCTAGTACGGTACCCTCGATGCTCATCTGGCCTTGACCAGCGCGGGAGCTGCTATAAGGCGAGCCAGAATCACAACCGTCAACAATATTGATGTGCTTGACGGAGCAGTATCCAATAGGAGTATATTGTTTTTTAAAACCCAATAAACTTTCATAATAAATAAAAAGTTAACTTTCAACATTCACTTGTATTTAAATTTGCAGAATTTTCTTTATGCTTATCAATCAGATATTCCAAAACAGTCTGAAAAGTGACTCGCATAACAAATGTTTTCTGAAGAGATTTGAAGCTAAACAAAAGTGGTATAAAATCTAAAGTGAGCAATTTAAATATAAACGGCAGAAATCTCTCAAGCCAATCACAACCACTACATCCCGTAAAAGTTAATGGAATCTGCTATGCACTCGCAGCGTCTAAAAGCTACATACAAACGCGTTTAAATTCCATGCAGAAGATCTGCCTGCCACGCAACACCAAGTGGCACAATAGCGACACGAGAAAAGCCTATAAATTTGCAGATTATTTGCATATTTCTATAAACTCGCTGCGCCACGCATATGAAAACTTGGCTGAGGGGCTGAGTGGTTTGTAGGTGGATTTCGCCGCTTTGTAGATGGCATTTAGCAAAGAATTCAATTTGCTCAACTCTGCTTACATCTTTTCTTCCATCCCGAGCCTTCCGAGCGACTTCCGCGCTCCTGCCAGCTACTCAACGGCAATTGCCACGCCAGCTACAAATGTAAATCATGTGACATTAAGGCCGCATAAGACATGAGTGTACAACCATTTCAGTACAACTAACAACCGCCTGTACCGCATTACCGCCATAATGCCAACAAAGTGCCGATCCCGGTGCGTGGCTTTCAGCTAAGCTGCATTGCAACCAAATGCGGCGGCGTAAAACGGCAGCAACAGCAGCCGCAGCACGGGCAGTGGCTTAAGTACAAGTCAATTTTCGAAAAAAAAAAAAAATTAAAAAAAATATATTACAAATTTTCATGCTTACTTTTTTGCACTCACTTTTTACATGTAAACTACAAAAAATAATAATTGCATGGCTGACTAAGTGAGGTGGTGGCGGGCAGCTGTTTGGTTGCCTCTACTAAATTAATATTTTCGAAAAACAGCTGCGCTTCCACAGAGACAATTTGTAATGCTGCTTGGAAAGTGGTTTTCGTTTTTCTGGCATTTTTTCTTTGGTTGTTAAATTGCACTTTTGGTTAGTCGCTTGGCTAATACGCTTGGCGTTAAACACGGCTTAAGTTTATTTTTATTGCAATTTTATTTATGTAGTATTTTCCAGTAAATGCAAATGAGCTGTAAATGCCGATGAGCAGGGGTGCATAAGAGGTGGCGGGCAAAATGGTAATAGTGTGCACGCTTATGCGAATAATAAATATTTAGCAGTACACAAAAGTGTAACAAAAGCTGATCAGATGGGGGTACTTTTTTCAATACGTTTTGTTTGACATGTCACGCGTGACTAGTATCAAAATAAATACATAATTTTTTTCAGTATTCATTGTCATTTCATCATGGAAAGTCGTGCGCCTCAACGACGTTTACAAATTGTAAAAATTTAGAACTTTTATAACAAAAATCAACGCTCTGTGGAAAGTGTTCATAACACGCTCAGGTCAACTTATGGTGTTCAGCGATGAGGCCCATTTTTGGCTTAATGGCTACGTTCAGAAGAGAAACTGCCATATTTGGGCTAAAGAGAAACGCGAAACCATTCAAGAACAGCCATTCATTACATCTCTTGAAAAGAACCATCCCATTAGGTGCGCCTATTCACTGGAAGAATTATCGACTCATATTTCTTCAAAGACGAGGCTGGCGCCAGTGTAACAGTGAATGGCGAACGCTATCGCTCCATGATAAACAACTTTTTGATCCCAGAAATTGAAGTTCGTGATTCCCACAACATTTGGTTCCAACAAGACATAGCGTCGTCTTGCCATACAGCCCGTGAATCAATGGATTTGGTGAGTTCTCTACACTTTTTCTCTATATACTGCTTTGCCGAAACCTCTCATAGGTATTACTTTATCTTGTATCGCACAAAACCTTCTGTTTCTTAAATAATTTTCCTTTTCTAAGCCAAATTGGCGGCCGCCGTAGCCGAATGGGTTGGTGCGTGACTACCATTCGGAATTCAGAGAGAACGTAAGATCGAATCTCGGTGAAAGACCAAAAATGAAGAAAAAGTTAATGGAGATTTTAGCAGAGTGTAGGTAGGTAGGTGAAATGGTTGTAGTACCAGTCTGGCACTCTCCAAGTAGCACTTAAGTGCCGTTTTGATACCATTACCAAACCTCCAGGCAAACAGAGCTGTTGATGTATCGGAGAAAGCTGATTGGATTCAGGCTGTCGAAGAAAGGAATATTCTTAAGGGTGACCTTAATCGGCTAACTGCTAAACCTGGAAATTTACAGGAAAAGTGAAATATGTCGTGCAATTTTCTTTAACAAAAGTCAGGGGAATGCTGATGATCGGGTGGGAGACCTCTGAGACGAATTCACTCGACTCTTTCCTGGCAAGCTCATCAGCAAATTTTGATTTCTTGTATGTTCCTACGTCCTGGAACTCAGATCAGAAAAATGTTACCTGCATACCCACAAGATTTAATTTCCTCCTTATAGGAGTTGACCAGTTTGGATCTGCGCCATGGCATCGTCAGAGCTTTGATCGCAGCATGACTATCGAAAGAAATGTTAATGTCCCCTTCACTCCCGCGTTCTCTACGCGTTTTGAATGCCACGCTTCTACAAGACTTTTGCCTGAAAAACAGTAGCAGTATTCAGCAGCTTTAAGCAAATAGATAAATTGACTGATTGAGAGAAAATCCCGGAGTGTGACTTTCGTCCGTTTCTCGTATAGTAGCAATACGTCGCTGCGCGCTATTCAAAAAATATTGCCGAAGTTTCAGTTTCTGACCGTGATGCAGCTTGGATACATTTATTAAATCTCTCCCTCCAATTTTACGTGGGAGCCACATTCCCCTACAGCACTCTGTTGATAGTGCGCTCGATATTTTGTAAAAGTGGTTCGCATTAATGCTTCGAGCCGCAAAATATCAGTCTGTGAGTATTTAATAAAACCAAACGAGTAGGTTTAAACTGGTATGACCCAAGTATTAGGTTTCGTTATTGTGGTATTCGGTTTGTACGATCAACTCACTTACACCTCCATACAGTACCGTTGTGATACCACTCTGTGACACGGGGACCTCATTTATTTTTCTCGTAGTACCATTTTGGGGCTCTTATGGAGAGCAGGATTGGTCCCATCTCACCACCAGACAATTTCGTAATTGACAAAGTATCTGCCTAGAAAACCTGCTAAGGCTTCAGCTAAGGCTGGACAATTCCAAAGGAAGTGCTCAACTGTTCCTTGCGCACCCTCAACTCTAACTGCTACAATATTCATGGGAGAAAGCTTCTAGTGTCAAGGAAAGCCTGTCAAATAGACAATGACCGGTTATGCAAGCCACGACCTTCGAGATATCCTCTCTCAAAAGGCTAAGCAGTGCTTCTGCCGTTTTCTTATTTATTTACAGCCAAATTATCCTGGTTGTCACACAAGTATTTTGTTCTCTCCATAACCTATTGACCTCTTCCTGGATAATGTTGTTTTTGATTAGTACTTTATCACCAAGCAGTTGAAGATTAGTGCCTTTTCTGGCTCGCACTTCGCTTTATAATTTCCTTCAATGGCTCTGTGCCCCGGAATTCAAATAAGGCTGACCATGAATACGACACTAATATCATTTAGGCCCTCCCGGCATTCCTGTGCAGCCTTCGATCTTAGCGTAGCCGCATTCATTGATTTAATGGCCGCCTGGCTATCCGAGAATTTATTTATAGTAATTTTTGTTACGGCGTGCGTATTTAGATATGTAGCCACTACTTTTATAGCTAGTACCTCTGCCTGATAGACGCTGCAGTAGTCTGGGAGACGAGCGGATAGTTCCAGTCCTAATTCCTTCGAAAATACTCCATTGAGTGCTCTGCTTGTGCCCATATTTTCTCCCAAAACTGCTCTATATCTTGTTGTTGTGGATACGATGTCTGAGATTCCGCATTGCTTTTTTGTTCCAGATTTCTATAAAAGCTCTTTTGATTTTTGTGGAAAAGCTGGTTTTCCTTCCGTCTCTGATTACTTTTGAGGTATCTTCTTAATCGTTTTGAGTAAGCAGCGAGTTGCTGAACTTTCATATCAATTATCTCCGATAATTGGTCAAGACCTACAGTCTGAGGTTTAAGCGGCGTGATGATTCTAGATACATGCCTGAACAACCTTTTAGATCTAGCACCATTTTTAAATGAAGTAAGCCTCCCTATAGGTTCTCTTAGACCGGCAATTCGTGTTTCGAGTCTCCTTTGCCACTTGGGGACTACTGGCGTTTTTTGCGTTGTTGTATTTTTAAATGTCTGTACCTTTGGGTGCTTCCCCAATGATCGTACAGTAGTGAGAGCAGAAACGTAAAAGAGAGTGTTAACATAATCCAAGTTGGTGCTATTGGCGACATATGCTGGCAGAATTTTCGAGTTAAGTGTTTTAACCACTTCGTTTAATTTTTCCGATTCGCCTAATTGGGGTATCCTTGGTCTTTGTAAAGGATCCATACCTTCATAATGCGCCAGATAATTATTGAAAGTGTCTTTTACCTCCCGTTCTTCATTAGTTCCTGGACTATCGCTTTTAGTACTTTCATAAATCAAGTTAATTTCAGATTGTACATTGGTAAATTCTGATAAATTTTCAGGCTGTGAGTTGTGTGCCTCGGTTATATCTAGTATTATTTCTTCTTCGCTTCTTTCCACTCCTCGTAGCTCGTTGCGTATTGCACTTTTAATTTCCTCTTGCTTTTCATTTCTTACATATTCGTGTTGGAATATTGCTTTTTTCTTGTAGCAAGGCTATTTTCGGTAAGCTTCCCATTCAGATGTCTGTATCTTCTTAGAAACAGGTCTGGTATTCTTTCGCGATAGGTCGTCATGTGCTCCGGTTCTTCACAATTTGTAGATATGTAGTAGCAGCGCAGGACATATTCATTCATTTCCGTTGTCCATTGAATACGCGGTCTGCTCTTGTGGTCCCAAGATTAACTTGAGAAACACTTGTCGCAGTGTTGGGGTTTTCGTACTCTACCACTGGCGACTCCGCTATCTGATGTCGATGAGCAGAGCCCTCGCCGTGGCTTCTTCCGACACTTGAGCGAATATCCTCGCTCGGCTGCAATCATTAGATTCCTCTATAATGAGGCTCTCCGTTTTTCGAAACGGGTAATTGCATTTTAAACCTTCTGCCAGGTAGTTTAGACATTTCCTTCAGGGTTAACTGTGTCCTTTAGACATGCATTCATACAGTCGGCATGTTAGGCATTTTAGCGGTCTGTTTTCTTCTTCACTGGAATTTCGGAGCCGTGGAGCCGTTCCTTCCAGCACCCCTCGGTGAGGGATGTCCGTGCGGGGTCGTGACTAGAGGACGCGGGGTTGTCATGCCTGAAAACTCTCTTGAGAGATGCCCTTGCGGGCATTTTATTTTATTTCATTTTATTTTATTTTATTTTATTTCATTTTATTTTATTTCATTTTCTTTTATTTCATTTTCTTTTATTTAATTTTTTTATTTTTATTTTTATTTTTATTTTTATTTTTAATTTTTTTTTTAAGCTTAATCCATCTTGGCTATTGCCGGAGATTACACATCCCGGATAAAATTTTCAAGGGATTGTGCTCTGGTGGAGCGTAGTCCAAGTTCTACGCCCATGCGATTGCTATTGCTTAAATATTTAACAATCTACGAACTATTACACATGTGTCCAGTATGGTCGACTTCTGCATGTCTTCTAAGAGGTGTTGGCAGTCATACTTCTTCAAGTTTTTTATTAAATGCTTAGGCACTAATCCAGTGGACGATATAATTATTGGAATTATATTCACTTCCCTCGCTTTGTACATACGTTTCAGTTCTATGGCCAAAGCTTATTTTATTTTATTTTATTTTATTTCATTTTATTTTATTTGATTTTATTTTATTTTATTTTATTTTATTTTATTTTATTTTATTTTATTTTATTTTATTTTATTTCATATTTCATTTCATATTTCGTTCTGTTTCATTTTAATCTCTTTGACAAACTTTTAGAAGATACTTCTCCAACTTCTTTACGTTTAAGATCCGCTTCTTATCCCTCCATTTCTCCTCGGTTTTATCGCTTTCGGCGCATTTCAATTTCACAAATTGAATAGGACGCTTAATTCCGCGCAAATGGTCGATGATCAAATAAATTTGAAACGTGAGCATTTGCAACAGGCAGCACATATCGTCGACTAAAACACCAAAAAACAAAAAAAACAACAACAATGAGCACAAAAATTTATAAGACAAGGAAAAACACAAATACAGTATTTTAATAGTTTCACATTCAAAGCGAAAGCTGCTAGAGAAGTACGTCGTTAAATCAAGTAGAATGGGAGCGAACAAATGCAAAAAGCCGAACAAGTTCGAGTAAAAAATAAAAGTTGCAACGCAGAATGAACTAAAATTTGCTAAAATGCTGCATGCAACATGAAAATGCGACGGTCGGTCCATATTGTACCAGGAGTAGCGGACCAAGAGTACCTCTGCATCTGCTTGTTGCTTGTGACGGCATACGAAGGAGCACACTTTCTTATGTGTGGGTGTTTATGTGCTCATATGTATGTGTGGCATGCGGCATCATTTGCATTTTTTATGAACGTCACTTTGCAGATTTACAATACACTTACATATGCAGCTTAAATGATTCGCAGAGCGTTGACTGAGTAAAACAAAAACAAGAAACAGCCAAAAACGTTTAACGGCTCAACTTAGCTAAACGGACAGTTTCCACTTGCGCAGCAGGAATGGAAACTATGAAATAGGAAGCGGAAATTGCAACAGTTCTTTTTTCATATTTTTACCTCTTCTATGTCCTTTTTTTGCTTTTTTATTGCTGTAAGCATTTAAAAGCCACTGACGGCTTCATAAGTCGTCTCTCTGACTCTGCATGCGGGCGCAGCAAAGGACCGTAACACGAGAATTCGGCGAAGGAACTCATTACTTAAATTTATTTTGCACTTAACCAAATGTTTTATTGCATTCCAACGGCGGTGCGGCAGAAATAAAAACAACAAACATACGCGCGTCATGGCAAAGCCAGTCCATTGCCATCGCTTTTGGTAATGGAGTTCTTCGCTTGCTCGCTCGTTCGCTCGTTGTAGTCCTTTACACGCTTAGGACAGCAATAAAAAGTCATATTTTTGTTGAACCGAAATAAGCGCGCCTCATTGCTTTGCTGCTAGCAGCTGTTACTAAGTTTGTTGCTTCTGCATATTTGAAACATGCAGCATTTGTAATTCTTTTTTATGTGCTCATTTTGTGCATTTTTTGTGTTTGTTTTTGTTTTTCTAATACGTAGCCTCTGCAGCAATGAACTGACTTCTTCACTTTTGAATTCAACTGAATGCAGAATCTGCTTCGCTTCTCGCGCCCATTTATTTTGGTTGGAGTTTAAAGATGCATAGCGATGGAGATTCTTGAAGTTGTATCGAAAAGAGGTTTGTTGAATTGTCATTGCGGTATGACCAAAACCTGTGCGAGTAGTTTTTAAGAAAATATGATCTTCTAAAAAAGCGGGTCTGTAGTAAAAATGTGAAGAAAAATCACACAATTAGTTCTCAGCAATATTTTGCAAAAATTAGTCCGCAACAAATAAAAAATTGCTCCACTGATTTGAGAACTGTTTCCTCGTTGTAAAACTTTGAAATGTTTGCTGTCACTCCGCATTAATCACATTTTTGAATTATGTCCTATAACTTTTCAAGTTTTGGAGCAATGAAAAGCTGCCTCGGTTCAGTACAAAAGGCATCATAGTGAAGCTGCCCAAGAAAGGCGACCAGCGTGACTACGGCCATTGGCGAAGCATAGCCCTACTTAACACCATCTACAAAATTGTAGCCGTAGTCATACAAAACAGGCTCAAAGATATCGAATGCTCCTTAAAAGACGAGCAAGCTGGTTTTCGCGCGCACAGAAGCTGTGTTGACCAAGCCAACACGCTTCGGATTATAGAAGAACAATCAGTTGAGTGGCGCTTCTCGCTCTACATGCTGTTCCTAGACTTTAAGAGGGCGTTCGACACTATCAAACGAGACGCAATATGGCTGGCACTGGGTAGAAAGGGAGTTCCCGCGAAGATAATCCGCCTCATAAAAGACCTCTACGAGAACTTCGATATCAGAACTCACGATATCAGCGATCTATTCACTCCCAACACAGACGTAAAGCAAGGTTGCCTCCTGTCGGCCCTTCTCTTCACCATCGTCCTTGATGACGTCATGAGCCAACTGACCCTGCACAAAAAAGGTATCGTATGGAGTTTCACCAGACATCTTGAGGACGTGGACTTCGACAATGGCATCTGCCTCCTCTCTCACAAACCCTCTGACATGCAAGCAAAGGCGGACAAACTAGTCGCTCTGGCACGCATTGTAAGACCGTAACCTCGTCAAGACCAAGACCATGAGAGGTAACCACAATAACGCAAGGGTGATATTGGTTGATGGATGCCCGGAGGAAATTTGTCGAAAGCTTCTGCCACCTCGGCTGCATCATCACGGCAGATGGTGGAGCAGATGAAGATGTCAACTGCAGGCGAAACAAAGCAAGGGCGGCATTCGGGAGAAGTATGGGGGAGTTCGTAAATCTTAAGGTGCACTAAACTACGAATATTCGGCTCATGTGTGAAGCCCGTATTGTTGTACGGAAGCGAAACATGGCTGGTCTTTAACACCATCACACAGAGGCTACAGTCCTTTATCAACAAATGACTCCGCATCATCTGCAGAATATTCTGTCCAAAGACCATCAGTAACGACGCACTGTGTAGATTAACGACCGAGGAACCCATGCTTAGGCAAATCGAACGTAGTGGCGACGGATAGGTCACACATTGACAAAACCCACCAGATAGCATCATGAAAATGGCACTGGACTGGTACCCGCAAGGAAGCAGAAGTGGCGGTCGACTCAAAAATACTTGGAGAAGGTCGATGTTCCGCGAACGAGCAAAAACGGTTCAAAAACAACATCACAGGCTTGTCGAGGCCCTATGCTCCCGAGAGGATGAACAAGGAAAAAAATCAAGTTTTGAAAACGAAAGATACTTAAAAAAATTACTGTTCGTGTGTATTTTCGCTGTCTGTCAATTAGCCAGTGTGAGCAGGAATAAGGTTGCAGACAGAGTTTAAGCGAAGACGAAGATGAGGACGTTGCGCGAGCGGTCAGCTTGAAACTGTGTACTGGTACTGTTTTCAAATAAGAATTGTTTGCTAAAGTGAATTGTTTACGTTTCATTTGATTGTTTGCAACTGTGAAATAAGCACGCGTTATTTTTGAAAAAAATGTTTTAATGTAAATTTTTAATTAATTTTTAATTTTTAATTTAAATAAACTATCTTGGATTAAAAAAATACTGCGAATGGTTGCAGTCGCATTTGCAAATGGGTCCCCAGGGATCGCATAGCGCATCGGCTACTTTTCTTAGAGTTTGAATGCTGCTTTTATGTAATTTAAGGTCCAACACCTCTTCACCCTGCACCAACAACTCCATAAGCAGTGGACAAATATGTAAACACTTCCCAGCTGGATATCTGCCTTAAAGTCATAAACAATCTTTCAGCGGCTATGATCGGAGTTTTATTGAAATTTGTCCACTGTTTTTTCCATAAATAACTAAATTTTTTGTCAAAATGTAATCAAACGTATTAATGAACATTCTTAAATATTCGAAATTTCTGGTGGGGAAAAGAAGCACAGGAAGATCACTCGTTTAAGTAGCATTTTTACCGAAGATTTTTATTGAAACAAACAACACTATGTTGACGCTATTCCTCCAAAAATTGAAGAAGTTGCTGAGCCAGTTTATAAGGACATCTTTACTATCGAAGGTAACACCCTTCATATGGAAAAGGTGGTAATCCGTCGGTGGAAGGTGCGAAGAATATGGCGGATATTGAAGGACGTCCCATTTGAGCTCTTGGAGTGCGGCTTTGCCGACTTGTGCAACATGGGTCCTGGTGTCTGGCGTTGTCATGAAGGAGTATGGTTTGATAATGTCGATCAGGTCTTTTCAGTGAAACAGCCTCACTCACGCGGTGTAACTGGGCAATGTGGAGCTCCTTGTTGACCGTGGAATTCTATTCGAACATATCCCAGTACACCATGGTCCCTCATTCCCACCAAGCACATATCATGATCTTATTTGGATGAAGATTCGGCTTGACTTTCAGCTTTGGCGTATTTCCTGAAGCCACTCACTCTTTTCTTTGCTTCATATTGATGTATAGGCACAATTTCTCATCTCTTGTGACTATTCGGTACAAAAAGCGCTGTTTATGAACGAATGTTACTTGGTGGCGGACGAGATGCTGAGAAGCAATTTGTAGGCGACTTTCTTAGTTTTTTTTTTGTTGAGCTCGTGATGCACCCAGGTTCCAGATTTTTTCAGTAAATCCCATTGAATGAAGGTGATTGAGAATCGCAGTTAATTTTTTTCGACAATTCACGACTGGTTTGGCGACTCGTTTGGTTCTCCTTCAAAAGTGATCTGAGACGTCCTTCATCGAACTCAGAAGGCGTTTCGCTGCGGGACGTGTCATCGACATCAAAGTCGCCATTTTAGTACTTTGAAAATCATTTCTGTGCTGTAGACTCGTCTATGACGCCTTCTCCATACACATCGCAAATATCTTGGGCTGCTTCGGCACCTTTTTGACCTCGATGAGAAGCATGAGAAAATGTTGATTTTTGCCTCCTGGGTATTCCATTTGTAAACCTCAAAACTAATAAAAAATGTAATAACTCTAAAACATAATCAGCACAGCTTTTGCAGAGCAGAAAGAGTTCTTTCGACTGAATACCTACCCTTTGCCACACAGCAATCAAATCGTTGTACAATAAAAGAAAAAATAAAAAGCTTTGAACTTATTCCCCAACCCAATAAATTATTATTTTTTTGCTTTATATTTATTTACACTTTGAACTAAAAAATAGTATGTTGCGGTATCAGTTACGGTATCATATTTTACCTAAAAAGGTATACGCGCTTGAAATTGTTATCACTAAATTGAATGCTTTTGTTCTTATTTGGGAATTTTTCGCCGACACATTTTCACTAATTGTTTGCATTTAAAACTAACAAAAGCAAAATATAAAAAAAACGCAAAAAAATATGAAATAGTAAAAAGCATTTAAAAATGTGCCCTTAAGTGAATATCAACTTGTAAATGTTGCCCATGTCCTTAATTGAAAAATTTGGTATGCAAGTCTCTTTGGAAATCTCATAACTCTGTTCTTCATCCAACACATGTTTAAGGGTACTATTGAGATTGCTAGAGTTTAAATATTTTTGATATGTAAACCTTTCATTTTCTCAACTCACTTTTTTATGCTACGCAAGGTCTGCAGTATCGTAGGCGGTTGAGCAATGTGTAGTTCGACGACATAGACATAGCGCAGCAAATAAAGATCCAGCGTCTACGTTGGCTGAGTCATATCGTCCGAATGGATACAAACGCTTCGACTCTCAAAGTATTCGATGCGGTACCAGATGGTGGCAGTGGCGGAAGAGAAAGGCCTCCTCTATGTTGGAAAGATCAGGTGGAGAAATATGATACTTGATTTCACTTGGTGTGTCCAACTGGCGGCAGTTGGCAAGAGAAAAAACGACTGGAGCGCTTTGTGAAACTCGCTTAAGCGGTTAACGTGCCAATCAAGAAGAAGAAGAAGGTCTGGAACGAGTTTCTCATTAAACTTAATTTTATGCTTCCGAATCACCACAGCGTTTTAAAAGCGTTGTTAGCCACCAAGAAGAAAATAATCGATTGACCGCTGATTGTTGCTATTGCCTCTAACGAGTTCTATATTCCGGCACTCAAGCAGTTATTGAGGTCCTAGGCTTGCTGGTGGTGTGCTGGAAGTTAATCAGTGAATACCTGACTCCCCTTTCGGTGGCAACAGAATATTTCGATATTAGGTTTAATGGGTACCAGATTACAGGGACATCGCTGGAATTCGCCTGAATTTGGCTAAATATGTCAACCTTGAGCTGGTTTGACCATACAAGGAGTCGGGGGTGCTGTGGACTTCTCTTGGAGAGTTGGGCCATTAGTCAGCTCAGCGAACGCTTGGCTTACATTGGCATGCTCAGTTGTATTATCAAAGACCGGAAGGCGAGGAGTTCATACTACACTGCATGTTACACAGAGTTCAGGACAGAGGCTGAGGCTGTGGCAGACTAAACACTAATTTTTTCCTTCAGAAGTGCATCAAATGTGTTCTTAAAACTGAATTGAGAGTGTTTATGAACTCCAACTGGATTAGGTTAGATTAGGTTGACCTGGGTGGCTGAAAGTCATCACATAGACCTCCGTGTCCAACTACTATATGGAGAATTGTAGTATTTGCTGTCAATCCAGGAAACTGCCGATTTCGCGAACTAGGTGGAACTCCGGAGCGCATCCTCTGCGAATGGGCACCTTTTGCAAGCCGAAAACTTGCACATCTAAATGGTGGGTCTCTAAATCCATTGGCAATAGGGAACAAAAAGTCTGACGAAATGCTTTAAAGCATTAGAAGTCGCCAATTATAAACTCGTGGTGAAGTACAATAGACCTGATTAGAGTTTTTAGTACATTATCACCCAATTATAATTGGAACTAATGGCCGAGGTCCTCCTCCTATTTGGATAGTGCGTCTTGCTGCTTTTCCACAAATCGAGGGACCTACAGTTTCAAGCCGACTCCGAACGGCAGATATGTTTTATGAGGAGCTTTTTCATGGCAGAAATACACTCAGAGGCTTGCCATTGCCTGCCGGGAGGCGACCGCTATTAAAAAAAACTTTTTCTTCCGAGATTCGAACATACGTTCTCTCTGAATTCCGAATGGTAGTCACGCAGCAATTCACTTGGGAGTGGCCAGGACGATTCTTCTGCATATGGTTCAAGCAGCTCACAACTCCCGGGATTAGCCCAAGTATCCTCTGGGTAGCCTCCGAACACCCGTACGGGAGTGAGCTAAAGTGAGAAGGCGAAACATTCCAGGATAGCTGGTTGTGCGCTGGGTTTGGGACCCGCCAATTAAAAAGCCCCCCTCCCCAATGAAAACAGCAACAAAGCCTCGGATGAGAACTACCTTTACAGATGACGACCCCTGCAAACGAAATAAGGAATACGATTTGAGGACATGCACCTGGAATGTCCGGTCCCTTAATGGGGAAGGTGCCTCTGCCCGGCTGGTTTATGTCCTCGTGAGAGTAAAGGCTGACATCACTGCCATCCAAGAGATGCGATGGACGGGCAAGGTAAGAAAACCATAGGGCCTTGCAACGTCTACTACAGCTGCCATGTAGAGGAGCGCAAATTCGGTGTTGGATTTGTTGTGGGAGGGAGACTTCGTCGCCAAGTACTGTCGTTCACTCCAGTGGACGACCGTCTCGCAACATTCCGCATCAAAGTCCGTTTTTTTAACATATCGCTAATTTGCGCCCACGCCCCGATGGAGGAGAAGGACGATGCGACCAAAGATTCTTTCTGAGCGCCGCCCCCGCCACGACATAAAAATCGTGCTTTGCGACTTCAACGCCAGGGTGGGCAAGGAGGAAATTTTTGGTCCCACAGTCGGAAAATTCTGCCCGCACAACGAAACAAGAAGGAAGAGAGACATATTATTCGACAGAAGAAACGAGAGGCCGAAATACCTGAGTGCGAGGAGATTGAGATGCTGGCCAATAGGAACAATGCCCGAAAATTCTACCAGAAAGTTCGGCGGCGCACGGAAATGAGTATAAAATTCTCACCTGACAAATGAATAGTAAATGAAAAGCAAGAAATTCGTATTCAATCAATTTACGAAACCCAGCCACAGTCCAGTCATAGAAATCAAATTCAAAAACTAATAGCCAGCTAAATTTCAGTGTTAAATAGAATGATAATCGAAATGGCGATAATAGTATTACAATGCTGGCGATAATACTGCTGATGGTTTGTCAAAACCACCAACAACAATGCAATAGCGCTGGGTAATATAAAAAAAAGCAAATGAACAATCCAAATCGAATTGATGTCAATTTTATGCTAATCCTTCGACGACAGGGAAGTGAATGTGAATATGAATTACAATGAGTGTGACTCTACATGTGTGAGTAAAATGAAAAAAATGGCATCTGCAAATGGAAGAAGAGTGAAAGCATAATGCAGCTGTCAACACATCAGTGACAAATTTTTGAAATACCAAAGTGCTGGAATGATAATTTGAAGCGCACTAATAGAAAAAAGTCTTTTATTTTTTTGTTTTGTGAAAATTAATTTGAGTAAATTTTTGTTAAATTCATGAACTCGTAATGAAAATATATACTTGTATGTAAGTGATTTACAAAAAAAAAAAAACTTGCTTTTCATGAGATTTAATATTTGAATATAATATATTTCGGGATCAATAACGTCCACTGTGTGGGTTTAGGATGAGTTTGAACTACTCCTGTTATTCAACATTTACTACGCCTTGTGTTTTCTCCTCCAAAATACACCCTGCGCTGATCCATCTTCCCGCCAAATATTTGCCACCAGTCAGCAGTCACCAGCCACTAACGCTAATCATTGTCCCATTGAACGAGCGTACGGGTCAGTAGCCCAATTGACTTTGTAATCAAATCCAGCTATTAAATCAGAATACGCGCAACCGATAACCACAAGCGCGCACACACACCCACACCCACATGCTGCATATATACAAACACCCATTTCAGTCTATTTCTTTATATACCAACAACACAAACAAACGATAAAAATATGCTGATATTATTTCCATAGCATAGTTTTAGGCAAACAAACAAACAAACCAACAAACAAACACAAACACAAATGGGTGAATGAGCGTTGAGCGAACGAGCAAGCCAAACGAGCGGACAAACAAACAAATCAAACTGAACTGATCCGAACTGAACTGTACCGAACCGAACCGCAACCGAAGACCCTAAAGCAAATTTGGCGAGTTAAAGTGCCGAAAAGTTGGAAAGTCACTTCAGCAGCGAAATGCAAATATTGGCTGAGCGTTGTTGGGTGTGGATGGGGGAGATGTAAGTGGAAAATGCGGAAGTGCGGAGTCGGAAGCATTGAAAGTGTTTACTCAGAAGCTGTGATGATAGAGTGAATGGTGCAAGCGGAAATGCAACGTCAGCGTGTGGCAAATAAAAATAGAAGATAGTTGAAATATTGCTCGTTGAAGGGATAGAAAGAAGGGTGTAGAAAGAGGGTGTAAATATGCAAGAGTTTTTATGATGACGTCAACGCCACATAAACCAGCTTATATACAAATCTGCAGGCAGCAGATGGGAAGGTAGCAACTATTAGAGCTCAGGAAATGTTTATAATAAAAAATGGAGTTTAATTTATATATATAATTGACGCTTAAACCCTTTATAATTATTTATATATATATATTAATAATAATTGGGTCTTCGTTGGATGTTAAGCTAAACTTCTACTGCTATTTGTGGCGTTCATCTTGATGGTTTTCCACAAATGGAGGGACATACAGTTTTAAGCCGACTCCGAACGACAGCTATTTTTTTATGTGGAAATTTTTCATGGCTGCAATATACTCGGAGGTTGTTAGAAAAAACTTTTACTATCATCTTGTGTTTCATGTCCATAGATTCGAACCTGGACACTGGTAGTAACGCAGTAGTTCATCCGAAATAGAACTTTTTTCCTGCACGTGTATTCAATTTTTATTGTTTGAAATCAAGAAACAACAAATCAAGTCGGGAATATTTCCCACAAACAAAGGAAGACTCAACAGAGATTGTTTGAAACTCTCCAAATTTTTGTGTGGTATTCGACAGGTCATGTTCTCAAATTCTCATCACAAACTGTAGTCCAATGGACTCATATCTAGACTTTCATACGGCCAATCTTCGTTTTAGCTATTGCTGCGTGGTTTTTGTCTTATGAGCAGGACCGCAATCTTGCTGGAAGATTCAACAGCTTCTAAAACATCCTCCTGGTACACTTTTGCCCCGGTCTTAACCCCTTACTCGCGGAAATGAAGACATGTAACGTCTTTACAAGACGTTCCCCACCAATCATTACGTAGATTGGATGGTGGCCACGTTGAACCCTTGAAAAAACACTTTTTGCGGCTTTAGAAGTTTTAGCATAGATTTTGTCGTTTTGCTGAGTAAAAGCTTCTGCAACAGTGAAAATTTTCTCATCTGTGAAAAGAATATTTTCATGGCCATTGACCGCGTGCCACCGAAGAAGCTGCTTGCATCTGTCGAGTCTAATTTTCCTGAAGCGCGTTGTCAAAAGATGACCAGTTGAGAGACGGAAGGCTTTCATGTGGCGATCATCTCTAATTAGTCTTGACATGGAACTGGTCGACACATTTATTTCCCTAGGCAAGATTTTCTGCTTTCTAAGGGGATATCTGCGAATTCTTTTTTGGACGGCTTTTACGACTGAATTGGTTTGCCAAAACGTCTGATTGTGCGATAAGCAAACATTCTCGAAATATTGAGTTTTGTTATCTTCTTCATCTTCTTCGTCCTAATTGGCGCGATAACCACTTACGTGATTTTGACAGAGGTTAAAAAAGCGCGCCAGTCGTTTCTCTCTCGTGCTAACCGGCGCCAGTTAGACACACCAAGTGAAGCCAAGTCCTTCTCCACCTAACCTTTTCAACTCAGAGGAGACCTTCCTCTTGCTCTGCTACCACCAGCTGGTGCCGCACCGAATACTTTGAGAGCCGGAGCATTTGTATCCATTCGGACGACATGACTCAGCCAACGGCGCCGCTGGATCTTTATTCGCTGCGCTATGTCTATGTCGTCGTAAAGCTCATACAGCTCATCGTTCCATCGCCTACGATGTTCGCCGTTGCCAACGTACAAAAATCTTACGCAGAATCTTTCTCTCAAACACTCCAAGCGTCGCTTCATCGGATGTTGTCATCGTCCACGCTTTTGCGCCATACGTTAGGACGGGCATGATGAGAGCCCTGTAGAGTGTTAGTTTTGTTCGTTGAGAGAGGACTTTACTACTCAGTTGCCTACTTAGTGCAAAGTAGCATTTGTTGGCACGAGAGATTATACGTTGGATTTCCAGGCTGATATTGTTATCGGTGTTTATGCTGGTTCCTAAATATACGAAGTCTCTTACAACCTCGAAATCATAACCCTCAACAGTGACGTGGGTGCCGATACGTGAGTACGCCGACTGTTTGTTTGAAGACAGGAGGTCCTTCGTTTTGTTCTCGCTCACCACCAAGCCCAACCGCTTCAACCTAACCTAGTCTAAACACAATAAATCAGTTTCAACGAATTCTGTGCTTTCTAATATCCACCTCTTTGTTTTAAATCATTAAGGGACAAAAAGCTCTAAAAGCTAAATTTGCGCCGACTAACTGGTACTTCCATCAGAGAAATTTGCCGATTGCGAAGGGTTAATCTATGCACGCTCAAGAGGCCACATGATGTAGGTTTTATTTGAACTCTGATCTAGGTATGCTACTAGCTTTGCCAGTTCTAAACATAATTTGACTTTCATTTTGAATTTGGTGTTACCCGACGGCACTAGGCACGAGTTGCTATTGTCAAGCAATCAATATTGTAAGCTTATTGCTGCTTTAAAAATAAAACTAGTGACGGCAATATATTGCAACTTTCACAACATCTAGGCTCTAAGCCAACCCTCAAGCCCTCCTTTCAATGTGGCAATCATTATTCCGTTCGAAATTAGAGAGTAGTGAAAGGCCTCATTAAGAAACATACACTCAAATGTACGTACGAGCGGTTATTTATGCCCGCATGCCATTCATTACCTCATTGCCACACAACACTGCTAAGGAGCCGCACACGCGTTCATTAGTTCACGCACACTAAAACGTAGCAGACTTTATGGCGCCCAACCATTTGGCGCTTTTGTAGAATAAAAATGAAAACTTTTCACATAAAATAAATTACTGCCAAAATAATAGTCAAAACGTTTAGCGCAGCAGCAGCAGCAGCTGCCAATACGAAATGGTGGTTAGTTGCTGGCCGCGTTGTGTTGAAAATTCGGCACTTGCTGTGTGTGTGCTGCGTATAAGTGTGGGTGTGAGTGTGAGTGTTGCGGCAGCGCGGTCATAAATAATAATTGCGCGCTTGAGGAAAAGTCAAAAATTTACACAGACCACCAAAAAGGGTTAAAGTGATGACTTCCGCTTCTTGGTGTAACTGCAGTAGAATTTCTCGTTGTTGCTGCCACAAGTTTGCAAACGCCAGCAGCTTTCAACATCCACAGCTTGAATGCGTACTTATTAATTTACTTTGACTTTGCGAAAATGTGTCAAAAATATGTTTCTAATTGTTGTTATTAGAAAGTTAAATAGGCGAGGAAATTCCTAAAATGGCTGACTGGGACCAGAAGCGAATTTTCTCAAATAGTATTACCGTTATAAGCGGCGCCTGCATCAGCATTTGACAAATCGTTTGCTTCAACACTTACTTACATACAGCGTTAATGAAATGATTTTAAATTATAACTAAATTCGAGCCATTAAAGAAGTTAAAATATGACGCCAACAAAGCATGAAAAGTTCCTTAGGCGCGCGCACAGGCATTAGCAGCGGAGAATTTTGCTTGAGCCGGAAGTTGGCAGGCAGCATTGAAGCATATTATGAATTTTTATAGACTGGCAAATCATTAACAACAGTAGCGACTTGTGATTTGTATTAAAAAGGGTGATGCACAAGTACAAAATAAAATAAAGAAAAAAAATTAAAAATGAAAGAAATAAAAAAAAAAAAAAAAATTTTTTTGGGAAGTTTTGTTAAAAGAAATGGCTCAAAATTTTGCGCGCTATGTACATGCAATTTTTGAAAAAATGAATGGCTAATGGAGTGTGCAATTTTCCCCAAAAAACTATACGGTTTCCACACGTCAGCCACCGTATTCGCCATATTTGGCTTCCTGCTCTTATTTCTTTTCAAACTTCTCGCGAATTTTTATTAATCGCATTAAGTTTTTGTGAGAGAAGAGCCATAATGAAAGTTTTCAGCGAATATACATTTTTTTTTCTGGAACCCTTTTGTACTAAAAAAAAACACCCAATATAAAGTACAGAACGAGGACAAAACGAAGTACCTCCTGCCTTGAAACAAACAGTCGGCGCACTCGCGTATCGGCACCCACGTCACTGTTGACAGTTATGATTTCGAGGTTGTAAAGGACTTCGTATACTTAGGAAACAGCATCAACACCAATAACAATGTCAGCCTGGAAATCCAACGTAGAATCTCTCTTGCCAACAAGTGCTACTTTGGACTGAGTAGGCAACTGAGCAGTAAAGTCCTCTCTCGACGAACAAAACTAACACTCTACAAGACTCTCATTATGCCCGTCCTAACGTATGGCGCAGAAGCTTGGACGATGACAACATCCGATGAAGCGACGCTTGGAGTGTTTGAGAGAAATATTCTGCGTAAGATTTTTGGACCTTTGCACGTTGGCAACGGCGAATATCGCAGGCAATGGAACGATGAGCTATATGCGCTTTAGGACGACATAAACATAGTGGAGCGAATAAAGATCCAGCGGCTACGTTGGCTGGGTGATGTCGTCCGAATGAATGCAAACGCTCCGGCTTTGAAAGTATTCGATGCGGTACCAGCTGGTGGTAGTAGAGGAAGAGGAAGGCCTCCTCTGCGTTGGAAAGATCAGATGGAGAAGGACTTGGCCTTACTTGGTGTGTCCAATTGGCGCCGGTTAGCACCAGAAAGAAACGACTGGCGCGCTTTGTTAAACTCCTCCAAAATCGAGTACGCGGTTATCGCGCCAATTAAGGGGGAGATAAAGTATCTCTTAGCAGAAACTTTTTGGGATTTTTGTCTTCTTCTTCTGTGCAAAAAATTTGAATATTATTTTAAGTCCAATACTTGCCAAATAAAGGTTCATAAAGGCCGACTACAAGATACACTAATGGTTTCTTCTTCTTAATTGGCGCGATATCCGCTTACGCGACACTAATGGGTTAAATTTTATAAATTTAGTGGGCACGTAAGCCAAGTTCCTTACGTAAAGCTTTGCACGTAGCCGATGGACAAGGGCAAACAACTTGAGAACGACAACAAATCTATATTTCGGCATCTTCTTCAACACTTCGCTCTGTGAATTTCGCAAACAGATTAATTTTTTTTCAAACGATTCATGATGACTTGCCAAACCTTGCGGTACCAACTTAAAAGAAATGTCAACATGGTTTGCCGTTATCAGCTGTCAAACCTTTGTTATCGATATCGATAGTTCTCATGCAGCTGATAAAACACCCGATATAAAGTTAGTCTTGGTACTCGTCTGCGTAGGCCACTACGTGTATCCTCCTTCCCTCTAGATTCTTCAACAATTGATTCATTGCCAGAATCCACAGTAGAAGAGAAAGTACACCGCCCTGAGGGGTGCCCCTCTTGACGGGTCTGCGTATCGTCGAGGGGCCCAACGTCGAAATTACGAACCTGCCTAGTAGCAACTGTTCCGTAAGTTTCACAAGGCCCTCGGCGACACCCTAATTGCGCTTGCTATGGCCTCCGGTAGGATGTTGTTGAAAGCGCTCTCTATGTCTAGGAATACCTGAGAATACTTTTTATTCTCTATTGACTTCTCTATCTCTGAAACTAGTGAATTTAATGCTGCCTCTGTGGATCTTCCTTTAGAGTATGCATGTTGTGATCTCGTGAGTAGCGATGGTGTCAAGTTTTCCTTTATTAAGACGTCTATTAATCGCTCTAACGTCTTTAAAAGAAATGAAGTCTTTAGGTTTCGTATGCGAGCTCCTACCAGCCTCTGGTATGAAAACCACCCTGACTTCCCTCCACCTTAGGCGGACGTAATTCAATAGTAATGTTGCTCTGAATATGGTTATCAGCCATCTCATAATGTTGCCCAATGTTTGTTGTAGCTACGCAGGGATTATCCCATCTGGTCCCGGTGTTTTATATGATTGGAAGTTCTCTGCAGCCCAAGTTATCTTGACTTCTGTGACAATGTTGAGGATGTCGGAACCTATTACCGTATCCGAAGTTGGGATATTGGCGGTTATCGCTTCCTCTAAACTACCTGGAAAGTGAGTATTTAGTAATAAGTCTAATGATTCTTCGCTGGATTCTGTCCAGCTGGAGTCTGGATTCTGAACATACCATATGGATTGAGCAGACTTGGTTAGGATTTTTCTCAGTCGAGATGCCTTTACCGTAGTCTCGATCTCCCCACAAAAATTTCTCCATGAATACCTTTTTGCTTTCCTTATTTCTTTCTTATATATTTTTAGTTTGTCTTAATAAAGGTCCCATTCGTTTTCGCTTTGGGAGAGTTTGGCTCTGTTGAATTGTTTCCTGCAATTCTTTTGTAGCTTTTTCAGCTCGGGTGACTACCAGTGTGCCTTGTTCTTCCCTCTATGCTTAGCTGCTGGACAAGACTTATGCAGGGCTTGGTTGCAGCAATAAGTCAGTCTATTGACTACGTTATCTAATGTCTCAATGCTAGAAGGGTTGAAAGGGGGATCCGTGGGCAAACGTTTTGCTAGTTCTTGAGAATATCTTAGCCAGTTTGTTTGCCTAGGGTTCCTGAATTTTAGTGCCTCCTCAGTAACATCTGTGAAAAAAATTTCAAAATTATTTTAAGTCCATTTCTGTCATAATTTTAGCTGTGTTTCGAGAAATCACCAATTTTTGTTGAATTCTCATTCTCGCACGACTGGTTTCTAATTTCCCAAAACTTGGTTGATAGTTTCTATGTAAAAAATGGCTTCCACGATATTTCCTTAAGGCTGTGGCTCATTTTCTTGATCATCCCGTTGGCATCGACTTTTATGAACACTAAACTAAATCTAACTAGTTAAAATTACAGCGCCAAGGCAGTCAATTCAACGATTGTCATCCCTTCTGTACAAGAGATCGTTTATATGATAGGACACGTAACATGTTGGATCCTATTGTTGAAGTTAGAGACCGTTCAAGTTAATATCTTCAATACCAGCGCATGAAATACATTCTGTCAAAAAAATACCGCGAATTCTTCATTTAAAAAGTGCGCGTTAGACCTACAAGTCTCTTAATTTTTTTGGTAGAATGTTGGTACAACTGTCCTCTGTAGTCTCGCAGAGTTTGTGCGTGATCTGTCAATTAGCTTGTTTTTGACATTCAGTTATATCAGTAAACCGCATATGTGCTCTGCGATTTTCGCTATGGATAAAAATATTGAATATATGTCTCAACGGGATTTGTGTTTTGAACGGGATTTCGTGTGCCGCATCATTGTTCAAAATGTTGAAGAAATTCTATGGCGAATGGGCTTTATCAAAAACACGGGTCTAGTCTACGAGTGGCATAAGGCTTTTGCAGAGGATCAAGAAGTCGTGGAAGATTTGCCCCGATCTGGCCGCCCATCAAGGTCTTCAACGGATGAAAACGTTAACGAAGTTAAGGAAATGGTTCTGGAAACCCATCCTTTAAGTTTGAGGGAGGTAGCTCGTGACCTTAGCGTGTGCCACGAATAAATTCGCAACATTTTACACCATCCATACATGAGACGCATGGCTGCTCAACTCGTTCCAAGAGAGTTGAATTTCTTTCAAAAAATTCATCGGAAGAAGGTGGCTGAAGACATGCTTGAGCGAGTGAATTCGAACCAAAGAATTATCCAGCGCATGATAACAGGTGCTGAGATGTGGATATATGAGTTTGACATACAAACCAGTCAACAGGCGGCTGAATGGCGCTATCCACATAAGCCAAAACCTAAAAAACCACGTCAAAGTCGGTCAAAAGTGTTAACTTCCTTGATTATCCTTGATAGGTCGTTTTCCATGATTATCATGGTGTTGTGCACTCGAAATCTCGGAATTCTTTCCAAATGGTTCTACGGTAGGTTAGGTTAGGTTGCAGCGGTTGTCCTGTGTGAGATGTCGCGTGGGGAGCTTTCCCTATTTCTTCTAAAACCAGTGTGTGCTTTTCAAACATTTTAGAATACCTCCTATTTCTGCAGAACTGAGATCTTCCAATTCGTCAAAAAATTGCCTGCCTAGAATACCAAATCTCGGTCTGGATAGAGCAGAACAATGGCACAGGAGGTGCAAGATTGTCTGTTCTTCTTCCTCATCAAGACAACTTCTACAGAAGTGATGTGCTTGCACACCCATCCTTTGGGCGTGCTTACCTATTAGACAATGTCCCGTTATGACTGTGCGTTTAGCATTGAGAGTCGGCCACAGTTGACGGACGATTTTGCAGGTGACTTCATTACGCCATCTTTCGTTTGCTTTCCTTACGAATTCTTCAAGGATGAGCAGCTTTGTAAGGGTATCCCTATGTCATTGTCTATGTACTCGTCGGTATACTTGGGGCCGAGTCTTACTAGTTCATCGGCTCTGCAGTTACCCTCAATGTCGCGATGGTTCTACGGTAAATAAAGAATATTATTTGGAAGTTATGCAACGTTTGAGAGAGAATGTGCGTAGGAAACGTCCCAATTTGTGAAAAGAAAACTCATGTATCTTGCACCATGATAACGCACCGTTTCACAAGGCTCATACTGACCACTTTTTTGACCAGAAACTCGACAAATATTATCGAACAACCACCGGACTGTGACTGTTTCCTTTTCCTTTTACTTTTCCCAAAACTTGAACTGCCGATCCGCGGACGCTGTATTGAGTCGATAGAGGTCATTAAGGAGAATTCGCTGAAGGTGCTGAAGAAGATCTCTTCTAATTCTCTTGAATTGCCGATCCGCGGACGCTGCTTTTAGTCGATAGAGGCCATTAAGGAGAATTCGCCGAAGGAGCTGAAGAAGATCTCTTCTAAGGCGTTTAAAAGGGGCTTTGATGACAGGATTAATCATTGGCGTATGTGGATTGCTTCGAATGGAGCCTATTTTGAAGGCGACAAAATACATTTTGATGATTAAACAATTTTTGTTGTGTTTTATTGAACAATTACCGGTACTTTTTTGGCAGAATGTTATCGAAGTGATATTTCTTGAAACCTCTGCATAAACGAAAAATGGGCCAGTGTTGCCTCAGATGCCACTCAAAAATCATCAACATCAATCATTACTTTGGGCTGAAGTTTTGGTTTCCCGACCTGCTCCGAATTTCCCTATAGCCAATTTCTCTATAGCCAGGTGCAGCAATTTCATTTGTTAACATACTGGCGGCGTTTAAAATGTGGCTCTAGCGAAACTTATCTTCAATAAATACGTAGTTTGGGAAACACTGCGCGTACACACTTCGGAAACAATAACATTGCACAAACCTAAATCGGCCCATTACATTGCATAGTTCACATTTTGAACGGTAGAAAGCTGCTTGTGCCAAAGCATTGCATGATTCAAAATTTACCGGTGTTTGACCACCCTGTATCATATTTACTACAGTTGGTATATATTTCATCAATATATTCATAATGAAGCTCATTGTTAATAAGCGCCCAAAGCAATTTTTTTTATAAATTCCTTTCAGAAGGGGAGGCAGAATTATTTATTAAAATCCAAACGTGTTTCCATATTCAGTTAAACTCTTGCGCGGAATGTTGTAAGAAATACACTCATTTTTTATTTGATTTTAAGAATTTGATTTTGTCGCCTTCAAAGTACTCTTTCCTCGATGCCAATATTTGCTATTTCCATTATTTAAAATATTTTTATGTTCGCTTTCCTGTATCGACTTCGATGCTATGAGCGAAATTTGTTTTATTGCTTTGGTAGTCTCAAGGCGGGTACAACGGAGCGATGTTTGTAGTGTTGCCAGGAGAATGGAAATTACACGGTGCGAGATCTAGTGAATGTAAAGGAATCGAATTTTATTTTATTTTATAAAGGTAGGAATTTTCTACACTACTGACATCTAGTCGTCACTTTTCAAAGACGTAGGTACTAGTAAATGATATTTGTTTTTCCATCTAAACTCCTTTTCAATATAAATTCTATTTGCTCGCATGTGAGAAGGTGCATGGTCATCGTGCATTTCGAATGCTCTCAAGAAAATACCCCAAAAGGCAGCTTTGCTTGCCCGTTAATCATTGTCCAGTGAGTTCGTAATACGAATTTGCATTCTGTTTTTTCGCTAGGTCGCCACATCTGTGTTTAAAACTCCTACTAAAATTTTGCCGCCATTGATTGACAATTGTAGAAGTGACGCAGTCTTGAGTAAATTTAAATGAATTTGAATTTACAAAGACGAGTTTACATTCAATTTTGCGCTTAAAATCGATTCAATAGTGCGATAACCTTAGAAATGTTGGGAAACTGTTCCGATAATGATACTCTAAAGAAAACAGCCGCTTACGAGTAGCATGAAGAGATGGCTCGAAAACAGAGTGTGAATCCATCGATGGACAAAACTGGTGTTACCTGAAGCAGAGGGGACTGTAGGCGGCTGGTTGAACTGATTATGGGCAAAGCACATGAAAAAGGTGGACATCTCAGACAGTGTACTCTGCCCAGCTTGTGGGGAGGAGGATGAGACGGCGGACCACTTTCTGTGCGCCTGCCTAGTTTTCGCTCAAATCAGGCTTGAGGTCTATGCCACTGATGTGTTAGAAGCGACCATCTCGGCTCTTTGGCACCAAAAGATTTACTCCGATTTCTTCGGAGGTTAGGTAGATTTAAAGAAAATTAAATAGAGAGCCCGAGTGCAGTACAATGGACTTAATTGTGTCTGAGTGCTGTACTTGCTTGTCTGTCCCGACGAAAAAAAAGAGTCCATCGAGCATGATGAACGGAGTGGCAGCCCGTTGACATCGGAAACTGTTGAAAACATCAATAAAGTGAAAGAAAAGTTCATCAATAATCGCAAATGAACCACCACAGAGCTGACAGAGGACTTGGGCATTGCTTATGGATCCGTGCAGGACGTTCTAGTTAATGACTTTAATGCAAAAGAGAACTGCGTTGATATCGTAAACGCAATATTTCCAAGGCTTAATCTGATACAAGAGAGGCACAGCAGATCAGGCCAACCCAGTTCAATACCAGGTTTAGCATTGGATGAGGCATAGTGGAGAGTAGAGGGAATAAAAAATACTGAGGTCGAAGTGCAAACCTCTATTTTGGCATCAACTTCCATCAGAAGGAATTTTTCCAGAAATATGGAAACAACAAAAACTTGTACTAATCAGTAAGGGAAGGAGAGGCCCAACATTAGCGTCCGCATATAGACCGCTATGTAGGCTGGATAGCGCAGGAAAACTCTTTGAGAAACTGATAAAGCGTGGGCTTAGCGAAGCCGTAGAGAACGGTGGCGGCCTGTCTGACAGGTAGCATGGTTTAAGAAGTGGCAGATCTACCTTAGAAGCCATCCAAGATGTAATAGCTAGCGTAGAACATGCCTAGGCAGGTAATCGATACTCCAAACGCTTAGTATCACTAGCCACACTGGGTATTAGAAATGCTTTCAACAGTTTAAGTTAGGATGACATAATTGAAGCCTTAAAGGTAAAATTCAAGATACCGAATAATCTATTCAAGATGCTGCCAAAGTAAGCGGCATGTTAAGTAAGCTCATGACAAACCTGGGAGGTCCAACACAGAACAAGCGAAAACTTTTAAAGGACACGGCGAACTCGATTCTTTTACCCATACGGATGCGAAATATGGGCAGATTCGCTAAGGGTGCAATGCCGGCGTAAAATTCTGCAATCTGCACCTGCGCTCTCAGAGTGGCTTCGTCATACAGAACAGTATCTGAAGCAGCGGTTTTAGTTATCAGCGGAACCATCCCTATTCTAGCAGAAGAGCGCAAATGAAGATGGGAGGCAAAAAACACAGAAATCCCAGTACCATGCTGCTCCGACATTAGAATTCAAACGCTCATACTTTGCCAGGCAAGATGGAACTCTGAACGGTACGGTAGATGGGCAGCGTGACTAATACCCGATCTAAAAAGGTGGGTAGAAAGAAAGCACGGTGAGGTTAACTATTACCTCACACAGTTTTTGTCCGGACATGGGACCTTTCGCAAGTATTTGTGGCGAATGGGAAAAGTGGGCCTACCGAACTGCATATATGGGGATACTGCGTATGATGATGCGGAGCACATCTTCTTTAAATGCGAGAGGTGGAACATAGAGAGAACAGGTCTGAAACGAGCTATTGGTGTATTTGCACCTGAAGAAATGATCGAGAAAATAATGATAGACGAAGAAAAAAACGGAAAACCGAAAAAACGGAATGCCGTCGCAAACTTCGTGGAGGATATTATCCGAAAAAAGAAGCGTGAAATGCAAAGTAATGCTGAAGAACACTGAGCATAGGCGCGACCCTGGGCGCAGGGTGAGTAAGTAAGTGTCCTACTGAGGACGCCGTCTTGGCCCTCTACCTCGAAGCAATGCGGAAGCAGTCTCTGGACGGAGGGAGAAATCCAAGAGAAGAGGAGGGATATATGGGACTATATGGAGCGAAGGCATTTTTGAAACCTCCATCATCAAGCCATCTCAAATTATAAAAGTCCTTTGGATTTAAAAAAGTTTGATGACATGATTTATTTTTCCCTATTTTCAACGCCTAGAAAATGTTGCTTATTGCATAAATAAACTTTGAATATATTGAAAATGCAAAAATAATTTCACATTTAATTTTACACCAACCCGCTTCATGCCGCAAATTTTTGACCTCCCGCTTACATAAAAAAATATTTAATATGCAGGCTTCACTTTAATTTCACAACAATGTCGCCAAATTGTTGAAGCGTTGGCTGTTTAAAATATTTAATGATAATATTTAAATCCATTCATGCGCCACACAAAAGTGTAGCTCGCCTTGCAGCCAAACACACTCACAGCCTTGCACTTGCAACACCTTTTTAGCCTGAGTCCATTTGATTCATTTTAATTTTTTGTTTTTGTTTTTGCTTTTTTCCGTTTTGCCTCACTACATTTGTTTCGTGCATTTGTTGTTGTTATTGCGCATAACTGTCGAGTGTTTGAAACGCCCGCCGCTGATTATGATTTTCCATTTGCACAAAATTAAAATTTCCTTTCACAAAAATCACAGAAAAGTAGCAAAACAACAAGGAAAAAATAACAAAAAACAAGAAAAAAAAAGAAAAAATACAAATAGGCAAAAATGTAATGGTAGATGCAAATATGCATGAGTGGACAAACAAAGAAAAAGGGACAAAATATGCACATCACACAGCTTATGGGAATAGAGAGAGAGAGAGAGAGAGGGGAGAGAGTGTGGGTGAGAGAGATAGTGCAGCGGGAGCGAGTGGAGAGGAGTATTTGCTAGAGTGGGAAGCTGATGCAAGCGGTAGACGGGAGGGAGTGTGGGAAATCTGTGAAAACTTTTCATCAAAAATCACCAACGGCTACAACGGCGACGGACGACAGAGCGCCTGATGGTTGGCGTTAGCGGCTTGGTATATGTAGCTAGCGTGGGTAGGAATGGTAGCATGAACACTTCGAATGAGTATGCATATGTATGTGTGTGTGTGTGTTTGTGTATTCCAGCATGGGCAGCGCGACAAATCAAAGGCTCACATTACACATTTTTATTTTATGCCTATTTTATACTTTATTCATTTCTATTGTCGGATTTGTTTGTTGATTGCACAATGCTACGCTATTGTTGTTGCTGTTGTTTTTGTTGTTGATAATACACTACAATGCTGTTGCTACTGTCATCGTTGCTGTCATAGCTGTGGTTGTGTGGCTGTCGCTGTTGCAACTGTTGTTGCTGCTGCTACTATTGGGAGATATGGTTACAGTTGTGTGGTGACATGAAAAACACATTTGTAATCTGATGTCAGGATGTTCGTTGGGCGAGTGGCCAGTAAAATTTTCTGTGTGGCAGAATTGTAGTTTGTGTTGTTGCAGCCAGCAGTGCTGTAGGGCTGACAACGAATGTGCACAGTGTCTTTTATTCACATTTATTTATTAAAGAGAATTTTAATAGAAAATTCCTTTAACCTTCCTACGGTCTTCGGGTCATTTTTGACCCATTTCAGGAAAAAAATTAAGTTTTTTCAAGAACTAAATTTTTTCAGGACTTGATGTTTCGTGACTTTTTCTAATTTATTATATTTTATATAATAAGCGTAAAATTAAAAAAATAAAAATGTAGGCTCTGTCGCGTAGAAATTTTTTTACATCTACGACCCTTGGGTCAAATTTGACCCAACGTATAAATCAGAATTAATTTAATTTGAATTTAATTTATTTGCTAATTGCAAATTTTCGGCTCAGCGGTTGCATTGTATTATTTAGTCTGCTTTTATTGAGTTCACAGTAAACATAAATTTAAAAGCACGTGCTTTGTATCGTTATTCGACTATTTATTTCGTAACGATGAGTGATAGTGAATTCTCTTTGGCCGCGTTTTCGGATGATGAGGAATCATGTTCTGAATTCGAAGATCATGTTGAGGTTGCAAATTCTTCCGACAGTGATTTTAGTGATGACGAAAATTCTCTTGTGCCTTCTGAAATGATGTCGTCAAAAAATGGTCAAATAAACTTTTCAAAAACCCCTCTTGTAACAACTGCCGGAAGAGCATCAATCTTCGCTTTTACCGAACAAACAACTCTTGTTTCGTACATACCTAAGAAGAATAGACCTGTGATTCAAAAATTAGTAATCGTCGGGATAAAAAGCCAGAAATATACTGGACTACAATAAATGTAAAGGTGGTGTAGACACATTGGACAAAGCTGTAAGCGGTTACACTTGCAAACGAATGACAAAACGGTGGCCTCAGATAGTGTTTAGTAACATAATCGACATTTCAGCTTATAACGCTTTCGTTTTATTCAAATCCGCCAACGACAAAGCGCCGTTTTTACTTGGAAAACCTTGGTATGCAGCTCGTAACACCCTATATAAAAAAGCGACAAACTTTACCACGAGCACATTTTTCACTTGAAATTACCAAAAAAATACGAAAGGATTCTCAACTGGATGCACAACCATCATCATCAGGTCAATTTGGAAACACGTCGGAAAAGAAAATAACTAAAAGAAGTCGATGTCAACTATGCCCAAAAACTGATAACAAAACAGGATTAGTTTGCGACATTTGTAATAAATATATATGTAAACAACATTCTAAAACTATTACTTTGTGTACAAACTGTCTGAAATAATTTATTTCTTTTTTCTTTCATTATTAAATACACTTTTTATTTAAAGTTTTCGTTATTCATGAATATCTTTTTGTTATTGAATAAACGTTTTTGTTAAAGTTTGCATTATTCACATAAAAATAAAAGAAAAATTTTCATAAATATATTAATAAAAAAATATGACAATGGAATAAATATATTTGGATTTTCATTTTTATTTAAGATACCCATTTAATGGAAAAAAACCTAACAGTAAAAATAATCAAAAACCAAGTATAAAGCTTGAAAATATAGTCTTGGGTCAAATTTGACCCGAAGTCCGTCCGCGTCAGTTAATTTGAAGACCGTAGGAAGGTTAAGTGAACGTCCCATTGTGCTGCCTAAGGGGATCCGTGTACTTGAAGACTAATGAGCGATTGAAAGTCAGTTGATCCAAGAACTCGCTAATTTTGCTGGAAATTCTGAATTCTGAAGGACCTATCCAGGACGTATGATACCACATCGATTCAGGTATTTTGTACATTGTAAATGAATTAAATGAAACTGTAAAACCTTCACTATTCCTCCGGATACCTCCAAAAACTGAATAAGAGTTGGACTATCTTAAGTGATTGAAACTTGTTTTTTTTTTTTTTTTTTTTTCTTTCGTTTATTTGCAATTTATTTTTAAAATAATAAGCAAATTATCTAACTATTAACAATTTGACTTATATTATTGAGCTCCATTGAGGTCAATAATAATATATATGTATACTACGATTAATGTACACTTATATTCGGACTTATGTGTTAGATTTTAATACATTTTAATATTAAATTTATTTATTAGGTTCTGAATGGAATGTCTAATACATGATGTCTTTTAAGTCTATTAATTTCATTAGTTTCATCAAGTAATGCAATTGCTAGCGGGTTATCGTGATAACTTAATCTCTGTAAATATTTTGTGGTAATTTTTTTAATTTCATCTTTTATAAAGGGAATTTTTAGATCAGTATGTATGGCTTTATTTGTGACGAACCAGGGTGCACTTGTGATAAGCCTTAAAGTTTTTGACTGATATCTTTGCAGAATTTCTATGTTAGAATTGCAAGCAGTTCCCCACAGTTGTACTGCGTAGGTCCATACTGGCTTTAGTATAGCCTTATATATTAATATTTTGTTATTTAGATTAAGTGTTGATTTTGGTCCTAGTAGCCAGTAAAGTTTGTTTGTTTTTATCTTTAACTGGGTTTTTTTTGCTTGAATATGGCATTTCCAGGTTAGCCGTTTGTCCAAATGTATGCCAAGGTATTTGACCGTATCATGTTTGGGAATTATATTACCATTTAGATAGAGTGAAGGGCATTCTTTCCGTCTCAATGAAAACAAAACATGCACAGATTTGTTTGTGTTAACTTTTAATTTCCATCGGTCCAGCCACGTCTGTATCTCGTTTAGTTCTATCTGAACTAGATTGGTTGCATCAATTGGGGACGGACTTGAAGCTAGTATGGCGGTGTCATCAGCGTATGTAGCCATTAGGACATTTTCGGTTTCGGGTATGTCAGATGTAAAAATCGTATAAAGTATAGGACCGAGTACGCTACCCTGTGGTACTCCAGCTTTTATGTATCTAATATCAGTTATTTCTTCATTTACCTTAACGTAAAGTGATCTTTCGGTGAGGTAAGACTTTAGTGTTAGATAAAATGGTGCAGGAAGTATTTTTTTAAATTTATATAACAGGCCTTGATGCCATACTTTGTCGAATGCCTTTTGTACATCCAAAAATACGGCTGAACAATATTCCCTTCGTTCAAAGGAGTCGGTTATGAAATTAACAACACGGTGACATTGTTCAGGTGTACCATGGTATCGGCGAAAACCAAATTGATGTTCGGGTATGACCTTATTTTCTTTCAGTATTGGGAATACTCTGCGCAAAAATAGTCTTTCGAATATTTTGGAGAATATTGTCAATAAGCTGATTGGTCTGTAAGAGGATATTTGATTTTCAGGTTTTGCCGGTTTAAGGACCATAACTATTTCGGCGCACTTCCACTGTGTAGGAAAATAGTTTAATCTTAATATTGAGTTATATAACAGAGTTAAGAACATAACTCCTTTTTTCGGCAAACACTTGGCTACTTTGGCGTCAATTTTATCATATCCAGGAGATTTGTTGTTACACAGGTTTTTAATTTCAGAGCGAATTTCATTCGGTGTAATATGTTTGATCGGTAGAGATAGTTGACATGGGGTATCGAGAAATGCTAACACATCATCATCGTTGTTGCTTTGGTTTATAAGCGGAGAAAACATTGCCTCTAAATATCTAGCATATGCATAAGCCTTACTCTTGTCTGTCCTACACCAAACGTTGCCACAATCTTTTATAGGCGCATTTCTCTTTTTGGGATGTTTGAGATATTTTGTAGCATTCCAAATCTTATGATCATCAACATTTCTATCGTTTAGGCTGTGTATATAATCTGATACTGATTTATTTCTAAATTCGTTTAGTTTTTCTTTGACTTCAGTTGTTGCTTTATTTAGAGCAGTTTTGTCTCTTGGATTCCTAGTAGTTTGCCATTTTTTTCGAAGGCGTCTCTTATGCTTAATTAATGCTCTTATCTCTCCACATACATGTATACGACTACGATATTTGATCTCATTACCTTTTTGGGGAGTAGAAAAAAAGGCCGCTTCGTGGATTTTATTTGTGAAATATTCGACTGCATTATCTAGCTCAATTGTTGTTTTAATTGAAATATTAAGTTCCAAATTTTGGGTTAGCCAATCTTGAAAAATTTTTATTTGACTCTTACTAGTTAATGTTTTGTATTTCTGTTGCCGTAGGCTAGTTAGAGTGTCGTAACTGATAATGACTGGAGAGTGATCTGAGCTGATTTCTTCAGAACTGACAACTTCCAGTAATTGGGCTGGGATACCATTGTATACAGCAAAATCTAATAAATCCGGAATTTTCGATGGATCACTCGGCCAGTAGGTAGGCTCCCCCGTCGACAACGTTTTAAAATTATTTTTAACAATACATTTATAAAGCTCTCTTCCTTTTGGGTTAGCAGTACGTGAGCCCCACCATGTATGTTTGGCGTTGTAGTCGCCCCCTACCAGAAATCTTGTACCAAGAGTATTGAAAAAAGTGTCGTATTCAGGTGTTGTAATGCTATGCCTGGGAGGCGAATACAGTGCATAAATGTGTATGTCAATATTATTGCATTTTATTTTAATCCCAGCGGCTTGTATTGAATTTGTTTTGGTTGGCTCTAGTACATCATACTTTATGTTTGACTTTACTAATACAGCACAACCAGCATGAGCCCTGTTACTAGGATGGTTAGTGGCAACAATATCATAATTTTTTATATTAAAATAAGTTCTACTTGTAAAATGTGTCTCTGAAACTAGCAAGATGTCAATAAAATTATCATTTAAAAATACTTCAGTTTCCTGTGTGTGACGGGATAAGCCATTGGCATTCCATATTGCTATTCTGAGATCTATTTGCATAGTTTCTCAATAAGTAAAGACATCATATTAAGTAAAGTGTTTGTTAGTTCAATTTGCTTCGATAATAATCGCTCTATATTGTCCATTTGTGTATTTCCATTATTGTTTGTGCTTCTACCTTTCAAAATGTTAGAATATGACTCTTTGTTGTTGTTATTGTCACCTGTAACATTGCTAGTGTTTTGCTTATTTGTGTTTACACTCTCTTTCGTATGACTGGAAGCTGTCGGTTTATTTCTAGTTAGCTGCTGATAAACTATGCATCCTTTGATTGAAACTTTGACACACACTTTTCCAGCAATGAATCACCCAATATATAAATCAACAAACGAACACAAAGATCTGATTCTGATATTGAAGACGTAATCACGGAAACTAGGATAACCTGGGCAGTGAACACCTTTAAACCACTTAAATCACCGGGTCCAGATGGATTATTCCCGGCCCAAATACAACATTCGTCAGACTATATTATGGAGTGGGTAATGGCTATATTCAATACTGCTCTGAAACTTGAAAGAGTTCCATCAGTATGGAAAGAAGTAAAAGTGGTCTTTATTCCCATGGCAGGAAAAAGTTCACACACAACACCCAAGGAGTTGAGGCCAATTAGCCTCTCCTCCTTATTGCTAAAAACATTAGAACGAATAATAGAAGAGCATATTAAGGCTAACATCAGCCCTAACAAGCTTAGTATCTCACAACATGCGTACTGTAAAGGGAAATCTACAGAAACTGCGCTTAACTCACTTCTTACAGAAATCGAGAAGTCAATTTATAATAAGGAATACACACTGGTAGCCTTCCTGGATTTCGAGGGCGCGTTCAACAACATCCTACCGAATACCATAATAAAGGCACTGACTGATTTTGCGATCTCCGGGGCTCTGGTTGAGTTCATCAAAAACATGCTCATGAGCCGATTTGTGATCGCAGCCCTAGAAGCCACGAAGATAAGGGAATCAGTACAGGAACACCTCAAGGCGGTGTGCTGTCCCCTCTCCTCTGGGTGCTGGAAATAACTACTTGCTAAAGAGCCTATAAGAGAGAGGACAACACGTCGTAGCTTATGCGGATGATGTTGCAATGGTTGTAAGAGGGAAATTTTCCAAAACACTTTGTAAAATCATGCAAGAGTTACTAAACATGGTTGAAAACTGGTCAAAAGCAAATGGGCTAAGCGTTAACCCCAATAAAACTGAACTCATCCTATTTACCAGGAAACATAGAACTCCAAAAATAACTCCTCCGACTCTATGTGAAATGGCACTTTCATTTAGCGATGAGGCCCGCTACTTAGGTCTAATACTAGACAGAGAACTAAGATGGAAGTCAAATGTTGAAGATAGAGTAAAAAGATCAACAATAGCACTATACTCTTGTAAGCAACTAATCGTATATTGGCTATACACAGCAATTGTAAGTCCAATCCTAACATACGGTATACTAGTATGGTGGCTTTAGCTAAGTTATATATCAAAAAATCCATGGTTCATGTACAAAGAACGGTCAGTCTTTGCACCTGCGGGGCACTGAGGACCACACCCACAGAGCCACTAAACATTATGATTAACCTATTACCAATAGAGTATTTCGGCAAGCAAACAGCTGCCAAGGCTGCTCTCTGATTAGGAGAAATCGGACTACTCAGAACAAACCAGAGAGGACACTTTTCAATTTTAGAACAATTCCCCTGCATTCCCAGCACAACGGATTTCTGTAAGACCAAGGACATCAATTTAGATAAATCCTTCGTCACAGTATTTCCTTCCAAAGAGGAATAGGATAATGGGATTATTGTTAAGGAAAATAATATAAATATCTATACAGATGGAGGGGTCTACTCCGACAAACTCGGAGTTAGCCAATCATTTCGCCAACCTGATCAATGCAGTGTGTTGGAAGTCACTGCCATAAAAGAGGGACTTACTGTAATAATAACAAGAGTATTATCCACAAATGAAGTCTTCATCTACTCGGACAGTCAAGCGGCAATAAAAGCGCTAGAATTTAAAACACACTCGTCAACAAACAGTCATAGAATATTTTAAACTTTTAAATGACGTACCAAGATACCACAAAGTACCCCTCATTTGAGTGCCAGGCCACAGGAATATAGCAGGGAACTGCAAGGCAGAGCTTGCTCGAACCGGTACAACGTTCGACCTCCAAGTGGATAAGACGCTGATACCTATGATACCTATAGCCACTTGTAAACTACTTTTAGATAGGGAAACCATCAACAAGGTAAATACAAGTTGGCAAAACCTCTCAACATGCCAACTAAACAGACAGACATGGCCGAAATGGAACAGCGGTCGATCAAAAAGCTTGTCACGATTTAACAGAGGAACTATAAGAAAAATGATAGGGGTTTTAACTGGTCATTGTCTAATAGGCAGCCACGCTAGAAAGTTTGGACTCTCGTACTTCGATTTTTGTAGAAGCTGTCTAAATACAGAAGAAGCGCAAACAGTCAGACACATTTTATGTGAGTGTGAAAGCTTAGCGACAAGGAGTCTCCGCACTCTTGACATGGCATTTTTAACTGATTTAGCGGACATAGCTCATCTAAAACTAACGAAGCTTTGCTGTTTATTAATCCTACCGGATGGTTTGAAAATGATTCCATAAGGTAAGGACAAGTTCCAGTGGTATCACAATGGGCCAACGAAAGGTCTAAGTGTGTCATTGCGACAGCCATCCCACCTACCTACTTACCTAATACTTTCGGCTCTTTTTAACATTTAAAACATTTTTTATTTTAATTTTTTTAGCATAAAATATACTTTTACAACAAAATTCTTTCAGAAAAAAATATATACTTCCATATTTCAGTTTTGGGAAAAATACTTTGGAAAAAAACTTTTTTGTTATTTTAGTTCAGGTTTCATTAGAAGGACATATCTCCTTTCTAAAAAATTGTTGGGGAGAAAACTTAAATTTCTTTTTCAAGATTTCCGGGGAAATTTTTTTTGTATTTTTTGGTATAAGTTATTATAAAATAAAGTATCTTCGGTTCTTTTATGTATAAATATTTTTTAATTTTTTTAGATAAAATATAGGTTTTATAAAAATATATTAAAAAAAATTATAATATTTTGTTCAGAATTCGTGGCAAAATTTTCTTTTTTTCTATTTGCTATAAATAATTTAATATCTTTTTCATCGACTCCTTTTAACACTTTTTGAATGTTTTTGTTTTGATGTTTAACGATAAAATATAATTTTCCTAAAAATTATTAAAAAAAATTATAATTTTTTGTTCAAAATTCGAGGGACATATTTTTTGAAAAATTTGATGTATAATATATTACTTTAAAGTTCTTTTTAACATTTCCAGAAAAAAATGTAGTTAATATTTTGTTTTCTAATTTTTGGTGAAACATTTTTTGACATTTAGGTATAGATTTTTGCTAAGTGAAATATCTTAAATTTTTTTCAGCGTTTTTATACATATCTTTTAATATTTTAGGATAAAATATACTTTTACATAAATTCTATTAGTTAAAAAATTTGTTGCTGTTTGTTATTTTGGTATAGATTTTTGTAAAGTGAAACACCTTCATTCTTTTTAAAATCTTCAAAAACAAAAAATAATATTTTTTTGATATGAAAACATTTTATTTTATATTATTTATTGTTAACACTTTTTGGCATTTTGGTAAATGTTTTTAAGAGAAAAATATTCGGTTTTTTCCAATACTTTTTTAATTGTTTACGACAAATTGCACTTTTTAATCCAATTCTTTTGGAAAATATTATAAATTTTTTTGTAAAATGACATACCGATTAATAGTTAATTTTTGTTGAAATTTTTTTTACAGATTTTTTTAAATTGAAGAATTAGTTTCTTTTAATTTTTCTTAAATTTTTGTTGAAATTTTTTTGTAGATTTTTTAGAATGAAATTCTTTTGGTTCTTTCTAATGTTTTGAAAGAAACAACTATAGCTTTTTATTAAAAATCATTTTTTTCCGTTTTGGTATAGAGTTTTAGAGGAAACATCTTTAGTTCTTTTTAACACTTTTTAATTTTGTGTTTTAATTTTTAGGATATATTATATTTTTTAAAAAATTCTTTTGGAAAAAATTAAAATTTTTTGTTGAAAAGTTTGTGTTTTTAATTGAAACTCTTCTTCTTAATATCATAAAAAGAATACAATTTTTTTTTTATAATTTTGATAAAAAAATTTTATTATTTATTACCTCAGAGTGAAGACCTCCGCCAACTTGTTCATTTAGCTGGGAACGATCAGAATATCCCATTGTCCAAATCTTCTCTCTTTGGAAAAGTTATGGTAAATGATGTGTTTACATGCAGCTCTACTGAGTTACAAAAGTCTGTAGTTTGATGTAAGAAGGGATATTCATCTAGTACGCTTGCGTGACCCCTCTTGTTAGTGGCTAGGTTAGAAGATTCTCTTAACCTGAGTGTCAATTTCACCGCCAGCTGTTCGCTGTAGGCCTCAAACGGTAATAAATGCAGCATGACGTTCATCGCTGCCGTGGGCGTAGTCTTTAGTGCCCCGCTTATGCAGAGACTGGCACCCCTTTGAATACTTTCTAGGTATTTTACTGTTGTTCTTTTCTCGAGTGTTGGCCACCAGACTAAGACACTGTATGTCATGATAGGCCGTACCACTGCTGTATATAGCCAGTGTAATATTTTTAGGGTTAGGCCACATTTTGCTCCCACAATTCTTTTCTATGTATAGAAGGCTGTGGCTGCTTTTTTTACTCTATCGTTGATCGTATGTTTCCACGAAAGCTTCCTATCTAATACTAGTCCTAGGTAGCTTTCTTCTTCCCCAATTGACAGTGTGATTTCCTTAACGGTGGGGTGGTTTAGAATAGGTATCCTGTGTGAAAGCTGTTTTAAAAGTGTGTTAGGATTTTGCAGTGGCGAAAATGCAGCGATCGTTGGAGCAACGTTACTCGATCAAATCATCCACAAGGAGTTTGTACCTCCAGGAAGCAGGAACGCGGCATTTTACAAAGAAGTGCTCCTTCGGCTGAAAAACCGCGTCACCCGGGTTCGGTCCGACCTCGTCAAGAATTGGACCCTTCATCACGACAATGCGTCGGCGCACACCGCCTTCCTCTGCACCTCTGCATTGGCCAAGATGGGGTTTCCGGTGCTTCCCTACCCTTTCTACAGCCCAGACCTGTCCCCTCCGGACTTCTTCTTGTTCCCGAGCCTGAAAGAAAGCCGAAGGGGAGGCGTTTCGACTCCATTGAGGCGATCCAAAAAACTGTGACAGCCGAATTGAACGCGATTCCGGCGGATGAGTTTAAAAAATGTGGAGTGGAAGGACCACTACCAGCGACCTTTGGTATAGAGAATCCTGTAACTTCTAGACTTTTTACTTTCTACGCAAAAAAGTAAATGTCCACGATGTTTGTAAAGTTGCTGCCAGCGGTCAGCTGTCAGAAGCGCTCAGTGCCTAGCCTCACACGTGCCGCTGCGAAGAAAAAAGTTACTGCCCACCGTGTGCGTAATTTTATACTTTTTTGTTGTACTCACATACTACGTGCATACATACACGCATGCCTAGAAATATCCATATGTACACAGAACCGGCAGCACAAAAGCCATATGCACTGCACTCATGACGCTTTAAAAATGCAATTTTTTCCCAACCTCTTCTATTTATTTGCGATTTCCGTTTCAATGCCTTCCTAGGCAGTTCTTTTGTTGATGCAGCAAAAAAAAATCTATTTTAATATTTTCACTGCCGCTTCACAGCTTTCAAGTTGATTCAAAAAAAAAAAAAAAAAATTATAATAAAAATGTAATGGAAAATTAAAAAAAAGTGTAACGCTTTGCTTTTTGTTCTACAAAAACTCATACTATGGTTCATAAGCCACCCCTCCACCGCCCACTGCTGTCTTACTTACAACTCGACTGTCAAGTTATTGAGGCGGCTCGTTATGCGGTCCAACTGTCCGTTGTTTTGTTGGTTGGTTTGCGGCAATTGCAATTGTGGTGCTGGTTGGCATTGTTGTTGCTGTTGACGTGGCTTTTACTATTTGCTAGTACTACGCGTATGATTACATTGTAACTCTTACAAATTGTCATGACTGCTGCAGTTGTTGTTGCTGTTGCTACTGATTTTGCCTAGACAGTTTGTCTTCAGTTTGCGTTTGTGGCCACAAATTGCACCACAACTGAATACCTTCCCTCCCACAAGCAACCTGCTGTTATGCAGCAAAACCTGCTTATTCTACCAACTGCTGCCAACCGTACTGGTTTTGAACTACTTACCTTACTGCTAGTTTGCTTTGTCGCTGTGACTGATAGTGCGGCGTCAATTTTTTTTGCATGCTAGAAACTATTATTTTTGGTATGGCGTTGTTCCACGAAACGTAATTTCTTAGGCTTTACATTGCCTTATAAGACAATAATAGTGCCAATGATCACCTATGCCTCTCTGGTATAGTGGCCAAAGGTAGACCAAACTAAGACTCAGGTAACACTTAACAAGGTGTGCAGAATAACCCGTCCATGACCTGTAACGTGAGCAATGCGAACCTGCCCCACAGCGGCGTTCGGAATGGTCACTGGACTCATTCTAAGGCTTCCTAATCTATTTCATCTCGAAGAAGGCAATCTTACAGGACATGTAAGAGTTCTGGGTTCAATCCTGAATTCTCCGACATTCCACGATAAGATGGAAAGGAAACTAGAATTCTCCCAGAAAGTCAAAGTGGTCATTACTGACCGCTCAGCATGGAGAAACAATGAAATACCCTTAAAACAGGGCGCACAGGTGTGGTTAACTGATGGGCCCAAAATGGAAGACGCTAGTGCCGAGGCTGGAATTGGCGGACCACATTTCAAAAAAGCAATTACAATGGGGAAACCCACTTCCATTTCCCAGGCGGAGGTCCACGCCTTAGAGCTGTGTGCCAGAGAATTTCTACGGAGAGGCACGCGCTGTGCCAATATTAACATTATCTCTGACAGTCAAGCAGCTCTAAAATCGCTGGGTAGCTTCTCATTCCAATCAAGGTTGCTTTGGGAAAGTTTTAAAGTCCTCGACACGCTAGCATCAAGAAATTTTGTTACCTTGATGTGTGTTCCGAGACATGAGGGTCACGAAGGGGATAAAATTGCGGGCACTTTAACGAAAAAGGGGGCAAACACTCTCTTCATAGGTCCTGAACCTTTCCACGGGGTAAATAACAGCTTCAAAAGTGCCTTTCTGTGTGAGCCGGAACAACGAGGCCTAATCGACTACTGGAGAGCCCAATCGGGCATGCAGCAGTCGAAAATACTCATAGACCCAGAACATTAAAAAGATAGGTGCGATTGAAAACGATTCCTGTAGACTCTGCAAACACGCATAAGAAATAGCAGAACACGTTCTATGCGACTGCCCAGCATTGGCACCACGCAGACTAAATTACCTGGGAAATGGCTCTATAGATCCAAACCTCCTGGTAGAAATTAAGCCTACAGCACTTTTAGGATTTATTAACAGCCTAAAACTGTTTGAGTAGGCTACATGGCTGCACAATAGATCTCTTCAGGTCACAGTGCACAAACAGCCAATCAATAATAATAATACATAAGAATTATGTCGGTTCACGAACTAATCCCTAATAATACAGAAAATCACCAGTTTTGGATGAGTTGCAAAAGTAAGCAAGAAATGATAAATGAGAGATTCAGAAATTTTTTTAAATTTTTTTTTCTGAACTAACACATGATATGAAACCACTTTCTTATCTATAAAGTTTTAATTTATGTCCATGATAACGAGGTAATCTCTTGCTTTCACTTCTTGAAGACTAAGGTTTTTGAGCCGTACTTAAAACACAGTCCTATTTATTTGAAGCAAATACCTAAGACACCTTGACATACCAAACGACTTAGGCACCTAAAGAATCTAAAAATCAAATTTTGTAACCTCTTTCAAAGGTCTGCTGACCCAGCGCTTTACTTTAAAGTTCAGTGCCATTTAATGGAAATTATCTGTTTGACAACTTCTTATACAGAAATTACATCTTGAATTTCGAAAACAATATTATTGCGAACTCGAAGTTCTTTTGGCAATTCATCAATTCAAAAAAGTTTTGGTCGACGGTGCCAAACAATGTTTGCCGATAATAGTAAATATGCCAATTCTGCCATAAAATCTGCGAATTTATTTGCTCAATTTTATTGCTCTAATTTTTAACCCGACTTGAACTTCGATCCTAGTTTGCCCTCTAATAGTTTCTCATTTTTTAATTTTGTGTCATTATGCCTATCTATTACTTATGTCGTCAAGTGTATTGTGAAGCTTTTTTTAAGCCCACAAAATTCACTCGGGTGTCCTCTCTGGTAGAACTGCTTGTGTCTTGCTGAGCTCTTAAAATTATATTTAATAAATTGTTGTCCTCTGGTATCTTTGTTGATGAGTGGAAATTAAGATCCGTTACATGTATATTTGAGAGTGGAAATACCTAAAAACGATGTTAGCAATTACAGGCCGATTTCGAAGCTAGCGTCTATCTCAAAACTTTTTAAGATAGCTCCGATTGATAAGTTATATTTTGCTAGTATCCACCAACCAGCATGGCACTCGTCGCAAGCCGCTCTACTGTCACCAATTTGTCTATTTTTAATGTTTACTGTATTTCCGATCTCAAATTGATACAATTTATACAGACTTCTCTAAAGCGTTTGGCAAAGTATCGTACCGAATACTCTTACGTCAATGGGTATACACTTCACGTTTTTGTCGTGGATAAAATCATATTTGTCCCGTGCATTTATTGCGTTCTCTGGTCTTCCGCAGGGAAGTTCTCTAGGTGACCGCTATTAGAAAAAAGCTTTTTTTTCATTTTGGTGTTTCGCCGAGATTCGAACCTACGTTCTCTCTGAATTCTGAATGGTAGTCTCGCACCAACCCATTCGACTACGGCGGCCGCCAAAAAGTATCCATGAAAAGTCAAATAAAAAAATAAATAAATAAAAAAAGCATTTTGGGCATTGGTTTTATTTGGAAAATTTCTCTGTCATTTTTTGTTTGTAAATTTGCTTTTGTAAAACTGTTTTTTGGAAAATTTTTAAGTTTTTTAAAGTGAAATATATTCGGCTCCTTTGAATATTACAAACAAAACTTAAAAACCTTCTAAATTTGTTGAAACATTTTTGTGTAAAATTTTTTTGGAAAATTTTGTTTTGGAAAATTTTAAAGGTGTTTTAGGTGTATTAAAAAAAAGTTAAGAATTAAAAATTTATAATTAAAAAAAAATGTTTAACTAAAATTAGAAATGTTGTTTTTTGGAAAATTTTCCTGTAATTTTTTTTTGTAAAATTGTTTTTGTAAAAGTGTTTTTGGAAAATTTTTAAGTTCTTTAAAGTGAAATATGTTCGGCTTCTTTGAATATTACCAACAAAAATTAAAAATTAAAATTTTAAAATTGAAGAAAAAAAAATTTCAATTAAAAATTGAACTAAAAAAAATTTTTTTTTGGAAAATTTTTGTGTAGTTTCCATTGGAAAATTTTTAAGATTTTTGAAGAGAAATATTTTCGGCTCTTTTGAATAATAAAAACAAAAATTAAAAATCTCGGAAATTTTTTGGACAATTTTTGTGTAAAATTTGTTTGTAAAATTGTTTTTTGTTAAAGTTTTTTTTGGAAAATTTTAAGTGTGTTTAAAGTTAAATATATTCGGCTCCTTTGAATACTAAAACAAAAAATTAAAAGTAAGAAGGTTTGTTTTTTGGAAAATGTTTCTGTAATTTGGTTTGTAAATTAGTTGGTAAGACTTTTGTTTGGAAAATTTTAAAGTTTTTTAAAGTGAAATATATTCAGCTCCTTTGAATATTACAAACAAAAATTAAATATCTTGTAAATTTGTTGGACGACTTTTGTGTAAAATTTTTTTGTTAAATTTTGTTTTGAAAAATTTTTAAGTTTTTTGAAATAAAATATATTTGGCACTTTTGAATATTAAAAAAAAAGTAAAGAATTAAAATTAAAAAGGTTTTGTTTTTGGAAAAATTTTCTGTAATTCTTTTTATAAATTTGCTTATGAGTATTATAAGAAAAAATTAAAAATCTTGTAAATTTGTTGAAAAATTGTGAAAAAAGTTGAGTAAAATATATTTGTAACATATTTTTGTTTAATGTTTTCTTTGAAAATTTTGTTTAGGGTTTAGGAAAATTTTAAATATTTATAAAGTGAAATATATTCGTCTCCTTTGAATATAAAAAAAAATTTAATTAAAAACTAAAAGAAAAAAATTGTTTTGTTTGGAAAATTTGAGTGTAATTTTTTTTTTTGTAAATTTGGTTGTGGAAAATTTGTTTTTGGAAAATTTTGTTTTGGAAAATTTTTAAGTTTTTGAAATATATTTGGCTCTTTTGAATATTAAAAAAAAAACAATTAAAAATTGAAATTGTAAAATAAAATTTTTGTTTTTTAATTTTGTTTGCTAAATTTTACAATTTTGTTTTTGGAAAACTTTTGTGTAACATTTTTTTTTGGAAAATGGTTTTTGGAAATTTTTTCTTTTGGAAAATTATTGTGCCAATTTATTTTGTTTGTTAAATTTTTTTTGAAAAATTAAAAAATTTTTTTTGTTGGAAAATTTTGTGTAAAAGTCTTAAGAAATTTTTTTTAACACTTTCGAGTAACACTTGCCCTCAGATGGCTTTTGTTTGTGATTAATAGCTGAGACTATGCTGAGTAATACCTGAAGCTTTCATGGAGGGATTCCCATACCTTTTCGAATTATATTTAAATACGTAAAGTGAACCAATGAAAAATACCGTGTATCTGCTTACTAATGCACGTAGCGACGCTTCTATCGACTTGCAAACGGACCTAATGTATGATTACGCATGCTACCGCTTCGCTAGAGCAGTCCAGTTCTAGTCGTTATTGAACTAGCATGACCTTTTCTATCACGAAATATATGGACGGTTTGCTGATTAGTTCGAGTTTTCGCTGCAGGGTAATTACGGCAATATATTCGTGTGCATGCATGTGTAGTATAACACACATTGGCTATTAGTGAATGCGATTAGATATGGACATTCCCTATAATTAAATTTAAGACATACATACGTACATGTTAAAGAATAAATGCAATTTTATAGGAGGTTGAACAATAAATTATGAGGTGTTTATGAATTCAGTGAATTTTACAACAAAAGATTAGTATTTCTTAAATATTTCGGCGGTCTATTTGCATTGTGTTGGTTCAGTTGTATTTACACACGTACATATGTATGAATGTGTCGTATGTATAGCCAAATTAAGTCGCTTTGAGAACGTGTGTGCATGTGGGAAACCGCTGAATGAATATATTCAGATCGAAGTCTAATTAACTGTGTCAGTTGTAATTGGCATTTCGGTATATACCCAGCAAAAGGTCCGAAAGGCGCATGTATTGCCATATTTCAGACGGATTTTCTCATCTAATCGAGTACAGGTTAGTTAAGGAGTGACTTCAGTGACTGGCAAGAAAAAAAATTGTACTGCGTTGGCCACATGGGATTGCAGGAAATGCGACCCCTAATGAGGGGACGTTTATGACTTCTTTTGCTGGAAATCAAACCATTTCGTGGTCTTATCTGGCCTAAGTCTAGAAGTCTAATAATTGAGTGGACACACTTACCATAAAGTGCGGCCATAGTATTTGAAAAGGTTTGTGTGTGATGTCTATTCGGCTGCCTCGAGTATGAAATCCAACGTAGACATGAAAAATCAAAGGTCAGCAAATGTGTAATATATCGACCGCCCCTCAGCAGGCAATGGCAACCCTCCGAGTGTATTTCTGTCTTGAAAAAGCTTCTCATAAAAACCATCTGCCATTCGGAGGCGTCATAAAACTGCGAATTCTTTCATTTGTCCAACAACTTCAAGATGCACACCACAAATTGGAGAAAGAGCTCGGCCACATATTTAACAAATTAAGTCACTTTATGTTTTCATAATAGTGGCTTCGGTAGTCTAGCGTAAGTGCACCAGAGGTTTTGGGTTCAAATCCCACGTAAAGCACGGTCCTCGCACTTTTCCAAATTTATCTACTTTCCCTGTTTCTAAAAAAACCTCATTTCTCAAACCCCAAACCTTTCCTCAAATATCTGTGCGATCCTTCTGGCAGAAAAATGTGAAACATAGATGGCGCTCCAAGCAGTAAGAAGGCGTTGTTCCCAAGCAACTAAGCAACGACAGTAGCCATTCCCACAATTTAGGACTGGTAGCGGCAGGCTAATCACTAACCCTGTCAGAAATCAAATAGATCAACGAAACCAACGCAAGGCAAGTCTTGTCGAGACCCTATGCTCCCGAGAGGCGTGAACAAGGAAAAAAACTTTCCACAATATTCGCAATATTTTTCATGCGATATTTTTTAAAAATTATATATAATTTAACATTATAAAACAAAAACCTTATACACCAATGTACTACATTTGGATCAAAATTTAATCATAGTTCTGACTAAAATTACCAAATTAAAAAAAAATTTTGTACAAGTTTTTGAACTTCTTAATCAGAATTTGTGGAAAACGTCTGGGTATTTCAGCTCATTCAATTTCAGTATAATAAAGTGAAAATCTTCGAATAGAATGTAAAATCAACATAATTGTACGGATGCGAAACGTTCAATGCAGCACCAAAAGACATGCAGAAATCAGAAGTGCTTGCTAATAAGTGCCTTCGCCAAATCGTCAAAATCTTCTCGCCCAATGTAATAACGAATGACAACCTGTGGCACTCGACGCAACAGCAACCGATCAATACAGGAATTGCGAAAACTTGGTGAAATTGGATTGGCCATACGCTACGCCAACCACTCGACACGAAATCGCTAGACGAGCCACAAGGCAGCAGGAGTAAGAAAGACTAGCGCATAGCTAGAGAAGGCAGGTGGAAATCGAAATGGTGAATCTTCACATTAGTTCGAACGAGAACAAAACTCATGCAAACGACAGAGCCGCTTGGAAAAAACTTGTTACTGACCTTTACTCCTTAACGGAATGATAGGAACCTATATATATATAATTTGAGATTGCATGCAGGTAACCTCTCCAGTCGTAATTGATTACGTTCACATCTGCACCGGATGGATCTATCAACTAAGGCGGGATGCGGAATATGCTTTGAGGATAGCGTGGCTTCTCAGCATAGTATATCTGAATATCTTTGGCTGGATTGAGACAGAATTTCTTCTAGTGATAGAAAATGGCCATAAATCACGAAGAAGAATTTAGGTGATTTTAGGTGATAATGGCTGGAACTTTTTGTGTTATTTTCTGAAATTCATTTAGTTTTGTTTTTGAATTTGTTTATATAAGTAAAATGTCATTCGAAAATGACCGAAAATTTAATACAAGCTGGCACAGAATTACTCAGCATCAATTGTGTTTTTGAGTAACTTTTTTACTAAATAAAAAAATACGATTTTGATTGATGGAAATCTTTATTTTGATCTTCATGCGCTCCATTGCTAGTCTGTTTGTATACCGCAGCTGCCTAGTCCACAAGAGTTAAAAATGATTGACGTACGACGCCATTTGAAAAAAAAAAAATCTTCCGGTAGGGTGATTAATTTTGCTCCACCTGGTACATGGTTTTATTTATTGAATCGCTCGGAAGTCAAGTTAAGCCAAACAGAAACATTTTTGGAACTTAATCTAATTTAGCTGCTTGCTAAAACACTGGGAAACCTTGAGTTCATTCCCATGGTGCTGGATCAATGCTCTCCCACGCTCAGTTCGAGCGGTACTTTTTCCATTCATATTCCCTTAATGGAGGAGTGGGAGAGGAGCAACATTTGGAGACAAGGCATGGCAAACGTGGGTAAGGATGGGTCGAAGTTGGGCGGATGAGTTGGTGAGGGAGTATTCTGTGAAGAGCTCCCCATCAAGCTCAGAGCTTCTCAAGGCTTCCGGACTACTGTAATGTTTTCTAAGCGGAGGTAGCCGGAATTAATGAAGCATTGGATTTGTTGCCTACTTCTGTAACTACTGTAAAAGCCATAAATATCTACTCCGTCAGTCAAGCGCCAATTAGGGTCGCTGTTTGTGTGCTCGAAATTAGTCGGAGAATGCCCGACTTCTCTCGCTTGTATCCGAATATTTCGATATTAGGCTCACCTGGGTTCCGGGTCACAGCGGCATAGAGAGAAACTGCTGGTCTGATGAGCTGGCTAGACAGGGGACCGTGGAGACGGCTTCGTCGCAAAATTAGAGGATTGTGGTTCTCTTGAGAGCCTGTGCTCTGCTCCAGGAAAAAATAGGTCTTACGACAACTCTCAAACCATCAAAAAGGTAAATACAATCTGGCAAAACCTCACAACATGCGAACTAAGCAGACAGACATGGCCGAACTGGAACAGCGGTCGATCGAAGATCTTGCTGAGATTCAACAGAGATTCTATAAGAAAAATGATAGGTGTTTTAACAGGTCTTTGTTTAATAGGCAGCCACGCTAGAAGGTTAGGACTCCCTTACTTCGATTTCTGTAGAAGCTGTCTTAATACAGAAGGAGAGGAAACAGTCAGACACCTTTTATGTGAGTGTGAAAGCCTAGCTATGAGAAGGCTGCGCACTCTCGATACAGCATTTCTAACCGATGTAGCGGACATAGCCCATCTAAAACTAACGAAGCTCTGCTCGTTTATTAAAGCAACCGGATGGTTTGAAAAGGAACACGTAGAGTAAGGATAAGCTCCAGTGGTATCACAATGGACCTGCTGAAGGTCTAAGTGTGTCTTACGACAACCACCCTACCTACCTACCTTCCTACGTCTGTGAGCGCTGGACTAATGCAAAAACGTCTGAAGTCGCGAGATACTTCTGGCAACGGGTAGATCGGGGGCGCTCGAGGGAATTTCTAAGAGAGAAACAACGGTTGCAGATCTCGAATTTGGTAGGTGTCCTTACGGGACATTGTCCCTTAGGTGTCCATGCGGTGAGACTTGGCTATTCTTCAAATTCTTTCTCTAGAAGCTGTCTGGAGTATGAGGTGGAATCACCACCTCTCAGCTGCCCTGCTTTCGGCGGGCAAAGATTTGGACATTTGGGATCTTCCTTTTTTGCTTTAACTGCCGATATTGCGATTTCAAATATCACACAGCTGGTGATATTCGTCACTAGCTTGAAGCGGTTAATACAAATATAATTAGCCACTGTTGGTTATCATCTTCTAATTCAAAGTCTCTTCTTCCTTTTTCTACCTGTCTGGTTCTTTTCCTTCTCTTAATCTTCCCTGTATGGTATCAAAACGGACTAATTTTGATTCTTCGTTCAAGTGTCGTATGGTCGCATGGGCAGTCGCATGGGCAGTCATTTCTACTATTCCAGCTCACTGAGTGGACTCAGTTTTGTCTACGTGTCGCCATCTAACGCGTTATAGATCTGATATACCGATTGTGTGTTCGAGGTGACAGTAGCAAAAGCTTAGGTTAGGTTAGGTTGGTATGTTTGCTCAAGGAATGAGCACACTTGGACGAAGAAAAATTGGATTCGTCCTTTGTGGTACCATTATGAAGGAGGTGAGGGGAAAGAGAAAGACCGATGGGATACAGGCAGAGGGCGGGAAGAGGTGGTTCTGGAATGGTTAGGAGTGTGTGAATAATGAATGATGACTGTGCTGTGTTTGCGCCAACCGCTTTGGGTTGTTGATGAAATTCATCAGATTTTTAATGTCAGCGCCAGCTATATCAGCAGGCATAGCAAAAAAGTAAGAGCCAAGATATCTGAATCTTAGCCCCGCCAGAGCAGGGCAGCTAAGGAGAAGGGGCTGAGATGATTGCACCTCATCCTCCATACATTCAGCGCAAAAAGGACTCGAGGTGATTCCAAGTCTCACAGCATGCATTCCGCGCGCTTAGTGACCTGTGAGAAAACTGATATTTTGTCAACCTCAGAAGCTCGCCCGAGAGCCCCCGGTCCACACGTGGCCAAAAGGATTTCGCGACCTCGCGAGTTGGTGCGATGCCAATCTTTCCAAGGGCAGACCGCAGGTAGTCAGGGGGATCCCAATTCTCTCCCTTCGCGGGGAAATCATCTCAAATGTCCCTTGTTTGGCAAGCTCATCCACCTCACAGTTTCCCGCAATGTCGCTGTGACCAGGATCCCAGATGAGGCTTATGTCAAAGAATTCGGACGAATGCACCGTCACTGACCCGAGGACCCTTATTGCCGCTTGGCTGTCGGAGTAAATATTTGCTTTCTTGACTGTTAGTACGCATTTGAGCAGCCAATCCGCTGCCTCCTTGATTGCGGCTACCTCTGCCTGGAACACACTGCAGTGGTCCGGTAACCTGAATTTGAGTCTGATGGGGAGCTCCTCGCAAAATACTCCTCCGACAACCCTTCTTTCCAACTTCGATCCATCCGTGAGCAAGTTCACCAGGCCCTGTCCCCAAGTGTAGCCACGCGTCCACTCTTCCCTTGGCTGGCCGCATTTTCGTTTTTCTCAGTGTCGGCTTTCTAAAAAAGGACATTCAGGCTCATTAACATAGTTTTGCATATGAATGACAAGTTAAGCTGACACTTCGTCGACTGATACAGACAACCGTAAAGAAGGAAGTTGGGCATTTACCAACAAAAGGATTAGGTTGCTGGGTGGACTGTGACTGCGCGCCATAATGACTAGGAGTAACACATACCATGTGGCTGCACACATTCAGAGAAATAAATAGACACTTACACACTCATCAGATATGTGAGGTATTCACTCAAGATAACAACCGATTAGTGATAGGAAAGTTATGACCCAACTGCTTTTGCCTTTGTGCGCGCCTTGATATTGCTTTGCTTGTTTGTTTGTTTGTATGTGTAGAGTTATAAGTTTACCACTAAATTTACCGTCACTTTAAATCACAAGGACATGCAACAAGAATACATGAACAGCAGACAGACAGATGAAGTATAAATACGAAGACAGCAAAGAAGGCAATGACAAAGAAACGGACAGCGAACTAGGGGAGCTCATGTGTGTAGGGGCATGTATGTGTGTATGCGCATCAGGAGGATATATGTAAATGAGTGAGTGAAATTTTTGAATACATTTATGTGGACAACTTTCCACATGCTAAGACCTCATTCACGTCCTTTTTCCTTTAGTGCTAGTTTTTAAGCGGATTTTTTGCTGTTACTCAAAGTGGCTAATGGTTGGTGGCGCAACGGTTGATGTCGGTGCAACGACACGCCCGCATGTTACGTGCACATTTACTGTTCATGTGGATGACACCGAAAATGTTTCATGTCAGATGTATTTATTTTAGACATCATGTTTTAGTTGAGTTGACAAGTAAGTTGGCTTTGTGTTGAGTGGACAGTTTTATTTTAAGAGTGAATTGATAGTTGCATGGACGCCTTGTAAATTTTTGTATATTGGAGGAATAGACTGAAAATGATGGCATATGAGGCCATGCCAAAATTTTTCGTTTTCTAAAATCACCGAAGAATTGTCGGTATAGAAAGTTTGCTAAATTACAATTAAAAGTGCACGCAATCTTAATGTGCGGTGCCGAACATAGCGGACAAAAGGTCAATAGGCAGTACTCACTTAGCATTTCTGTGATAAGCCGAGCGAATTTTGTATTCTTAGTTCATCAAGCAATCGAGAAAGCAAACGTGATATTTTTCTGGTATCCAGATTAGTCTGGAGTCCAGCAGCCTTAGAGGGCTTGTATGCTTAGTTTCGATCTTGATGTAGATCTACTTGTTGCAGCAAACAGAGCTTTTACGCCAATCTAAAACTACCAAAGTTCAGACTACTCCCGCGCAGCTGTAAATACAGGATTTAAAAAACAATAATAAGACCAGTTTTGACGTATGACTGTGAGTCAGGAGTAATGTCAATCAAAGATGAACAAAATCTCCGAACTTTCAAATGAAGAATCTTACGAAAAGTGTATGGTGGAATCTGGGTTGAAGATGGTTGCAAAAGCATCAGATACAATGAGGAGTTGCTGCGGATTTGCGAACGGGAAATTGTCGTTAAGTTCGTCAAATCGCAACAACTACAATGGTTAGGTCAAGTCACGCGCATGAGTAAGGAACGTTCCCAAAACCTTTCAAATTACAGTTCACTGGCTATCAGATGTAGAGGAAGGCCTGGGAAATGCTGGCTTGACGACGCCATTGAAGATATCAAGAAAGTAAAAAAACGTAACAAGTGACCTGCTGCCTCGAATCGCCTAACTTGGAGAATGCTAGTTGACGAAGCTAAAGCTCATCCCGAGTTGTAAGGCAGATCGCCTCTGCGTGGTGCACCCACCCTGAGTAGCGCTAAATGATCTGCGGCCTCAACGGCCTTATTTCTTTGGAAACCTGAACGGTGACGACCCCCCCGCTTTCGGATTTGGACTAATTCTCTTCTGGTTAAACTTTTGACCCCTGTACTTGTAGTCGCGGCAATCTGCCACCTCAGTATGTTGAGGCAAATCTGAGCAGAAATGGCCGGCGGGCTAATAACACGACTGCCCCCGTCCCGCTAAACCCTGGCAGGCCTCGGAGTACGTTACAAACCCGTAGCCAATGGGTTGGCGGTGTAGGTGCGGATGAGACAACTCTCGTCTTTGTGTTCGGTCTGGCTCTGATCGCATGCCCCATAAGGACATGCGTCAACCCTCGCATGGCCTCCCTGCTACGGCACAACAGGACGACTACACATTACGGGTTTGGATAGCGGCTTCGAGCGGTGACCCACTTAATAAAATGAACAACAAAAACACAACAACAACAAACAAGAACTGAACAAACAAAACAATAACCCTACAGAAAATTTCAGGGGGTGGCGGGAATTCGGAATCGGGTCCCAAAGCCACCTCTCTCAGGACAAGAGGAGCGAAATCGCCTTTTCGAAATTTTTTGCCCCGGGGGGAGTCTCTAGTGGAGGAAATGCGTACGAATCGACGCGCAAGGCAGCGATCAAGGGAGATACTGAGGGAAAGTCAGAACTGGGGGTTAAAGGTGGGAATACACCTTTGATAGGTAGCAGATCACAGACGGAACCGTCGCCGATTTCTGGATTAGTGGCGCTGGATGGGGGAGCCAACACCAGCAAAGGGCTTTCTCTTAGTTTTCCGAGGGCTTCGGGGGTATCTGTTCGAGGACCTTCCACTAGGCCTAAACGACAGGCAGGGCAGATTACCGGTCCTTCTCTGATCTTTGTATGGCTACCAAGATCCTGGAGCGCTATGGCGGCCAAAATTACTCTCACTTACCTGAGAAGCATTCTAAGATGCTCGAGTGGGGCAGGAAGGTTCTCAGTGGAGCAGAATAGGGCAACGGAAAGGGAGTAGAATCGAATGCGGAACAATCAGACTCGGGATTAAAAAGGCAACGCTACCGAGAGGAGAATGTCTCCCAGGAAAAGAGGCCCAGGATAGGTGGTGGCCCGTCAAAATCGTTTAGCGAAGTCGCTAAGCAGGCGGGCTCCATCCTTCTCGCAGTGATGGACAGCGGGAGGGAAGACGGCGCTATCACTAGGGAGGAATGTAAGAGGTTAGCGTCCGTCATCTCCGCATATATTATGAGGGTAGTGAAATTTCAGAAATTTGAAAAAAAGTAAAATTCACAAATTCAAGAGTAAAAGTAACGCACAAGAAATAAGTTTTATCATCGAAAAAAGAAAAAAAAATTAAATCAAAAAGCTTTGCACAATTTTCTTTTTGAAAATTATAGTGGATAATTCATGGTGCCTTTTTGGACAAGATACTTGACCTTCACCTGCTAACTCGGACTACGTTATTCCCCAAGCTAATTTCAACAGGGAACCAAAAGTAGTATTAGAAAGGACGGTCAGAAGCTTGGACGATGACAACATCCGATGAAGCGACGCTTGGAGTGTTCGAAAGAAAGATTCTACGTAAGATTTTTGGACCTTTGCACGTTGACAACGGCGAATATCGCAGACGATGGAACGATGAGCTGTATGAGCTTTACGACGACGTAGACATAGCGTAGCGAATAAAGATCCAGCGGCTTCGTTGCCTGGGTCATGTCGTCCGAATAGATACAAACGCTCCGGCTCTGAAAGTATTCGATGCGATACCAGCTGGTGGTAGTAGAGTAGAGTGGAAAGATCTGATGGAGAAGGACTTGGCTTCACTTGGTGTGTCCAACTGGCGCCGGTTAGCACGAGAAAGAAACGACTGGCGCGCTTTGTTAAACTCGGCCAAAATCGCGTAAGCGGTTATAGCGCCAATTAAGAAGAAGAAGTGGAAGGGACTACTTTCAACGCTCCACACCTTTAACATATACACTGACTGTTCTAAAATGGAAGAGGGAGTCATACAAATTATCGGATTACTGCAGTGTGCTCCACGCTGAGATCTACGCCAACGAACTGTCGGAACAGGATGGACGAGCTAGGAACTGGGAACTAGTTCGTGGATTTATCTATTGGGTTCCAAGATACAAGAGAATTGAAGGAAAAAACTGAAGCTAGTGCTGAATGATGCATGCACAAAATGTAACGAAGTCAATGCGAGAGGAGCTTTACAACACCTACACCGCCATTGCCCTGCACTTGGCAAAAGGTTCAACCTTAGAAAGTGAAGGAGGATCAAAAATTTAGCAGCCTACTTAAGTTATCCAAATTGTGTATTAAAGATAAAATATAAATTAAACTCTCCACACAAACTTTTGGTATCACTATGGAAGAATTTCTGGAACAGTCAAGTTCAACCTAACCTAACCTTAATATTTGTCAAGTAGACAGATGTACAATTTTAGCCACGGATACTTACACGATAGAGTAACTAGTTAAAATTATTGAAACTTACTATGAAAATGGTGGATTTTTGAGAACAAATCCCAAAATTCGGGATTTTTTGGTGGAAATAATCATTCGAAGGAGACGACAACTAAAAGGGGGATGAACAAATTTCAAGAAATTGATTTTGTAGAAGATAGAAAAATGAATGACAGACCAGAAATTGGAGGTTATGTTGAGCATATTTCATATATTGGATATGAGAATAAGTTTTCGCCCTCATAAAAGAGGTGCTCGCTTTAGTAATATGCGGGTGATTTGAAGGTGGATATGTGAGGTCTCAATCGCAGTAGTTGACTTTCGTTTGAAGCGTAAAGATCCTCTTTTATCTGACGTCAAAAATGTCTACGTTCATGCCGAAAAAACAGCATTTGCCGGAAGTCATGCTTCATTATTGCTGTTTAAAGAAAAGTGCAACTGAAACGTGTCGTATATTGATCAATATTTTCGGTAATCACGCTCCATCAAATACAATTTGTAACGAGTGGTTTCGACGCTTCTAAAATAAAGATCGTGAAGAGGCACTGAAAATATTCGAAGGTACTCAGCTACAACAATTACTGGATGAAGACACATGTCAAACCCTTAATGATGTATCTAAAGAGTTGGATGTTGACATATAAACCGTCGGTAAACCTTTGCACGCGATGGGAATGGTCCAGAAAGCAGGTAACTGGGTGCCACATCAATTGAAGGAGAGGGATATCGCGAGACGTTTGGTGACGTGTAAGATGCTTCTTGGACGACAGGAAGGAAGAGGTTTTCTGCATCGCATCGTCACTGGCGATCTGCCTATGAAAAATGGATCTATTATGGTAACCCTAAGCGTCGAAAATGTTGGAGCCTACCAGGTGAAGCAGGTCCATATACAGCGAAAAAATATTCATGCTTAAAAGGTTATGTTGTGCATCTGGTGGGACAGGACGGGTGTTATCTATTATGTGTAATAAATAAAAACGGCGGTTCAGCGGCTGACATACGTAACCGGATATCGAAAGCTCGCGTAGTGTTTGGCATGCTTGATAAAGTTTGGAGAGCAACGCATATAACGAGGCGCACGAAACTGAGAATCTTCGAGTCCAATGTGAAATCTGTCCTCTTGTATGCATGCGAAACGTGGAACGCGTCAACACGTGACATACAAGCAATGCAAGTATTCATCAACCGCAGCCTTCGCAAGATCACGCGCATTTTTTGGCCTAACGTCATATCAAACTCCGATCTGTGGACTATAACGAAACAGATACCAGTCTATCTCGAAATTCGACGCCGCAAATGGAAATGGATCGGTCACACACTTCGAAAGCCATATGGTGATATCACTAGAGCAGCCCTGGATTGGAACCCCCAAGGCAGCCGCAGACCTGGCAGAATATCTAACACGTGGAGACGACTAGTAGAAACAGAAGTGCAACAAGCAGGCCGCTCCTGGCCGCAAATAAAATTCCTAGCTTCTAATAGAATTAACTTTAACTTGTTTATTGAGGCCCTTTATTCCACCTAGGAACCACGGGAAAATATATATATATATATCTATTATGAACTCCTTAAGGGGTTAGGTGGGTTTGAAAATTTCAAAAAATCGATTTTTTTTTGTCTTATTAAATAGTATAATATGTTTAAAATATTCTCCTAAAATTTCAAATTGATCCGAGTAAAATTCTACGAGATAGACCCTTCAGAAGTTCCGCCCATCAGGCCATGTCAGTGCAGCGTTTCGTTTTTAAACGCGTTTATCTCAAAACTCGATTTTTTAAGTCGGTGGACACGATTTCTCGAAAAGTTATGAAGCGATTTTGTTCAAATTTTGCACACATCTTTGGAATAACATTATCAAGTTATTGAACGAAGGATTTTTTTTTTTTTATTACAACTAATTTTTTCGAGCCAACAAAAATGTGTTTTTTTGTTCAAAGTCTGTCAAAAATTCAAATTAAATTTGTTTTTTTTTTCCTTCGTCCAGTAACGAGATTGATCCATGTACTAACGAAATATTTTTGGTTTTTTGATTTTAGATGAACCAATAATGAGTTATGCTGTCCACGGCAAGAGCATTTTTTTGTGAGACGTTAAGGGAGATGAGGTACCAACGGCTGAGTTTTCGGAATTTTTAAATAAAAATTTCACAAAATACTGTTTATATATGTATCTTTGATATGCTGAATTGTTTAAATAAAATATATGATTGTATATATTAAAAAAAAATAGTAAAAATACCCTTTTTTTGAACCTCTGTAACCCACCTAACGCCTTAAACCATCTTAAACTATCACTGACGATCGTTATCGACTGCAGCTAATGTGTTTGGATCGAACTTTCTGGTGCATGACAACGTCAGGGCTAACGTTAATAAACCGGTCCAGAAATATGTAAAGCGACTGAATTGGGAAATCTTGCCGCACCCGCCGTATTTCCCAGACATTGCACCTTCGGTTTACCATCTGTTCCGATCAATGAAGTCTGCCTCTATTGGAGAGCGGTTCAATTCGTACGAGAGCATCACAAACCGGCTTAATGAATGCAGCAACTCAAAATAACTCGAATTTTTCGTCAGAGGAATCCGTGTACTGCCTGAAATATGGCGTGAAGTTGTAGCTTCCAATGGCACTTATTTCACATAATATCATTTATTATTTAATTATTTAAATAATGCGCAATTTTTGCTAAGAAAGGACGGAATACCCAATAAATTTTCGCATATTTTAAAACAACATCTAGGCGCGTCTTTTGAAAGGCCCTGTATAATAGGCCCAAAATAATTAAATATAATTTTTTGGATAAAACTCAGACTGATTCTTCATCCAGAGATGAAGTGCTTTCGGCAGAACTTCTTTGCTTAGAGCACCTCTAGGCGATTGGCTAAGGAAGCTTTAAAAACTATTACTTTAAAGCAAAAAATATGAAAACTAATGAAAACTTACAAGTATGAATTCAGTTAATACTTTTGCTAAATAAAAAAAATGATCCTAAAGAATTCTTGAAAAGCGCTTGTCTTACCTCCAGGCTGCCTATAACCCCTTGTGATACTTTAACAGCAATAAATTGTCAATTGAATTTACATAAATTATTTATTTACATTCAGCTACATACAAATTTCGAACACTTGAACATACACTGGCGCCTGCCTCTTTGCTATTTAGCTACACGCAAATCCTTACAAGGCATAAATAACAAAGCCCACGCCATGTGGTCACTAACTACATAAGTACATCTACACAAAATCTCGTTACGATTATTTAATGCGTAATTAGGCTGGTCACAAGCCAAAATAGCTGCCACGAAATCTCACGCAAATCACAGGAAGTGAAACCACTGAGCCTGCAACGCGGTCGCTAAATCTTAACCGCCACCACAAGCACCGTGAAAAGAACAACAACAATGCTCTGCAGCTATTGTCAGTGGCGGTAAAGGACGACTTGTATAGGATGAGTAGTGGAAGGGAATGCGCCCAAAGGAACGAGTCTATTATATCCCAACAAAAAAAGGTGGTTTAAAGCAGCGAAACGTGGAGTGTTGGCACGGAGGTGGCAGGTGAAAATTAGCAGATGCATTAAATTCACGGCCAGGCACAGTATTTTTTGGTTGAGTGGTCTAGCTGTAACGATTGTTGCCATTTTGTGGAAATGTCTAGATTTCTCTATTTAAAGTCACAGTCTCTACATATTTTTAATAAAAATAATTTGCATATCCTTAGCATGAAATTGAACAACTGCGCGCAAAGCAAAACGCGAGCTGGCAGTGTTTTCCCTTTGGCGGGACGGAAGTGCAATGCCAATTTGTGTCGCTGAAGTGGTTGCCTCACTTCCTTGGCAGCAGTTCGTTTGCTTTAAAGGAGACGCTAATAAGCGACACCATTAAACGGCGCGCCGGTCCGGCAGGCGCTTTATTTCCGCCTAATTACGTGTTTACCGCACTTTGCTGGTGGTCATACACCTAAGAAGCTTTGTAAGTGTATGTGTGTATGTGTATGTTGCCAACCACTTGTCAAACAGCGGTAACCTGCAGAGTAAATATATAAATTTCTGGTTGAGCACTGATATGATTTCGCCAATTATGAACCACTTTGGTACTACGGTTGCTAGTAGCGGCGTCTGCCTTCAAAGTGTGACATTTGTCCCAAAAACTGTGAGCATCTTGAATGGTCACACTGCGTTAAACAACTATAGCTTAGCACATATTGACAAGTTTTAACAATTTTTTGTCCACTTAATTCTAAAAATTTTCACATGCAAAAAATATTGTGTATTTTTATGATTCAATAATTAAAGGTTTGCTCTCTAAGCAGCTTTCCCGTTCCCTCTTGACAAATCGGGTCGCTTAGCAAGACACTGGGTTGCTAACTATGGAAATATATAGTAGAGGTAGAAGAAAAGTAAAAATTGCAGGAAAATATTTCGTTTTCAAAAGCCATGAGCACGAAATTGTACGATACGTCCAGGTCTAAAACGATTTGGCTTACATCCTGTCCTATCGCTTAAATCAGGTTGTCAAATACTTTTGGGGCAATGCGCATGAGTGATGGACATTTTGACAACCTGTGCCCGATGCCTTTCAAATCTACGGAAGTACTTACTTGGTTGCTTTACTTAAATTATCAACAAGAGTAAATTTAGCAAAATGAAATTAACCACAGCCTTCGAACGGCAAATAGTTTTTATGAGGAGCTTTTTCATGGCAGAAATACACTCGAAGGTGTGCCATTGCCTGTCGAGAGGCAGCCGCTATTAGAAAACAACTTTTTCTTAATTTTTGTTGTTTCGTGGAGATTCGAATCCTCGTCCTCCGTATCTCGGATGCTAGTCCCAACTCATTCGGCTATGGCGACCGCCAAATTCAATTATTGCTTTTATTTATATGCCCATATTTCGATCGCCATTCGATGCCTTCTTCAAAGTTTACGGAGATATTTTTCAACATAATTTTTGGGAATGCGGCAAATAATATTTGATTTTTCTTTCTGGGTTTAAAATGCCGGTTTACTAAGTCTATAAAAAAACATTCGCTTTACCGTAACTTACATGAGTGATTCCATATGAAGTGATTTTACTATTTTGGACTTTGTCGCCAATTTTTCTGAAAATTGGTTTATTTGTAGACTTGAATATAATAAAATGTAGACTGAAAGTTTTGAGCAAATCGCTTAAAAATATTCCACATTTCCTAATCTTAATTTTCTTATTTTGTGCAAAGACTCAACTTCCACAAATTCTGATTTGTTTTTACACGTTTTTGAAGTGAAACTGCGTTTATATTTAAGTTCAAACGATGGGTCAAAGTACTCTATAAAGCGGGTTTTTTTTAACTTTGTTAAGTATTCCAATATTGATTTTTGTATATCTAGCACTTTTTTTAGAATTTTTTGGGACACTTTTCTAATAAAGTTTCGGAAGTTATTTAAGATGGGGTCGAAATACTCTGACGCGCTGTGCTCCAGATAAGGAGTGGAAGGAACCTGTATAAATGCCTTCTTGGAATTTCAGCTTTCAGTGGTTCAAGATTTTTTTTAGAATTTTTTAGAATATATTTTTAATTTCTACGAACAAATAAAAAAATAATTGCGTGGTTTAACTTAAATTCCGAAATAGTTTAATTTAACTTTTAATAATTTTTTTAGTGAGTTTTACTCTGTAGGTAATTATGTAGTTTCGTAGAATTAAAAAAAAAAATTTATTTGATGGTGCTTTTATTCAAAAAATTAAATTTTTATAAAATATTAAATTAATATATTTTTTTTAAATAAAAAAACTTTTAAATAAAACTAAAAAAAAAAATTTATAAAAATTTAAATTGTACCAAGAAAATCACTTTATTGTTTTTCAAAATATTCTCCATGAAGATCTATACACTTTTGCATGCGTTTGCACGAATTGTCGAAGCACTTTTGCCACTCTGAATGAGGTACCTCCAAAACATGCATTCTGAATGCCGCAACCGCTTCTTCAGGTGTCGAAAAACGTTGACCTCCCAGTTTGTTTTTTACGTACGAGAATAAAAAGAAGTCATTCGGTGCCAAGTCAGGACTATACGGCGGATGACCCATTAATTCGATGTTTTGGGTGCTCAAAAATGCAATTTTTGAGCCGAAGTGTGAGAGCTCGCATTGTCCTGGAGAAGAGTGGTTCGTCTTTGGCGATTGGTTTTCCTAATTTCTTGGAAGACAGCTGGCAAACAAATGGTTGTGTACCACTCAGAATTCACTGTTCTGCGTTGTTCTAGTGGTGCGGTTGCGACATGTCCAGTTTTTCCGAAAAAACAGGCGACCATTTGCTTGGAAGTGCTTCGTGCGCGAACAACTTTTGTTGGATTTGGCTCATCTTGAAACACCCATTCAGTCGACTGCTGTTTACTTTCGGGCTCATACGCGTAAATCCATGATTCATCACCTGTCACGATGTCATAGACGTGTTTCGAAGCCCCGCGATCGTATTTTTTGACCATTTCCTTCGACCAATCGGCACGAGCCTTTTTTTGAGCGATTGACAAATTGCGTGTGATCCAACGCGAACAAATTTTTTTGACAGTCAAATGTTTATACAATATTGAAATATGCTGGTCCCACTAATGCCTAAGATTGTCTCAATCTCACGATAGGTCACATGACGATCTTGCAATATCAGTTTGCGCAATGTATCAATGGTTTTCGGAACAACAACTGATTTTGGACGACCTTCACGAACTTCGTCTTGGAGTGAGCTACGACCTCGATTGAATTCACCATACCATCGATAAACACTGGTCCTTGATGGAGCTTCATCGCCAAAAAATGAATTAAGTTCATCCATGCAATGTTGCTGAGTTAATCCACGTCGAAAGTTGTAAAAAATAATCGCACGAAAATGTTCACGATTTAATTCCATTTTTGGACCGAGATGAATCTTTTAAGTTACTGTAAGCAACACAAATAGCGCTGGTATTTCAAAAAGTTCTGAGTACGTAAAAGCCAAAAAATGTCAAACTTTGCGATACAGCTGTCGGTTGCCAGATTGCAACACCAGGGTTGCCAAATCCCGAAATATAAAAGGCACCCCTCGTACATTGCTGAAAATTGTGTTATAGCGTTCGTTGAAGTGAAAATCTTCGATTCGTTTTAAAATTTTTATAATTTTTTTATTTTGGTAATATTTAAGATAAAATATCCCTGGTAGACATTTTTTTTATTTCTTCACATTTTTTTCTTAGTTCTTAATTAATAGCTAAGATTATGCTCTATGAAAGCTTCGTGGTGGGCTTCCAATAGCTTTTTGAGTTAAAAGATTTCGAAACACTTACCTCCACGACAAGCGTAGCCCGACGTTTGGTAGCCTTAACTCTTCGTTTCTAAGCCCGAGCGGCTTTATTAATAACGAGCCGCAGCCCATGCATTCGCTTCTTCGTTCCCATATACAGGGTAGGCCATTTAAAGCGGGCCCATTTGTTTCTGAAAAAAAACATTGAAAAAACATTTTTTTTTGTGTTGATATGAAAAATCATTTATTTTGATTCAAGGAGATTTGTTCCAGCTAGTTTTTGAAAATGATATCCTTCAAATGTTTGCCTCTGGCCTTGATGGCCAAATGTGTCCTTTTTTCGGCGTTTTCCATCGCTTTGGCCAATATTTCGGCCGGTATGGCGGCGATTTCGCGTCGGATATTGTTTTTGAGTTGAGTTAGAGTCCTTGGCTTGTTGATGTATACCTTGGATTTCAGATAACCCCACAAATAAAAGTCCGGTGGCGTCAAATCTGGTGATCTCGGTGGCCACGGAAAATCACCATTTTTCGAAATCAACCTTCCAGGGAACAATGGCTTCAAAAAATCGATTGTAGCGCGTGAAGTGTGGCATGTAGCCCCGTCCTGTTGGAACCAGTAGCCTTCCATGTCATTTTCTTCGATGATTGGCATAACAAAATCGCGTATCATGGCACGATAACGCTCTCCATTGATGGTGACAGAGGCTCCATTTTCATTTTCGAAAAAGAACGGTCCGATGACCATTCCCGCACAAACACCGCACCACACAGTCACTTTTTGATCGAAGAGAGGCTGTTCTTCAACTAATTGAGGATTTTCGGCAGCGTAGAAGCGACAATTTTGCTTGTTTACGCCTCCATTCAACTGAAAATGAGCCTCGTCTGACATGATGATTTTTTGCCAAAAGTCGGGTTCATTTCGAACGGTTTCGACGGCCCATTTGGCATAATCAAGCCGTTTCGGGTAATCAGCCGGGTTTAATTTTTGTGCCATTTGAATTTTGTACGGAAACATTTTCAAATCGATGCGAATTATGCGCCTGAGTGTTGTCCTGGCGATGCCTAATTCCTGAGAACGACGATAACTCGATGTTCGCGGAGCCTCCTCAACACTGGCTCGTACAGCCTCGATATTTTCAGCAGAACGTCGTGTACGTTGTCTGGATGCGTGGCTGGTATTGCTGAGACTACCGTGGTTAATAAATTTTGCGTATAAACGCTGTAAAGTGCTTTTGGATGGCGCACTTTTAACTTTATTTTTTTTTTTAAACGCACGTTGAGTTTTCACAATTGAGAAGTTATTTTGGATGTAAAGCTGAATTATTTCAGCGCGTTCTTTTGGAGTGTACTGCTCCATGGTAAAAATTGTCTTGGACTGACGCTTCCAACGCGCTATGTCATTAGTCGATCTGACGTTCCTGTCAAAAGTTATAGGGTTGCCAGATGGGCCCGCTTTAAATGGCCTACCCTGTATATCCCGATATCTTGGGACCCATATGAGCCGTCTGCGATTGTGCATTCCTAGTAAACTCAATTTCTCGATGCACTCAAGAACTAATGGGGACTTAACCCCAAAGGGCGAAAATGTCTCGAGTGTTGACCAGAACGGCGATTCGGTCATTTCGGAAGTGTCTATCTAAGTTGATCTCTGCGCATAAGCAGATGGCATACACTTCCGCCCCGAAGATGCTGGAAAAGCTATCCAGCTACACAAACCGCTTTGGTTTGGGGCCACATATTCCAGCACTTATGTATGCCTTCAGGTGTTCTCGAGCCATCTGTATACCAGTGCAGGGTGTCCTCTTGGAGTTTACTTACGAGAGCAGATGAATTTCAGCTTACTTTATCGTTCAGTTTGATCTTGAACTTCATTTCAAATTTAATAACTTTAGTGATGTTATTCCTGGGTAGCTGGGCAAGTGAGAGTTCCCAGTTTAACGATTCCATGCTCTTGGATGGAATCACTTTTTCTTTATCAAAATTCTTGTTTTAGTTGTAATACGAAAATCTGAAGAAACTTGTATCTTATATACCACAAATATTTATATAAAAAAATAAATAAATATTGCAAGATCAAGCCTTCCAATTACAAAGAATTAAACGAGGTACTTGTTAAGGCAGTAGCTCTCTCTTTTTTAAACTTTATGCGTCAAAAGTGCTCCCGAATTGTTTGCGTAACTGCTATATTGTATGGGAACTGGTCCACTACTCATCAATGCTCATGATTTCGATTGCTCTTCAATTTTAGAAAAAAAAAAAATGACTGCTACTTACATACATACATGGATCTATAAACGAGAGCTCGTGCACTCCAGTGATTTTATTCCTCATTGTGAAGATTTCTAATTTATTTCGCATAATTCCAAATGCTTATCTGCATATTTCTACTTCTACAAACCATTGGGATGCCTCGATAATAGACAACTGACGCCTCTTACACGTAAACACCTCCAAGAGGCAGCAAATGCTTGAAAATATTACTATTTGTGTTTGCATCCAAGTGCAATAATGGAAAATATTTGCAAAGTCGAAAATCTCTGATTATTTTTCCATTATTATTTGGAAGAAATGATTTGCAAAGGAATTGCTTTGAGAGAATACTTTTTGAAAGATAAATTGCATTCTTTAGTATTTCTTATTGTTGTTGCTGATATAAGTGAAGCGTGAAGTTTGTTAGTGTTGTTGTTAGTACATACAAAGACGTGAAGCTTGAAAAGACAAAGAAACACCGATAAAAAAGGAAGTAATCTCTGTTGTAGGTGTATAGTCTGTGTTGAAAATTAAAAAGGCAAAATATGCATAATTCCAAAGGCATTCATAGGCAACACAATCGTTGGCAGCTATCAACACTTCTCGTGGCAATTGCTTAGCTGTGGGAGGCTCACTTTTTGTATTCATATATTTTGTATTTAATACAAGGAAAAGCTGCGAGATGATTTCGATAAACAATCAATGGCGCTGAGTGTTGGGCGCGTAATGGGGTAGAGAAAAGGTAATCATTCACAGAATATCCTTGGAATAAAAAAAAAAATGGTTTGTACGTATTGAAGGTACCTCGCGGAGGTAAAAAAATGAGTGCTAAAATACAAAAAAAAAAAAAACAGAAGAACAGAAAAGAGAAAAGATCGCAAAAAAGTGTTAAATTGAAGCAACGTAAAATCGCGCCTAAATGCACGCCAGATTTATAGCTCGCACAATGCCGATGTGTTTCAAATAGCAGCGCAACGGTAATTAACAGGACGAGTGTGAGTGGCGGATTGATGGAGCGTTGTGCGTGAGTGAGTGGCTATGCAGGAGGATTATTATTTCTACACTCACACATGCAAAACAATCAGACGCTACTATAAACGAGGGGACTAACAAAAGTTTACCGAACGGAATTGAATTATGAACCGAATTGAATTGAAAAAAAAAGATAAATTTTATTTTTTATTTTTATTATTAATCTTCATTATATTTTATTCTGTATTTTTTACTTTTAATCTTCATTATTTTTTATTTTTAATCTTTATTATTTTTTATTCTGTATTTTTAATCTTCATTATTATTTTTTCTTTTAAATCTTTATGATTTTTTATTTTTTATTCTATATTTTTTATTTTTAATCTTCATTCTTTTTTTATTTTTTATTCTGTATTTTTAATCTTCATTATTTTTTTTTTCTTTTTAATCTTCATCATTTTTTATTTTTTACTCTGTATTTTTTATTTTTTATTCTGTATTTTTAATCTTCATTATTTTTTATTTTTTATTCTGTATTTTTAATCTTCATTATTTTTTATTTTTATTCTGTATTTTTAATCTTCATTATTTTTTATTTTTTATTCTGTATTTTTAATCTTCATTATTTTTTATTTTTATTCTGTATTTTTAATTCCATTTTTTCTATTTTTAATCTTAATTATTTTTTAATTTTTTTTCTGTATTTTTAGTCTTCATTATTTTTTATTTTTTGTTCTGTATTTTTTATTCCATTTTTTCAGTTTTTAATCTTAATTTTTTTTTCTGTATTTTTAATCTTCATTATTTTTTATTTTTATTTTGTATTTTTTATTCCATTTTTTCTATTTTTAATCTGAATTTCGTTTTAATTTTTTATTCTATATTTTTAATCTTCATTATTTTTTATTTTTTTTTTTTGCTGTATTTTTAATCTAAATTGTTTTTAATTTTTTTTCTGTATTTTTAATCTTCATTTTTTTTTTTTTTTCTATATTTTTAATCTTAATTTTTTTTCTGTGTTTTTAATCTAAATTATTTTTTATGTTTATTTTGTATTTTTTATTCCATTTTTTCTTTTTTTGATCTTAATTATTTTAAAACTTTTTTTCTGTATTTTTAATCTTCATTATTTTTTTTTATTCTGTATTTTTTATTCTATTTTTTCTATTTTTTATTTTTATTCTGTATTTTTTATTCCATTTTTTCTATTTTTAATCTTAACTATTTTTTATTCTGTATTTTTTACTTTTAATCTTCATAATTTTTTATTTTTTGCTCTGTATTTTTAATCTACATTATTTTTTATTTTTTATTCTGTATTTTTTATGTTTAATGTTCATTATTTTTTATTTTTTATTTTTAATCTTCGTTATTTTTTATTCTGTATGTTTTATTTTTAATCTCCATTACTTTTTATCTTCATCACTATTAATTTCAATCATTTTTTGAATGTGTAAATCCCCTATTCAAAACAGCTTTCAAAATCTCGTTTTTGCGGCTTTCTAAGTTTAGCATCAACCGCATTTATTATTCCTTCATTGCTACCAAAGACTTTTCCTCCAAAGTTTTGTTTTAATTTTTGCAAATAACCAGAAATTACACGTCACCAGATCCGGAAAACATGCCGATGGACGATTTTCTTCAATACCACAACTCGCAATGAAGTTACTTATCATTTCACCATTTTCGTGGTGTAAGAAATAGCGACGCAGTTTCTCGTGTTTTCTATTTTCAAGTAAATTTTTGAAAAATGTTGGTAATTAGCAGTCATTTGTCTGTTACAATCTAAGATGCATCTACTGGAACAGCAGCACCTATTTTTGCTCTGGTGAAGTAAATCAAGATCATCATTTTCTTTGCTGACATTTGCTGTCTGTTTTCCTCAGGTGGATTTGCTTCCTTCGGGCTTAATACCATGGACTTCTATTTAGTTTTCGGGTCATACTTCAAAAACCAAGCTTCGCCACCTATTACAATCATGTTTAAGTTGCTAGATTCTCTGTTTTCGAATTTTTTTAAAAAATATTGTACAAAATTTACTCTAGCTTCTTTTGGGCTCTGCTTCCAAATTCTTGGAACCCATCGATCAGATTTTTTTGTGTATTGCAAACTGCCATAGCGTTCAAGCCCAATTTACTACATACTATTTCCTGTGCCATTCGTGGGTCTCCGCCTATTTTTCACTTCACCAGACTTACATTTATCTCGTTGGTCGACGATTTTGGCCGTCCTTCTCAAGGCTCGTCCTCCCCAGAAAAAAGGTTCAGTGTGGAGTATTTGATATCATTCACAAATAGTCTTAAGAAATGCAGTGCCCGTTTTATATACAGTTTAGAACCCATTGAAAATTTACACAGCCTTGAGTTGACGTCGAAAGCCGTAAAGTATTGAGTAACGAATTTCCTGCTGCATCGGTGGCATAATTTCTACTTACATACCATCACTTATTTAACGTTTTCTCGTCTCTACTCTATTAAAACCGATTTTTCTGAAATTGTAAACGTAATATCGTAAGACTATAACAAAACTAATTGCATTTTAAAATTTTTCAAAAAAAAAAAAAAAATACCATCTCTTTAGCGAACTTTTGTTAGTCCTCTCGTATGCATACTCTTCCTATAATACAATGATGAGCCAGGAAATGGAGTCAGCAAATCTTAAATCTAAAAAGTGGGCCATCTGGGCTGGTTTCGTTTTAAATCACGTATTATATTCCACTTACGTCCATTTAGCGGGGTAAAAAGTTTCGAAAAGTCAGTACGATATCTGCTCAGTACGTTTCGGAACATTGAAAACGTACTTACCATTGAACGCTACCATCATTGGTATTCTGGGTACTCCGTTATAAATCTGCAAACTGCTAATCAATGAACATTTTCTTCGATTGCGAAGCAATGGTGGCATATAGAAGCGATCTGGCTTGGCAACCTTGGCCGACAATAAGTCCTTAATGCTTGCAATCTTTACTTACGCCCAGTGATATTAACTTACCCAACCCTTGAATGCAATTTGTTAATCGTATTCACATGAAACACTAAATGATAGAAAAAGCTCTCGGTAGGCAGGAGTAATTCCGCCTGAAAACTGTAGAGATTTCTTCCAACATTTGGAAGAAAAGATGTTTGGTTGATGGCCGATATTAGTAGAGGGCACAATCCATGCGGACAGCATATGACCACCATTGGATGTGTGAAGGAGCCGATTTGCTTGCGTTGGTTTGAGGAGGCGGATAGCATTGAGATTTTTTCAGTGAGTGTTCTGCCTTTGCTAGAGCAAGGCTACGAATTTTGGGTTTCAATGTCATGAGAATGAGAAATTGGAGGTTATTTTCAGATTTACCAAAAATCTTGGAAAATTCTCACATGACTAGCTATCTCTGTCTTTGTCTCTTAGATATAATACTATCTCTTTCTCTTTTGTTACTTTTCTGCTTTCCTCCTTGACTATCTTCCCTTTTAATTGCCAGAGCTTTGAGTACAATGGGTGTTTTAGCCTGAGTGTTTTAGAAGTTACTAATCTCTCGGTGTTTATTGGCTCGCCTTTCTCAAGTTTCAATTTCAACCTCCACCATGAAAAAGCTTCTCATCAAAAACCATTTTGTGGAACAACATTAAGACGCACACCGAAAATAAGAGGAGGCGTGTGTAAATGGTCACAAATAAATATATAAATTTCACTTTTCAATACTCCTAACTGAAGTTATTCTTCTATCTTTTTGTCAATATTTGGCTTAAAATTGTGCTCAAAATATACCAGAGTTTGTAAATCTCCTTAAAAAAATTGTGGCTCTATTTTGTGGCACAGCACTGTATACATTGGCCTCTTACTGTATAGTTTATTGCATGTGTGCATGTATGCGTGTATGCGTGCGGAGGCAGACAATTATGCAAAATCGATTGCGATAGCAAAAATTAATTTTGCATTTTTAATTTCTTGTCTGCAGCCGCTCCACACTCTCCGCACGCTGCAACTCAAACTCAAAATTGAACAATCACATGCATTTCGCAGCCTCTTGTCGTCATTGTTGCATGCAACATTTATTTCTACACATGCAAATGCAACATGCAATTGTTACCATTTGCTCTGCATGCAGTCTAACGTTACATTTTGTTGTTGTTTGTAAAATATTTGCACATTTTGCAATTTGCTAAATGCTGATTGAGCATTGTGAATGAACAAAAACAAAAACACAAAAAAAAAAAAAACAAACGGAAATACAAGATAACAAAATCACAATGCAGTAATAAAACTTAGCAAAGATAGCAACAGTTGGGTATTACAGCAGCAAAGCAATCGGAAAGTGTTGCAGCAATAGAAATTTCTGCCCATTCATTTACGTTTTTAGGAATTCACTGACTGCTCCTTTATTGCTTGCTACGCTGCTATGCCTAAATGTTACGAGAATATTGCATTCAAGTGTAATGGAGTGTAATTTCTTCAAAAAATTCTCATAGGTGGGCGTTGTGATTTCTTCCTCTTCTTGCAGGAGTATCAGAGTCACACATACATTGATACATTCATCTCATATCTTTCTTTATAATTTGTTAAAATTAATCGAAATAAGAGTATTTTTTTATTAGAAAGAAACTCATTAAGATTTTATTGCCGCTTTCCTTATTATTTTACTATTTTTATAAGCAAAGATTTTTATTGCATAAGAAATTTTTGGAAAATTTTCTCATACTACAGAATGATGAGAGAGCGGCGAAGATCTTTTTTTTGTTTTATCCCAAGTGGGAATCTGACATTAATACCGTCAATATAGGTGGCACGCACGATTCATACTGATCGCTAAAGGTGCACCTCATTCGGAACCACGCACAGTCAGTATTCTACTGAACTAGGCTTGCGAAAAAGTACACCTACGTACTGAACCCTAACTCCGACCTCTGTAGCTTTAGTTTGCCCTGCGGTACCGCCGTTTAAGCATTGCATCGCAGGGCCAAGCTGGCCAAAATGGCTCCTTATATGTAATGTTTCTGTCTCTGTTTACCCTTCGTCACTTGTTTGCCTTCTTTCTTTACTACGTTCCCATTATTTTTTCGCAGTTCCTGTAACGCATTTGCGGACCATTCTCTCATCTAGGCCCACACCAACTTCGATTGTAGCATGTGATCTACAATGTTGCCCGGGGTTATTCTTTCTTTTGTGATTTCTTCAATGGACATTCTTTCATATGCGTATCTTGGGCAGGAGAAGAAGATATGTTCCGCGTTCTCACTACCGTTGCCGCAGAACGAGCAGTCTGCTGCGTCCTCGTGTCTTTGCCGAATCTTTGAAGATACTCTCTATAGCATCCATGTCCCATCAGGAACTGTGTCAGGTAGTAATCTGTGTCACTATGTCCCCGCTCAACCCAAGCTTGCACGCTTCTGATAAGTTTATGCGTCCAACTACCTTTTGTTGCTAGCGATTTTGCCACTCAATTATGCTCCCCGCCTTTCTTCTTTACGCTCTTCTGCCGTTAGTCGCCTGTTTAAACTTTTGGCTTTGTCGTAGACTCTACCCAGTTCAGAGGCCATTATATCTGGTGGCATGATACCCGATATGACACATACTGCTTCAGAAGACACTGTCCTGAAAGCACAAGCAACTCTAAAGGCCCTTAGTTTAAAAACTATTTCTGCCTCCTTCGCGTATGCTTCTTGTATCATATGGGTGCTGCATACATGAGTTAACACTGCGTAACTTTAGCCAGGAGCGCTCTTTTACTCTGAGTGGGACCACCAATGTTGGCCATAATTCGCAGATCTGTGACAGGAATTATTTGTATATACGCGAATTTCGAGTCACTTTAAACGGGAAGTCACACAGGCATACGAGCAAGGCGCGCTACGTGCAGCTTGCGCGGTTAGAACCGAGTATTTTGATGCGATCTGCGTAATAGCTGGAAGGGCACCTCTGAACCTATTGACAGATGAAATGTATTGGCTCTATAGCGTGCAAGGAGCACATCCCACACCAGTACAAAAAGCAGCTGAGCGACTGCTGACAATAGGCCAGTGGCAGCAGCGATGGGATGAGTCACAAAGCGTGTGTTGGACCTAGAAACTCATACCATGTGTTGATGAATGGTTAGTGAGAAATCATGGAGACACCGGCTATCACCTTTCTCAGTTGCTCAGCAGACATGGCTGTTTACGGGAATACCTGCACCGTTTTAAGCTGGCGGACAGCCCTTTCTGTGCAAGCTGCCTGAATACTCACGAAAACGGAGAATACGTCATTTTTTATTGCGACCACTGCAGAGAGGAACGAGCTATTCGCGAACAAGCCCTGGGCCATCAACCATAACACAGTACCGACATACGAGGTATGTGCGCAACCAGCGTTAAGTGTGAGGCAGCCCAAACTTTCGCAGAAGTTATACTTTTGTGATCCCAAGATAGAATTAGCCGAGGTGGAGAGAGCGTGCCCCACATACCATTGCATTTTATTTTATTAAAACAAAAAAAAATTCCTTAAAAATATCTATAAAAAATGAGTATTTGATCAGGCTACTTCCTGAATGAAGATGATTGAGAATGGTTTTATGATCGCAGTTCATTTGTTCTAGTTTCTTCATTGAATTCAAAGGGCCTTCTGCTGCGTGACATCTCATCTACGTCAAGGTCGCCTATGACACCTTCTCTATACACGTCGCAAATGTCCCTGCGGCAGCTTTTAGACCTCGATAGAAAGCAAAGAAGAGCAGGTATCGAAAATGTTTATTTTTGCCTCCTGCCCTCAAAAATACAGCTAACATGGTTTTGTAGAGCAGAAAGAGTTCAGTCGAATGAATACTTACCTTTTACTAAGCAGCAGACCAATCGCTGTAAAATAAAATAAAAGTATAAAACCGCTATGAACTTATTCCCCAAGCCAATACATTGTATCGGATCTTGAATGTGACATCGTACCTCAAAACAAAAAAAAAGGAGATCAATTAACGGGTTTGTCTTCTTTGCTGAATGCATTTGTATGTTACAGCTTTCCGCAATGGGGGTAAAAAAAGAGAAAATTCGATATATTCTTCGGTACTATTACGATTAAGGTGAAAATTCGAGATAGATGGTAAAAAGCGTGTGTCATTTGTGGATTCAACACAAAGTCGAATGCGATAGTAAAGCGGTGGTCAATGGTTCCGTTCTGGTAGGCCTAGTCATGAAATGTATTGCTGAAATCATGGAAATCGTCAAGTCAGACTGGCATATGAGCGTTTATTCCACTGCCTTGGTATTGAATATTTGTCAGAAAATTATTTCGAAATTTATTTATTTAATATATGTGACCTGGTCTATGAAAAGGTACCTTACGTGTCAAAAAATCATTTTGCACTTTTTTGTTGATTCGAATAGTGTGTGAAAGGCTCTTTAAAATGGTGGAAACCAGGAAGTCATAATGTGTTTAAAATTTTGTTAAAAGTAAAAAAAAAAGAAAAGTACAAATACGAAAAAGACTGATTTTTTTGTTATGATACAAATTAGAATAACGAAGACAATAATTTGTGCAAATTAAAAACTGAACCATTACTGGACAGTCTGAGGTGTGATGAATACGATACTGAAGTCTGTTTTCAAAAAATTTGTTACAAAAAATGTATTCATAACTTTATAAATAGTGGTTTTAAAGATTTGTCAAAATTTTTGTCACGAATTGTGGCATTGTTTCAACATCAAAAGTTAATTAAAATATTTAAAAACTGTTATTCGGTGGTTTGCGAGGTCGCTGAATATGAATATAAAGTGAGATTATTTAAAATCGAAATGAGGATCCAATATGTCGGACATGTTTTTTAAAATTGAACGGATCCGCTTAAGATTCAATACATGGGGGTTTTTGGCGTTGCTGATTACGAATCCGATATCAGTTACCAGAAATTCAAGATGGCGGATCCAATATGGCGGACATATTTTTTCAAAATTCATCAGATCCGCTTGAAACTTTTCACTCTAGATAAATCTATCTTAACAAAAGCTTTTTCCATATCATCTTCTGAATGAGTCAAATATAGTTCACCATCATCATCGCTATTCGAACTAACATCATCGTCTTCATCGTTTTTAGGAAAATATTTACTGATGCTTTCCATTTCAATTCAACCGGGCTATTCGGATCATGTTCTTCGATTTCGATGTAACTGAAATATGTTGCTCTCTGGTCAAAATAATGAGACACGTATTGTTTTGTTCGCCCGAAAAAAATTTAAAAATTTTTTACAAGAGTTATCGGCAATTTTGTTTTTCGGCTCAAACTCGATTTTTTTTTAAGTGCGAAACAGGGGTTTTACTCAAAAGCAACTCATTTTAGCTACTAGGCATTCAGCTCAATTAAAGTTTGAGATGTCCTTTTGATTTGGAAAAAGTTATACAAAAAAAAAATACACTTTTTGAAATATTGAATTTCGAAAAAAATTTAAATTTTTTTTCTTTTTTGCTAAATAAAAAATTTTCAACTATGTTTTTGCAATTGTTTCTACATGAAGTCGCTCGTGTAAGTAATTACGATCATTTTGAACCCAGAATTATTAAAATCGGTTAATTTTTGACTAAGTTATGAGCATTTAAAAACAAAATTTTCTTAAATTATTAAAAAAAAATCGATTTTGAGCCGAAAAACAAAATTGCCGATAAAGCAAGAAAAAAATTTTTTTCGGGCGAACAAAAAAATACATGTCTCATTATTTTGACCAGAGAGCAACATATTTGAGTTACATCGAAATCGAAGAACATGACCCGAATAGCCTGGTTGAATTGAAATGGCACTAAACTCCTCGTCAACACTCATTTTTCACTATTTTGTGAACAAAATTTGTGAACAAAAGACTAACAGAAATGATTACATAAACGTAGTAACAGAAAAGCCACGAAGTAGAATAAGGAGACGTAACGCAACTATCAACTGTAAAATTGTCAATTTGACATCATATTCGTAGTCAGTGGCTTTAAAAACCTTTACAAACATGTGACACTGATTTATAGTTATTGTTGCTATTTGGAAAACTTAAATTATTTGTTCTATGTTTGGAGCGCCATCTTGGATATGCCATTTAAAATTTTTTAAATTTGACACCAGAATCGTATTCAGTACTTCGAAAAATTTTTGTCACCGGGTCTTATAAGTTTTTTTTGGCATGGATGTCGGTACAAAAGCTAACTTATTTTTTAAAACGATTTCTGCGATTTGCATTAACTTTTTCTTATTTATTTATATATAAAAAATGTTTTTCACTGCTTCTGAGATTTTATTGATACTGTGATCTATCCTGAAGAAAATAAGCCAAACCGGATTGAAAAATATTAATATTTAAAAAAGTTACAAGGGTTTTTAGAAGTTTAAACTTTAATTGCTGTTTTCTCGAAAACTTGTTTTCGCACATAAGGTACCTTTTCGAAGACCAGGTCACATATATTTATTTAAAATAATAGTTTAGTTTATGCTAATTTCATCAACGCAATAAAGCGAAAAACATGGAGAACGCACTGGTCCCCGGAACAGACTAAACGAATTTCATGAGACTGGCACTGATAGATAGAGACATTTTCTAAGCATGTTTTAGTAGACTTTTTGATCTGAATATGGTGCTATATAGATGGCTCTGGTGCTAAAATATAGTTGTTCTATTCGCAAGCTGTGAGCTAAGATTAAAAATCGTTAGTACCTTTACCAGATCTAACCAGGTGTGACTTTTTTTTATTACCGAAAGGGAAGTTACCAGTTCAGAGTACCCGAAAAAAATTACTTCAGCTTATTTATATATACACCTTGAAATACAAAATCGAATTATCTTTAAATAATGTGTTATTATTGTGATCTAACAGACAACGCTACGTTTGTGGCATGGTAAAAAAATATTAGCTGATTAGGGAGCTTTTTCCAAGAATTCGTTCACTTTTATGTGCACAAGTAAATACAGCCTGGGACGAAATGATAGCACCACAATATCTGAGTCAGTTTTGACTTTTTTGTTGTTGTTTTGAATGTTGATTATTTGGGTATAAAATTGCTCATTAAAAATCACATAAATCTAATTTTCAAATTTTATGTAAAAATTAGAATAATTACAACAACTTCGTATCCCAATATCACGGGTTTTAATTATGATTTCTAGAAAGATTTTTGGTATTTAGTTTTATTAAATTTTAGTATAAAAAGTGCAACGTTGAAGTTGCCGCGAAAACCTGTTGATTTTCCTATATACTTTTTTCTTGACGGTGTTGCGCATTTTCTCCATATACAACAAAGGTCGGGCACTCTTTATGTAAAGATAATCCATTAGACTGCCAGCAAAAATCTTATCAAAATTCATGGGGTATAAAACTGCATACTTGAAATTTTTCTAAAACATTTGATCGAAAAGGCTGGCATTTTTGAAGAAAGCTTTTTGAATTTGTTTAAACTATTGAACAAAGTTTGCAACTTTCATTTTATGGTTGGTTGGTTAAAGTGGTGATTCATCCAGAATCCAACATCCTCGCTACCAAATTGTTTAACGGTTATTTACATCACGACTATATCCAGTCGTTGCGGCTTAAGAACCTAATTAGGTTCTTGACGTCTGAGCCAGACAATTGTTCGAGACTCTCGAATAGTGGTTTGCCAGGGTTGACATTCTTTCCTTCCTTACGGCGGGGCATTCACAGAAGAAATGGAAAATTGTTTCCTTTTTCTCTAGTCGCTTAAAACTGTGACAGTGTGTGCTGTGAGGTTGCCCATTTCGGATGCTTGTTCTCCGACAGGCCAAAAACCCGTTATGACTGCTGTGAATCTCACGGCGTCTCGTCGTTTCAGCTTTGTCAATGTTGATGACGATGAATTTTATGGTACCTGTGCTATATTTATTAAAGGCACTGTATATCAAAAAAGAAGTACTTATTCCCGGGGTACTTTTTATATAAGGTTGCATTTTGCTAACTGTAAACATTTTGAGGGCGAAGGTGCAGGTAACACTTAGTATACGTTCATCGAATAAGCCAAACTAATAAAAAAGCGATAGGGTTACCACATAGTAATGATTGTTTTTCTCATTGCTATGTTTCAGCTGCTTTCAAGCTATCAAAAATAGCCAGTCGTCAAAATATGGAGTAAGTTTTGCCATTCCATCTGCGCGTATGTATCGTTTCATGCTTGCCGCACATGTGAAAGTTATTTAAAAAATTATCCGAATTACAATTCAGTTCTAATACAAGGCGTGGATTTCGTCGTAAGGCTTCAGTGCGCAGGCTATTCGCTGTCTCGAACTTTGAGCCACCAATCAGTCAGAAACATAACAGCCGTAGTAACCAGTGTCGAAGAAGAAGAAGAAGACCAACTGAGTTAAGCACCCAGAACGCGCCAGAGAACCAACCTGGCTTATGTTGAGGTTTGATTTAGGGTTGGCCCTAGTCGCCGGATGGGCTTATGCGTGACTGCCATTCGGTTGCATTGGGTTTGCAGTCCAGAGTAGCCATGAAACATCAAGTGAAAAAAAAAACAGTTTGTTTGCGATCGCTTCTGGGTAGGTAATGGCAAACCTCAAAGTGTATTTTTGCTAATGATAAATCTTGGAGAGTATTTCTATCATGGGAAAGCTCCTCATAAAAAACCATCTATCATGCGGAGGCAGCAAAAAACTGTAGGTGTTTCCATTTGTGACAAAACATCAAGACGCTCGCTACAAGAAGCTCAGCCAAACAAGGGTGCAGATTGTGCTGACGCAACCATTGAAAACGAGCAACCATAGACAATGCCGCGAGTTCGCTAGTTGGGCGCTAGTTTCGTCGGTCTAATATTTGACTTTTCACCAAAAACTCACATTCGTGTACGTTACTCATTTTTGGTTCAGTGGCTATGTCAACAAGCTAAATTGGAGTTAATGAAGCAAACATAATCCAAGAGCATTCGACCAAGCGTGAATGCGTTCACAAAGATTGACTATTTGTTGTCGTTTATAGCATCGTCGTGGAACTTTTTTCTTCTGAAATGAGAAAGGGGATGGCATCAACCGTTCATGTTTCTCGCTATTGACTGATGTTAATCGGATACATCGATATTCGTATAGCCGAACTAAAATCTCTCAGAGTTATGACTGGACATTTCACAGCGAGCGTTCATCCATTGGCCTCGAATGACTGGTGACTCGGTACGCCTCGATTATTTTCGCTGAGGCTACGTAAACCTCGTGGACTACGCTCACAAGCCCACCCCACGTTGGACGAGTTCGAGAAGCTCTTGCCGGAATAACGCCGCACATATGGAACTGAGTCATCAGAATTTGGATGGACCGTTAGAAGCACTGCCAGCAAAGTCGAGGCGATCATTTAAATCACGTGCTATCCCATATGCAACGACATGAGATTTAGTTAATAAATAAAGTCAGAATAAATCTGACTGGGCGGCCGTCGTAGCCGAATGGGTAGGTGCGTGATTACCATTCGGAATTCACAGAGAGGTCGTTGGTTCGAATCTCGGTGAAAGCAAAATTAATAAAAACATTTTTCTAATAGCGGTCGCCCCTCGGCAGGCAATGGCAAACCTCCGAGTGTATTTCTGCCATGAAAAAGCTCCTCATAAAAATATCTGCCGTTCGGAGTCGGCTTGAAACTGTAGGTCCCTCCATTTGCGGAACAACATCAACACGCACACCACAAATAGGAGGAGGAGCTCGGCCAAACACCTAACAGAAGTGTACGCGCCAATTATTTATTTTTTTTTTTTTTTAAATCTGACGTCTCACGACGATGTTGTTTTACTATTTTGCTATCGATTTTACATGGTAACCCTATACTTTGGTTCAGTTGATAATATACTGAATGCACTCAATAAGAAATAAATTGCGTATCTGCTTCCTTAACAAATTACACTGGTCTACAGAGTTAATTTTTTTTTCGTTATTTTTGATATGCGACTGGTCTCTGCTGTAAATTTGTGCGCTGAACAAAATTCTGGTGCTCAAAAGTATCCAACACGTTAGGTAGGTAGGTGAAATGGTTGAAGTGCCGGTCTGGCACTTCTCAAGTAGCACTAAAGCGCCGTTTTGATACCATTACGAGACCTCCAACAGGCAGATATCTACAGCCAGCCAGAGCTGTTGATAAAACGGAGGAGATTGATGGGATTTGGGTTGGCACACTGCCCCAGGCTGTCGAAGATAAGAGCGCCCAGTGACCTTAGTCGTCTAGCTGCCAAGCCCGGACATTTATAGAGAAAATGCTCAAAAGTATCCTCTCTGAAAGCTCCCCACAAGTTCTGCAATGGGGGTTAAATGGTAACCCTAGCTTTTCCGCGTGTGGGCCGATCGTCCAGTGACCGCTACGAGTTTGGAAAATGAATGGGGAGGAGTCCAAAGGACTTTTTGAGTACTTCATAGTTTCTTGGTGTCTTAACGCCCACTTTTGGAAAAAACCTGAACTGTTAGGAATACAAATACTCATTTTAAAGCTTGAATCTTACATACAAGTAGCCACAAATGCAAATCTAAAAAATAAAAAATAAAATTAAATATTTGGAATGAAAGGAGGTCAACCTTTAAAGACCCAGTGAGTAGATTCGGATTGCAGATTGTGAAACTACATGAAGCAAACCTCAAAAAAAATTTACTATTTTATGGGCTGATTTCGCTGCGCTCGGGCCGGGGTCGCTTACTACAAATCCAATGACGGTTTTCTAAAATTCAAAATAGTGCATTCAAGATGACGCGAAAAAAACTCCAAAATTTGGTCTGAGGTTTGGAAACTCTCAGCACGGAAGTTTTTTGGGTGGCTACCGGTGCCTTGCATGCATGGGTATGGTAAAAGTGATGGTAAGTATCACAGAAAAGTGTTTTTGGATGAGTTTTATACTAATTTTCTTAAAAATTTCGTTTCGAAAAACTCGTTAAAAGGTCGATTTCTTAAAAGGCGTGCAAAAGATTTTAGTTTGAGTTTTTTTTGTTTCTGTTTTTCTGTTTCTTTTTTTGAAAGTTGCATATACTGTAGTGCAAGATTCAAGTTTTAATTTTAGTGTCAGTTGAAGTCTCTGCCAAGCCAGGTTCGTGAGTAGGTCAAATATGGTTTTAAGGGGTATCACCTCCCCCTTTTCTCAGAGCAAAAACGTGATTGAGACATCAACTTTTGAACACCAGAATCGTATGCAGCGCACAAAAATACATCGAAAACCATCGAAAGAAAAAAACAACAAGCATGTAGCCATGTGTAGGTTTTATGGTGCAATTCTTAAAAACCCCCTAATTACATCTAAATGCAAAAATATCGCTAGCTTTATCAGTATGCAATACCTTTTTAAACAATGCAACCGCTAATGATTACTTCTGTGATTAGCTGCAATCAAAAGCAATAAAAATGCTCGAATATTCTTATCACAAGCAAACCAAAGAAATTGTAAACACCCCGCCGACAGCGCCTTCACTCATTCACACAGAGTGTTTAAAGGCACTTTCCGCCAAAGTTTAACTTTCATTCCATACAGAGCGAAAGTGTTAACTAGACATTTAGACCTAACTATTGTAAATTCTTTGTATTCTTTGTAAGTGTGCGTACAAGGATGCGAACAATAACGAGTTGCCTTTTGCGCAAGCTACTCTCGCCTATGCAATCGTTTCGGCTACAAGGACTGTCGCCCCGCCACATCAGCACCACTGTGCGCGAACACGACCAAATGCTGCTGATCAAGGAGCATCCGCAGCAATCGGCGAAAACGATGCAATTTCCAGGCATTTGGCTACGCGATAACTGCCAGTGTGAGCAGTGTTTCCATCGGGATTCATGGAGCCGCAAACCGAATAGTTGGACGAACTTCGATACGAAAGTGAAAGTGCAAAATGTTACGGTTGGTGGAGACTATTAAAAAAAGAAAATATTAATGCAAATGTGTTAGTATTTAAGTAATTTTCTTGTGATTTTGTTAGGTGGATGAGTCACGGCAAGCTGTAAACATAGTTTGGTCCGATCGGCACCGTTCAACATTTTCATTGAGTTGGTTAAAGGAACGCGATTTCTCGCGCGAAGCTCGTGAGCGATATATGAATGAATGGTATCGGCCACAAGCGAAGCATTGGGGTAAGGCTGATTTTGATAAGATATTGAAAAAGTTTGATTACTGGGACGTCATGCGCAGTGACCCGGGTGAGTGAGTTGAAATGAAATGTAAAAAGAATTATAAAAACTATACTAAAATACCTCAAAGTGTATGTAGGTGTGAGAATTTGAGCGTTGCATTCAATTCTCAAAAAGGTGTAAATAATAGAATGTGGCGAGAGTAACGCAATGATAAAACAAAAAAAAATCTCGGGGTACTATCTATTAATTTTCTTGCAAAACTTTCCGTGCTCGAGCCTCCAATGTTAGTTTGTGCTGCAGTCCATTCGAGTTCCTTATAAAAGCTAAAAACGACCCGTTTAAAGCAAAAAAAACAAACATTTTTTCAACGAAATTTATTTATTTATTCAGGAAACGAAGGAAAAGAGTGGAGTGCTTGCGTGTTTTTGGTAATCGGCTGGGGAGCCTTTCAAGATATCGGTGCTTTAAGCCGTCGTTTTTGCTTCTACGATCACAAAAATCAAATGAAAGAATACTCGATTACGCTTTGGTCTCTTTGGTCTCCAATTTTTTTAACACTTTGGTTTTTTGAACCATAGTCTGTACTTTCCGCATACCAGGTACGTTTCGTGGTAAGCAGGAGTTCTTGCCGTATTTGATTTATTTATTAAGAAAAGGTGTGCGGCATATATTTACACAAGGATGCTTTTCGAAAATGCTATTTTAGTCCTTTAAAAATCTAATATTAAACATTTTTTTTTCATCAATAAGAATGTGATGGATCTGGTTCGCCCTAATATTGCCAGACATCTTCCAAGTCTGTAGATGTATACGTTTGTGCTTGAAGGCTGTGCTGCTTATAAACAGTCCTTGTGAAGCCGCGAAGTCACATAAACGGCTACCATTATTGTTGCATGAAGTGAAAATTTTCCTGAAACACCTTTGCATAATATTGCTTTCTTTTCCAACTTGGGCATTGAAGTCACCCATCACTAATAATACATCAAAATGTATGCATTCTACTAAGTAGCCTTTCAAGATCATAGTAAATCAGTATCCGTACTGTCTTCAGTGGGTGCCCTTTAATTTTAGGCAATACAATCGGTAACTGATCGGGAGGAAACTCAGTAAGCTTCTTTTTGCTTTATTGTCCACTAAGAAACGAGTTCCTCGTGAACCTTGCATCTCAGAGCCGCTGTAGAATATTGAATAAGCTCTTTTTTTGATATCTCCGCTTTCTTTCCAATGTAATGAGCATATATTTGCTTTATATTTCATTAGTTCGTCTGCTATTTCCGCCATCTTCCCTGGCCAAGAGGACATTTAATTTTCAAATCATAATCCTTCAATCGTTGCAATGGTCGGCATCTAAGTTCGTTCCTTATCCGAGGCTGTTGTTGATGTGTTGAGATGGGTTTTTTTAACTGACATAAGGGTGTCAACCTAAAGGCCAGCCCCCTTTTGGGAATTTCCCCCTATATATCTTTCGTTCCTATCACCAACGTTTCATCTATATCCTGTATAGAATGTTACTTGATCTCCGTGATAGGTTAACAGCACCACCACTGGAAGGCGATGTAAGGCTATTGGAAATAAGAGGTGAAAGGCTTCATTTCTATTGATCAGCCATCAAGTTGCACATTAGCCTTTGTGGTGCCACTCTGAAATTGAAATTTGATTACGTCGAGCCAAGAAGCACCAGGAGGAAGGGAAGGAGAAAAGTATCAGAGAAAGAGATAGGAAAGAATAGAGACAGAGATAAAGGTAGTTAGTACTGTGAGAATTTTACGGATTATTTGGCAAATCTGTAAATATCCTCCAGTTTTAGAGAACTCATTCTCACGACACCGAATCCCAATACTCGTGGCCTTGCTCTAGTAAAGGCAGGACACTCACGAAAGTGCTCAGTGCTATCCGCTTCCTCCAAGCAAGGCAGGCACATTGGGTCCTCAATGACTCCAATGGTGGTCGTATGCTGACCCAATGGGTTGTGTCCTGTAATAATACCGACCATATCAAACGAACGTCTTTCCTTCCAAGTTTTAGTAGAAAGTTTGACAGTTTTCTGTTCGAACTTTTCACAAAACACTTTGCAGTTCTGCAGCGTTCTAGACCGGACCATCGCTCTTTATGTAGATTGCATACATAATCGCTGATCCAGTTCTTGATTCCTGCGGGACTGATTCCGATTATTGGCTCTGGCCCTTGTGGGGGAACCGCTGATCCGCGGTTGGCCAATTCATCAGCAATTTCGTTTCCTTGAACACCGGAGTGTCCTGGAACCCATATAAGTACAAGCCTGCTTTGCCATGCGACAAAATTAAGTTTCTTCTTCATACTTAAACAATCTTTGAGGTTTACTTCGCGTTCTCCAAGGTGTTCAGTGTAGCCTGACTGTCATTGAAAACTCCAATCTTTTTCCCGCTCCATCCCCTCTCGATTATCCATTCGGCTACTTTCAGGATGGCAAAAACTTGCGTTTGGAAAACAGTTGCCATTTCCGCCGTAGCACAGTGATACTTAGTACTGTAGTTTAAGTACCATTCGGCTCCAGACCCCCTTATTCTTGGACTAATCGGTAAAGAAAATATCCGTCAAACCTCCCTGAATGCATTCTGGATTGCTCTGACGTCAAATTTCCTTCCAAATGAAACTATGAGTATCCGGTCGTCTTTAGGTGCCAAAAACAGTGGATACGTCTCAGATAGCAATTTAAAGATTTCTCCGTATTCCGAAGTTCCGTCTTAGTGCCAGAAACCATATTTATGGAGTCTACACATTGCTTTTATTGCTTCCTGTTGTATCTTAAGATCCAAGGGGAGCAAGTTAAGTCTAGCATTTGGGGCATCGCCAGAGGTTGTACTCATGGCACCCGTGATGCATAAACATACGCTTCTTTGCAACCTGTATGTTTCTCGGATTGTGGACTTAACCATGCTCCGTCGCCACCAGACCACAGAGGCGTAAGTGATGATTGGTCTGATAAGTGCTGTGTATATCCATAGGACCACAGCAGGTTTCAGACCCCAGGTTTTACCAAAGCCTCTGCGGCATTGCTGAAAACTTCTTAATGCGCGATCCACCTTCAGTGAAACGTGTGTCTCCCAAGTCAGCTTCTTACTCCTAGATATTTAACTTCATCGGAAAGACCAAGTGTCACACCTTTCAGTGTTGAAAGACTGAGCCCATCCACTTTCCGTTTTCTCGTAAACAAGACTATGGTGGTTTTGGTATGGCAGAAAGACCTTGTCTCATGCACCAGTCATCGATTTTGTCCAGAATCCTCTGCACCTTCGTGCAAAGCCTCCTTACGGACTTATCCGATGTTAGCGCACGGACATCGTCCGCATATGCTTGGACATGAAAACCGAGTTAATGCATCTCCACTAGTAGAGAATCTACGACCAAGCACCACAGCAGCGGATAAAGAACATCCCCTTGGGGACATCCTTGCTTGGCCCTGACGGTGATTAGTTCATCACTGTTCTCACCAGCGGTTAACAGCCTCTCAGAGAGCATAGAATATATCCATTTTACAATGGTTTGATGAACTCCATGTCGGTCCACTCTACTTTTTGCCTAACTCTACTTTATATAAATGTCCGAGTTATTTTTTGTCATATATTTTGCTAAGTTTTTATGTTTGTATTTTCTATGTACGAATGAGTTGAAGTTTCTTTATGTTTTTATAGTTTTGAAAAGTACGTTGAAGAATGAAAATGAATGTGACACATAAATGAATTAGATTTGCTTATTAATATATATTTTTACCAATTACATTTACATATACATATACTGAGTAATGCAGACCTGCCCCAACATATTCTATGCTGCTACAAAATTTAGCAAAATAAATATAAGCAAATAAATACAAATTATTTGTTTATATGATTGGAAATGTACGTATGTATGTGTGAATGCGCGTACCTTGCTAGATTATGCGGTCATACCAGTTCGAGAGCGATGAGAATCATACTAATTACAAAATGATCTATTAGGACCACATTTACGTTAAGCAAATACTCTCCTATTATATTTTGTTGCTGTTGTAATGTGTTTAAAATTTAAAGGTAAAAGAATTTTACACACCCACGAAAGGCTCGTGTCTTTAAGGAAAAATGCGTTAAAAGGTGATAAAATGAATTTTGGCAAGGCGCACACCATAAATAGGAGGGGCAGTACAGCCAAATATCGAATAAAAGAGTGTAAGCGTCAATTCTATATAGAAGAAGTAAATTAAAAAAAAAAAGAAAATAATAAGTGTACCACATTCTACTAAGCGGGAATAAAGAGGTAAAACAAAAATTAAAAACGATACTCTCTCATTTCTCAATCAGCTGATTTGCAATTTTTTTATTTGTGTATATATTATACATACAGTGAAAATCAAGAATGATAGAAACAAGATTGCGCCCTTCAGAGAGTGCGTAACGTCACGTTTGCCGAGTTGTGCAGTGTTGCCAACCATTTGCTCTTCGCAATAAATTTAGTGCTTTTTTATACCCAAAATGCGAAAATTTTTAAGTTTGGTGTTTGTTTCTTTTTGGTTTTAATTTAAAGCTACCGATATTGTGAGTTAAAAAAAAACTGTATTATTAAACAAAGGAAGGTTATAAAATGTCACTTTGAGAAGACTTTAGTGCTAATGAAAATTTGTTGATCTTATAAATTTTGATATTTTGAAAGAGCAAATTTAATTTTTTGCTTCTTTTAAGGTTATGCAAGAATATTAAATCTTTTTCTCTCAGCTCTTTTACTGAATACGAATTAAACCCATAGAAGTATAATCGTTTCTTCCGGTCATCAATGCTTAGTGGGACATAGGGTATCAAGAGACGCATACATAGTAAAAATAAGCAAAATAATACCACAAAATACTGAAGAAACCATAACGACTTTTTTACAAAAAGAGTACCTTATCTCGTGACATAACTTTATATTTGAAAAAAATCGTTGTCTTAAGGGGTTACATGGCTTTCGTTGGTTCAAAAAATCGACTTATTTTTTTTGCTTATTAATTTCTACAACTTCTCAGGAATATTATCCAAAATTTTCAAGTCGATTCGAATAATAAAATCGAAGATACAGCCTTTGGAATGTGTGCGCTCCAAGTAACTTTTATTGTTACTCAAAACTTTAAACGCGTTTTTCTCGGAACCGTGTTTTCAAAGCCGGTTGTCAAATGTTCTCGAAAACTACTCAACCGATCACACAGATGTTCGAAATACAATTTACTCGTACTTGAACGAAGGATTTTGTTTTTTTTTTTTCAATTACAACTGTTTAAAAACAACAAAATGTCAAGCAAATTTGACCGAAATTTTCATTTTTTTGCAAAAATGTCTGCCAAAATCCCAATTTTTACTTTTTTTCTTTCCTTCGTTCAAGCATGAGTTTATGGTCTTAACTAAAGCACTTATTTTTGTTTTTTCATTTTTGATGAGTCTGTCAGGAGTTATGCTGACAAGGCGGACGCACCTTTTTTTCGAGGGATCACCGAAAATGACGTCACAATGGAGGAGTTTAAATTTTTTTTTTTGAAAATTTCAGAAATTATTCTTTAAATATGTATCTATAAGACAGAAAAAAGTTTGGATTAAATAAATAATTTTTTATATAGAAAAAAAAAAAATTAAAATAGGCCTTTTTTTACCCGACGAAACCCATTTAACCCCTTAACAAAAGAGTTTATCTTAACAAAAAACTCATAAATTAAATTGTATATAACCTTAATACATTTATTTAAAAAAAAAACGCACTTTTTAAATACAATTTGTCAATCATACAAAGTTTTCTTTAAACGGGCATTTTAGTGCGTTTTTATATCTAAAGCTAGGCAACACTGCAGTAGCGAGAGAGAGATTAGACTGCTGAAAGGAAAAGAACACCCACAACAACTGCAATCGCGGGCAATGCTACCAGATGTTAAAAAAAGTAAAGCTAAATAAAACTGAGTGAATTATTGAACTAATTTTTCAAATCATTATATTGTAGAAAATTATAAACCTTACTTTTAATTAGAACAGGCTAGAAAAATGTCATGAAGAAAGAACTAAAACTCAGAGATTATATAACAAAAAAAAACAAATGCTAAATCAAGTTACGAAAATGGTAATCTGGTCATACTGGTGCTAATAGGACGTAACTCATTGTCAAATTCGCTGAGCGCAAAGTAACGGTACCACGATAGGTGCCATCTCGTTATTCTTTCCATCATGAGTGCAAAACTCGCTTGGACGGATACTCACCGTCAGTCAACTTTTTATCTAGCCAAGAGGGAGGGTATCTTATTTCAGAACTTTTTAATTTAATTTTTAATTCTAATTGAATACTTTTACTATTTCTATTTTAAAAAAGATATTGATTTAAAGTCATTCAAACAGAAATATGTATGTATTTTTTCAAAAGTGCTTATTTCTTTTATGTGCACATGTTCAGAAAAATGCATGACATTTTTATTTAAATCTATAGTACAGTATTTAAATTTAATGTTTAAAGATTATTTCATGCAAATGTTGACCGCGACTGCGCTTCAAATGGTCCATCCGCTTGGTCCAATTTTGACATACTCTTTCCAATGCTTCGGCCGGTATCTCACATAGAAATGCTTTCATGTCGTCTTCCAATGCGTTAATTGAAACAGGCTTGTCTGAATAGACATTAGCTTTAACATAGCCCCACAAAACATAATCTAAAGGCGTTATATCGCACGATCTGGGTAGCCAATTGACAGGTTTCGAACGTGAAATAAAATGTTCACCGAACTCGCCTCTCAACAAGTCCATTGTTACGTGTGCTGTGTGGCATGTGGCACCGTCTTGCTGAAACCACATGTCATGCAAATCAAGCTCTTGCATTTTGGGCAAAAACAAGTTGTATATCATTTCACGGTAGCGCTCACCATTCACAGTTACGTTACGATTCGCAGCATCTTTGAAGAAGTACGGTCCAATGATACCTCCAGCCCATATACCGCACCAAACTGTGACCTTTTCTGGATACATTGGTAGCTCTTGCAATTCTTCTGGCTGGTCTTCACTCCAAAATCGACAATTCTGCTTATTTACGTACTCATTGATCCAAGAATGAGCTTCGTCGCTGAACACAATTTTTCGATAAAAAAAGTGGATCTTAAACTTTCTTAAAAGAAAACGCATTTTTATAATATTATAAAATTCAATGATTTGCAAGCGTTGTTCGTTTGTAAGACGATTCACGGTTAAATTATAGACCAAACTGAAGATGTTTGACAGTGAAACAAAACACAAAACGTTCGTCAGTTGTTTAAACCAACTGTTTAAAAAGATAATAACTAAAAAATCACCCGTTAGATTCATTGCATACAAAATTGTAAAATATCGATTGATGTTTTTCCAAATGGAAACTATTTTTTTTTTTTGGTTTTTAAATTTTGTTAACAGTTCGAAAGCAGTAAAGTCATTGCCTCCACACATCCATTTTGACCGAAAAATCTTTTTATTTTTGGCGATGAGTGCAGTCTGTGTTTTTTCAATATTGATCCTAATAAGGAAAATCGGACTTAGTTCTTTTAAAATTTCATACATAGGCTCACTGATGATTTTATACCAAATATTCTGAATTAAATACTTTTTATCTGGAAAATATGTTAGCAAAAGAATAAAATGTCAGCAATTTTATGGAAAAATAACTGGTCGCGGCCGGTTAAGACAGTGTTCCGAAAATAATATAGGAAAAAAGATCCGCACAAGGGAGATGTTCGTCTAATAGAGGCGTTCGTTAGAAGAGGTTTCACGGTACACATATATATATATATATATACATATATAGATATAGATATAGATATATATTGCCTTCTTGGGACATGCACATGCCGAGAATGTCCAAGTTCACAAAATAATATTTTTTTGAAATGTTTCTTTATTAGGTTTAACTTACTTTTGCAACTCGCCCAGAACTTTTCGTCACAAATCGGACTCGAATTTTCTTATATTTATCTAATTCAATAATTCGTATTTAAATTATGCATACTTTGGACATTTCGTAGTAAGCCGCTATATAAAAATGACCAGTTGTTAGTAGTGAAAATTTTCGAAGGCGAAATACTCCAGCTGCAAAGTAAACTGCTAGTAAAGTAGTTCAGAACTAACAGGTTTAACTACCGGGTACTAATAAGCACTCAAAACTATGATTGTGCATTAAAAATATGAATGCATGAATCAAAGAGAGAGAGAGAGAGAATATAAAGTAAAAAATAATATATTAGCGATAAGCACTTACATACGTACAAACATCAATTGTCGATATGGCAGTCTCATTGCATGTAGAAGGCCCGCTCGCTTTGTTGTCAAAAGCTACTGCTTTCAGGTACTCGTATTCTCATTGTTTAATTTCATATGTTTTCACGTGTTTAGAGATTGGAAATGTTGATTGCGAAAAAAATACCAACTTTATTGTTATTTTTGCGGTAAATTTCAGGTTTCGCATAGCCTGGTGGTAAAAAGTGAAAATATTGAACAAATTTATGAACATTAGGCGCCCTCGATTCTCTACTCCTCTGCTCGCTATGTCTAAAAGCAGGTGGAGAAGGACTTGACTTCACTTGGTGTTTCCAACTGGCGCCATTTAGCGCGCTTTGTTAAACTCGCTAAAATCGCTTAAGCGGGTATCGCGCCAATCAAGAAGAAGAAGATACTGTTCTTCAAAGTTCAACTCTCTATCTTCTATTCTGATATAATATATTAAGAGCTCTTTATTTGTATCTCAGAGATATCGTCTGTTGAATTAATAGCAAGATTCGTATGAAATGGAAAATACCAAATATAGACATAAATCGAGTAATTTCACTTTCAGTTAGAATATCGAAAAGACATACAGCGTTGTGCCTATTCTTAGTACAGATTCGGTTTCAGTGCATTAAAGACTTTCGGAAAAGCATTATCTTGTTTCTGAAAGTCAAATAAAAGAAATACTTAAAATGCAATCTTAACAATTTAATAAAAACGGCCTCCTAGAAGGTGACTGTAAAATCAGACTCACTTGTGGTGCTATTCGTATGGTAGTTGAACCAAATCAAAATTTTATATAGTGAACTCTGTGCATGCACTTCTCGACGAGTTCACGGAAAATGCAGAACAAATTCTAGTTATTAGTATAAAAACAAACACAGAAAATCAGATGAGGTTTTTTGTAATTAACTAGAGGGTCCGGCACTCGAAGTGAAACGAACTTCAGACCGCTGCCGTGCATTAGCTGTATGTTAGTTGGCTTAATGACAGTCCAGCGTATTGTTTATAAGCGCGTGGAAGCATTTTTCCGAGAGTAAACGCGAAAAAAGGAAATCAGTAAAGCTACGGCGACACGCTCATACATTTGCTGTCCAACAGCTTATATGTGTGCGTGTCGGGTGCATGACGCTTGCCCGCGAAAAAATCTAAAATTTTTGATTTTCATCATGCAAAAGCCGACAACAAGTATGTGTGTCACGAAACAAGAATGTGTGTCACCCGACACGCACTCATATAAGCATGAGCGTGTCGCCGTAGCTTAATAGATTTCAAACGTCACACTATTACATTGCATTATACTTGGCTGGAAAATCACAACCCGCGATTGTTCGTGAGCTCGTGCACTTTACGTAAATAAAGTTTTTGTTTATCGCACCATTATTCGTTACAATCATAATGGCAGCATCGCGAAACGTCATGGAGGTGGTCATCGAAAGACTGCAACGTCACGTGAAATGGTTCAAAAAGTGAAGAAGCGGCTTCAGCGGAATCCCCGACGTAGTGCCAATCAAATGTCGAAAGAACTGAAAATATCTGACCGTAGCATCCACCGCATACTGAAAAATGAGCTCAAAGTCAAGCCTTTCAAGATCCGAAAAGCCTATGATTTCACATCAAAGCAGCAACAAGTCAGACTTGAGAAAGCGAAGGAGTTGCTCCGCTGGCCGAAAGCGGTCAATTTCCGAACATTGTGTTTTCTGACGAGAAAATTTTTCAAATTGAGTAGTTCCCAAACTCCCAAAACAATAGGGTTTATTTGACCGACCGTTCGTATGAGAATTTGAGTCATCGATTGTCTACCAGGAGGCTGCAACCGGCTACAGGTAATTGTTTGGGCCGCTGTAACTGTTTGGGCGCTCTTCAATCGTTTTCATTGAGTCTGGCGTCAAGGTAAATGCGAAATATTATCGGGAAAGTATTCTGGAGGTTGTTTTGAAGCTGTAGGCAGACACAAATTTTTGAGACAGATCATGGACGTTTCAACAGGACTCGGCACCGTTTCACAAAGCCCGAGTGAACCATGAATGGCTAAAAAACCACGTTTCGAACTTCATACCGTCCACACAATGGCTCTCAAATTCAGTAGACGCTCCGTTCCGAATCCGATGGATTATTCTCTTTGGGCCATTTTGGAGAGCAAGGTCCGATCCGAAAGATTCACCAGTCGCGAGGCGTTGAAAAGAACCATTGCCCGCCAAAATACCTGCAAGTCACATTCGAGCAGCTTGCGATTCGTTTCTGGACCGTCTCAAGGGCATAGTCAAGGCAAAAGGTGGTCATATCGAGCAAAAGTAAATTGATTCTTAATTTCGTATTATTTTTGCACATTTTTTACAGTACATTCAATAAAAGCAATTTTCCAAACTAAATTAATGGCCTTTTTAATTGCTTACACTTCGAGTGCCGGACCCAGTTCTTCATGCGCGCCAATGTACCACAAAAGAGCTCACAATCTATGCCATGGATCCAATCTGTATAAATTAAAAAAAGGAAGAAGAATTTTTGTTAGCCATTCATGGCAACGGAATTCACTCCTTAACAATCTGTTTATGCAGAACTGCCGGAGAATCGCAACTTTTACAATAAAATTTCTAAGAGCACCCATATTGTCAAATAAAAAATTTCAACGCTTGTTACATGCAGGGTTGATAGTGTCTTAATACTGAAATGAGTCACCCTGTATGCACTTATATGTTTAATTTGTCTTTTATTTTCAAAAGTTCTCTTGGAATGGCTGGAGGCTTTAACAATTCATGGGGTTGCGATGCTCAAAAACTCACCGCTGGATGTTGGCGCTGTAAAGTCATTAGCCAAACGCATTGGGTTCATGCGCAAAACCAATTACGGGTAATATTTACTACTAATTTCTTCCACAATCGCATCACACAACATTGGTATGTATATTTCATAAATTTCAGAGCGGAGTTCAGCATACGCTTTCGCCCAGATGCAAAGAATTACCTGCACATGTCCGAGACACTACCGTTACACACCGACTTGCCTTACTATGAGTATAAGCCCAGTATCACCATCCTACACACACTTGAGCAAACGCGCTCGCTAGGAGGCTGGAGTACGCTTGTAGATGGTTTCAATATCGCCGATCAGTTGCGCGTCAATCAGCCGCAACACTTCAAAACCCTCACAGAGACTTCTGTCAATTGGTGTGGCATTGGTGAGGATGCCGATAAGGCTTTTCATAATATGTGGCGTGCACCAGTTATTAAGTAAGTCCACCGGATTTTGTGAAATTACATTCAAAATAACTCAGTGCTAACGAATGATTGTCCATTTCGATCTCCTCGCCAATTACGATAATTGCTCCACAGTCTTCGCGCAAATTCACATGCTTACACGCCAATTGCCTATCATTTACCTCATTCAGATTCGCTATCAATCACCTGCTCATGCGTTTTGTTTGATTTCTTTCTTTCTTTATTGTTGTTGTAGCCTAGATGAGGACGGCAAGTATGCGCGCATCAATCACAGTGTGCCCCGACGTGACAGCCACTTCAGCATCGATGTCGATAAGGTGGCGCCCTGGTATGAGGCCAATGCCATATTTGTACGCATGGCTCACGAGCAGGAGGTCACCTTTAAAACGGAGCCGGGTGACGTTTTGTCTTTCAACAACCTACGCATGTTGCACGGCCGCACAGGCTATGATGATAGCGAAAACAATATACGGCACATTCTTGGTTTCTTTGTTGACTGGGATATCGTTTATTCGAAGATGCGTGTATTGAAGCGACGGCTTCATCATGGGGGGCAGAAGACATAGCGATGCCCGCCGGAAAGAAGCGATAAATGTGATGCCAATTGGATTGGTTTACTTTAGCATTAAGTTTCTGTGGTATTGTAGGGAGTGAGAAATAAATTAGTAGCAAAATTAACAAACAAAATTAGTTTTAGAGCCTCCGTTTTTTTCTTGCATACCGAATACGTTCTTTTCTAGCAATTCGATATTGATTTTCACATCAATGCGTTGGATTGTCGAGTAAGTAAGAATAAAGTAGAAGGCAGTTTTTATAAGTCAGTTCTGTGATATGCATTCAGCTTGAAGGTGAGAAAGCTGATAGGAAATAAAGTTTTGCGAGTTGCAGTCAAAGAAGAAACTGGGCTGACACTGATTAATGCAGTCGGGCGAAAAATTTAGTTAGCACTCGTATATACTTGGACTTGGTACTGGGTTTCAGAAAAAAAGATAATAGCTAAAAAATCACCCGTTAGATTCATTGCATAAAAAAGTGGAAAATGTCGATTGATGTTTTTTCAAATGGAAACTATTTTTTTTTTTGGTTTTCAAATTTTTTTAACAGTTCGAAAGCAGTAAAGTCATTGCCTCCACACATCCATTTTGACCGAATAATCTCTTTATTTTTGGCGATGAGTGCAGTCTGTGTTTTTTCAATATTGATCCTAATAAGGAAAAGTGGGCTTGTTCTTTTAAAATTTCATACATAGGCTTAGTGATGATTTTATACCAAATTTTCTGAATTAAGTATTTTTTAACTGGAAAAATTATGTTAGCAAAAGAATGAAATTTTAGCAATTTTATAATAAATAATCCGCTCGCTTCGTTGTCAAAAGCAACTGTTTTATGAAGAGACCCATGAAAGGACGACGCTACACTACCATTGACGATATAAAGACGGCATCGAAGGAGGAGCTGAACAAAATAAAAAAAAAAATGATTTTTTGAAGTGCTTCGAAGATTGGAAAAAACGTTGGCACAAGTGCATAATATCTCTTAGAAATTACTTTGAAGGGGACAAAATAGATATTAATGAATAAATAAATAATTTTTGAAAAGTTCTCTGCAACAATGCAAATATCTATCTGTATGAGTGGCTCATGGCTCATTAAGACTTAAACTTTTTTAAATACAGTAGATTTTGTTTTTATGCGCTTTTTGGAATAGCGCGGTTTTTAAAAAATTAAAAAATGCATGTCGACCTATCGGGAATTTTATAAACAATATTCTAAACCAGCTAAGCAAAAACTCATCACAGATTACATCAAAAATGCTAACCCTACAAGTATGGAACCGCCTGCATCACCATCCAGGTCAGACGTGTACATTTCCGCAAGTGAATGATGTAATTTTACGCCAAATCCTAAACGAATGCGCAACATGCGGATATTGTCTGATTCTATTTCTGACGATGTAAATTTATTTTTCGACTCTGACGTTTCTTAAATAAAGATATAATTTTCAAAAATAAAATATTTTGTTTATGCGGTTTTATTTAATTATTTCAGATTTATGCGGTTCTTAGCACTTTTGAAACGCATCTATAGTTTTACTATAGAACTGGTAGCTTTTTTTATCCTGTTTTTTTATGCTGTCCCTTGCGGAACGTATCTACCGCATAAAAACAGAATCTACTGTACTTGTTTCTCACGAAGCTACTAATCTAAGAATGATATATACAAGGAAATACCATAATGAGCTTTAACGCGTGAGGCATCAGCAATCATAAGTCTGGGTTTTTTTTGTAAATAAAGTCATGAGTTATAAGTGGCTTCTCAGCTTTATTGTATAATTTACCAATGAATATAGTTTAAAATTTTCTTGCCGTGCTAAGTACAATGCAGGGTTGGGCATCTTGCATACCACTAATTTTTTAGTGGTAGCTAAAGTAAGGGTTTCAATATTACTAATTCACTAAATCCGCTTATTTTACTAATTATTTAGTGCCCTTTGCCCAACCCTGGTAAGATGGAAATGGCATTCTTTATTGACACACAAATTAGGGAAATTTAGAGCCGAAGATTCCCCCGAGCGCATTTTTTATTTTATTTTTTCTGATTTTGTTCTTGTTTTTGGCGGTGAGGTAGGTTCAAAAATGCCTTCGTGCCATATATTTAGTAACCGTCATTACAACGTATTTGGTGATTCCACTAAAAGCATCCGTCCCTCTTGGATTTTTTTCTGAACCCAGGGACTGCTTGCGCATTGCTTCGAGGTAGAGGTCCAAGACGGTGACCTGAGAACAATACATTCGTTCACTCACCCTTCGTCCAGGGTTGCCTGTTTTGAAAATAACATTTTCGTGATACTCTTCACGCCCCTTTTATCGGGTAATATTCTCATGAAATTTGCTACGGCATTCCAGTTTTCTTCACCCATCAGCATTTCCCCGCTCATTTCTTCAGGTGTACATACATCAGTAGTTCGGTGCAGAGCTAATGAAATGGGTGCGCGCGTGGAGGGATGTCTTAAAATAGCACAGAAATTAAGTACAGATAGTGCAGCTCTCAGTGCCTTTTCTATTTTTCTAAATTAAAAAAAAAACGTGTTGTGGGGACGAATAATAAAACAAAAAAACATTAATCCATACTTTTCATTCATTAAGTGCCATAACTTATCAGCCACCTCTCGTATATTGACTTCTAAAACGTCAATTGGAATGCACTCATACAAGGTCTGCCCAAAGAATTCCTGGAATAATTTTTTAAAGCACTTTTTTTATTTATTTATCACAACCTGTTCAACGCAGGTCCCTTGAATTGTTATAGAGAAAGATTCTGCGGAAGCTTTTTGGACCTTTACACGGCGACGGTGAATATCGCAAACTATGGAACATATGAGCTGTATAAGTTTTACGACGAAATATACATAGTGCAGCGAATAAAGATCCAGCGGCTACGTTGGCTAGGTCATGTCGTTTGAATGGATACATGCGCTCCCGCTCTGAAGGTATTCGAAGCGGTACCAGCTGATGCTAGCAGAGGAAGAGGAAGGCCTCCTTTGGGTTGGAAAGATCAGGTGCAGAAGTACTTGGCTTCACTTGGTGTGTCCAACTGGCTTACGCGATTATTGTGCCAATTAAGAAGAGGGCGTTTACCGCATTTTCAGAACTTTGCAAATTATTCTCCCCTCTCATCAATGCACCGCTGCTAACGCTTCACCCAATCATTGAAAACGCCATAGAAGTTGTCCACGAGAATCTCCTTCAGTGAGTTCATGGAAGTTTCTTTTACAGCTTCGTGCGTTCCATGACGACTTCCTTTCAGAGTACTTTTGGTCTTTGCGAACAAAAAGAAATGCGCCGGTCAGATTTCAGCTGTACGGCAGCTGGCGTAGTGGCGCGATACCAATTCTGAGCAGAAACCCGGAGATCCATGCGTGGTGCCTTGTGATACGAATTCACTTTAAACCACACTTTTCGTCTTAAAAAACACACGTTTTGCTAAGTTTCTCAACAAGTCTTGACTGCGTAGAGTTGGTCTGAAAAGTGGGGTTTTTTTTGCTCGACGAGGGTATAGTTCTATAGATACCTCTTTGCGGATCGTGACTCTGCCTCAACAGCTGTTCGCACGCGACTAAGACTGATGTCGTTTTGAAGCTTAGATATTCCATCAACCTTTCAGCCTCTATTATCAATATCTAAAAGATCATGCCCGGAACTTTGAAACGGACCCTGTACAACTTTTAATGATTCAAGACGTTACTAAACAAAATGCTGACCTTGTACTTGATTTTCAAGTGCATTCTACTAAACACATTGAGGGTTATTGAACTGCGCTATCATAACAAATACAATGTAGTGGCACACTTTAGAAGTCAGCCAATAAAAATATTCACGATTAAATAATGGAAGGCAATATACGTTTGTAGAAAAGTTTTTTTTTTATTTAAAAACAATTACCAGCCCAACTGTGTGACAGACAATTTTTCGTACAAATTTCATAATCTAAAAATGTATGTCTTTAAAGTGTAATTGTAGCCCCGACCACGTTTACTGGGCAAACTATTTTATGTTTGCATTTCACCCATTCAAGCGCAATATAACTTATAAAATCCCATTATTTATGCTCGCAATTTTCTTTTTAATATTTATCATTTAAGCCAAAATAGTACAAGAAACGTCTATCCTTATTAAATAATAAAACATTTTTTGAAGTGAAACTTCTTAGGCGTCGATGGCCGGGCGAGAATGGAGAGTAAAATTTCAAGGCCATGCAACGTTTTGGGTATTTTCGTTCCGCGAGAGAGAAAACCGATATAACGTAGAGGAAAAGGAGAGAGATAGCTATACCTTATATATATCTTAGATACACTTTACGCTATTTTTCCTGAGTTTTTCTTTGTGGTTGCTAATTTCTAGTGAGAAATAATACTGCCTACTTTTCGGCGCTTGTTTGTTGGTGGAAACTTGTAGTAAATATATTTTTGGTGTCTACTTTTTGGCGTTATATTATATTTCCTTGGTGCCTACTGCTTGGGGCTTTTTTGGTCCCAATTTTGGTGCCTACTTTTTGGCGCTTATTTCCGTTTCCTGGCTAGTGCTCGTGCATACTATAAAATGCTTTTCATTCCGGCGTCGGATTTATTGGTATTACCTTACGGTAATTTGTGCCGTTGCTGCGGTCCTGGAATCGCTGCGTTTGTGCGGGTGATAAACGCTCGGAGTAGTGCGCGTTGTTGCCACGGTTTGTGTCCGGCATTTACCTACACCGGTCGACCGTTCTCCGTTTTTTGTAAATTTTGTCTATTTGTATTCTCTGCAAATGTTGTGAATTAATTTTGATATATACTCTTTCTCTCTCTCTCCCTCATTCTCTCTCGGGTCTCTCCCTCTTTCTTTGTCTGCCGTGAAAGTTTCACTTCTGTTATGTATACTACGCTATACGCACTTTGTTTTCTATTTTGGTTTTTTTAATAATGTAATTTAATAGATTAAACAGCAAATTCAATGCTTATCTTCTCCTCTAAATACTTAATTATGCATAGAGCCAAATACAGGAGCCACTTAAGTTCACTTGCACTGACATAATCAGCAGAGAATACTTTTTCGCGGAAGCTACAAGCAATCGCTGTGGATTACTCAGATTTACAAAATTAGAGATGTATTTATGTATGCAAATGCAGCCCAAACAAACGCATTGCAATCGCAACGCCTGATTATTCTTATCACTTGCAAGCCAAAGCAAACGTAAACTCTCCGCTGACAGCCTTCATTCATTCACTCAGAGTGCTTAAAGGCATACCCCGCCAAGGTTTAACTTTCATTCCATACAGAGCGAAAGTGTTAACTAGACATTTAGACCTAACTATTCTAAATTCTTTTTATTCATTGTAAGTGTGCGTAAGGATGCGAACAATAACGAGTTGCTTTTTGCGCAAGCTATTCTCGCCTATGCAATCGTTTCGGCTGCAAGGACTGTCGCTCCGCCACATCAGCACCACTGTGTGCGAACACGACCAAATGCTGCTGATCAAGGAGCATCCGCAGCAATCGGCGAAAAGGATGAAATTTCCAGGCATTTGGCTACGCGATAACTGCCAGTGCGAGCAGTGTTTCCATCGGGATTCATTGAGTCGCAAACCGAATAGTTGGACGAACTTCGATACGAAAGTGAAAGTGCAAAATGTTACGGTTGGTGGAGACTATTAAAAAAGGAAATATTAATGTAAGTGTGTTAGTATTTAAGTAATTTTCTTGTGATTTTGTTAGGTGGATGCGTCACGGCAAGCTGTAAATATAGTTTGGTCCGATCGGCACCGTTCAACATTTTCATTGAGTTGGTTAAAGGAACGCGATTTCTCGCCCGAAGCTCGTGAGCGATATATGAATGAATGGTATCGGCCACAATCGAAGCATTGGGGTAAGGCTGATTTTGATAAGATATTGAAAAAGTTTGATTACTGGGACGTCATGCGCAGTGACCCGGGTGAGTGAGTTGAAATGAAATTGAAACAATTTTGGTGTACTAAAATACGATAAAGTGAATGTAGGGCTGAGGATTTGAGCGTTGCATTTAATTCTCAAAAAAGTGTAAATAAAAGAATGCGGCGAGATAAACGTGACGATAAATAAAAAAATCTACGAGGTGCTATTAATCTTCTTGCAAAACTTTCAGTGCTAGAGTCTCCAATGTTAGTTTGTGCTACAGTCCATTCGTATTCCTTATAAAACTGTGTTGCTTACTAAAGAGGACGAATCTAAAATAAAAAAAAAAAAAACATTTTTTTAACGAAATTTATTCAGAAAACGAAGGGAAAATGTGGAGTACTTACGTATGTTTGGTAATCAGCCGGAGATCCTTTCAAGATATCGGGGCTTTAAACCGTCGTTCTTGCTTCTACGATCATAAAAAATCGTTCCAGTGTTTGGTCTCCAATTTTTTTAATGCTTTGGTTTTTTGTGCCATATTTTGTATTTTCCGCATACCAGCTGCGTTTCGTGGTAAGCAGGAGTTCCTGCGGTATTTGATTTATTTACTAAAAAATTTTAGGGCGCTTATTTAGACCGGGATGCTATTTTTGTCTTTTAAATAGCTTCATCATCCTCCAAATGCTGTCGTTTCATCGGCTTATGCATTTTATTAAAGTTGATTTTGCAAAATACCAACCAGTACTAATAGTAGAGCTGTTCTGACTAAAAATCGAATATTTACAATTTTTTTGTTAATATCAAAGAGATTTTCGTGCAAGAAATACAGAACTTCTTCAGAGAAATGTTTGGTCAAAATCCAATAAATTGAAGTTCTCTTTGAACTTCACAGTTTTGGTGAATTTTTCGGTACCCACATGCTTCGGCTCACCAATATGTGTTCGGTAGTTGTTTTAGCTGCATGAGAACTATCGATATCGATAAATGTGGTTTGACCGATTTTGAGATGTATATTACCACTTCCTGCCAATCTCCCAATTTGAATCCCTCTCGCGGTGAAACTGTCAACCCCAACCAAACCAGAGACTGGGTACCTCAAAGAGTGAGAAAACCCAGTAGAAGGAAAGGATCCTAATTGGAAACCCTCTGGCGGTGAAACTGTTAGCGTCATTCAGGGACTGGATACCGAACAAAGTGAGAAACCCCAGTGGAAGGAAAGTGAGCCAAAGAAGTGTGCGATTTGTCTCCCCTAAAGGGGCCAGATCCTAAGGCTGACAACCTTATACCAGTACACTTTGTCGCAAATCCTCAGTGGAAGTAATAGGCTGCACAAGACTGTAGTGCGAATGATGATGAAGATTTGGCCAGTCATAATGAATCGTTTAACGCCATAAGAACTCTTTTAAATTGTGGAAATTTACTTTGAAAAAAAAAAAAGTCTATTCGCGAAGTAGATAGAGCACTGGCGGCAACATCGTTCCTTATTTCTTTCGAAATGAGTAAGAAGCTGCCTTACAGTGAATGGCGTGCGCTATCGAACTATGCTGACTGCATTTTGGTTTCCAAAAATTAATCAGCTAAACATCGACGACATTTGGTCCTCAGAAGACTGCGCATCTTGCCATATAGCGCGCTGAACAACTGATTTATTGCAATATTCAATCCATCATTGACGCCATATGACCAGATTTATGGAAAATGTAGTAAAAAAGAGAACCGACCGAAAGGACCATGTAACTCGTAGCTGCGGCTGACATATGCCGGATATCATATTCGAAATTCTCTACCAGATTTTAATTTAAAAAAAATCGTTCCGACAATATTTCTTGTTTTGTGCTATAATTTTTTTTGAGCGCCAAGTATTCAAAGGGCATTAAAAAAACACCCGTTACATATGTTGCTCGTCATTTACTGCTCAATGGTTGGATAACCTGAAGTACATAGAAGTACATAAATAAAAAATGTAAGCAAAACATGGAAAAATGTTTCATTCTATTCTCTAATTTAATTGAATTACTTTTAATTAAAATGGAAACTTTATATACAAGCATTATCAAAAAGTTCTTTTATGCAAAATACATGGAAAGCTTTGAGTAATTTTGGAGACATCTGAAGAGTATACATATGTACGCTCATTTTATTTATAATATTTAACAGTTGGCAACCCTGTCCAAAAATATATTCACAGTAAAGGGGTTTCAGTCCTGCTCCATTTGACACCTATATTTTAGTATTTCAGTTAGCACATTCACTTTTAATTATTGTGTTAACCTTCAAACAGGTGACAACGAACTCTAAAAATATTTTATAACATATAACTTTCTTAGATGTCTTTCATTTGACTCCCCTTACTGATTAGCTGAATTGTTTATTAATAATTATTTAATTTACTGGCAACAGGCTGGCAACTCTATTCAAAAGTATTTTCAAAATTACGATTTTTTAAACCTCTCCACTTTAACTTATAGTAGGGGGTAAGTTTCGTGTATTTTTTATTTTTACTTCAACTTAATTTTTGAAATAGGGGGCAACACTCTTCCAAAACAGTTTCAAAATTAAGTCCTCTTAAGCCTTTTTCAGATTTTTCAAACTACTTTCCTTCAACCACTATTGTTATATTAATTTTGCTTGAACTTTATTTTCCTAACAGGTGGCAACCCTCTGCAAAAATAGTTTAGATATAAAGCTCTTTAATATTTCCATCTGATTGAACTTTTTAGTTCAATTCAATTTAATTTATATTTTCCAACAGGTGATAACGTATTTTCAATCTAGCTCATAGATAATCTGCTTGCAAAATTTCATGCAACTCCGTTTAGTAGTTTTCGTGTGATTTAGCCACAAACATCCCAAACTCAGAAACCAACAGACATAGAAACGTTCTCATTTATAATACGAAAGGGGTTCAATAAATAAATTTGTTTTCAACATAGTCCCTTTTTAGAAAGATACACTTTTGCTCCGGCCGTTTTTTAACCTCTCCAAAAAATTGGTTTTGTTGAACTCTCCAAAATACGCTCCTGTCTCGGCGATGACTTCCTTGTTTGAATTAAATTTTTAAAAAAATTTTAAAAATACGAACCATTTCTTCATTTTAGGGAGCTAGAAAAAGTCGCAGGGAGCCAAATCGGGTGAATACGGGAGATATGACAGCAATTTACGTAGTTTGGCGGCGACAACTTCGTATGAGATGATGTGCTGGTGCATTATCGGGGAGAAACAGCACCTTCTTTTTCGCCAAATGCGGCCGTGTCTCCTTCAATTTTTGGTGAAAGCGGTCCAATGACTCACTTTAGTATAGCGCAGTGATCGTTCTTCCTTTTTCTAAAAAATCCATGAGGCTGACGGCGTTCGCATCCCAAAAAATCGTTACCATGTCATTTCCGGCCGATGGGAGTATTTTCGCCTTCTTTAGAGCAGATGCACCGGAGGAAATCCATTGTTTTGAGAGCTGCTTAGTTTCTGGTTTATAACGATGAGTTCAGGCTTCATCAATGGTGACAACTCGATGCAAAAATTCCTTTGCATCTCGTTAAAATTGATCCAAACACAGCTTTGAAGTTAACAGCAGCATTCGTCTGTTGCCCACCGTGAGCAATCGCGGCACCCATCGGGCCGACAATTTTTTCATCACCAACTTATCATGTAAAACATTAATTGCCGTTCCGGTCGACACACCTATGGCCTCTGTTACTTCGCGCACTTTCGTTCCTCGATCAGCGAGAATTATGACGTAGACCTTTTGAAAGATTTCGTCGGTAACCATGTCTGCCGGGCGTCCTGGTCGCTCCTCATCAAAAACGGATGTTCCCCACGGTTAAGTTCGATGAGCCAATATCTAACTGTGGCCATATATGATGAAGCGTCCCCATAGACAGGATCCAACTTTGCTTTTATCTCCTCGCATTTTCCCCAGTCAAAAACAAAAAGCGAATTACCGAACGATGCTGCTGCTCTTTTTCCATCTTAGCGAAAATCACGAAACTCGTCTTACTCGAATAGCTGCCAAATCCAAACTAACCTATCAATCAATCCGAAATTTGTTTTGCCATCGTTTGATAGATGACAGCAGGCGATGCGAACACCAGCTTCCCTCAGGAACGTCCTGTGGCATCAAGCACGAGTACTTATTGAATAGAATTTTAAAAATATTCCGTCAGTCCCAGATGCCAAATACCCATGCAAAGTTTCATTACGAGTATTAAGTCACACGTTCAAACAATAAATGATTTGAGGTTATGGTTAACTCTCGTCAAGGTGGGCACCAGTACCGTGAACTTCTTCTTGTTGAGTCGCAGTCAACAATAATTTACAATTGGGTGATGCTCTCAAATTCAATCAAATCGAAATCACAGCACAAATTCAGAGGAATCTATGCCGCAGATCCATTGAAAATCGCACCTATCGTTTCTCTGTTACTCTGAAAAGTCGTGTCGGGCACATTCTAACAATGGCCTTTATAAAAACACGTTCATGCCTCACATACAACGTATTTTATTCCATTTCTTCCAATCCTTGTACCAAAACCTATATATTTAATTTGCCTTCTTTACATTTTTAAAAGTTCTTATGGAATGGCTGGAGGCCTTAATGATACATGGGATTGCGATGCTCAAAAACTCACCGCTGGATATTGGTGTTGTAAAGTCATTAGCCAATCGAATTGGTTTCATACGCAAAACCACTTACGGGTAATATTCACTACTAATTCCTTTCATTAAAAAATCATACCGAACTACTTCATATATTTAAAAAAATTTTAGCGAGGAATTCAGTGTACGCTTCCGTCCAGATGCAAAAAATTACTCGTACCTCTCAGAGCCGCTACCGTTGCACACCGACTTGCCCTACTATGAGTATAAACCCAGTGTCACCTTCCTGCACACTCTTGAACAATCGCGTTCTAAAGGCGGCTGGAATACGATTGTGGATGGTTTCAATATCGCCGATCAGCTACGCGTCCACCAGCCGCAGCATTTCAAAAGCCTGTCAGAAGTTCGTGTCAATTGGTGTGACATTGGTGAGGATGCCGATAAGGCTTTTCATAATATGTGGCGTGCACCAGTTATTAAGTAAGTCAACCGAAGCCTTTGTGAAACTACATTCAAAATAACTCATTGTTAATAAATGTTTGCTTATCCCTATCAGCTTTTTTCGGGGCTTCTTGCCAATTAAAAAAATTGTTCAATAGTCTTTACCTCAATTTCCGACTTTCCACCAATCAACTACCTGTTGCTCAACTTCAATTTATTGTTTGATTTCTTTCTTTCTTTATTGTTGTTGTAGCCTAGATGAGAACGGCAAGTATGCGCGCATCAATCACAGTGTGCCCCAACGTGACAGCCACTTCAGCATCGATGTCGATAAGGTGGCGCCCTGGTATGAGGCCAATGCCATATTTGTACGCATGGCTCACGAGCAGGAGGTCACCTTTAAAACGGAGCCGGGTGATGTTTTGTCTTTCAACAACCTGCGCATGTTGCACGGCCGCACAGGTTATGATGACAGTGAACGCAATGTGCGGCACATTGTTGGTGGCTTCGTCGACTGGGATATCGTTTATTCGAAGATGCGTGTATTGAAGCGGGCGGCTTTAACAGGGCGTGTGGAAAATGTAGCGATCCACGCGTGAAACGAAGGATCAAAGGGACGCCAATTGGAGTGGTTTGGTTTAGCTTTAAGTTTCTTGGGTATTGGCTGTAGTGAGTGAGAAATAAATTATATATTGTTTAGTTCTGTGTTCAGTGCTGAAAAACACAAATTTGTACAACAATTTATTTCTTTACAGACTTTTATTTGGCGGTTTTTAAATAATACTCGTAATTTTCGGCGATGTGTGGCTAACAGCCTGAATGCACTCGTGCTAGCATACTTACGTCACTTTAGCTTTTACAATTATTCTTAAAAAAAATTATATGTTTGAAATATGGAAAAATTTGATGCCATTTTTAATCATGTTCTTGGAAAAATTAAGGACATTAATATGTCTGATGAAATGAAGAAGGATTTAATGTAAAAAATACATTTTTTTACTGTAAAATTAACGCAAAAGTGGAAGAAATATCACAGAAAGATAAACGTCTTTCAGGATCAAAATCATTCGTGGCTAAACTCGGAGTTAAAGTTGATGGTAAATAGCATTCCCGAAAAAGCAACTAATACCATTGTTGGTCGTCCGCGTGTGTCATTCAGCATTCAAAAAAATCAGAATTTGGCAAAAGAAAAGAAGCCGCAATAGTCATGGGAGAAAACTCCTAGTCTTAAGGAATACCTGCCAAATAGCCAATGACCGATTAAACAAGGCACGACCTTCGAGAAATCCTCTCTCAAAAGGCTAAGCAGTCCTTTGTCCTTTTCTTGTTTATTTGGGGTAATAGTAGCCTAGGTGTTACGCATGTATCTTCATCTCTCCATGACCTATGACCTCTTGAATAATGTTGTTTTTTATTATTAGTTTACAGTTGAAGAGTAGTACCATTCCTGGCAAGCTCATCAGCTTTACAGTTTCCCTCAATATCTCTGTGCCCCGAATCCCAAATAAGGCTGACCTTGAATACGACACTAATATCATTTAGGGCTGCCCGGCATTCCTGTGCAACCTTCGAGCTGAGTATAACCGCATTGATTGATTGTATGGCTGCTTGGCTATCCGACAATATATTTAGAGTCGTTTTTGTTACGGCATGCGGTTAGCCACTTCTTTTATAGCTAGAACCTCTGCCTGATAGACGCTGCAGTAGTCTGGTAGTCGAACGGATAGATCCAGTCCTAATTTCTTCGAGAAAACTCCATAACCTTATCGTCTAGCTTGGAACCATCTGTATACAAGTTTAATTCCCCTCTTCTCCATGGCCACTCTCTTCTTGACGGTATACTCGTCTTGAAGAGCCTTTCAAAGGTGAGTCTAGGGAGAGAGTAGTCTATTTCTTGTTTGTGACTATTCAGAGAGTTCAAAATAGAAGCGTGACTGCACCACCGGCCTTTCCATAGCGCCATACTTTTGAGTCTGAGCGCCGAGGCGGCGGCCAAGTGTTTCCCTACCAGATTTAGGGCAGGTAAATTGATTAGCACATCCAGCGCTTTGTTTTGGGTAGTCCTTAAAGCGCCAGAGATACACAAAAAAGCTGTTCTTTGGACCTTAAACATGATTTTATTGTAACTCGCCTTTTGAGTAGATGGCCACCATACAAGTATTCCATATATTAAAATTGGCCTATTTTAGAGCATACGGCTGAAAGAATTGTTGAGATGCAAAAGCTCAAACGTTCCACAATTCATTCAGAAGTAATTTAACTATTATGTTGCGAGGAATTTAATCTTAACAACCAAGACGATGAAATTAATGAAAGTGAAGATGTCATATTTAATTTAAATTTACAAAATGAATTAGATTTATGTAATTAATAATGTTTTGTGTAATTAAAAAAAAAATGAATTCTCACGCTTACATTAATTGTTCCAACTTAGTTAATAATAATTTATGGTCGTTAATGGGTTACATTTTTTTAAGATTTATTCTTACTAGTGAATTGCTGACTAGTTTTGGTTTGAATATCAAGATTTTCGAGCTGTAATTAAGTTTACACAGAAAAAGTAGTCATTTGACCTATAGTGCATATCTATCAAGATTTTGAACTTTTTAATTAGAATCTTGAGACAAATTCTGAATACGCAATTCTATAATCCATCACTTTTTCGTATAATATAGTCTCAGTTCGAAATCGCTCAGAAATCACATTGATGGATGTGGAGAATTTTCTACCTCCTGTCTGCTGTTGCTATGATAGCGAACGCCAAACATACTTACTTAATCCTGCCATAAGTTCTGTTACAAGTTAAGTTCGTTATAGATACGGAATTATAACACTTTTTTCAATGAAGTTAGTTGTATATAATCATGTAAATATTAGAAAAAAAACTTTAAATTTTCATTCCACATGGTCAGCTTTTGCTTTTACACAAGCCTTCAAACGATTATGCCCTTCAGCTATTTCAACACGCACGGCTTCCATGGATATGGACGTCGCTGCTCGAACCAAAGATTGTTTGAGACTCTCAAAATTTCTGTGAGGTCTTCGACAGACCATGTTCTCCAATTCTTCCAATTCAGATCTTGACTTTCAGACGGCCAATCGTCCAATCTTCTGCGGCTATGAACCCAGGAATATTGTTTTTTCAGCCACTGTTGGGTGGTTTTTGTCTTATGGGCTGGAGCGGAATCTTGCTGGAAGATCCAACATCCGCCATTGACGAGAGTACTGCTCAACTGCTTCACCACGTCTTCGGAGATATCCTCTTGGTACACTTTTGCCCAGGTCTTAACCCCTTTTTCGCAGAAATGAAGAGATGCAACGCCTTTACAAGACACTCCCACCAAATCATTACGAACGTTGGGTGGTGGCCACGCTGAACTCATGAAAAACCATTTTTTGCGGCTTCAAAGGTTTTAGCAGAGATTTTGCCGTTTTACTTATTAAAAACTTCTTCAACAGTGAACATTTTCTCATCTGTGAAAATAATATATTCATGGTTGATCGCGTGCCACAGAAGGAGTTTCTTGCATCTGTCGAGTCTAATTTTCTACACGCGCGTTGTCAAAAGATGACCAGTTGAGCGACGGACTTTCATGTGCCTTTGAGCCCGGAATAATCCGTCTAAATGGTTTAAAAGTGTCCACTGCCCAGGTTTTCCTAGTTTCAGTGAGTATATCATCAATGGCACAATTCGATTTTTCTATTGAAGTTTTAACTGATATGGTTGTTACTTGCTTGGCAAGTGTGTGCCCACTAGCAACTTTAATGTCTCTTCGCTTCAGGTAGTCCGGTTTGTGGAGGTATCCGGCGGAATAATAATTTTTTGTTAGGATTTTACGCACGTTAGATGCTTCTGTGGTTCCTTCTATTTCTCCAATTGGGCCGGAACATTCTCCAGCTGGAGCAGATAGTTCATACTACAACTAAAACCATGTATGGCAAAGTTACGGACTTTGTAAAAAATTTGTAAAAATTCGACAAATCTTCATCAAAATTTCAAACTTTTTACCTAGGTTAGGTTAGGTTAAATGGCAGCCCTAGCTTAGGACACACTTGGAAAAATATTCAAAAAAATTCGTCCGTTGTGATGCCATACAGGGGAGAGGAGAAAGAGAAGGGAAGGAAGAAGGAGCTTTGGGATTAGAGACGATGATGACCATTCTTTTACGACGACGCCGACGGTGGCTGATTTACGTTCGCAGTTAGCCGCTTCAAGCTACTGATGAGCTTCACCAGATTTGTGATATTAAGACCTGCTATATCCGCAGGCGTAGCGAAAAAATGAGAGCCCAGATGTCTACATCTTTGCCAGACGAGAGCAGGGAAGCTGAGAAGAAGGTGTTGAGATGATTCCTCCTCGTCCTCAAGACAGCTTCTGCTGAATGGACTTGAGGCAATCACAAGTCTCACCACATGAACACCTAACGAACAATGTCCGGTAAGGATACCGACTAAATTCGAGAGCGGGGGCTTCGTTCGCCTTAGGAGTTGCCTCGAGCGACCCCGATCTGCCCGTGGCCAGAAAGATCTCGCAGCCTTGCACGTCGAGGCCCATCTTTCCAGGAGTAGACCACAGGTTCTCACGGGAACCCCAATCCTCTCATTTCGCGACGAAACCGTCTCCAAAGCTCCCTGTCTAGCCAGCTCAACAGCCCAGCAGTTTTCCTCTATGCCGCTGCGACCGGGAACCCAAATGAGCCTGACGTCGAAGTATTCGGATGCAATCGAGAGAGAAGCCAGACATTCCCCGACCAATCTCGAACGCACAAACAACGAGCCCAACGCCCTAATTGCCGCTTGGCTATCGCAGTAAATATTTACTTCCTTAACGGTAATTACCGAAGTAAGCAACCAGTCCACCGCTTTCTTAATTGCGGATACCTCCGCTTGGAAAACCCTACAGTGGCCCGGGAGCCTAAATAAAAGTTTGATGGGAGGCTCCTTACAGAATACTCCCCCACCAACCCTTCCGTCCAATTTCGAGCCATCCGTGAACATGTTTGCCATGCCTTGTCGCCAAATGTTACACTCTTCCCACTCATCCCTTGAGGGAATATGAGTGGAAAAAGGTCCGGTCGGACCTAGCGTGGGTGTAAAGTAGTCCAGCACCATGGGGATGAACTCAAAATTTTTAAGAATGCTAGAGTGTCCGTAACTTAAGTCTAGCTTATGTTCCGAACACCTTAGTCTTATTGCGGCGCGTGCAGCGGTCGTTTTTCCTACAATTTTCACGGGTGCCACATTCAGCATTAAGCGCTAGAGTAGGAGTGGTGCGGAGCGCCCCACTGATTCCAATGAGGGCATACCTTTGTAGGCAATCACCTTGCAGCCCCTCCTCTCCAACTCCTCCAGCAGGTCGTTAAGTACGGCAATCCAGAGTAGTAGTGGCGAGAGAGCACCGCCTGGCGGACTGTCTCTGTTCACTTACCGGCGGAGAGAGGTGCCGCTCCATTCTGCCGCGACTGTTCTATCTATTCATCATATGGATAAGCCTCATGAGTTCGGTTCCGACTCCTAGTTTACCCAGAGACCTGGTGATTGCCTCCGGGAGGACATTGTTAAAAGCCCCCTTAATATCGAGGAATTCGCCCACAGTGAACGCCTTCTAATGGTGGGACACCTCGATGTCCTTAACAATTGTATGCAAAGCAGACTCTACCGATCTGTCTTTACAGTAAGCATGTTGAGGGTACGATAAACGCCCCCGAGGAATTTCACTCTTTACTACACTCTTTTTACTTAGAATTAAAAAATTCGGTTATGCAGTTTTATAGATCAGTTAATTTTCGTATGATAAAGATAAAGTGCAGGTTTCAAAATCACAGATTTTTTTGGGTCGCAGTTTGGTTCATTTTCTTCATTTAACGTCTACTTCACATTTTTGTTATATGAAAGAAAATAGCCAGAGCCGTCAGCAACAAATTTTCATCAAAATCTCAAATTTTTTATTCGGAATTTTTATAAAAATCTTCGATATGCAGTTTTGTAGTCCAATAAATTTTAGCAAAATATTTTGCCAGTTTGAAGTAGTTCAAGACTCGCGTTGATTTTTGATAATTTGTGTTGCTGCCGGTGCTATGCATTTTCTTCCATATAAAAGGATTCGCTCGCTTTCAATTTAACCCCAGTGCTTGCCGTAATAAACTTTCAATTGCTGGGTTACCCAAAAATAATTAAAATTCCAAACACAACTAAAAACAATTACTTTGGTGTAAAGACCAGTCGAAATATGCCTTCGACGAAGAATTGAAATTCAAATGAGTTCACGGATTTTGGTCATTGACTTCAGCGCGCATTTTCTCGGCGTATTGCAACACTCCTGAGGGCAACCTTTTATGTTGCTGCGTCTGACTGTCTCTACATATTTTCATAAATCTGTCGGTTAACAACATGCTGCTTTTATTTTATTGCATAACATTTGTTAGTTCTTTTTGTTTTTTGCTTTCGAAGCTGTTATTGTGGGTGCTATTACGTCTACATCGAATAACCCTTTTCTTGTGGCACTCCTTCGTTAGCAGTATTATCGCCAAAGCCTTGTGTAATCCCTTCTTGCCACTTGCCACCGAACAAGCAATCCCATTGTGCTGCTACGTATTGTGGCAAGAAAGCTAGCAAGCAAGCAACTGTTGCTGCCACCACTTTTGATCCCTCAGGTAATTTCGCAAATCTTTTTATTTATGTCAATGCGCATTTTGTACACCCTTAATGTGTTTGTTTATGTACTTGTTTGTGTGTGTGTGCGCTGTGTTTTTTTCGTTGCAATTGTTTTTGTGCTCGTTCGTTTGTGGGATAATTCTTTATCTTGTTTTTGTTTTTTTTTTTGTTTTACAATCCACCAAATAAGCAAATAAGCAGGTAAAGAGGAAGAGTGCAGGGGTGCGTAAGGTGATGGGCGACAAAATCGACCATACGACTTCTTTACATCTCACCGCTAAATCCTACTAATAATGCGGTTTCGTGGCAAAAAAAAGAAAGAAACCAACGAAGAAAATATAGAAATAAAGTGTAAAGTCAAAAGCTATAAGATTGGGGTTGGAAAATAATTTCACACTACGAAGCTCTAAAGACCAGGGTAAAAGGGTTCACAGCATTTCGTATGCGACTTCTTCTTAGCATCATCATCCAATTCGCATTTTCGATGTCCCTTTCGTTGTTTATAAGTTCATAAAAGTCAACGAGCCGCAACGTGCACACCCACACACACACACACACCTACACCCTCAGAAGTACTCGTAACTGGTAGTGCATAAAAAGTCCACATATTATCCTCTGCCAAGCCAAATGCGCACACAAACACAGCTCACGCTCACGAGCAGCTGAAGACGTAGTTGTTACTGTTGGAATTCAAAGCAGCTAGTGTAGTGCGATTCTCCTCTCACATCTGCAACGCCTCTGGTCTATCTATGAGCTATAATCAAATACCTTTCTTTTCTTTGCGTCTCGGCACTCCTCCACACACACATGGTAATGTTTATCGCCCAACGAGTGTATAAAAGAATTTGTAGCAAATTCAATTTTCTCGCATAAACCTTTACGCTTATATTACAAAAAAAAGAAGAAGAAAAAAATAAAATAAAAAAAACAATAGTAGCAACAAAATACTTTGGTATTATTTGGCAAGGTGTTGTGTGGCGCGCCATAATGTGTAATTGAAAACCTACGCTCTATAGCACCCTTGGGTAGGCAAGCGCCTGGCGCCAGGCGTTAAAATGAGAAAAGGGGTGGCGGATTGAAAAGTCGTACTCGCAGATAAGGTTATTTTGCTAAGAAGGTAAAGTATGCATATGCTTGCGAAAATAAGAAGAACGAAGATTCAGAAGGTGGATCATATGTTAGGTTTGTGTTATAGAGCCCACAGGCGCTTGCAGGCGAGTGCGCTGACATATCGCAGAGGTGGATTTATGAATTTCATACCAAGTAAAAATAGAAATTGGCGGCCGCTGTAGCCGAATGGGTTGGTGCGCGACTACCATTCGCGAGTGCGTAGATACGCATCTCCGTGCATGAACATCAAATAATAGAAACACATTTTTTAATAGCGATCGCCCCTCGGCAGGTAATGTCAAACCTCTATTTGTATTGTAAGAGTATTTCTACCTAAAAGAAACTTCTCATACAAACCATTTGCCGTTCGGAGTTGGCTTTGAACTATAGGTCCGTCCGTTGGTGAAGCAACATCAAGACGCAAACCACAAATAGAAGGAGGAGCTCGGCCAAACACGTAAAAGACGCGTACGCTCCAACTGTTCATTTTATTTTTTAACATTAGAGATTAGGGATTTATTTTACAGTAACTCTCACACTTTGGCAAATAGCAAACATAAAGAAATATTTCGCCTCAGAAAAAGAAGTTTATGAAAAATATCCATCCCTCGGATGGTTCACAATACAAAATACACAAGTTGTATCGCATGGAAGCTCAGGAAAACTTAAATAATTTACGTGTAGAATCACTTGATCACGATAGTATAAAAGATTTACTATCGAGAAGGTTAACTAACAAAATTGAGGAAAGAAGTCTGGATGAAGAAGATAGTCCAAACACAGCTTGGGAAAAAATCAAAACAAATATAATATTTAGGAATCAGCAACAGAAGCCTTAGTTAAAAGGTCAATAACAAGCAATAAAACAGGGAAAAATAAAACGCCTTGGTACACGGAAGAAATTAAACGAATAACCAATGAGAAAAAGAAAGCTTACTTGAAGTATAGGTCGTTGAAATCTAAAGAAAGTGAACAATGCTACAAAGACCAAAGGAATGCTACAAATAAAAGAATAAGAGAAATTAAGGAATCCTACTGGGAAGGTTTTACAAAATCGATGGAACGAGATATGTATGGTGCGCAAAGGAAAGTGTGGAAGATGTTAAGAAACAGGAAGTTAGAAGTAAATGAAACTGTCAAATTACATCCAATAAATATTGACAAATGGGAATCATATTTTAAAGAGCTATACAAAAACAAAAACGATACCACGACAACATCTGATTCTTGCTATGAATATGAAACTGAAAGCGAAGTGGTAACGCTTAACGAAATTAACGAAATTGAATATGCGATAAAAACTTTCAATAACAGAAAAGCACTTGGCCATGACAATATTATAAATGAAATGCTGAAATATGGCGGAATACAGCTTCAAGAGCTTATACAACTTTTCAATATCATCTTGAATCACGAAGAAGCTCCATCAGAATGGAAAACAAAGACGACCCGCATAATTACCCCGGAATAACGCTCCTGCATTCCACCCAAACAAAACTCCTATCATCAAAATTACAGCCTACATACCTACACGGACAAGAAGAACAGCAAGGATTTCGTAAAAACCGATCAGCAACAGATTGCATTTTAACCCTACCACAAATAATGGAAAAATCAATTGAGTTTGATTGTCCAGCCTTCATGTGTTTTGTAGACCTTAAAAAAGCTTTCGACCGCGTCAGACTGAAGGACGTCTTGGAAATTTTAAAAGAGAGAAAAGTTCCTCGACAAATTGTTGAAGTCATTAGGAATCTCAATACCAATTGCCCAACTAAAGTTATGGTAAATGAGAAATTTACCAACAGTATAGAGTGCACTACAGGAATACGACAAGGGGATTCATTAAGTCCGCAACTTTTTAATCTAATCATAGATAAAATTATTCCTGAAGTTAACCAACTTCAAGGCTACAAACTAAACAATCAAAACATAACAATAATTTGTTATGCAGATGATGCAGTTTTAATTGCTGATAGTGAAGATAATCTTCAAAGGCTCTTGCACCGTTTCGTTACTACTGGTTTGAAATTTAATATGGAAGTTTCAACTGCACAAAACAAAATCAATTGTAATATCTAAGGAACCAATAAGGTGTAAGCTAGAAATTAACCAGAACATTATAGAATAAGTAATGCAATCCAAATATTTGGGAATAGATGTATCGAACGATCAGAACATCGTCACAGAAGTGAGAGAAAGATGTACAAATGGTGCAAAAATATGAGGTTTTCTGCGACATATTATATGGAAGAACAAATATATGAATGTAGAAAGCAAAACGCGTGTGTATAAAACAATCGTAAGACCGATATTAACATACGGTGCAGAAGCTCGTGCGGAGAACACAAAAACGAAACAATTATTGCGCTCTATAGAAATGCACACATTAAGGACGATAGCAGGAAAAACGAGGTGGGATTGCTGTAGAAACCATGATATTAGAATTCAGACGAACACCGAAGAAGACGCGCATGGAACGAGCATGTTTCAAGAGCCTCCAACAACCGATTAATTAAGATTGCACGTGCGGACTTCCAGTGCGAAGGCGACGTCCTGGAAGACCACCGAAAAGATGGACGCAAAGCTGGATATCATCTTCAATAGAAAATTAATATCAGTTATGCATTTAAATATTACATATCGTCCCCTTAGTATTAAAATAGCCTGTAAATTTTTTGATGTTTTGAGAAAATGAATTTCAAACTTTTTGTCGAAAGTAGCTCTCTCTCAAATCTCGTTATGTCTGTAAATATTTATTATTTTTTGACTGACGTTTTGACCCACTTTGTGGAACTAGAATTTGTCAAAATTTTGACCACATATAAAATCGACCACATAAAAATTCAATAAAAGAATAATAGCCTATGAGCACATAGGCTATTGTTATACTAAGGGGACGATATATGGTTCAGTATTATTAATAAGTGAATTAAAAAATTTTGTATCTAAGAAATTGTGTAAAGAAAAACAAGCATGTCCTAAATAAAATATTGTTTCTTGTTAATTCGAGTGGTGTGGTCCAGAGCGACGTCCATGAAATGGGCCAGTTCTATTCCCCCACATCTTTTTTTCTTTTGTTTTAGTAGGGAGAAAAGCGTCGCAGGCATAGAAGGCCATTGTGGCCGTCAATGTGACACTTTAACTCGAACTAAAACCCCTTCTTTCCGAACGGTTGCTCGTCCCAGAACCTTGCCGTTTAGTTATACGTCGTAAGTAAGCTAAATCAAATCGTCAGTCTATGCCAGTGCGGGTAACTGTCCGGTGTTCAAGCTACTTTAACTCTTCGCCATTTTCAACAACCTGCTGCGCCAGTTGTTGTTGTCTGGAATTCGCCGTCAGGGCTCATTCCTTCTCACACAACACTTTTCTTATATACGCTGCAGCTATGCTGAAAGCACGGCATTTGTCCGCCTTCGCCAACGTCTGGGTTCATCATGCTTGTAGCCGTATTCCAACTATAGGGTAGTATTTTTATGTCTCGCCTTGTGAGGCTTCGTTATGTTCTACTGTAATTTTCTATATACAGTTTTCTCCGTAATACGCTTTCAACGTATCATATAAACGCATTCCAATTATCTGCGAATTCAAGCACGTTGCCGATCACATTGGCCGGCGCGATGTAGCCAATCTGCTACCTCAGATCATCTCTTTCCATGAGCCATCTGTCACAACTAAAGATCATCTGTTCGGCGTCATCGCTAGGTGCTTCGCAGTCTATGCACCTGGGGTCGTTTACCTTACCCATGCGGTGTAGGTATCTCCGGAAGTATTCGTGGCCCGAAAGGAAGTTAGTCTTGAAATAGCCTACTTCACCGAAGTTTTTGTGAACTCATTTGCCTATTGTAGAAATTAGCTTCACCGTTGATCTAACCACTCGATTCAGTGTCCCATCGGGCTTGCAACCGCTGCATGGTTTTTTCTAGAATCTCATGCATCTACTCGTTCCCGGGCTATAAGGTCGACAGGTATCTCCCCGTTGATCACAAAAACTGCTGCGCCTGAGACAGTGCGGCGGGCTGAAACAACTCTGAGTGTCGCTGTTTCTTCTACAGCCTCTACTACTTTGCGCTTGGTTTTGTTAGTTAGCGCATCTCCCCATATTTCGCATAATAGTAATAATTTACGATTGTAGCCTCCAAAATGTTGTTTAATGTCTTTAGTCAAATTTTAAAGATGCGTGTGGTGAAGGCGACAAATTCGAAAGAAAGAAATACTTTATCTAGGCTTTCCCAATACTACCGAACAAGTCGGCTTCACTTCATCATTAGTATTAATATTTTTTTCCAAATCCCTAATTCTCTAATTATATTTCTAGATATAGATAATCTTACTATCGAAAATTTGGAATTTTCCTTCTAAGAACATCTTTGAATTCATTTAAAATTCTACTCCTCTGTAATAATCACTTTTTTCTTTAGAACTGGGTAACAGGACGCCTTCAGATTCCAAAAAAAGTAGTAGCTTTCATCTTTCGGTAACATCCAGTTGATTGTGGCCCCTCTTAGATATTCCGTGGTTAACGTCTTGCTGGAAGGGAGGCTGAAAAGGGGTTACTTGCACGGATAACGTGCCACGTTTTGTTCGAGAGAAGCATTTAGATGTTTTGTATGAAATGATACAGGGTTTCTAAGAGAAGTTGTCAAATGTATATTGGTGAATTTCCTGAAATCGAAGCTCGCCTTGTTCACGAGGAGATATAAAATAACCAGAGCTCAACATCCCTCAACATTTCTTCTATCTTTGACAGAAAGCTACTGTGGAAGCCCAACATTGGGGAGAGGATTATGTAGGCAGAAGTCGCCTTATATGGATACTGAGGTTCCATCGGCAAAAGATGGGGCTTTCGCCAAGAGTTACTTTCTGGGTCTGTAGTACAATTTAAAGCAAATTTTGTGGTATGAAGTCCTTGTCTAATGGAACACGCAATAAATCAAGCACAATATTACAACTGCTGAAGTTCTGCTGCTGCGAAATACCGTTCGATGGAACAATATTTTGATGCATGTTTATTTCCCGGCAAAGTACAGTCTTCCCTTGAATCATCGGAAGCCCTTCTGTTACTGGATCAAATATGGTTGCTTTAATAAACATTTTCTTCCATAAAAATTATTGCCTCTAATAAAGTCAAGCGGACGGTAGATGTGCGCTAACAAACCTTATGAACTAAAGGAGCTCCCAGAAGCTCCAGTAATGCGCACTCACTGCTCGGTTCACCCACTAACGCTAAACACACGGACTTAGCGCGATTTGATTATTTTCTCTTTCTAACTCTAGGACGCCATAGCCAAATGGGTTGGTGCGTGACTAACATGCGGGAGTGCGTAAGTTCGTATCTCCATGCATGAGCATCAAATAATAGAAAAAGTTTTCTCTAATAGCGGTCGCCACTTGGCAGGCAAAGGCAAATATCCGAGTGTCTTTCTGTTATGAAGAAGCTCCTCATAAAAATATCTGCCGGTCGGAGTCGGCTTAAAACTGTAGGCCCCTCCATTTTGGAACAAAAGCAAGATGCACGCCCTAAATATGAGAAGGAGCTGCAGCAAACACCTAGCAGAAGTGTTAGGTAAGGTTGACCTGGCTGACTGAAAGCCATCATATGGGCCTATTGATCCATGAATTTGAATTGATTTTGAAAAGGTCGAGGTGGCTCCTAAAACACTCAGGCTAAAGAGCCCATTGTATTTAAAGCTCTGGAATAGAAGATAGTCAAGGAGGGAAGGAGAAAAGTATCAGAGAAAGAGATAGGAAAGAATGGAGACAGAGATAGATATAGTTAGTCCTGTGAGAATTTTCCAGATTCTTTGGCAAATCTGTAAATATCCTTCAGTTTTAGAGAACGAATTTTACTCATTCTCACGACACCGGAACCCAATACTCGTAGCCTTGCTCTAGCAAAGGCAGGACACTCACAGAGAAAGTGCTCGGTGCTATCCGCCTCCTCCAAGCATGACAAGCATACCGGGTTCTCGATGATTCCAATGGTGGTCATGTGCTGATCCCGTGGGTTGTGTCCTGTAATGATGCCGACCATCAACCGAATATCTTTCCTTCTAAGTTTTAGTAGAAAGTTTGACAGTTTTCTGTTCGGACTTGTAACAAAACACTTTGCAGTTCTGCAGCGTTCTAGACCGGATCATCGCTCTTAATGTAGATTGCCTACATAACACTGGGGAACAGTCATTTTGCGGCAGGGTTGGTTTAAGTCAATACTGTGTGAGACTAGTGTGATGAATACTAGAAAAATTTTAGATTTCTCAAATTGACTCTAGTTTTTGAGATAAAGACTATTCTCTATCACTGAATATATATATATCTATTTCACTGAAAAAAAACAGTATTAAAATACCAATATGCACTAAAAAAATATTTTTATTAATATATTTCATTAAAAATTATACAAAAACAAAAATATATATTTGCAGTTAACTTAAATAATTTAAAAACATTACAAAAAAGTTTTTCTGTTGGCTTTTCTGTTATGGTTTTGCTTAGGACAATCCCTTAATAAGGTCCAGCAGTAGTCTGCCATCATGTGGCAGTCCCATCGACCTTGGTACCTTTCTTCCATTATTTTTATATCCTGGTGGAACCGTTCTCCCTGTTCTTCACTATAATCGCCCAAGTTTTTCGGGAATTTGTCCAAATGGCTATGAAGGAAATGCAATTTAATGCTCATATTAGCTCCTAAGTTGCAGAAATTTCGAAGCATTTCATCAACTAGTTTTTGGTAATCTGGTGCCTTAAGATCCCCCAAAAAATTTTAGACTACTAAGACAAAGCTTAGCCAGGCTTTAGATTCAATTTGTGGCATATGGTTTATAAATTCAATGTCTTTTATAAGAGTACGGATCTGCGGCCCATCAAAGACACCTGCTTTTAATTTTTCCATACTTAAAGACGGAAATTTTTGACACACATATTTAAAACAGTCACCGGTCTTATCAAGGGCTTTGATAAACTGTTTCATTAGCCCAAGCTTGATGTGAAGTGGTGGAAGAAGAATATTTTCTCGGCTTATCAGTGGTTCATGAACCACATTTGCTTTTCCTACTTCCATATTTTCTCGCAAAGGCCAAACCTTTCTAGTCCAATGTTCTTTTTTTGCGCGACTATCCCATAGACATATGAAACAGGGGTATTTAGTATACCCACCTTGCTGACCTAATAAAAAATTCACCATCTTTAAGACCACACATACTGACCATTGATGTTGTGCGTATGAAATCTTTTCTAAAACAATTTTAATATATTGGTATTCTTCTTTTAGTTTCGTTGAATGACCAATTGGAACCGAATCAAATTTATTTCCATTGTGCAGCAATACACATTTCAGACTTCTTTTTGAGCTATCTATAAAAAGTCTCCAATGTTCAGGATTATATTCAGGATGCCCCATACAATTTAACAGACCAGAAACATTGTTACAAAATAAAAGCTTCTTCTTGAAAGAAAGGAAGAAGTTGTTGCTCTCTGGTCCTAAAGAATGTGATGGTAACGCCAGGTTGAATACATTGTTTTTCTTTTAGTCTTGAAGCAAGAATTTCGGCAGATATTTTTGATAAATTTAAATCACGAACCAAGTCGCTAAGCTGTGCTTGCGAAAATCCTTGTTTCATACAACTACTACTACGCTTTCACTGCTGCTTGCTTGATTGTCAGAATTCTCTAACATTTCAATGTCATTACAAGATGGTCCTGTAAACACAGGAATTGTCACTGTGCAATACTGGGGGTCTAACTGATTTAATATTAGGATAAACCCAATTCCGTTTCTTAAAACGGTTTGTACCTTTCACTTTTACTGCACAGAAAAAACAGTCATTAAAAAGATTCGTTGGCTCATTCCACATCATCGGTACTCCGAATTGAAGCCCTTTACATCCTCCTTGGCTCCAGTATCGCAAAGATTCTACAAAAGACTTACACACAATATTGGGCACCCAATATTTATTCTTTTGTACATACTTTATCCCAAAGTATGCTTGGTAGGTTGTTTTCACAAACTCTGTGATCTGTTTTCTTTGCTTTTGCGAACAAAATTTTCCACATATATAACAGGCGGCCGCCGTAGCCGAATGGGTTGGTGCGTGATTACCATTCGGAATTCACCGAGAGGTCGTTGGTTCGAATCTCGGTGAAAGCAAAATTAATAAAAACATTTTTCTAATAGCGGTCGCCCCTCGGCAGGCAATGGCAAACCTCCGAGTGTATTTCTGCCATGAAAAAGCTCCTCATAAAAATATCTGCCGTTCGGAGTCGGCTTGAAACTGTAGGTCCCTCCATTTGTGGAACAACATCTAGACGCACACCACAAATAGGAGGAGGAGCTCGGCCAAACACCTAACAGAAGTGTAAGCGCCAATTATTTTTTTTTTTTTTTTTTATAACAAAAACTGGTGCAATCGTTAACACAAGGTTTTCGTGACGAACTCATATTTTCGAGACAACAATTTCTTTAAAACTGAAAAATGACACTAACTGATAACTTCTGAGTCTAACAGCAAATAAGTGAAAGTGTTGTACCTAAATATGCAAACAGATAACGAAACCGTAGTTAGGTTTAATCAAATTAGTGCAACTGCAGGAGGGCACTTTAAATTTTTTTAGTAATTTTTAATTTTGCGTTTATCTCAAGAACCAGAGTCAATTCAAAAAATGTAATTTCATACTCAATATTTATAATACAAGTGCTAATGAAAACCATTAACAAAATTATTGCCGCAGATTTTTTTTTTTTTGTTGCCCTGTGTAATCGCTGATCCAATTCTTGATTCCTGCGGAACTGATTCCGATTACTGGCTCTGGCCCCGTTTCCTTGAACACCGGAGTGTCCCGGAACCCATATAAGTACAAGCCTGTTTTGTCTTGCCAGCCACTCGCTCGGCTCTCCATTAGCATAGCCAATGTGCCATATTTCACTACTAGTAGTGCGCTTCCTCCGGAACCCTGGGTGTCAGTTCCGGTCATAGGAGAGTGTGGGGTTCGGGCCTGCACATCCGATGCCCGAGCCGTTGATTGCTCGACGGGAGGATTTCCCGAAAGTGGGTTACCTCGTGCAGAGAGATCCTTTGTTAACCTCCACATTGTGATAAAATGCATTTTATACCTCCTGCCAGGTTGTCGGTACGGTACTCTCCACATAGTACTTGGGTGGCCACCAATTCCGCCGTTCCGCGGGCGAGTGGATACCCAATTCCTATATGGAGCTGGCCTCTTAGTTCGTGGTAAGTTAATCTTCATATCATGGGGTTAACTCACCACTTAAGCCTCATCTCCGCGGCAAGGAGATCGACATGACAAGGACATGATCCTTAGTGTTACCAGATGGAGCTAGGCGTTTACGCTTCTTTGTAGCAGACATCTTGTAATAAGTCTGCGAAATGCGCGCGTCAATTATTTATTTTGTTTAAAATCTAGAACAGAAATGACACACGGGAAAGCGACTTGGCTTCAGCAATGCATCAAACGCGCAAAAGAAAATTCAATTGAGAGCCTCGAAAAATTGTATTAGTTGCTAATAGGCAACAATAAATTAGAGAAACGCTGGACGAAGTTTATAGATACCAAAAGAAACTATCATATTTAGAAGAATTTAGAAATAAATCGTTTTTTTTTTGGTACAACCAGAACGAACTTATTAACGCTCCTTCCTCTATAAACCCTTTCACACTTCCTGCATCATCAGCATTTCATTTGGCAGCTCATCAGGAAATCCGAGATAATCAATCGAATGGACAGTTGGCAAAGTATTTTGACAGACCGTATCAAAAGTATAAATCACAACTTGGCTGTCCATTAATTTCAAGCTGATTAAATAACCCCTTTCGACAGCCTTGACCGCAATCAGTAAGCACAAAAGCAACATCAGAAATCGCCCACATGTGTAAATAAGCAAAAATAATGCCAATGCTTGCAAAATGCGAACAAAAAAAAAAATCAGGAGCAGATTGAAAGTGAGCTCATCAGCAAAAGCAACAATTTTAATCCGCCTTCAATTCGATCGTATGTCGGAAATTCCGGCTATATGGGCGTTGCACCCACACCCACACACATACACTTTCATTATATTATCCACTTCCACTTCACAATTTTCTATTTTTATGCCTTTCCTTATTCCTCTGTTACAGATTCGTACAGATTGCTAACAAAAATGTCAAACAGCTGCCAGCTGAGGGTATAAAATTTGTTAGACACGAAGGCGAGTAGCTGGGAGTTGTAGGGGAGGATCAAAATGATTGCATCAATTGGCACATGTTTATCATTTGTGTCAATTGAATAACAACAGCCAAGGAGGCCAAGTGTTGGTAAACATACGAGCATATATATGCATGTGTGTGTGTGTGTGTGTGTGTATACAGCTAAGCAGTAATGGTGCGAATGAAGAGGAAGTAGAAATGCACAACAAGTGTCAGGCAAGAGCAGGCAGGAAACAGAAGTCGTGGTGTGAGTTGCCGCCGGAAAAAATGATGCGAAATCTTTTTACCATTATAACGAATTTATTTCACAGCAACAATTGCCAAATTGAATGAATGTAAGCAGAAGAAAAAGCAGCAAAAAGAAGGATATGTAAGTATGTAGGTAAGTATTGGAGTTGTGTCAAGCAGTAGGGCGCATCACTTTAACGCCGTTGTTGTTGTTGTTACGAGTACTTTTCGCTTGCTCCGCAATTGTTGCTCTGCTGGCACGCATTTTGGCAACGCACTTCGCCTACGAAGCAATGCCGGAAATGTCGGAAATGATTGTGGAAGTGTGTGAGCTCTCCAAAGGCAAAAGCCAAGCAAGCAATCACATCCACACACGATTGCTTGAGCAAACATTGCCAACCATGCGTGTGCCATTTGACAATTGTCAATTGCTCTTGCTCTTCTTCTTCTTCTTCTTGCTCTTTTCGAATACAAACATATTCATATAAAAAGAGTAAAAATACAAAAAAAAAAAGAAAAGAAAACGAAAAAAAAGACTGTAAAGAGCTGTATATTTTTACACACAAATTGCTTGTTATTATTTAAATGAGGCAGACAATGAGCCACAAATAAGGCTGATGGGCATACATACGCACACACACACACACACACACGTATGGAAGCAGCAAATATTCGCTTGCGTGTTTGGCATGCTTGACAGTTCAATTTCGCTACGAAAGGAAATTACTGCATTGACTCTTACGCTCTGCCTCTGCTAGCCCGCGAAGTGGCAGGCTTCATGCGCTCGATGCGTAAAAAGGATTAAATTGTTATCTTTGACAGTTTTACAGGAACTGAACTGATCAGTCATAGTCAACTACCTCAGAACAGAATTATAACAAAAATTAAGATACAAATAGAGTAATTCAAATTAGAGATAAAAGCGTGGGATGCATTTTGCTTCACTTTCATAACCCTCTGTACATAGGTAGTTGCCAATAGAATGATTGTAATATTTACTATATCAAGCATCCCACGCTTTTAACTCTAATTTGAATTACTCTATTTGTATCTTAATTTTTGTTATAATTCTGTTCTGAGGTAGTTGACTATGACTGATCGTTCGATTTGCTATTACTTCATTATAGGTCTCTTTGTCATTAAAATTTATTTTCTACTTTTTAGTTCGATTAGCAAAAAAGCGTGTTTTTTAGTTTCTTTAAACTATTTTTTGTTTATTATGAATGAAAATTATTGTTATCATTGCAGTCAGTGAATAAATGATTCGATATATTCGTGTTATATTTAATTCCTTTCTTATCGACTGTGAGTCTAAAGCTATGCAGTTATCGGCCGTGATAAAGAAGTAATCGGGATGAAGAACTTATTTCGTGGAGGGAGCCTGAGAAACTGATTTACAAGAATAAAAAAAGATTTTTTCATTTTACAACCAAATTCACCTTACTTTTTGCCCACAGGTAAAAACAGAAAATATTAATCCTGGCAATCCCAATAAGGATAATGGAAAACTTTTATCAAATTATTGCATTGTCATCGGTCCTTGATAGGTGTGCAAAATTTCAAGTCGATCAGATAATTAGAAGCCAGTGAAAATTAAGCTCAAAGATTCCGTTACATACATACATACATACATACATACATACATACAACCCGACCTAATAAAAGTGTGTTAATAACTGACGTTCGGAGTCTACTTAAAACTGTAGGTCTTTTCATTTTTGGAACAACATCAAGACGCACACCACTAATAGGAGGAGGAGCTCGGCCAAGCAGCCAAAAAGAGGTGTTGATACGTAGATGCAGTAGCGGCCTACTAGTCCAGTGGGTTTGAGTGTGCGTATTGTCGAAAGGAAAGTAGCAAAAGTCCATCCCTGTATTTGAAGCTCATGTTGAGAGGATTTGGTTAGTTTAGGTTAGGTTGACCTGGCTGGCTGAAAGCCATCACATAGACCTATTGATCCTTAGTGTTACCAGATGCAGCTAGAGCCTTACGTTTCTTTGCAGCAGACATCTTGTAATACGTCTGCATCTTTTGCGAATCTAAGTAAACTTTGGAGCTCTATCCCCGAGAGGTTTTCCAACTGCTCATATTGTAAAGCTCCTAAGCATTTTATTGTGGTTCTAGCTAATGCAGGACACGAACATAGAAGGTGTTCTAGCGTTTGCCTCTCTTCTAGTTCATTGCAAAATCTGCAGCTATCGTTGTTTGTGATTCCTATCTTGTATGCGTGCGCCACTAGCAAATTGTGGCCTGCCAGCATACCTACGATAGTTCTGCTTTCTTTTCTAGACAGAGCTAGTACGAATCGGACGTATTTATCTGCACTCTGTGTATACATGATTTTCGCGGTTCTGCAAGTGGCTCGACTATTCCACCTCCCATCTATCCGTATTTTCATGTCCGCAGGGATGTCTTTGTATACCGTATTTAATGGTTTCAGTATGTCGTTTTCTTGTTCGAGTTTTCTGTAAACAGCGCTTTTGGCAATCTCATCTACAATTTCGTGTCCTGCAATGCCCTTATGTCCGGGTACCCAATAGATATGCAACCGTCTGTCTGCGGCTAATCTCTCTATGGCTTTCCTGCTTTTAAAAACATTTTTAGATGAAATTTCATATGAGCTTATTGCCTTTATCGCAGCTTGGCTGTCAACGTATATATTTATTTTGAAGTTGCTTGATGTCTTTGCGATTGCTATTTCAGCATCTTTTCCTACCGCAAAGACTTCTGCTTGGAAGATACTAAAGTGGTCAGGAAGCTTTTATGGCTCCCTGATGTCTAGCTCTGCGCAATAGATCCCTGCCCCTACTCCGTCTACAATTTTCGAGCCATCGGTAAATATATTAACAGTATTTGGGTTAGGCTTCAATCCTTTTTTCCACCCCCCTTCTTCTATTGTTGTTCGGAATTTCTTCACCCAATTACATTTCGGAGTCATATAATCCGTTTGGACACTATAACTAATGCCTATTGAGCTATGCCCGAATGTTTTACAGGTAAATTCGCTTGTCGCGCTGAGTCTTACGACGGATTTAGTTGCTAGACATTCCGTCGCAATATCAGTCGGTGACAAGTTGAGTATTCTTTCAAGCGCTGCCGTTGGAGTAGTTCTCAATGCAGCTGTTGTGCAAAGTTTACCAAGGCGTTGAATACTTTCCATAGGCTTTTTATATGTCGGTTTTCTTAGCGCAGTCCATCGCACCAGAGTGCCGTATACATTATAGCAGGAGAGAGATTACGACACCATAAAAATGTTTTTCGAGTCCTTCTGAAAACCATCATATAATAACATTAGGTAAGCACGTTCTCTCGCTTTCAGCGGAAGTTAAGAATCTGGGAAAGATACTTGACTACAAACTCCATTGGTAGTTACACCTTGAAAATCGGGTAAAGAAGACCAGCATAGTTTTCTACTCATGCAAATCTGCGTTCGGCAAAAAATGAGGACTCAAACCACAGGCCGTTCTTTGGATGTACAACGTAATGGTGCCGTCAGTTTTAGCATACACATGCTTGGTTGGGTGGGAAGCTTCACGGAAGAGCTATGATATCACCAAATTGGAGAGGGTGCAAACGACTGCTTATATTGGTATCCCCCGAGCATGTAAAACTTTTCGCAGTGCTGCCCTTGATGCCCTGTTGCACTTACTTCCCTTTCGACTTTCACGTTATTTCCATCGCTGCTCAAAGTGCAATCAGGTTAAAGGAGGTTGGCCTCTGCAGGTAAACTCTCAAAGAACATGGGACGTTGTCGTATTTTTAGACAGCTAACACTGCATTTGTCTAAACTTCGTACAGATCTCTCTATCCGCTAACAGGAGTTTGAGTGTCGTGCCAAGACAATCTTTTCAAGTAGGCTGGATTGGAATGAGGAGAAAATCTGTATCGATGCTGGTACCTCTGTGTTCACTGACAGCTCCAAGATGGAATCGGGAGTCAGAGCGGGGGTATTCTTTGGAATCAGCAATTATCTATTTACTTAAAACTGCCGAATACCATTAGTGTTTTTCAGGTAGAAGTCTTTTTCGATCCTGCAGCTATGCAAAATGTTTAGTGAACGCGGGAGGGAAGGAAATGCATGGTGCAGTTTCAAACTGGTTAACTCTTATAAGGAGAAAATTAAATCTCTAAGGAGAAAATTAAATCTCTTCCAGTGCATTGCAAAATCTGCAGCTATCGTTCTTAGTGATTCCTTTCTTGTATGCGTGCGCCGCTAGCAAATTGTACCTACGATAGTTCTGCTTTCTTTTCTAGACAGAGCTAGTACGAGTCGGACGTATTTATCTGCACTCTGATTTGTGTTCCAGGATATAGGAACATAAAGGGAAATAAGAGGTCGACTGAATTGATTTCTGAACTCTCCCTTCCCGTCATTCAAATCCTTTTGCCCATAAAAATTGCGCTTGCGGTATAAATGCACAACTTATTTCGCGAAAAAGCACATATAAGTTGGAGCTCTATTTCTTCGTGTGGTATTCGGAAAATCCTATAGCCCCAGTACAATAGATTCAGGACGCGGATATTTCTGGGGACTCCGCACCATTTTAATTTCCAAACTGGTGGCTATGTTTAGGGGTTATTCGGCGATCGCCACTCACGCAGAAAAGTTGAATTTACCATTTAATCCTTTCAGAGACTTCGGAGCTCGAAAGAACATAACAAGAAAATATTTAACTCCTGAAAACTGCGGGGGTGGACAACACGGGTGGACTACTAGGAGTGCCGAACTACAGGGGTGAATTTTTCCAACATTGTTTTTTTGTATATGGTGACCGACCCGGTCTAGTGCATCTGTTTTTTCATAGACGTTGTGATTGCGCGCAACCCTCAAGTGGCCTTCTGAAACCAGGTTAAGCGAGTTTATTTCGATCACTTCTCACTACGGTATTAACCTCGAGTATTACACAATGGGGAGGGAAGGCGATTAGCTGCCGATGCAGATGCCTCATATCATTCATAGCCTCGGAGAATACGGTGGATGCTGATTGGAGTGCGTCTTTGACCATGTCGTTCAGGTCTTTTCAATCAAATAGCCTCATTCACGCGGTGTAGCTGGGTAATGTAGAGCTCTTTCTTAACCGTGGCATTATTGTTGAACATTTTTCAAGTGCACTACGCCTGCCCAGTCCCACCGAACACATATCATGATCTTATTTGGCTGAAGATCCGGTTTGACTCTCGGCTTTGGCCTATCTCCTGTAGCCACCCAATACTTTCTTTGCTGCATATTAATGTATAGGTACCATTTTTCATCTCCTGTGAAGATTTGGTACAAAAAGCGCTGTTTATGACCACGCGTGTTGCTCGATAGGGCGTGAGATGCTGCGAAGCACTTTTAAGGTGACTTCCTCTTTTTTTCGTTGAGCTCTGAGCCATACAGGCTTCCAATCTTTCGGTAAATCCCATTGAAAGAAGGTGATTGAGTATCGTTTTATGATCGCAGTTCATATTTTCCCCCAATTCACGACTGGTTTGGCGATCGTTCTTCTTCGCAGGATTAGTTAGACTGAAAAAATCAAAAATTCCGCGATATGTTTTTCTTAAAGATCGACCATTTTCCAAATAAGTTTCAATAATGTCAACGCGTTTTCTATCGTGTAAAATTGTGCATCTGTCTGTTTCAGAAATGTCAAAGATGACATCGAGAAAATGTGCCATCAATGAATTATTCACTACTGACCTCTAGGTGTCGCTTTGTAAGACCCTTCATAAGAAGTTACAGCCAAAAAAAAACGTCGGGTGATAACTTTTTCGCCACTTTGTATTTGACATTACTAAATATTTATACCATTGACTCGAAGATTGAGTGAGGAACCGGAGCTGGTTAATGTACTAGGGACTTGCAGTTCCCACCATCTGACATATAACTCAAGCGTCTCAAAAAACAAAAAAAAAAATAATAATAATAATAAATAAATAATTGGCGCATACACTTCTGTTAGATGTTTGGTCGAGTTTCTTCTCCTATTTGGGGCGTGCGTTTTGATTTTGTTTCTCAAATGGAGGGTCCTACAACTTCATGCCTCCTACGACCGACAAAGGGTATTTTGTGAGCAGTTTTTTCTAGGCAGAAAAAACACTCGGCGGCTTGCACTGTTTCATGCGCGGAGATTCGGACCTTCACACACTCAAATGGTAGTCACGCACGAACTCATTCAGCTACGGCGGCCGCCACTCCAGTGTCTTACAAGCGGATACTTGTCCATTCTTAGGCACCGACCAGGAGCTCGGAATTTAATTCAAAATTTTAAACTTGCAAATTTTCACTGATATTTTTTTTTGTTGCCTTCTACTTCCATAGGATAACCTGATGAGTGAGTAAAACCAATATCAAACACCTGTAAAGGCATACGGAATACGTTTTATGTGAAAAACGTATCCGCTTACAAAGTCGCACGCTTAGCGGATTGCCACAATACCACCGGTGCCTAATAAATTTTGATGCGGCGGCATTGTCATTGACTTACATAAAATAACAGAAAACACACAAAAACAATTTGATAACCTATGAGTTGATGGGCTATAAAAGAGAAGCTCATATGGGCATATTCCTCTACACTCTTTTAGCGATGCAACCAATAATATTTGTATGCCTATGTGTGCGAGTTCTAAATCCAAGCGTATAGGAGAGCAGGCCACGAATGGGCACAAATATTGAGGTCGTAAAAATGCGTTCGAATGCGGGCAGAGCTCAAAAGACGTCGAACGACCGGAAGGATGTACCTATAAAGGGTTATAGTGTTGCGTTGTTGTTGTAATACGTATCAATGTGCACCTGTCTCATAAGCAGCCACAGCCACGTAGGTGCGATTAGCGACGGTATGGGTGCGGATTTTATTGATGTACGCATTGGGGGATGTAGACATGAATGTATATGTAGGTGTGCTTACATAAGCGAATATGTATGTGAGTATATACGGAGAGTTGCTTGTTATTGCATGGATTTGTACGCCGTCTTAATGCCGTCAACTAATGTTACATATTGGCGGAAGGGCAGCGTGCTAACCTTCACTGCCAATGCCAGGCTGCATGCCTCATTACCACCGCTGTGCCAATGTACACTCATGCGCAATATAATGGGATTGCTACAATTTGACTCGTTTACTTTTGTTTATTTAAAGTGTATTCATTTTTGTCTAAAAGTGCAACTCATTATACAACAAAAAAGTTATAAATGGTGTTTAGAAAATGTGCAAAAAAATGATCAAAACTCTGAGATTTTTTGAAGTGAAACTTCTTAGGCGTCAATGGCCGGGCGAGAATGGAGAGTAAAATTTCAAGGTCATGCAACGTGTTGGACAACTTCGTTCCGCGAGAGAGAAAAGAGATATAACGTAGAGGAAAAGGAGAGAGAGAGAGCTATACCTTATATATACCTTAGATCAGTGCTGTCCAAAATGAAAAATGTGAGTGTATAAGTGAGAACGAGAGAATGGGAGCAGCCCAGTGGGAAATTTAAACCAAAATAAATAAATATTGGATTGGAGTAGAACATTTTTGTGAGAGAAATCGAAATGCCTTTTGATATTACATCTTTAGCTTCCTTTGAAAGACTTGTAACATAAAAGGCATTGCAAGTCGCCAAAGGCATTTTCTAGCATAAAAAAGTTCTCACAGGGCATTGTATTGCATACACTAAGCGTCGCGGACAAATTCGGTGTTTATTCGTTGCTGGTTTGCTAACGACTGAACGATGGAGAGTAAGAATACGTGTGATCAATTGATGTATGGGATGGACAGCACTGCATTAGATACACTTTAGGCTATTTTTCCTGAGGTTTTCCTTGTGGTTGCTAACTTTTAGTGAGAAATAACACTGCCTACTTTTTGGCGCTTGTTTGTTGGTGCAAACTTGTGTGAAATATATTTCTGGTGCCTCCTTTTTGGCTTTATATTTCCTTGGTGCCTTTTGTTTTGGCCTCAATTTTTTTGGTGTCTACTTTTTGGCGCTTATTTCCGTTTGCTGGCTAGTGCTTGTGCGTACTATAAAGTGCTATCCATTTCGGTGTCGGATTTATTGGTATTGCCTGGCGATAATTTGTGCCGTTGCTGCGGTCCTGGAATCGCTGCGTTTGTGCGGGTGGTAAACACTCGGAGTAGTGCGCGTTGTTGTCACGGTTTGTGTCCAGCGTTTACCTACACCGGTCGACCCTTCTCTGTTCTTTGTAAATTTTGTCTATTTGTATTCTCTGCAAATGTTGTGAATTTATTTAGATACATTTTCTTGCTCTCTCTCTCTCTCTCTCTCTCTCTCATTCTCTCTCAGGTCTCTCCCTCTTTCTTTGCCTGCCTTAAAAGTTTCACTTCTGTTATGTCAACTACGCTACACGCACTTTTTGTTATTGATTTTTAGGATAATAAAGTGCAAGCTGAAAGTGGTTAGAAAAAACAGTTAATTTTTGACTATTTTTTTTTGCTTACAGTGACAGGAATTAGATATTTTTATTTGGACAAATGGCAAAAAAAACAGCCACAAATTGTTTAAAATCGAAGGAAATTTGCGGTTATTGCCTGCACACTAAAAATTATTCTAAAAATTCTGATTTAAAAGTTTGAAAATTGGGTGAAAATTTATATAATTTCCATAATTTTTGCAGAAAGTTTCAAAAAACGATACACAGCGTACTCTCCCGTAACTGACACCTCTCTTAAGCGGATATCTGCCGGACACTTTTTACAGTACATACGACGAATCCTTAAGAATGTTTTTTTAATTTTTTTCTCTATTATGAGTTAAGCCTCTATACACAATTTTTGTTTTCCTTGTTCACTCCTCTCGGGAGCATAGGACCACGGCAAGACTCAGTCTTGCGTTGGTTTCGTTAAATTGTTTTGATTTTTGACAGGGTAGGTTATTAGCCTGGCACTACCAGTCCTAAGTGGTGGAAATGCCCATCTGTCCTTGCTTAGGAAGAACGCCCTCTTACTGCTTGCAGCGCCATCTGTGCTTAACATTTTTCTGGCAGAAGGAACGCACAGATGGTTGAGGACTTCGCTGAATTGCGTGTATCTGCGCTATTGCCGTGGTTGCCCGCTTGCTCTTGCTGGCGCCACTGATGCAATGTGTAACTGTGTGCTTTTGCTTGTTTTAGTAGCCACAATGCAAATAATGCGCTCACTATTGTGCGGGAGTAAGGATGGAAAGCATACGTTTTTGGGTTTGAGGAATGAGATTTTTTTTGTTTAAAAACAGGGACCATGCTTTACGTGGGATTCGAACACAACCTCTAGGATGGCAGGCTAGTGCACTTACGCTAGACTACCGAGGCCAAATAAGCAAAAGTTAAGTAGCCAAAACTTGTCAAAATGTCGCACACCTATTTTCTTGCACATGAGTGTATGCATGCTCGCCCAACTGGCTTATTTGCACTTCCGTTGCCCATTATTCTACGCTGCTTATTTCAATCCTTTCGTTTATGTAGTTACTCTATTTTTTTCAATTTTTTCACCACTACTCTCCACCTCGCACTCCCTCCGACTGTGCCACATTCGACTTTGGTATTCGTGCACAAATAAATATTTATTTGCTCATCCTTGCTGCATATCGTTTCGTAGATATGTCGCGCTCACCTTTCACACCGCACACTGGCATCTCGGTCACCTGTTCTTGGTTTTTTATTGCGCGTTATTATCCTTTTTTATGATGCTCTTTGCTATTACCCAAGCAAGTTGTACATCTCAATAACATTTCTTCCACTTCTTCGATGTGTAATATTATCCTTTCGCGCGAAGATATTTGCTTTTTGCACCTTGCATCTCGCACCGCGCTTCAATGCATTTTCCCGCTTTTGTGGAAATTTTTCAATAAACGAAAGTGCTTCGCGGGTCACCGCCACTTTGTACACTCCTCAACCCCTTCGTTGCAATTCTTCAATATATATATTAACATTTTCAATGTGTTTTTTTGTTCATTTTAATAAACATATCTTCACATCCACGTGCTTCTCTCACCCCCCTTTTAACGCCTCTACTTAGTGCCTTTAGTGCCTATCATTCATTTTGAGGCCATTATGCAAAGTTATGCGTTTGCTTGCTTGTGTTTGTGTTTGTTTGTTTGTGTTTGCATTTTTGGCTGCATTACTGTCGGTCATAAAGTTATCCGTTTGGGCACAGCTCATAAACTGCGCTCCTGCCATCAAATTGGCTGACTCGCACACGTGCTGCGACGCGTATGCAGCGTAGATAAAAAATTTCACACGACCACTATAAAGTTTTCTTAAATTGTAAAAGCACGTTGAATTCGGTGAAGAAAAATTATAAGAAAAAAACAAAAAAAAAAAAAAAACACATATTACCGTTTTATTTCCATACCACATTTGCCATTTATATGGACGAATTTAGTGAAGCAAAATATTTACATTGGACCATTAAAGCGTTCTTCCATATTTGGCTGTGTAATTTCGAAACGAAGTCACGTGATCGGGAATTGCTTCTGAAAGTTTCTGGTAGCGAGGCTTCTTTCACTAAAAGAGTGATTGGATGGTTATAGTTTTATTTTTATTTCCTATTTTAATGTATTTATTATTTTTATAGAGCACTGCTGCTCACTACCAAATATTCTCATACGCGGTACATACAAACTCTCAGTGTTGACGAACTATAGCGCGGGGACTTCTTGGCGAATTTCTACATTTTAATTATTTCTTATGTAGTAGTAATTAAAACTTAATTTTTTATGAAAATATTCTTCATCCTCTTAAACAAATTTATTTATTTATTAATTCGAAAATCTAAAAATGCAGTATTTCTTAAGGGCAATGAAAAACAGATTAATGCTAAATATTGGGTTGACAACTAAGTAATTGCAGATTTCATTCTTAGATGGCTTCAGTTGAATTTTTAGATTTGCAGTCGTAGTACAAATGTAAAACACATTTTGTTATTTGATAGTTGGCAATTCAGCTCTCAATCAGTAAAAAAAGTTTTTTGATCGGTTGCGTAGTTTTCGTTTGGCGTTCGTTGAAAAATGGAAAATCAAAAGGAACATTTTCGTCATATTTTGCTTCTTCCCCGCAAAGGAAAAACGCCTCGCAAGCTCACTGCTGTTAATGGTGACAGAGTCTTAAAAGAAAGGCAGTGTCAAAATTGGTTTGCCAAATTTCGTTCTGGTGATTTTTCACTCAAAGATGAAAAACGCTCTGGTCGTCCAGTTGAAGTTGATGACACCCTAATCAAAGCAATAATCGATTCGAATCGTCAGAGTACAACACGAGAGATTGCAGAGAAGCTTCATGTATTCCATACACGCACTGAAAATCACTTAAAACAACTTGGCTATGTTCAAAAACTCGATCCATTGGTTCCTCACGAACTGAAAGAAATGCATTTAAGCAACCCATTAACAGCTGCGATTTGCTAAAGAAACTGAATGAAAATGATCCATTTTTAAAACGACTGATAACTGGCGATGAAAAATGGATTGTTCACAACAATATGAAGCAGAAAAGGTCGTGGAGCAGGCCAGGTGAACCAACTCAAACAACATCAAAAGCTGATAATCATCAAAAGAAGGTTTTGTTATTAGTTTGGTGGGACTACAAAGGAATTGTCTACTTTGAACTCTTACCACCCAACTGAACGATCAATTTTGATGTGTCTACATTGAACAACTAACGAAATTAAACAATGCGGTTGAAGAAAAGCGGTCCGAATTGACAAATCGAGGGATGCGTTTTATATGTCGGGATTATAGAACAAAAACAAATTTTAATCATCGAAAATCACTTTATTGTTTTTCAAAATATTCTCCATGAAGATCTATACACTTTTGCATGCGTTTGAACCAATTGTCGAAGCACTTTTGCCACTCTGAATGAGGTACCTCCAAAACATGCATTCTGAATGCCGCAACCGCTTCTTCAGGGGTCGAAAAACGTTGACCTCTCAGTTTGTTTTTTACGTACGGGAATAAAAAGAAGTCATTCGGTGCCAAGTCAGGACTACACGGCGGAAGACCCATTAATTCGATGTTTTGGGTGCTCAAAAATGCAGTTGTTTGAGCCGATGTGTGAGAGCTCGCATTTTCCTGGTGAAGAGTGATCCGTCTTTGGCGATTGGGTTTCCTAATTTCTTGGAAGACAACTGGCAAACAATTGGTTGTGTACCACTCAGAATTTACAGTTCTGCGTTATTCTAGTGGGACGATTGCGACATGTCCAGTTTTTCCGAAAAAACAGGCGACCATTTGCTTGGAAGTGCTTCGAGCGCGAACAACTTTTGTTGGATTTGGCTCATCTTGAAACACCAATACAGACGAGTGCTGTTTACTTTCGGGCTCATACGCGTAAATCCATGATTCATCACCTGTCTTGATGTCATAGACGTGTTTCGAAGCCCTGCGATCGTATTTTTTGAGCATTTCCTTCGACCAATCGACACGAGCCTCTTTTTGAGCGATTGACAAATTGTGTGGGATCCAACCCGAACAAATTTTTTTGACAGTCAAATGTTTATGCAATATTGAATGTGTGCTGGTCGCACTAATGCCTAAGATTGTCTCAATCTCACGATAGGTCACATGACGATCTTGCAATATCAGTTCGCGCACAGCATCAATGGTTTTCGAACCAACAACTGATTTTGGACGACCTTCACGAAATTCATTTTGGAGTGAACTACGACCACGATTGAATTCACCATACCATCGATAAACACTGGTCCTTGATGGAGCTTCATCGCCAAAAAATGAATTAAGTTCATCCATGCAATGTTGCTGAGTTAATCCACGTCGAAAGTTGTAAAAAATAATCGCACGAAAATGTTCACGATTTAATTCCATTTTTGGACCGAGATGAATCTTTTAAGTTACTGTAAACAACACAAATAGTGCTGATATTTCAAAACGTTCTCCAAAAACGTAAAAGCCAAAAAATGTCAAACTTTGCGATACAGCTGTCAGTTGCCAGATTGCAACACCAGGGTTGCCAAATCCCGAAATATAAAAGGCACCCCTCTATTCCATCATGACAATGCAAGGCCACACACATATTTAACAATTCGGCAAAAATTATTGGAGCTTGGTTGGGATGTTTTGCCACACCCTCCATATAGTCCTGACCTTGCACCATCTGACTACTTTTTGTTTCGATCTTTACAAAACTCCTTGAATGGTAATATTTCAATACTGATGATGGTGTCAAATCGTACCTGATTCAGTTTTTTGCTAATAAAAACCAGAAGTTTTATGAACGTGGGATTATGATGCTGCCTGAAAGATGGCAAAAGGTCATTGATCAAAATGGGCAATACATTACAAAATGAAGTTATTTATTTCCATGAAAAAATTGTCTTTGATTTTCTAAAAAAATCTGCAATTACTTAGTTGCCAATCCAATAATTTTTAATGAATGAAAAAAAAGGTAAAATTTCTTATAGTTTACAGAGAAAATGTACTAAAAAGTACTTAGAATCTAGATAAGCAGTTCATTTAGCAAACTCTAGGCCAATATGATTTGAAAGCGAATAAATTATCTCAAAGCTCTAGAAATCCAAGCATTCGAAGCATATTTAGTTCTAACTATCCCTAATAGAAACTAACAATGTAATGTTTATGCTCATTGTCAAGTTGATTATTATTATTAGGCCAAAATGGATCTATTGTGCAAAGCTAGCAAATTCTTTTCCGATTCCCGAAATTCTTAACCGATTTTAAAACTATTTTTTCGGTTTTATTATAATTTACTTATGTCTCCTAATAATAGGAGTAGCCGATGTTACGAACGGTTACAGACGCGAGTCTGCCAAGGAGGGAGTTACAATTTTTTAAATAAACAATTAGAATCTCTATTCTACCATGCTCTGCCGTTGCTGCGCCGCCGTCATTGCCTCTGCCAGCGCATCCGCTTTTGCCTCCGTTGTTTAATGCAATTCAACATGTCGTTTTGTTTATTTTAATGCTTTGCATGGCATTCTTAAATACCTCAAAGAAATAAGAATATATGTAAGGGTATTTTCACATGAAAAACTATACAGAAGCAGGAGAAAGGTTCAACCAATAATTTTAATATATGTGACCTGGTCTATGACTTTTTTGTTGATTCGAATAGTGTGGGAAGGCTCTTTAAAATGGTGAAAACCAGAAAGTCATAATTTGTTTAAAAGTTTCTTAAAAGTAAAAGAAAAAGAAAAGTACAAAAACGAAAATACAAAAGCTAACTTATTTTTTAAAACCATTTCTGCGATTTGCATTAACTTTTCCTTATTTTTTTATATATAAAAAAATGTTTTTCACTGCTTCTGTGATTTTATTGATACTGTGATCTATGCTGAAGAAAATAAGCCAAACCGGATTGAAAAATATTAATATTTAAAAAAGTTACAAGGGTTTAAGAAGTTTAAGCTTTAACTGCTGTTTTCTCGAAAACTTGTTTTTCGCACGTAAGGTACCTTTTCGTAGACCAGGTCACGTATATGTATTTAGGAAAAATAGAAACAAAAAATTATACAACAAAAATTCAACTTGACTAAACTTATTAAATTAAAAAAGAAATTAAAACAACTTCATATGAAATAAGTATACCTATGTACATTGGCCTTTCAACGTTTCTATAACTTTCGATTTTTTAATAATTAATATGTTTCCCATTTTGAGAAAGAACATCATTTATACGTTTAGGCATAGTGTCTGCCAAGTTTTGAAGAGTGGAATCACCTATCTTATCCCACTCTTCCACTAAAGCACCTTTCAGGTCTTTGATTGTCTCAAACTGCCGACCATTTTTATAAATAAGGGCCGACAATATTCCCCAGAGGTCTTCAATTGGGTTTAAATTTGGACTTAGTGCTGGCCAATCCAGAACTGAAATTTTTCTTGACGAAACACGAGCCGTATGGATTGGAGCTTTGTCTTGCTGGATCACCCAGTCGTCTCCGTATATGTTTCCTGCAAATTCAATGAGAACATCCTCTAATATTTGAACATAGAATTCAGCGTTGGTTTTTGTCGGAATAAAACTAATTGGAGACTTTCCACCATGACCGAAAGCGGCGCAAATCATCAAAGACCCGCCACTGTTGTTCCGCTTATGACGCGCTTGCCGTGGTTGACTAAGGTCCCGCCAATATTTCTGACAAACATCTGGACCATCTAAGTTGAACTTTCTCTCGTCCGAAAATACAGCGTTTCGGAATTCGTTAGTCCAAAATTTATATTTTCCGGCAAATGATAAACGAGCCTTAATGTGGCGTGCTAATAGTCTTGGTACCGGCTCCCGCAAACAATATTTAAGTATTCCGTCCTCGACCAAAATTTGATGTATTCGTCTATCGGTGACCTTAAGTCTTAAATGGTGTTTAATTTCCTTGTAAGATATGTCTTTTTGAGCTGCCAGACGACGAATTTCTCGTTTGCATCTGTTGTCGATGATAGTTGGCCTGCCGCTTCGTTTGAGTTGACCATATGTTTCGGGATTTTTAGTAAAGTTGCTGATGGTATTCGTATGCCGATTTACTCTAGCAGCAATTTCATGAATACAGACCACGCTCTTCATCGGATAAATGTCTTCCACGTGGCATTCTACAGATTAACCCATCAATAATTCAATTATTCTTTATTCAAAAGAAGTAATATATTATATGTACTTACATTTTTCTTTATGATATCAATGCAAATAACACAAAATTTGTTGATAACTTGCTCTCTATGCTTGCCAAATCAATACTGTTCTTTGATTGCCATATACTTATTTCATATTAAAACCAAAACACAAATTTGTAATAACGGTGCTAAGAATAATGACTAAAGAAGAATTTTGCAAGCGAATAGTTAAGTTGGACTCCAAATACAGACTTTGGCATACCAATCAAAAATGTACCGTTGCTATCAAGAAAGATATCGGTATAAAAAACTTTGCACTTCTGCTCAAATATGAACGAGACTTTATAAATAAAACGGTCCGCGGATAACATATGGCAAAAATAAATTTTTTGTTTTTTGGTAGGACTGTTATAAGCTTACATGGCAAATTTCAGCGTGATATGTCACATAGTTTGTTTTCTGTGCTACTGTAAACAAGTCAAGCTCGAGTGTGTTTTTCGAACTTAACGATGGAAATTCAAGTTGAACAAAGAATTTGTTTGAAATTTTTTTATTCCAACAAAACTTCGGCTTCAGACGCCTTAAAAATGTTGCAGACAACCTATGGGGACTCTGCTCTATCGCGTGCACGTGTTTTCCAGTGGAAAACATTTTGAGACAATTGAAGTCATTAAAGAGAATTCGAAGAAGGAACTGAAATCCATACCGAAATCGGCCTTCCAGAAATGCTATGATGATTGGAAAAAACGTTGGCATATGTGTATCGCCTCCAATGGTGATTACTTTGAAGGAGATAAAATAAAAATTGATTTGTGTTTTCTTAAATCAGTCTCGTTCATATTTGAGCAGAAGTATACTTATTTCTGTGAGGTAGCAGCCTTATCGTCAGCATTTCTTGTGGGAAAATAATGTGTGGGTAGCTGCCCTTGATATTGACGTAGCACATCGTGTTATTGTGGCAGCACATAAGCAGGTGCAGTTTCTTATTACATTCAAAATAAGTTTGAATGAAAAATAAGTTGGAATGACAAGTGCCAGCTACCAAAGGAATCTGCAAGTTTCTGTGAATAAGCACGTAGCCGGTGTTAACTTAACTGAAGTTAATTGACATTAAAAAACTTTATCCCAAATTTTTCACGATTGAATAAATCTCAAAATCTCACTAATTCCCGATATTTTTTCAGTTCACTCTCCATTTCACTGAAACCTACAAATAAACCAATTTGCTGGAAAATCTATCGCCATACCCAAAATACCTCGCTCACTTGTCATGAAATCGCGTTGACCTTTCTATGACCTTTTATACAATATGCGAAATTGAAATTACTCAGATTTTATTAATAATTCACTTTTTATTATTTAATTGCATTTGTAAAAGAGCATTTTTCTGCAATTGCCGTCATTCCGCTCTCCGAATTCGGCCACCACAATAAAGTTTGAAAAATTTTATAATCGTTGCACTTTGTGGTAATCAGAGCATAACTGACTCCTTTATAACTGGAGCGCGTCAATTTGCATATTTATGGAGGGCGCAAAAAAGCAAATTGAAATAGACAAGAGCGAAAAGTATAATTAAAAGGCTACTAATTATAAGGGAACGCGTACATTTATATTTGCACCTACACACACACACACACACATGCACACATAAACCTTAACCACTGCGAAAGCGCGCAAGACCTACTCACGCAGTCTATACGGGAACACAAAATAGACGTTGCTGTACTCAGTGAACCCTATAAACACCTAGAAGGCAATGGCTGGGCCTCTGATATTACTGGCAAGTCGTCAATCTGGAACTGTGGGACAAATAGCTCCCGACTTATGAGCGTGAAGGCAGCTCGCGGATTTGTACGAGCGCGTATTGGGGAAACATACGTCTATAGCTGCTACCTACCACCCAGCTTAACTCTGACTGAAGCTACCAGCATCCTAGAGAATCTCGCCCAAGATATTAAAGACCACAGACCTGTGGTCGTAGCTGGTGATTTCAACGCATGGGCTGTGAACTGGGGATGCCCGCGAACAAGTCAAAGAGGTCAAGCCCTCTTGGAAACTTTCGCCATGTTAGACATAGTCCTTATGAACACAGGGAACCAGCAGACATTCCAAAAGGCAGGAACGGGATCGATATTTGACCTTACCTTCATGAGTCCCAACCTTGCTCGCTCGACGATATGGTTTGTTAGCCAGCATTATACCCGGAGTGACCATCTCGCGATAATATGCGAAATAAAGAAACATGACGAATCAAAGGTGCCATATACATACGACGCGAGATACAGGGTTGACTCAATGGAGGCTGAAGTAATCGAAGTCATGCTGGCAGATGTAACACTCACTGGTGATGCAACTGGGAAGGCTACACAAACTATGAAGCACCTAACAAAAGCATGCGACGCAGCCATGTCTAAAACAAGGCCTAACAGGTATAATAGTGAACCCGTTTACTGGTGGACAGCGGAGATTGCGGAATTGCGTAGCGAGTGCAACAGAGCAAGGCGAGTTTATCAACGTTCTAGGGGCACGCACAGTTTCCAAGGGAATCAGCTCCAGTATAAGCAAAAAAGGAAGGCCCTGAAAAAGGCAATTAAAGGGAGTAAACGACAATGTTTCCTCCAACTATGTGACGAAGTCGATAGTAACCCTTGGGGACTCGGGTATAGGCTAGTTATGAAAAAACTGAAAGTTTTCAAGCCACTCCCAACAACGTGCCCGGCCACACTGCGTAATGTAGTTGAAACATTGTTCCCAGTACAAGATGCTCTCCGAGCCTATGATTTGGAAAAATGTTGTGAGGAGGACCAAAATATGCAGTTGACAGACAAAGATGAGCTCCTGATGATCATTAAACGGATCAAAAACAATAAAGCTCCTGGCCCAGACGGAGTCCCCAACGAGGCACTAAAAGTGGCAATTCGAAGCCATACCGACATTTTTGTAGATCTCTACAATACATGTCTAAAAGAAGGCACATTTCCAACTCAGTGGAAGTTACAGAAACTGGTGCTGATTCCAAAAGGATCTAAACCAGCGGAAGATCCTACAGGCTACCGCCCCCTTTGCATGCTCGACACCGCAGGTAAAATTCTAGAACGGTTGATCGCTAATCGTCTGGAGGCCGCCATTGATGACGCAGGCGGTCTATCATCCTCGCAATTCGGATTCCGTAAGGCTCGCTCAACTACAGATGCTGTAGTTGCGGTTAAAAACATTGCGCAGAAGGCAATCGAAGGAACTCGGTGGTTATACGGTAGCAAGGAATACTGCCTAATGGCAACGCTAGACGTAAAGAATGCCTTCAATACCGCGAACTGGAACCAGATTCTGATGGCGCTTGATTGCTTCCAGGTTCCAACGTATATACGAAAGATTATACTCAGTTATTTCACTGACAGAACCCTTCGCTATAATACCGATGCGGGTGTTAGGGATTATAAAATAACTGGCGGAGTTCCACAAGGCTCAGTCCTAGGCCCCTTGCTGTGGAATATTATGTATGACGGAGTCTTACGTCTCAGTTTACCCCCAGGGTCCAAAATTATAGGGTTTGCTGACGATATCGCTGTTGTGGTCGTAGCTAAAGTACTACAGCAAGCAGAAGCAACCTGCAACCAGGCTGTAGGCGTGGTAAAAGAATGGCTGCGCAAGAATGGTCTAACTCTTGCTGATCATAAGACGGAGGCAGTGCTCATTAGCAGCAGGAAGAAGGTGGAGTCGGCAAATATAATGGTGGGCGAAAATACCATAGGAACGAAACCGTTCATTAAATACCTGGGCGTATTAATCGACCATAGGCTGAACTTCAGAGATCACCTATCATACGCAAGCAGCAAAGCGGCAGAGGCAGTAACAGCACTGACGCGCATAATGATGAACACTAGAGGCCCTAGGCAAAACCGTAGGAGACTACTTAATACCGTGGTCTCATCGATTTTGCTGTATGCAGCTCCAGCATGGGCGGAAGCAACTAATTGCAGCTCATATGTAAGTTGTATGAAATCAGTGCATCGACTGAGTGCCCTCAGAGTGTGCTGCGCGTTTCGAACGGTATCAGAAGACACCATTATGGTTATTGCAGGACTACTCCCAATAAATTTAATGGCAAAAGAGTACGCTGAAGTTTACCAAAACAAAGCTACTTCAGAACGACAGACAATACGCAAGGAAGCAAGAGAGCGTAGCATGCGTTCATGGCAGGGAAGTTGGAGTTCGTCCCTGAACGGACGCTGGACGTACCGTCTGATTCCCTTAATAGCCAAATGGGTTAGCCGTAAGCATGGACAGTTAGACTATCATCTGACCCAAATACTGACGGGACATGGGTGTTTTAAATCCTATCTATATAGGTTTAAGCACGAAGACGACCCGTACTGTTCTCATTGTGCACCAGCTGTAGAAGACGCAGAACATGTTTTGTTTGTCTGTCCGCGATTTGCGTTAGAAAGGGAGGAACTAAGCACTAGGGTGGGGAAGCCAATTACGGCTGATAACCTAGTCGATATTATGTTAGAGTCCGAAGAATATTGGTCCGCCGTATGTAATATGGCAAAAATAATAATCTCCAAACTGCGTCGCGCTGAACAACAGCGCAGATCTTCATGAAGAGGCAATAGGCCGCTCCCCCTTCCGTGAAGTATTACTTAACGGTTGTCCCGCGGGAGGGAAACGGAGCTGGGGTGGGTTTTTAGTGGGTGAGCCGAAAGGCAAGTCTCACACTTTTCGGCTTTCAATGCTTTGTGCCACCTCCATAAAAAAAAAAAAAAAAAAAAAAAAAAAAAAAAAAAACACATAAACTTGCACACGCACCGGATAAACGCCGCTGAATACCAAACAGCAAAACAAGGGGAATACACCAAAATAAACAAGAGAAAGTAAAGTGTGGGTAAATAGCAAATAAAAGTATTACAAATAAATGAATGTGTGTGTGTGAGTGTTTATTCGAAATATATAAACAGTAATTATAAAAAAAAAACTACTAACATTTGGAAGCGCGCGCAATTTGCACTTCATATATCCTGCGGGGTGGCGCACGGAGAAGCAGAGGAGAGATCACAAAACAAAAAAAAAAACGAAACGGGGCAACCTAAGGGAATGTGGGTAAATAAAAATATAGGTATATGTGCATACTATACTTTGACACGCGTGTGCATGTATGTGTATGTATGCAACTTGGTGTGTGTGTGTGCCGCAGTCATTTTTGAAGCTTTCATTACACGTTTGGCTGAGTCAACAAAACAAATTAACTGCCACCAATACAGACAGCAAAGCGCATAAACTCACTTTCGCACACACACACGCGCAACTACACACACATAGAAGTGTGATAATAAAACTTCATAATTATAAAAGCGGATAAAACGGAATTGTTTGCGAGTGTAAAGTGAAGTTTTTTTATGGCCACTTGCCTTGCTAGTGGGGGTGTGCTTGTGTGTGTGGGTACAATGTTTATTTTAATTAGTGTGGCAGCACTTGATGTTGTTTTGTCATAAAATATCGCTTTGTATTTGTGTGTATGTGTGTGAGTGTAGAATGCGCTTGTGGTGGTGAGCGCGTGTATATCATTGTCACACTTAAATGTCAATTTAAAAGGTAATTTTTCAAATTAACAGCTCCAAAGCGCGAAAGAGCAAAGGGGTGAGATAAATAAAAGAAAAAAGTAATAATAATAATAAAAATTAACTGCTAACAATACAGAAAGTGGATTTGAAAAGGCGTACACTATGAAAATGATACATCAAGCGAAAGTTTTAGTGCTCCCACAAATATGTTTGGGTGTATGTGTGTAAATATGAGTTGCTTTTGCAGGTAAGAGTTGCCAATGTGTGCGTGTGCATAGGCACAAATGCATATTTGCGTTTCGAATTTTTGCTATGGTGTAATCCAATCCAATTTAATCCAATGAAAAATCAGTGGAGGTTAATGAAAGTTGTCAACTGTGGTAAATTATGGTGGCTTTTCCATTTCACGCTGAATGTTTTGTTAATTTATTTTTGGTTTCTTTTTTTGTTATTTTAGTACACGTACATATATACATATGTACACATATATATGTACATTTAGTGCAAAAAATTCAATATTAAAAAAATGATATAAAAAAATATGTTCGACAAAATATGAACGGTTTCTTCACTAGGTTAGCTTAGGTTAGCCTGGTTGGCAACAAGCCACGCATAGACCATTTGGTCCCTAGCGATACCAGATGGAGACCGACCTCTATGAATACTGAAAGTAGACATCATGTAGAATGTCAGCGCTTTTGGCGAATCTAAGCATCGCTGGGAGATTCGCTTTCGAGACGTCCTCCAGACCCTCAAACAGTGGGGCTCTCAGGCATCTTAGCCACGTTTTTAATAATACCGGACAAACGCACAGAAGATGTTCTAAAGTTTCCTCAACATCCTCTGTGCATTTCCTGCATTCGTCCGTGTTAGCAATCCCTATTTTGTACGCATGTGCAGCCAATAGATTAGGAGCTGTTAGCATACCTATAATAGTTCTGCAGTCCTTTCGCGAGAGCGTAAGTACAAATTGAGTAAATTTTTTGTCGTTAGTTCTACACACAACTTTTGCTGTTTTGCATGTGGTCAGGTTAGTCCACCTAGCTTCCACTTGCCTTTTCTTGAGGTCGTCCATTACGTTGTATATTGTATTTAGCGGTTTTAGTTTGTCATTCTCTTGTTCAAATGGTAGTCTAACAGCACTTTTTGCCATCTCACCTGCTATTTCGTTCCCCAGGTTTTTTCAATAGCGACATATTCATTCACATTTAAATACAATAACTCCTTTAAAAAGTTAGGCCGGCTGGAGTTGAATATGGCAAATATCTGGATACTACTGCGGTGTTGCTTAGGCTGTATTGATGGCAATAACAAAAGCTTGCCAAAAGGCAATAACTGGTATAGTGTAATGAGATGCCTGGAGCTGATATCTATTAGGTTGGGGAATAAGTTCGCATGTTTTTATGTTTTCTTTTATTTTCAACGATTTTTTTGCTGTTTGGCAAGGCAAAAGTATTCATTCGATAGCACTCTTTCTGCTCTGCAAAACTGTGTTAATTTTATTTTTGGATTATATAATTTTTTATTAGTTGTGAGGCTTAGAAATGGAATACCCGGAGGCAAAAATCAGCATCAAAATCAATTCATACAAACAAATTTGTGTTAACAGAATTGTGATAAAAAAATTATGGTATTAAAAAAAAAACATTTTTAAGGAAGTTAGTATAAGTTAAAAAAATTTAGAAAAAAAAATTATGAAAACAAAATTTTAGAGTTCGAACTGAAGCAAATATCGCAGCTGTGGCGGCCAGTGTTAATGATGACCATCAATTATCGATACGTCGCCGTTCGCAGCAATTGGGCCTCTGTTACTCAACAATGTGGAAAATTTTGCGAAAGGATTTAGGTGTGAAGCCTTTCAAAATACAGCTGGTGCAAGAATTGAAGCCGAACGACCTACCGCAACTCAGTATTTTTGGTGAATGGGCTCTTGGAAAGTTGGCCGAAGATCCACTTTTTCATCGAAAAATTGTGTTCAGCGACGAAGCTCATTTTGGGATCAATGGGTTGGTAAATAAGCAGAATTGTCGATTTTGGAGTGAAGATCAGCCGGAAGAATTGCAAGAGTTGCCAATGTATCCAGAAAAGGTCACAGTTTGGTGCGGTTTAGGGGCTGGAGGTATCAATGGACCGTACTTCTTCAAAGATGCTGCGAATCGTAATGTAACTGTGAATGGTGAGCGCTACCGTGAAATGATATCCAACTTTTTTTTGCCCAAAATGCAAGAGCTTGACTTGCATGACATGTGCTTTCAGCAAGGCGGTGCCATATGCCACACAGCACGCGTAACAATGGACTTGTTGAGAGGCGAGTTGGGTGAACATTTTATTTCAGGTTCGGGACCTGTCAATTGGCCACCCAGATCGTGCGATATAACGCCTTTAGATTGTTTTTTGTGGGTCTATGTTAAAGCTCATGTCTATTCAGACAAGCCTGCTTCAATTAACGCTTTGGAAGACAACATTAAAGCATTTATATGTCAGATACCGGCCGAAACATTGGAAAGAGTATGCCAAAATTGGACTAAGCGGATGGACCATTTGAAGCGCAGTCGTGGTCATCATTTGCATGAAATAATCTTCAAACATTAAATTATATGGACTGTACTATCGATTTAAATAAAAATTTCATGCATTTTTCTCAATTTTACGTGTGTTTTTTTGAAAAACTTTCCTATAGCTCTTAAAAAATCACCCGTTAGTTTAAAAAAATCATTAAAAACAATTGTGTTAAAAATAGATTATTTATTTTGCTAAGTTGGTATTAGTACAATAAAAATTTACGAAAAAAAAGATTTAAAAAATAAAATAAAAATTTCTAAAGACAAAACTTTTAATTACTTACGTTAAAATTTATTTCATTTGTGGTATTATTTGTATTAGTTAAACAAACTTATTAAAAGAAAATTTATTGAAAACCAAATTTTTTACCTAATCCATCCAAAAAACGTTAAGGATCATGCGTAATTATTAATTTTACTAATAATTTAACGAGAAAAAAATCATTTAAGAATCTTAATTTGTAGCCCCAAATTACCAACAGTTTCACTTATTTATAACATTTTAAAGAGTAAGAATTTGCTAAGTGAATTTTTATTTTAATATTTTATTCTTCTTAAGGTTAATGTATTTTAACCGTTTTTTAACTTTTTCGAAAAAAGCTCAGGTACTTAATTAAAAAATTAATTAGGTTATAAAAAAAAAGATGAGCGCATGCTTGGTGAAAAGCGAATAGGACGGCCGCGGAAACGGAGGCTTGACGACGTTGGGGACGACCTCAGAAGCATAGTTGTGACCAACTATCGTAGTCTGGCTATGGACCGAGATGCACGGAGAAGAATTGTGGAGGAAGCTAAGGCTCACAACAAGCTGTGATGCTATGAAAGATGATGATAAAAATATGACCTGGGAATGCAAAAAGCTTTGCGGGTTTTTACCATTAAAATGATAACATTTTAATTTATATTTTTAAATGAATAAATAAGTAAAATTGAACCATCGCGTGTGTCTAATGGATTTTATTAGGCTAGTCCAAAACTGCGGGTGCTTGGTTCGCAAGTTTTAATGCATCCACTATCCGGACCTGGGACCAAGCGATTACTACCTTTTTCTCTCCTTACAAAACTTTCTGAGTGATAAGAAATTGTTAGCAGTAGAAGATTGTGGAAATCGATTACCCAGAGTTTTTCGCCAATAAGGGCCAAAATTTCTATCAGAGGGGCCATTATGAAGTAACCTTTATAATGGAAATAAATTATACAACAAAACGTTGCATACTTGACCCAAATTGGACAAAAATAATGGATTTCTTTTTATCCAAAAAAACATTTATAATTGCCGCTTATACCCTTTACGTGGTGTTCGGCCGTGCTCCTCCTCCAATTTGTGGTTATTATTGGGTATTTTAAGCACGAAGATTCGAACCGGTGCACTTACGAATGTTAGTCACTCACCAACTCATTTGGTTATGGTGGTCGGTTAATGATGAAGTTACACGTTGCCTAAGCCTATTCCAGCTCAGCGCTGCGATGTATTTGAGATGAGCGATCGTTACTTCCTTCTCGGCATTCTTGCATCTTCTACTGTATCTTTAGAAATATGAGCATTCCGGTGATAGTAAAAATGTTCGTTCTGGAATTAACTGAAATACATAACTCAACTCTGCCTCATGTGTCGATTTTCCGCACACATTTTATAGTTCATAGTTGTCTAATTTCAAGTCCTAGGCATTCGAATAAGTGCTCGTTTGCCGCTATACTAGTACACAAAGGAGGCCTTCCTCTTCCTCTGCTACCACCAGCTGGTACCGCATCGAATACTTTCAGAGCCGGAGCGTTTGTATCCATTCGGAGCCAACGTAGCCGCTGGATCTTTATTCGTTGCTCTATGTCGTCGTAAAGTTCATACAGCTCAACGTTCCATCGCCTGCGATATTCGCTGTTGCCGACGTGCAAAGGTCTAAAAATCGTGCGCAGAATCTTTCTCTCAAACACTCCAATCGTCGCTTCATCGGATTTTGTCATCGTTCACGCTTCTGCGCCATACGTTAGGACAGGCATAATGAGAGTCTTGTAGAGTATTAGTTTTGTTCGTCGATAGAGGACTTTACTACTCAATTGCCTACTTAGTCCAAAGTAGCACTTGTTGGCCTCTTGCCGAATTCTAAGTTGAATTTCCAGGCTGACATTATTATAGGTGTTCACGCTGGTTCCTAACTAAACGAAGTCTTTTACAACCTCGGAATTATAACTGTCAACAGTGACGTGGGTGCCGATAAGCGAGTGCGTGATCCTGTCATCACTGTACTTCGTTTTGTCTTCGTTCCCCACAAGACCCCTTCGCTTTGCCTCTTTATCATCATTCGCTTTGCCTCTTTATTACCAGTTTGGAGAAGGCAGAACTAACAGCACGGTTGTGAAGGCCGATTCACCAAATTTAAAATGGGCAAATATCATTTTTCCAAGAAAGACATCATCTTTGAATCATCATCGGATAATGTGATCCAATATAATCTACACTTCGTGAGATATGGCTCACGAAAGAGAACTAACGGAGAGCGCTCAGAATTTTTTACTTCTTCTAATTTTCAGTTTGTTTCTTCGCTCGCCCTAGAGTGCCCGCGGGAGCCCGAAACTGCTAAGCTATGCTTGTTTTGTCGATTTGTCGAACTATCAAATTGAGCTGTCAATTATTTTGTGTAAGCAGAAAAATAACCAAAAAAAACAAAAGACAACAAAAAATAAATTTGAATTAATGTTTTAGACAAGAAATGGGATGTTTATGCTCTTTTGAGAGCGCATTTCGTTTTTATGCTTATTCGTTCGAAATTTGGCCGAAAGTGAAAAAAAAAATCAGATTTATTACTAAAGAAAATGGTAATCGGGCGGCGCAAGGTACGGAGAATACGCCGGATACTGAAGGACCTCACATTCGAGCTCTTGGAGTGCGGCTTTGACGACTTGTGCAACATGGGGCCTGGCGCCTGGCATTATTGTGAAGGAGTAAGGTTTGACCATGTCGATACGGGCTTTTCAGTCGAACTGCCTCATTCATACGGTATAGCTGGGCAATGTAGGGCTTCTTGAGCTCCTTGTTGATCATGGCACTATTTTCGAGCATTTTCCAGTGCCCCATGCCCTCCAAGTCCCACCAAACACATGTCATTATCTTCTTTGGATGAAGATCCGGTTTGACTCCCGCCTGTGACGTATCTCCTAGAGTTACCCACTCCTTTCTTTGCTTCATATTGATGTATAGGCACCATTTTTCATCTTTCGTGACGATTGGGTACAAAAAGCGCGGCTTATGACCGGGTGCTGCTGGATGAGATGCTGAGAAGCAATTTGAAGGCGACTTTCTTTGTTTTCTCGTTGAGCTCGTGAGGCATCCAGGCTCAAAATTTTTCGATAAATCCCATTGAACGAAGGTGATTGAGTATCATTTTACGATCGCAGTTCATTTTTTCAGCCAATTTACGACTGGTTTGGCGACCGTTCAGCTTCAAAAGTGACTTGAGACGCTCTTCAACGAAGTCGCTGCGAGTCGTGTTATTGACGTGAAAGTCGTCATTTTTGAGCTTTGAAAACCATTTCGGTGCTGTAGACTTGCCTATGACACCTTTTCCATACACGTCGCAAATGTCTCGGGCTGTTTCGGCAAATTTTTGGTCTCGTTGAAAATCAAAGAAGAGCAGGTGTCAAAGAAGATAATTTGTGCCTCTTGGGTGTTCCATTTCTTAGTCTCAAAGCTAATAAAAAATTAAGTAACTCAAGACCTCAATTAACATGGTGTTGTAGAGCAGAAAAAGTTCTATCGAATGAGTACTTCCGCTTTGCCAAACAGCAAACAAATCGTTGTAAAATAAAAGAAAGTATAAATACGCTATGAACTTATTCCCCAACTCAATATATTTAGAACTCTCTGACTTAATACATATGGGAGATCCCACAAGTTTTAATGGTGAATGATAGATAGGCTTCTTGGTAATGTTATTTAATACCATGTTTTGGCGAGTGGTTACATATAAAGGGTCCGCCATATAACGTTACGGAATTAAAAATGCTATAAAAAGAAACTACTCAATATTTTTCCTAACTGTTTTTTTTATTTTGAAGTAATTCTTCCGGTTAATGATGGAACACAACTTCATTCATATGGCTGCCTCGGCTAGCCATGCACCATCCCATACGATCGGTCCAATTTTTCAACACATTTTCGATTGTATGCGGCGGTATTTCAGCTATGACATCGCGTATATTGGCCTTCAGTGCATCAATTGTTGCTGGTTTGTTGGCATAACACTGGTCTTTGACGGCACCTCAAAGATAATAATCCAACGGCGTCAAATCGCAGCTCCGAGGCGGTCAAATGATATCAGAATTTCGGCTGATAATGCGATCTTCGAAGATAGTGCGCAAAAGATTGATCGTAGCATTTGCTGTGTGGCAAGTAGCGCCATCTTGTTGGAACCAAATGCCACCAATAGCCTCCTCTTCAATTTCTCGGAACAAACTCGTTCAACATGGCCCGGTAACGCTCTCCATTGACGGTTACGGCCACTCCTCGCTCATTTTCGAAGAAAAATGGACCAATGATGCCTCTCGACCAAAATCCGCACCAAAAAGGGACTCGTTGTGAATGCATCGGATTTTCTTCGAGTGCGTGCGGGTTTTCTGAGCCCCAATTGCGGCAATTTTGCTTGTTAACATACCCGCCGAGATGGAAATGAGCTTCATCCGAAAAGATGATTGCCATTGCCCATTGCCGTACGTAATTTTCGTACACATTCTGCAACATTACCATGATTTTCAAAGTAATGTCGCAATATTTCCCAGCGTTCTTTGAGCGTATACACAACCATTTTCGTTCAGCGGAAGAATAAAACTAATTTTCTGTCAAATCAGATGACAGCTAAGTGATACCATTCTTCAAATAATACCTAGTTCAAATCCGTAGCGATAGATGGCGGGCCCGTAGTTTTAAGAATTAATGAATTTGGAAAGCAATGCTCAGAGTTATGCATTTTGATTTCATGCTGTAATCTTTAATCACAAACTCATAAAAATAAATGTATGAAAGAAACTTCGTTACATTTGCATAGAGTTCGGAATTGCACGAACTTGCAGGATACTTTTGTTTAATCTCTATTTCTGTATTGTATATTTCGTCTTACAAAGGGCATCTCAAGCAGCTGGTACAAAATCATAAACTAACAATAGAGAATTCTTGTCATGTCTAGAAAATTTTCAAGAAAATACATTCTCAAAGCCATTTACATTTTGATTGGGCAATTTGAAATTGAATGCGCCTTCCATTCTTACATAAATACATTGAAATATGTGCCTTTCTAATTTCAATGAGCAACAAGTTCAAATTATATTAATGATCTATGATTTGTTCCAGTAATACACACCTCTACCATCGCTTCCCATCACTTACCTAAGCATTCAATGCAAATCGACTTCTCCTGCTTCTCTTACAACAAGCAGCCTATACGGAGCGCTGCTTAGAACTTGTTGCCAAACGTAGTATTGTGGCGCCGTTATCGTATAATGCTTGAAAAGTACTTTACTAAAGCTTAAGCTAATGGAGCGAAGCGTAAAACCACAAAACAATTTGGCATCAAACAGGATTTGGTATCCTTAACAGGTGCTGATATACATAAGTATACACACATACACACATACATATGTATCGATTGAGCCGATTGCCTTCACTTAGCTTCATTGACCGGCTGGGAGTTTCGGTTGAGTACTCTAATACCTGAAAGGTTGCAACTCAGCTCACCTTACTGAATTCACTGGATATCTGTGCATCTGGATATCTGGATATCTGTATATTTGCATATTTTCCTGTTTGGCTGTACTCATTGTCGGTTAGGAAGCCACAAATGGTGGTACGCAATTTGCTTGATTGTTAGGTATGTATATAACTGTATACGTGCGTAAGTATGTAATGCATGCAAAGTATGAAGAGGAAGAAGATATTTGCATTAGAAAAGTGTAAGAAGTTGTGGAATGTGTAGAAAGAGAAGCAGAAATAATTCCATTACAAGTAGTGGCTGCTAAAATGGCAACTGTACGAGGAGTATTTGCTTCCTCAGCTGACCTGCATTTCATGGGACTATGCGGCTTTGTTTGCATGTTGCACGTGTGCATTTATGTGCAAAGGTAAATATTGTTAATATTTACATATGTTAGTGGTTTGCCAGAATTTGTAGCATGCAAAGTAATTAGCCGAAAGAAGAAACTGGCACTTGGTTTCAGCTGTGTGTAGGAGTACATCCTACATCCTAGACAGGAGCGGTAAATATTCGGAAAAAAGTTGCCACAGTCGATCACTGTGTTTTGTATTTTTTTATTAATATTTTATTCATTTTTTGACTTATTTTACTTATTTTTTACAGCATTAACCACCAGCGCCAGGGACTATCGGCTTTCTTGAACTTAAAGTACTTGAGTTTGATGAACAAAACCATCTCTTAGGGGGATAAAACTCTAACCCAACTATGTGAAAAAACTTCTGTCCCCAAAAGCACATTAGAATGAAATTTAGAACTGCACAATACCAGCATCTTAACATTTCCGTGTTCTAAATCGGAAATAAAATAACCGAGTTATAATAAAGGGTGGTTAAGTTTCAAGGGCCGATGTTGATTTTAAATAAAATTCAATTTTTTTTAGAAAATTATTGTCATTTATTATGATAATATTGGTATGAATCAATTGCGTATAGAACAAAATATCGGCCAAATGGCCACCGCGGCCTCGGGGCACACCTCCATCCGATGGCCCAAATTTTCGATGCCGCTGAGGCATAATTGAGGTTCTATGCCGTTAATGAGTCGAATTATCTCATCCTTTAGCTCTTGAATTGTTACTGGCTTATCGGCGTACACCTTTTCTTTCAAATAACCTCAAAGAAAGAAGTCCAACGGGGACAAACCACATGATCTTGGCGGCCAATTGTCAGCGCCGCGACGTGAGATTATTCGGTTATCAAATTTTTCGCGCAAAAGAGCCATTGTTTCGTTAGCTGTGTGACAAGTGGCTCCGTCCTGTTGAAACCAAATATCGTCCACATCCATATCTTCCAATTCGGGCCATAAAAAGTTCGTCATCATCTCACGAAAGCGAACACTATTCACAGCAACTGCCTGACCGGCCTCATTTTAGGAAAAAATACGGCCCAGCTACACCAAACAGTCACTCTTTGTGGGTGCATTGGTTTTTCGGAATGAAAATGTGCCTCATCACTGAAGATGAAGTGCGCGGTATGCATTTTGATTTGAACGCCCGTTTTCATAATAAGCCTGAATAACTTTAACGCGTTGCTCGATTGTGTTTCTTTCCATGGTTCAAATTGAGTTACTCTGAAATTGAAAAATGTCAAATGAATTTAATCACACTTTACAACAAAGAACAGCTTCGGCATTTTTAGAATATCACAAAAAAATCTTTTATGATGTCAAAATTCTCTCAACATAAGCTTTAATTTCAGCGGTGAACTTTAGCAAATGTTTCTTTCAATAAAGTCAGTGTGTACCTACTATGGAAACTATGAGCATTTCAAAACTCCCAGAATATGCGAGTTCTTTTTATAAGTATATATTAGTTGAGACTGAATGGGCGGCCGTTGTAATCGAGTTTGTTGGTGCGTAACTACCATTCGTATGGGCCAGAGGGAGACACCCAGTGTAAGCATGAAACATCAAATTATAGAAAAGGTTTTTCTACTTCCGATTGTCCCTCGGCAAGCAATGGAAACCTGCGACTGCATGTTTTCCAAGGAAAAGCTCCTAAAAGACTATCTGATATCCAGAGGCGGTATAAAACTACGGAAGAACATCAAGATGCACACCACCAATAGGAGGAGACGCTCGGCCAAACACTTAGCAGAGGTATATGGCTGCCGTAGCCGAATGGGTTGGTGCGTCGCTACCATTCGGAGTTATTCGGAGTACGTAGGTTCGTACTTCTGTGAAACATTGAAATTAAGAATAAGTTTTTTCTAATAGCGGTCACCCCTCGTCAGGCAAAGGCAACCCTCCGAGCGTATTTCTGCCATAAAAAAGCTTCTCATAAAAAATATCTGCCGTCCGGAGTCGGCTTAAAATTGCAGGTCCCTCTGTGTGTGGAACAACATCAAGACATGCACCACAAATAGGGGGAGGAGCTTGGACAAAGACCCAAAAAAAGGTGTATATGTATTGTTTCATTTCATATAAGGTTGGGACTGACCAATGCAGAGAATCGCAGGTTGGGTCTAAGCGATTCTTACTACATCGCAATTCTTCCAAACCAGGAATAATTGGGATCGAACATGTAGAAACAAGCTCTTTTTACCTCATTAATAGATGATACGTTACTTCGAAACTCGACTGAAAGAATGCTGGACAAAGCATGTGCGGAATCTTCTTCATTAAGCGTAAATTTAGACTTTGAATAAGTGCAGCGCTACCCCAAGCCGTTATCAATAAAATACTCTATCGGAGTACTTTATAGCAGAACAATCTCCACTCACATTTCTTCAAGGGAAGAGTGGGCGAGGTGGAGTATTTAGAGGCAGGGTCTGGTGAAGGAGGTGAGGAGTATTCTGTGAGGAGCTCCCCATAAAAGAAGCAGTTGATTGGCTACTCACTTATGTTGTAACTGTCACGGAGGTTAATATCTAGTCCGAGAGCCAAGCGGCAATTAGAGCCATGGGCTCGATGTTGGTGCACTCGAAACTCGTCGGCCAATGCCTGATTTCACATTCGATGGCTTCGGAAATCTGTGATATAAGACTCATTTATGTATATATCTGGTCATAGCGACATTGCGGGACACTGCTAGGCGGATGAGCTAACTCAACAGGGGACGTGTGAGGGAGTTTCCTTGCGAATCGATAGGATTGGTATACCGCTGACTATCTGCGATATGCGCCTGAAGAAGTGGGCTTCGCCTCAGCTGAGCGAACGCCAGGCAAGTACCCAAAATTATACCCTATGATCAAAAAGTCCCGGGAATGTTTAATTGGCTCTTATCTTCGATGGCGAAGGCGTAGTGCACCATGAGTACCTTCCATCGGGCTAGACAGTCAATAAAGAATATTATTTATCCGCTTTGAAAAGATGCTGTACGTCGTAAACGGCCGGAAATATGGGCAACCAATTCTTGGATTTTGCATGATGATAACGCGCTATCGTACCGAGCCCAAATTGTGCTGGATTATTTGACCAAGCACCAAGTAAATACCATCGTGCAAGCACCGTGTTTTGCTGATATGGCCCCGTGCGACTTCTTTTTGTTTCCCCAGTTGAAGTTACCGCTTCGTGGAAGGAGATTTCAGTCGATAGAGAAGATCAAAGATAATGCGATGAGGGAGCTGAAGGCCATCCCTTCGTCGGCCTACCAGAGGTGCATGCGGGGCTGGATTAAAAGTTGGCAAAGGTGTGTTGCTTCAGACGGGTCATATTTTGAAGGATATAAAATAAATTTTCCTGAAATTTAACTCTGTGTTTTTCTATTTAAACATTCCCGGTACTTTCTGATCATAGGGTAAGGTCGTGAAATCTTTCGGGTCTCGAGTGGATCGGAGGTGCTCGAGGGATTTTTTGAGGGTAACAAAATCTCAGCTCTCGAACCCTTACAGGACATTGGTCGTGAGTTATATATGCTCTGAGACTCGGAGGATGAAGTGGAATCATCTCAGCGTCGTCTCCTTAGGTGCTCTGCTTTATCGGTTTTTAAGATTTAAGTATCTTGGCTCAAATGTGAGCACTTTTTTCTTTAATGCAGAGCAATTGCGTATCTCCCACGCGCAAATCCTTTTTTTCTCATCCTATGGTTGTAATGGAATGACCAAACTGTGAAACATACCGAATACTCCATGAGGATATAAAAATATCAGCATTTATGCAATTCTGAAGCCACTGTGGATAGTGAAAACAAATAAATATCAGGAGAGTTGTTCCCAAATTAGATAACAAAATATTTTTGATTTTTACGTATTTTTATTGTGCTTTAATTGCTTGCAAATGTATGTAGGTGGGTTTATGTAACCCCTAGAAACTGCAACGCCCGCAAGATGGCCCATACATTGAATGACCAAATACGAACGTACCGAAAGATGCAAAGTGCAAAGTGATAAATCAATGAAGGATATAAATTGAAATCAACGAAGAAATAATTCAGTACAACAAATAAGCTGTCAGAGGTACAAATGTGGTTGCATCAGCTCGAACATGGCTACATACACATTTATATAACGGTAATGTATTGCAAAGTCAATGCATCCCACCTTAGGCAAATGCAGCTAAGTGAACTGATCAGTCGATTTATGTGGTATGTGAATATTGACTTACGATGTGTCGGAAGGTGATTACACTAATACAAACATACGTACACATAACACAGTTAGAATATTTTATACAGTGTACGAGGCATTCCAAGGTAGGTAAAGGAAATTTTTTGAAGTCAAGTTAGAGCACAAAAAAAAAAAAATTCAAAAATCCAAAACTCAATTTGAGCAGTGAACTACTAAACCACACATGATTTTTGGCAGATGCTTCTGCGAAATATAGAAATAAATTTTTCAAATAAAAAATAAAAATTTGATCATAATAGAATTCGATAAAAATGCTAGTTTTATATGGTAAGGTTAAGGAATAGCAAAAAAAAAACCGATAAGAAAAATAATAAATTGATTAAAAGGAGCTTGGTGTGAGTTCAACAAAAACCACCCCTGCAAGAGGACTGCCCTAGTAGCGTTGCACCTAACAAAGGCTTTCGACAAAGTCAGCTACGCCACGCTACTAGATGATATTTTACAGTCAACACTACCACAAGAGCTTAAGAGGTAGACCGCGAACTATCAGAGTGGTCGTCATTCGGCGGTGCTATTTCGAGACCAAATCTCAAAACAGAGGACGATAAGCCAAGGAGTTCCACAGGGTGGTGTCCTTTCACCCTTGCTTTTTAACTTCTATATCTCAAAACTCCCTCTGGTGGCAGGGTCTCACACGCCGACAACTGCATGATAATGGCGTTGGGCAATGACATTGATGGTCTATGCGCCAAGGTAAAAAACTACCTCGCCTGCCTTTCTTGCTTCTTCACTGCGAGGAACCTACAACTTTCCACCACTAACTCCACGGCGACCCTCTTCAACACCTGGACAAAGGAGGTCAAAAGCACTTGGGGCAAAGACAAAGAAATGTTACTATCGACATTTGAGGCAATAGGTCGGCCGGTTTTAAGCTATGCTGCGCCTGTCTGGTCGCCTGACGAAGAGATCCAACTTCCCCGAGAGTCCCGCGTAACCTTGACACAATTACGTTTTGGATACTGTAGCAAGTTAAACTCCTATCTATCCAGAATCGACCTCGGCATACTAAACATATATCCGGCATGTGAAGGCACCCCGCACGACACTAACCACCTTTTCAAGTGCCCCATCAAACATTCGCATTTTGATAGTCTGTTATGAAATCGATAACAAAGAAATAAAACAATAATGAGACTAATTAATCGACTTGCATGCAATGGCATTCGGTGGTAATTTTTCATTTAAGTGCCCATATACGCTATAAGAAAAAAAGTGAATAAAATAAAATAATAAATGAAAAAATGTGTTGCATATAATCGGCATTCGGTGGCCATATATGCAGGCAAGAGTACCACAGACACACTTAAAATAGCACTTACGTGCCGTATCGATACCATAATGTGGACCATTACCTGTGCAAAGAAAAATATTTGGGAAGAGAAAACCGTCTACAGCCATCCAGTGCTGTTGATGTAGTGGAGGAGAAAAAAGGGATTTAGGTTCGACAGTTTCCTCAAGCCATCCGCAAAGGGCATGCTTATGAGTCTGCAGCGCCTAGCCGCCTGTGCCGGACATTTGCAGAGAAAGTGTTCAACAGTCTCTTTCTCTGTGCTCCACAATTTCTTCCTCTGCAGGATCCAAACAGCTTCTGCAATAGGGGTTGTACGGAATTCGAAGCTTCTCCGCATGAGTTCCGATCATCCAGTGATCACACCGCAATGAGTTTGAAAATTGAATGGCAGGGGATTCCCATCACCTTAAGCGTTCTGTTTATATCGTATTGCGGCCATAGTGTTTTTGAAATAGCACACAATGCGCTTTTTTTAGAAAGAAACTGCACACCCTTTAACAACGGCCAAGGAGACACCGACGTCTGAGAAGGGGACAACTGAAACCGGTTTTGTCGATCTCCTCCTGGCGAGCTCGTTGGCAATTTCATTTCCCTCTATATTCCTGTGCTAAGGAACCCAGATAAGGGAAATGTTTTCTACACGTTCGAGAGTTTTGAGTTCCTCTTTACAGGAGTTCATCTGAAGAGAACTGTAATACGGAGACGACAGGGCCTTGTTCGCAGCTTGGCTATCGGAAAAAATATTAATGTCTCCCTCCCAACAGCGATCCCGAAGCATTTTGCATGCCTGCAGGATCGCGAAGACCTCTGCTTGACAAACGCTACTCGTTACCGGCAACTGAAAGGAGACTGAAATATTTACTCATTTAGAGAAAACCCTCGCTCCCACTGCAAATTCCATATTTGATCCGTCAGAGAAATCAGAGGTACCTATATCCGTGCCGACTCTCCCCTCCTTCCATTCTTGCCTGCTCGGAAAGATAGCCGTTGCACAACCCTCAAAACCCAGTTTGCGGATGGAGAGATCTGTACGAAGTACAGAAAAAGAAAGGAAGATCTGCATCCAAATGCTGCTATGTCCTACAGGAAGTTGCCTCCAGAGGCAACCTAATAGCACTCTGAGCAGCAAATGACTTAACTGCAAGATCAACGGGAAGTAAGTGCAGAATGACGTTGAGGGCAACAGTCGGACATGCTCTATATGCACCAGTGGTGCCCACACATGCAGTTCTCTGCATTCTCTATAATTTAGTGGTGTTGTAGCCCTTCTGAAGAGCTACCCACCAAACTAGGCAACCATATGTTAAAACTGGCAGAACCACTAAGTTGTACATCCAAAGTACGACACGTGACTTGAGACCCCATTTTTTGCCGAACATAGATTTACAGGCATAGAAGACTATACTGGCGTTCTTAACTCGATTTTCTATGTGCAGTTTCCATTGGAACTTGGGGTCAAGTATTATACCAAGATACTCGACTTCCGATGAGAGTGTAAGACACTGGTTGTTTAGTCTTGGAAGCTCAAAAGGTGGAGGCTTGTATTTCCTGGTGCATAGCATTAACTCTGTTTTGTCAGAGTTGACATTTACTGAGTGTTGCCAATGCTCCTTCCAAAATTTCAGTCATTACGGATGGGAAGGGCCCTGAAACCATTAGGAGCAAGTCATCGGCGTGAGGACGCCGCCCAGTGGGGTACCCTTATGTACGAACCTAGTGATTCTAGCCCCTCCTGCCACAACATTTATTTCCCTACAACCAAGCAAGGACGAGGTCCAGAGGTAGATAGGTTTCTCTACTTCTAGCCTATTTAGTGCAGTGACAATTGACTTAGACGTAACATGATATTATATAAATATAATAAAAAAATAAAAATAAAAGAAATTTTTAGTCAACAAAAAAATTTAAAACAATAAAAAACCGATAATAATACTGGAATGCCCCATGGACTCAAGCCTTCAGTATCGAACAGCATAACAACAACAAATACTCGGATAGGTATTTATTGAAAATAGTAGTGATGCATACACTCACATATGTATGTGTATGTGTATGGTATGTCTTAAATGCAAATAAATTCGAAATTGCTACGCAAACATGAGTTGTACCTAACAAACGGCATCGGTCAGCCGATTGTCATCACATGCATTTTGGCCAATTGTATGTTCATATGTTTATTAGTCAAATGCATTTTAGAGGTTAAATGGAAGCCAGTGTCAACAGAAGTTTGCGTAGGTTTAGTAAGAATGAGAGTAAACGGGGATGTGCACACGCAGTTGGAGTTCAATGTCGACACTCCGGTTGAACCACAGCAATGCGGGCTAACACAATGCAAATAAATTTGGTCAACAATTGAAGCAGAAACAGACACAGAAGCAGAAGTGCAAGTCAATAGCGTATACTCGTACATAGGTGACAACCGTAAGGAGTTGGGCGGCCGTGTTAAGGCAGAGCAAAGAAAAGTAAGAGGAGGCGGCACGAATTGGGAATGTACGCAGTTCTTATTTATGCGCTTACATTTAATATATTTCGTATTAACATATAAATGTGACCAAACTAATTTCAGGAGACATAACTGATTGGGATATACATAGAAGTACACCTATGCGGCCTTTGGTACGAATTAAAGGGGAAGTAACGTTGAAATGTTGAAGAGAATTCTAGCAGCTGTTAATTGGGCGAATAATCATTGTGGACGTGTCTTAAGAATTGGACTCATAGAAGTATTAAATAATGAGGAAATTAAAGACTAATGAGCGATTACATGCCAAGCGATTCTAGTGTTTTAGACATTGTCGTCGACTTTTCTGAAAACTGGTGCATGAGTAGGGTTGAGTATAATAAAAAGTAAATTGAAAGAATTCTGAAAAAAATTTTATAATTTTTGTTTTTGCCTATTTTCAAAAAACAAATCCCCAAAAATTTTTTTCTTAATTTTTAGAAAAAAATTTAAATTCTGGGATCTCTTTAATATTGAAATTTTCGTATGAGTTTTTTTACAATGAAATAACTTCGGTTTTTTTTTTAATTTTTGTAACTTAAAAAAAAATGTTTGTGTAAAAATTTATATTTTTTTACAAACGATTTGAAAAGGAGGTATTTCTGCTTATTTTAAAAAGCAAGGGCTCTAAAATATTTTTTCCTAATTTTTCGAAAATTACAATTCTATTCTATTCTATTCTATTCTATTCTATTCTATTCTATTCTATTCTATTCTATTCTATTCTATTCTATTCTATTCTATTCTATTCTATTCTATTCTATTCTATTCTATTCTATTCTATTCTATTCTATTCTATTCTATTCTATTCTATTCTATTCTATTCTATTCTATTCTATTCTATTCTATTCTATTCTATTCTATTCTATTCTATTCTATTCTATTCTATTCTATTCTATTCTATTCTATTCTATTCTATTCTATTCTATTCTATTCTATTCTATTCTATTCTATTCTATTCTATTCTATTCTATTCTATTCTATTCTATTCTATTCTATTCTATTCTATTCTATTCTATTCTATTCTATTCTATTCTATTCTATTCTATTCTATTCTATTCTATTCTATTCTATTCTATTCTATTCTATTCTATTCTATTCTATTCTATTATATTCTATTATATTCTATTCTATTCTATTCTATTCTATTCTATTCTATTCTATTCTATTCTATTCTATTCTATTCTATTCTATTCTATTCTATTCTATTCTATTCTATTCTATTCTATTCTATTCTATTCTATTCTATTCTATTCTATTCTATTCTATTCTATTCTATTCTATTCTATTCTATTCTATTCTATTCTATTCTATTCTATTCTATTCTATTCTATTCTATTCTATTCTATTCTATTCTATTCTATTCTATTCTATTCTATTCTATTCTATTCTATTCTATTCTATTCTATTCTATTCTATTCTATTCTATTCTACTCTATTCTATTCTATTCTATTCTATTCTATTCTATTCAATATTGAAATTTTGGTATGAGCTTATTTACAGTGAAATAACTTCAGTTTCTTCTAACAATTTACCGAGTTCTTTTAATTTTAGAATAAAATATATGTGGGCAAAAAGTAAGGTGAATTTTTTTCATGAGTTGGCAGCACTGTTAATAACATCTGGGCCCACTTTCATGTGAATGTCATTATCAGTAATATATTTACGCTTGTGTTTACCAAACGACAAAGAGTGCATTTTTCGTTTTTACAATGTCTGATTTGATTGAGCAGAGAAGTACCATCAAATTTTGTTTGCGGAATGAAATTTCGGCTACGGAAACGTTTAGCATGCAGAAGGCATTTGGTGATTCGACCATGTCGCAGAAAAATGTTTATAAGTGGTACAAAGACTTCAAAGAGGGTCGAGAACGTGTTGATGACTTGGAGCGCTCCGGACGACCATCGACGTCAACAGACGACCAACACGTCAATAAAGTGAAGGAGTTAGTGACACAAAAATCGTCGGTTGACTGTTAAATACCTTACTGATATGATCGGAATATCATAAGGATTTGTGAAAACCATTTTGAAAGACCATTTGGGCCTACGAACAGTCAAATCTCGTTTGGTACCGAAAACTCTCAATTTCTTGGAAAAAAGTCGTCGCATTGATGTGTGTGAAACAATGCTTTCAGGCTATCAGGACAATCTCAAATGCATCATTACGGGAGCTGAGACTTGGATTTATGCTTAAGAGCCTGAAACAACCGGCCAATCGAGCGAATATCGTGCTAAACGCGAGGCCAGACCGAAAAGAGCACGTCAAAGTCGTTCAAAAATAAAGGTCATGATGACAGTTTTTTTCGATTTTCGTGGTGTGGTGCACTATGAATTCCTTCGACCTGGCCAAATTGTTAATAAGGAATATTAGTTGAGCGTTATGCGTCGTTTACGTGAAGCAATTCGTCTAAAAAGACCAGAATTATGGGCCAACAACTCTTGGTTTTTGCATCACGATAATGCACCGTGTCACACTGCACTCGTTCTTCGTGACCATTTCGCCAAAAATTCCACGCATATTGTTCCGCAACCACCGTATTCGCCTGATTTGGCGCCGTGTGATTTCTGGTTATTCCCTAAAGTCAAGAGACCACTCCGGGGAACGCGTTTCGAGTCGATTGAGCAGATAAAAGCTGAATCGAAGAAGGTGCTGATGGCTATACCGGAAATGGACTATTTGGCGTGTTTCGGAGATTGGAAAAATCGTTGGCATAAGTGTACCTATTTCATCGAGAGGGGATTATTTTGAAGGGGATGAAATTGATTTACAAGAATAAATAAAGATTTTTCATTTTACAACTAAATTCACCTTACTTTTTGCCCACAGTAGTATGTATGTACATAAAAATTCGTTCGGGAAAATATTAAGTTTTTGTTAAAAATTCATGGGAAACATGTTTTTTATGATTAAGAACCCATACTCATTGAAAAGTCATGGGTTCTTTTTGGAATTCCATCTTGGGGCTCTTCTTAGAGTTCCATCTAAACGCATAATTTAAAAAAATTGCAAACCCGTAATGGAGAGTGTTTTTCAATTATTACAAAAAACACAAAAACAAAAAGGAAAAAAGCAAAAGCAAAAAAACTGGAAACAAATAAGAAAAAACGTATACCAAAAAATTGTGAACAGTAAAAAAAAAAACCGAAAATATTTCAAAAATTGTGGCAAAATTTTCAATTTTGAATAAATCTCATCAATTTAAAATATACATAAAAAAAATTTTTTTGGAAAAAAATTTACTGTTTGTTGAAAATGTATGGAAAACATTTTTTTTTATCACTTTTGGAAAAAGGTCCATACAAATTGAAAAGTTATGGAATTTCACTATGGGGGAATTACAGTGGGACATTTTTTTTGAAAAATAGCAATGACGGACCTCTCACATACCTTTTTTCAAAAGTCCGGCATTTTGATATTTGTCAAAAACATTTTCCCATTGTGACACCTGCCGGAATGACAAGCCTTCAGCCTTAAACTTTTTCGTTTCAGATGTCCTGAAGAGCCAAAATCCTGTTGACAAGCCACGTATCTTTTTTTTAAGACGCTTACTTTGGTGCCACCCTACTACAAACAAATATGTCAGAAAAAATGTGTTTGTATAGCATTTGATGTCAATAATCACATACTATAAAATCAAAATGATCGCATTTTGTTTTCTTAAAAAAAAGTTCTTAAAAAATATCTATAAAAATTAGTATTTGACCAGACTACTTAAAGCTATTGCATGATGAAAAAAATCAGAAAATTGGGATAGGGAGTTTCAATCATTACAAAAAAAAAAAAAAAAATGTTTTTCTTGGAAAAGATTCAAGTTAAAATAAACAATAAAATGTATACTAAAAAATTTAAGTAAAAAAACTGATGATATGTCAATTCAAAAACTCTGTACCAAAGTTTCCAACCTTGAATAAATCTCATTATTATTATTTTTTTTTTGTCATTAATTTCCCAAAATTTTTTCAGTTCAACCATCAATCGGTACGGCGTCACTGATTGTGAGTGATACTAAAAAACAAGGCATCCCCCCAGTTTTTCTTGAACGAAAAGTTACACCTAGATCTTCGATAAATGAAAGAGAAAGGGTACCACCTTTGCCTGATATGCTCAGATTGTGAAGAAGCTAGATCTGTGTCTACTGCACTACTTCTCCAGCGTTGGTTTTCTAGTTACAGGTGATCACTCTCTCGTCTTAGGTGCTCGTCGACGCCAATGCGAAAGCGTGCATAAGTCTTCCACAGAACCTTTCATTTAAGGTCCACAACATCGTATATTGGCATCGTCAACACTTAGGATGCGAGCATGGTGAGCGAGCTATACATAGAGAATTTCGGTTGTTAAGCGAAAGAGCCTTGCTAACTATCACTTTTCTAACTTGAATTTGTTCATCAAGCATCTGTATCTTCTGATACTAAAAAACAGGGCATCCAAGTTTTTCTGGAGCGAAAAGTTACACCCAGCTCTTCCATAAAATAAAGAGAAATCTGCAACTAATGAATATTTTGAACTGAGTTGAGTTTATGTTATCTCAAAGTGTGCTATTAAAAGGTTATTCCCTCGAATTTGTAGCCATAGTAAAATTGTAGCGTTTCGTAAATCTACTTCATGCTCGCCTCTGTACGGTTGCTATTCTATTATTTGTTTTATGATTTACATTTGTATTTCATTTTAGTTTATTATGTAATCTCCCGCAGTGGCGTTGCACTCAATGCCAATCAATTGCCAATTTAAATCAACTAATCAGTGCCTTTCTCACCCCCTTGCAATGCGTAATGCCCCTGCTATAATCCATCACTCACACACCAGCGTCCAATACAATCAATAAACCGTTAATGCTTACTCATACTCAGAGAAACCGTTGAGAGGGTGTGTGATGCTTGTATATTAGGGCGGGTCAATATACACGAGTTAATGGACCCTATGCGTCCAAAAATGTCATGTGTTGCTACTGCGAAATACTTGAAGAAGTCGAAGACATTCATAAATAGTTGGGTGCAAGGGCATCCTGAAGTTAAAAATGTTGACGACTTCGTCGGACGAGGTCCAAAAAATATACCTCTCCAAAGCAAGACCTGAAGGTCATTGATTTGTTTGTGACGAAGCCGAACTTATCGTTGGGTGAAGCTCGTCCTATTATATAGCGCAGAAGCTTGGACGATGACAACATCTGATGAAGCGTTCCTTGGAGTGTTTGAGATAAAGATTCTATGGTAAATTTTTGCAACTTTTGACATTGCCCACGGCGAATATCGTAGGCGGTGGAACCATGAGCTGTATGAGCTTTACGGCGACACAGAAATAGTGCAGCGAATAATGACCCAGCGTCTTTGTTGGCTGGGTCATGCCATCCGAAAGGATACAAATGCTCCGGCTCTGAAAGTATTCGATGTGGTACCAGCTGGTGGTGGCAGTGGAAGAGAAAGGCCTCCTCTGCGTTGGAAAGATCATGTGGAGAAGAACTTGGCTTCACTTGGTAAGCCCAACTGCCGCCGATTAGCACGAGAAAGAAGCCACTTTGTTAAACTCAGCCAAAATCGCGTAACCGGTTATAGCGCCACTCAAGAAGAGTCAAGAAGAGGAAGAGAAGCTTAAGCAGTCTGATGGAAAGTGATGCTAATGTATTCAAAGACCCGACTCGAGACTGTTTGCGTGCAGAAGACTTCAAGTTCCGAAGCACATAGAACAAAATCGCTGCTCTCATTATCACACATTGAAAAAGGACTTGCATGCGCTAGGGTAATTTCAGAACAGAATTGGACAAACGTAATATTCACGGATAAATCTCGCTTTTGGGCGAATAGTTGCATACGTCGGTCTTGGTGTTCTGGTGATAATCGACAACTTCAAAGAACTGAGGAGCATCCAGTTAAGATTCATGTGTGACTGCTTATCAGAAAAGAGGATTTGAATGCAGTTTGCTGAATAAAGTTTACCAGAAAGCATCATTGCCCTCAATTGCAAAGATATTTGGAAGAACTAGCCAACCTTGGGTTTTACAAGTGGGCAACGATGGCGAAGCCGTTTAGAGTGGAAACACCAAATTGGGATTGAAATGTTGGATTGACTTTCACAGTTGACTGATGCCAATCCCACTAAACATTTTTGGGAAATAATTTAGAAAAAAATCAAAGGAAAACAAATATGGCCGCTCAGATAGTTATTAAGCCAAATTCGGCTGTTTCGGAGCCGATTACTTCCACAATGTGCGCAGAAATTAACGTCAAATACTTTCCATGTTATGGCGGTCGCGCTTCCATTAGACAGACTGTATATATAGTTGGGGGGAGCTTGTTATCCCTAGAGGGCGCTTGCCCAGGTGGCGGATAGATAGGGGAATACCTCTCAGATATGTGTGGTAGGGCAGAAATTAAATATCTCGTGCGGACCACACAGATCAGAGATGTAAGCTTCGTTAAAAAATTTAACTTTCATCGACGTCTGATTTGTCATGAGAGCGGAAAAGCGGGTGTCTGTATTTGAAGTAGGCGGCTCGCTATAAAAATGTGCTACTAGAGACAAAACTGGATGCCTTAAGATGTATAAATATTCACCAGTGCTTTCCCCACTAACGTACGTGGGGTTGCGCAAGATTGGTAGCCAAGCTGTAAAACCAAAATACTCAAGAAACGGAGACTCCGTCTTATGTTTTGACTAGGAACGACATAAAATTGTAACGTTACATTAATTTTTTAATATTTTTCACAAAATTAAAACACAACTCCTTTTATTAGGTGCACAGCTAAGTTCCCACTGTTTGTCAATAGTTGCCACCAGAAGTGTGTGCTAGTCGATTCCAACATAACCTAAACGTCATAAACCAAGCTTAGACATAGGGTAAACAAACTGCTTCGACACATTAGTGATTTTGTTTTGCTATCAAATACTTTTGGTTTTGTGATGTCTGATTTTGTGCCGCATAATCGTCATTTGCCGGAAGTGTTGATTTTCCTCTTTCATTCGAAAAAAAAACGGCGGCTGAAGCACAGCGGGAGTTACAAAAAGTTTATGGAGATGCTGTTTTAAGTGAAACAACGTGCCGAGTTTGGTTCCGTCGCTTCAAAGTCGGTGATTTTAATGTTGAGGACCGTCCGCGTGAAGGAAGACCAAAAACCTTCGAAGACGCTGAATTGGAGGATCAATGGGGATCCATGTCAAACGTAAGAAGAGCTTCCTTCTGTATTAGGAGTTACCCGCTAATCCATTACAAGCGATTGTATGCTTTGGGAATGATTCAGAAACTGGGGACTTGGGTTCCTTATGAGTTAAAACCAAGGGATATTAAACGTCGTTTTTTCTACGTTTCGCCTGTGAACAACTGCTCCAGCGGCAAAAAAGGAAGGGGTTTCTTCGTCGCATCGTGACGGGTGAAGAAAAATGGATTCATTAATTCATCCCGGTCATGCTTCTACGTCGTCGCCTCGTCCGAACATTCACTCTGCGAAGGTCGTGCTATGTATTTGGTGGGACCGAGTTGGTGTTATTTATTACTCGTATGATCTGTCAAAACCAATCAAAACCATCACTGGGGATCGATATCGACTTCAATTGATGCGATTGAGCAATATGCGGAGAGGCATACAAAATTGATTCTACAGCATGACAACGCTCGGCCTCACATTGCCAAACCCGTTAAGACCTCCCTGGAAACACTGAAATGGGAAATCCTACCCCACCCGCCATATTCTCCAGATATTGCGCCATCCGATTATCACCTGTTCCGATCGATGGCATATGGTCTAGCTGACCAGTAGTTCCATTCATATGAAGACATCAAAAAATGGCTTGATCCGTGGATAGCCTCAAAAGATGAACAGTTTTACCGCGACGGTAAACGAGATGCACCAGAAAGATGGGGAAAAGTAGTAGCCAGCGATGGCAATACTTTCAATGATTCACTTGTAACCGTTTTTTTCAGAATAAAGTTGTATTTTCATCAAAATAACAGCGAGACCTTAGTTGCACACCTAATAAATTTTGGCTTAGTCAATTGCCCCGCCCTAATATGCATACATATTTTCGCATGGTGTGTCCAGTGTACGTGCGTCTATGTTTGTTTGCGTTTACGTCCGTTGGTCATTTCTAATTTCCTTTTTAATGTTCAATAGCAACATTTGACCCTGTTAAATGAAAGGCAAACTCACACCACTGAGTCATCTAACTAAACCCTTTCAACCGCTTATCCCTTTTTATGTATTCTGCACTTCGTAGGTGAGCATGTGTGCGTGTGTGTGAGTGTTTTCTTGCTCTATAAACCTGCAATTTTAAGTGCAATTTAACTAATTGGCTCAGTGTCTCAATGTGTCCGTTTTGCGTATTTCTTGCATATCTCCATTGCCTATTGGTAAACGGTGGTGAGAATGAGTGTGACATCTTATAAATAGACACGACTTTACATAATAGTATGCATGTATGAACATAACGTTGCTTTATTCTATTGCAATTCCCTATTGCATGCTTTATAGCTTGTGCGCCTTCATGTATGCTTCACTGCTCGCTATACTTGGCTTAGTATCGTAAATATATCTGCCCATTTAAAATAACGAATGATGCTGGTGTATAGCAAATATTATTTAAACAGGAGTTAAATATTTTTGCGGTTGTCTGTAAAATATTTACTTATTTTTTGAGACATTATTGTTGAAGTAATTCTTTTTAATGCCTGTAGCCTGAATATTCCAACACCAAAGGTGCAAGTATTAGCATTCTATTATAGACGTAAATAAGGAGAGTTGAGGCAGACCGGTTGTGGTGTTTACACATTTATATATTTATTAAGTAAAAGTAAACAGTTCTGAGTGATTCCCACTAGAAGCCTCTAAAGAGCTTAAGGCCCTCGCCTCATCTGAAATGGTGTTTTTTGGGTGTTACTTGAAATGCATGTAAAATGGAAAGGAAAAAAGATTTTTCAATTTTGTTTCAAGTATTTTATTTTCTAATCCATTGTTAAAAAATAAAAAATTTCTTTTGGCCTTGAAAAAATGTTCGTCGCTGGCGAACATTTTCCTCACATTGACTCACAGGAGTCTGAATTCAAAAAAAAACAAAAAGGTTCTAGTTTAGTATGAATGTCATTATCGTGTGAACTATTCGAGAAAAAGATTTTTTAGCTTTTTTTCGGACCTTTAAAATAAAAAACAAGTTTCAAAAAACGGTGTTTCATCTTTGACAAAGTAAAAAATAATGCTTAAAAAATTGTTTGCTAGTTTTGTGTTTGATTGAGCCAATTAGAGTTAAAGCACTCAAGAGTGCAGTAAAAAAAATTCTATACACTTTGCAGTGAAAAATGACTGAGATGAAAAATTGGGGCAGGCCTCCAAAGAATTTCTGCTGTTTGCGTTCGTAATGCAGCATCGATCCAATAGCAAGCCGCTGGTTCCAGTGATTCCTTTCTGGTAACGTGCATGTTGGAGGTAAAGCACGCATTGTTAGACCAGTCCTCGAAAATATGAGTTAAATCATGGAAATCATGGCTTTGGACTACACTGGAGCACTTTTTCTAATAACCAGGATTTTAAGATTAGCCAGATAAAAATTACTTAAATGGCTTGATCCCAGTTTTGAATTCTTTGAAATTAAATAGTCGAAATAAAGAGAAAAACTACTCCCAAAAAACAACTAACTTTGTGCTTGCCTGTATAAAAATTCAGCCGTTTTTCACGTTCTGATGAACTTTACGGAGAATGGCTCAGCCGATTTTAACCAAACTTTGCCACATTGAAGAAACATATGTGGAGAAGGTTTGTGTTTTGAAATTTTAAGAATCGGATGGTCTCGAGAAATAGGCCAAAACGTGGACCCGGGTAACCCTAGGATAAGTTTGTACAATATCGGTAGCAAATGGAAGCTGTTGGGGAATGCTTTAGTACAGAGTATTTTTCATGCCGCTCCGTGACTGGAGTCTCGCGATATAGGTCAAAACGTGGACCCGGGTAACCTTTGGTTGTGTATGTACAATATGGGTATCAAATGAAAGCTGTTGATAAGTGCTTAAATACGGGGTAATTTTCATACCTATTGATGACTAGGGTCTGGAAATATATGCCAAAACGTGGACCCGCCGTGTCTTTGCACCGAATTAAACCAAACTTACACACATTGTTAAGGAGGTATTGAAGATGGTTTCCGTATAGTTTGGATACCTATTGGTAAATAGGGTCTCGAGATATAGGTCAAAACGAGGACCCGGGTAACCTTCGGATGTGTATGTACAATATGGGTATCAAATGGAAGCTGTTGGTGAATGCTTTAGTTCAGACTATTTCCATCCGCTCCGTGACTAGGGTCTCGAGATAGAGACCAAAACGTGGACCCTAGAATGTGTTTGTACAATATGGATATCAAATGAAAGCTGTTGATAAGTGCTTTAATACGGGGTAATTTTCATACCTATTGATGACTAGGGTCTCGAAATATATGCCAAAACGTGGGCCCGCCGTTTCTTTGCACCGAATTAAACCAAACTTATACACATTGTTAAGTAAGTATTGAAAATGGGTTTCGTAAAGTTTGGTTGTAATTCGGAGCACTGGCAACGGGTACAGCGTTCTTTTGAACCAGCCATAATGTCGTTAACTTTTTTAACGCTTGGGGCGGAACTGAACTGTCAAATTGACAGTGTGAGTTACAATGTGTCAATATTTCTTTCTGATTTGGACGCCATAAGGAGAAGACGTAGGTGCAAAGAGTAAAAATTTTTTGTAAGTTTTTTTGGAGTGGATTTTGGAACAGTGAATAATTTCTTACGAAATTTGAGAATTTAATGTGAAATCCGAATGTTCAAATGAAATTATGTGTTCGTGGATTTATTTTTTCGGTTCATATGCGATAAGCTACGATTCACCATGAGTGAAAAAATGGTAAAAAAATGAAAACAACAAAAGAAATTGTTAAAAGATGCAAAAGAAGAGCACGAAAAATGCGTAACTTTGATGAAAAATTAATAGTCGTACCATGCAAATTGTCAACAACTTTCAGAAGAAAAGAGATGATTTAAGAAAATCACAACAAAATAAAATAATCCTGACCATGTGGACTTGGGCTTTTAAACACATATGCATCGAAAATATAATCCACAAAATTGAAAAAAAAACATGTTTTAAAATCTCAGAATACCATAATTACAATCATGTTTATTACAGTACAAATGCCAAGACAATCACGTAATCAAATTGGTCGTTCGACAAATAATAATAGGCGCATGAGAAATGCCCGGAATAACGCGACATCAGAAGAACGTCAAGAACAAAATGAAGTAGTCAAACGATTGATGAATAATGGTATCCAAGCAACTATTTTCATTGGCAAATTCAAGAATGAAGACGTTCTAATACCAAGAATTCCAATGATTCCACCTGAATTGCCATTTGAATTCAAGCGTTTGCAACTGCCCATTCCTTTAGCATTTGCAATAACTATCAATAAATCACAAGGGCAAACTTTAGAAATATGCGGGATGAATTTAGAAGAACCAGTATTCACAAATGGCCAACTATACGTTGGCTGTTCACGTGTTGGGAAGCCAACAACATTATATATTTACTCAAAAACAAATAGAAAAACAAAAAATTTTGTTTATGCCAAAGCGCTTGAATAACGAATAAAGAAATAAATAATATGAAAACCATATCTTTTCTGTTCTAAACCATATCTATTCTATTTTAGTGTGCCCAGCGAAGCGGGCCGGGCTTGCTCGTTAGTTTATATTATTTTACTTCATTTTATATTAATTTATTTCATTTTTATTCATTTCATTTCATTTCAAATGCTTTTGAAATCGAAAAAAAATCTGCAGCTCAAATCGATTTCGCTAATTAACTTTAAAGTGTCTCAAACCTACTCTCCTTTCAATGATTATGTTTTTAATGAGTATGTTTCTATTGTTTTTGTTCCTTTCCATTGCTCATTAAAATTGCATAAGAAATATCTCCTCTGGACTATTACAGAAATGAGTACGGGCATGTAAGTATAAGTACATAAATACCCCTCGTACTCTTCGCAGCAACCTGCCTTCAGTTGGCTGAGCTTAGTATGGGCAAACAACTTTAACGACCATGTCATGCGCTCGTAAAATTTCTCGCCTCACAGCGCACTCTGAGAAGCAGCCCTTAGCTACCCGTGGGATGGGCGGGCAGCTGAACTTCGAAATTTTGTCGTAAATGCGCCACTCCATAACCACCTCGCTCCAATGCTGCTGACCCCACTCGCAATACCTTCTTGGACTTCACACCGATTTTACAACTCACCTTGTTTTTGTCCCCAAAATGTAACCCTTTCACTTCATTACCTCGTGCCACGCACCGCTTTCCCGTCGCCAATTTATTTTTCGCTTTGCTTATGTTAGGCCAGTTGAAGTACGTAATTTCACATCAATTTTCGGCTAAATAAAAAGCAACATTTTATGCGCTCGTAAAAAGTCAATTGAATTGCTGCAAATGGGTGGATTGTATGTGTAAGTGTGTGTGTTTGTTGAGCTGCTTGTGCTCGTGTATGCGGGGAGAGAATGAGAGTGGAACAGATCAGAAACTATGTCGTACTCTCCGTATAATACACGGAGTGGTTTTAATGCAAGGCAGGCGTTAAGCCATGTTGTCAGCGAGCGAATTTGCTGGCGATATGTTGATAATGTTGCTGTGGCTTATGTTCGGTTGTCGTCGATAGGTGTGAGATTATGTAGCTGATTGTATCAACTGTTGGCAGTCTTGGTTCACTCCACTTTCAAAGTGCAGGCATCACTGTTTGGGTCAGCTGTTTAACTATTTCCACAGCAAAACTATTTGCCAGATATTCACTGTGGCTGTGCTGCATGCCATTCACGGCCTTTTTAATAGTTAACGAGGCTACATTAAACACGTTTGTAGATGGTTGTTATATATTTTTTTTTTCATTTTTATATTATATTTGTTCTCTATGCATGCTTTCTTTTCTATTACAGCATTTTTCTTTCATTCCATTTTAGTGGGTTTTTATGGCAAAACTTATTATTTTGCGTTATATTCCGTAAACATTTCGTTTGAGAATGAATTTAGAATGGATTTCATTATTTTATGAGCTTCTGAAATTCATAAAACATGTGGAAGAATTTAATATGAAAATTGAGATATAAGCCGGTCGTACTATTATAATATACTTAAATAAGGTAAAAAAATTCTTGGTGCTACCCCCAAAATTTATGCTATGGACGTAAAATTATACACCTATTATTTAATTTGGTTTTTATTTAATAGTTATTCATGTCGACAACGCTTTGAAAATTGTCACTGAAATCCTCTGGCAAAAATTCAGTTTTCCATAAAACGAGACGCCTATTTTTTATTTACATTGATTAGAGGCCCACAAAGATTCAACAATGTATAGAAAAACAAAAGTTCCGATGAGAGAAATTTATGTTATGCAAGCTTGTACAGGAATATCTCATAGTGCGAACACACTATTTTCGCTAAGCGAAAATTTGTTATATGTACAGAAATGAATGTATGCTAAATTGCTACAGTGTATAACAAAGTATTCTAACATTCTAACAAAATGAAATCATGAACTCCCATGGCACACAATTTGGCATAAAATTTTTACTGATCCATATTTTTTTCTCCTCTTTTAATTTAATCCACACAAATGTCCAAAAAATAATATCCATGCCTTATTCAAAAGTCTGAAAAAACGAACTTGGAAAAAACCATACAAGAAGTTAAAAAGTAATTAACTAGAAACAATAAATTGTTTAAAGAGTATTAAAAACATTTAAAGCTCGCCTACATTAAAAAAACCTACATTCTTATGTTGTTAAATATTTCTAAAATGAAAAAGGGCACATATTTTTGTTTTTTAATTGTACATTTTTTTCGAGTTTTCGGGGTCCTTACGGAATAATAATTTTTTTTAAATAAAACCCTTGGTTAAATTTTTTGGAAATTTCGGAGGAAAACAAAAATAAGAAATTTAATGTAATCGGTGTGTTAAACCAAATTTAGCGAAAGGTGCATTTTCCTATGGTATTTCACTGGTAAATTTAAATAAAAAGGTATGTTTCCCATTTTTGACCACATAAAAAATTTGGAATATTGTATCAAGAAAAAAATTTTTTTTGGGCTTAGGATATATGTATGTATGTACAAACCAACTTACCCACATATACATATTTCATAATGCACTAAAATATGCTTTAAAAATAGAGCAAAATTAGCTCGAAATATTTTTAAAATCAAGTTAATAAACTCTTTATTTTGAAAACCCTTGTACCAGTGTATTTTTAAAATCACCAAGTATTTCAAATGACTCTTTTGCCACTTACACCCCGTTTGGGTCTTTGACCGTGCTCTTCCTTCTATTTGTGGAGTGCGTCCTGATTGTTTTTTTTATGAGCAGTTTTTCAGGGCAGACACACACTGGGAGGTTTGTCGTTGCCTGCCGATGTGCGAGAGATATTAGAAACAATTTTTCTTAATTTTGGTATTGTGTGTACGGAGATTCGACCCTGTGCACATCCGAATGATAAACATGCACCAAGCCATTCATCTACGGCGAAAACTTTACAATTTTTATATAAAAAAAAAAAAAATGATTTGTTGCTTACCGAACACGATCAAGCAGATTTTTCGGTAACGGCAATTTTCTAATTCGTCAAAAATGCGCCCCTAGGATCATGCAGTTTCCAAGTGTCTATTGCTCCATACTCCAAGTCTCTGTGCAGCTACTCAAAACGCTATCCGTTTCTAATCGGTTTGAAGATTACAAGCACCTCTTATATATACAGTGGTGAGCAATGGTGGCTAAATCTTTGTCACCTTCATGCATTGTTTATTGCTTTAGTAATTTTTTAAAAAATCCTTTAAAATTTTTCAGGTTAAGTTCATCATTTATTGATGAATAAAACGTATTGAATCAAAATATTTAAAAATAAAGAAGATATTAAAAAAATAAAAAAATAAATAAAATTTAATAATAATATGTTGCCCACATACCGGTAGCCTTAATAAGGCTACTTATACGTCTCGGTGCTTCTGACCAGAATTTCAAAAGTTTAGTGTAGAAAATCACGCCTTTTCTTTTGAGTTTTTGACCATTTCTTTGCGGACATTTCGTAAGATGCTAGACGTTTCCTTGGAATAGCCCATAGGGTTTAAATCAGGACTCTGCGCTGGCCATTTTAAAAGCTGGAAGTTCTGACTTTTTATCCACTTTTGAATAATTTTCGCGATATATTTCGGGTCTTCTCTTGCTCACATATAACCTCTTTTGTTGGATATGCGCTTAGGTCGCCAAAATCCGGCAAATTTGTCTTCAAGATATTCAGAAAGTCTTCTTTTTGTTTTATACCGAATATTCGTACCAATAGACTGACATCGCCATGCTTCATCGTTTATTTTACTTCATACTTTTGCAGCTTTTTGTGCGGTCAGTGCGAGTAATACTGCCGTAAAAATCCGACTGAAAACGCTTAATATGGTTCTCATCAGACTCTTTTCTAGCCGTCAGCACTCCAGTGTTTGTACTTTTTGCAGAATATCAACCTCGCTTTCTCGTTTTTGTCAGATAATGCTGGCTTTTGTGACTTGTTAATGGCAATAAACCCGATTTTTTCAGCGCTCTGTCGGCTGTCTACTCCGCGATGGAATTTTTAAACTTTTGTGCGGCATCTTTTAGTGTTAAAGCCACTCGATGAGTCAGTAATCGCTCTTTGCTCGCTCATCTCTCTCCGAAAGTAGATGGGAGCGACTTCTTCATTTCAATTAATATATGAAAGCTGTCCTTTTAATTTGAACAACAGAAAGTTTGTCGAAGAAGCGGTTAAACTCAACAAACTTGTTTAGTTTTGTTTTGCTTAAAAACTGAAAAACAATGGCAAGGATAACGATATTTAGAATAAAGCTTTACTTGCCAATTTGAATACGTGCAAAATAGGCCAAATGGAATTTTTTGTTATTTTTGTTTTTTATTTTTACATTTTTTGAATTAATTTTTTAAAATAGAGCATTTGACCTGAAAATCTGATAGACTCTACAGTTATCCTGTAGCAAACATTTAGCCAGTTATGCTCGCCACTATAGATTTAGATTATGCTGAGAAAAAATTTGCTTCTGTTATATAGTAGAAATAACCTCGGACTTGAACGACCCATCGACAAGGGATTAAGGTGCCAAATGGAACGGCATGGGATTAGGGCTAAGAGGAGTCAGTATCAGAGCTAATTCAGTTGCTTTTGTTACGGCTGTACCGAAATTGTATTGCTCGAAAAGGACGCTAGGCTTTTTGCCTAATTTAATTTGAGGACTTTTTTAGCCTGACCTTCCAGAATGTTTGAGAAAACCTGTGTGAGAATTGTCTTAAAATCTCCAGTCTTAGAGCAGATCTTTTGGCTGAGTTTCTTCTTTACTACGAGTTTGATTGGATGCCAATAGAGAATTCTTTCTGTTGCCGTTATTGGAGTTGTACTCATAGCGCCAGTTACACATATTTCTGCAATCCTTTGCACACTTTTCAGTCTTTTATGTATGCAATGTGTGAGTATTTAGTCGATGTTTTTGGTGTCAACTCACCAACTGCACCCAAACTCGGAGGGTACCAGTGTGAAATCTTGTACTTCCTTGTAAATAGTACGAAGTCCGTTTTGTCTGGATTTACTTCCAGTTCGACCATTTCCGTTCCCTTGTATGTAGATTTCTCTAAGCGTCCAGAACTTTGTTATTTTGGAAGACGGTCAATTTATTCTTATTTATTGATTATTTCGTGTTATTAGTTTATTCTTACAGTAAAATTTTGCTATGATATTTCTTTATCTAAGATATTTTGAAAAGTTTGCGTTTATAAAATATTATATTAAATATGTGTGCAACTCTAATTTAGCTCGTTTTGTACTTAATTTTCATCTCGTTTATATGAAAAAATATATTTGGTGCACACATTTCGTGTGAATTAGTTTTTTACTACCGACCCATCCATAGACTCCAAAGCTTTATTAAACAGTGCAACGCAATCTGTACTAAATAATGAAAGAGGTTAAACTAAAATTTAATCAGCATTTAGCCAAATCAAGTTATGCTTCTTATTGGTACATAAATATACTCTTATCAGCACTCCAATTTATGCTCGTATTAATTAAAACCTTCTGCTTTGAACGTAAATCGCCGGAATTTAGATTAACATTTTTACTGAAAATAGCCGCACTCACAAAAGGGAATTTAATGTACCATAGCCATAGCCAAAACTAATAAACGTTATGCTATAATATTGTGTAGCGCGTAAAATACCTAAAGTGCAAAGGAATTTTCTAATATTTTGGATTTTGCAAAAAGTTACGTATACGACCGGGTGTGTGTGTGGCTGGTATTGCTGATGTGTAGGTAGCGAACGGAGTCTATCTATAGTTTCTGGCTTAGTTTAAATACTGCAGAGCACTTTTTGTTGTTGTTGCATTTTTGTAGCTGCTGCCTCGGTTGCACACACGAATTCACTCATCGAACATGTAAATGTCAATGCCACGCCCTGTCAACGCAATAACCGATAAAGTAAAGTAGCTCACGGCATTTCGGCAGCTCCGCACATGCACACACACGCGCACACACAAACAGAGGCGAAAAACAGACCTAAAGCGACATTTACGACAAAGTGGCCGCCACTGGATTTCGCCTGCTGGTCTGGCTGTTGGAGGTGATGAAAATATGCCTGTTGACTACAACATACCACGCCGACGAGTTTTATCAAAATGACTGCTATTGCCTTCCGTATTGTTGTTGCTATTGCAATTGCTGTTGCTGCTAATGCAAACAATAAATTTGAACACTCATTGTCAGCTAAAATCAAAAACATAACTCAGCGCCCAGCTCAGCAACCGCCTTATCAGTACACCCGAACTGCTGCCCCCGCTCTCTTGCCATCTTGATGCCACAAAAAGAGGTGTGGTCGCTTAACGAGTATTTACAGCAACAATGGATGAACAGCAATGCCAACAATGTGTCAGCAACAACAAATCTATGTACTTGGTAGAGTTGCAGTGGTTTTGTTTCATATGTTGGCAGCATTTGAAATGCATTTACAATACATTTGCGGCAAATGTAAACGCATGCACTTGCAACGAAACGCACGCCTTGGTATAGCTGATGCACCGCACCGACAGTGGCAGCTACTACGTCTGCGGAAATTCGCATGTTTTGCCATTGCACAGCATGCACGCCCAGTTGCCAAACGTACACTCGCAAGCTACACGCGCACTTGCCACATACAGCTCCATTCACATCCAAATGCAGCCAAACTTTCGTTGCTGTTGCTGCTGCCTCTATACATGCCAATGACTTCCGACATGTAGTTATTTGCCGCCTGCCGCTTGCCGCCTGCCAGCTGCCACTCACCACAAGTCTGCCATAGTAAAAGGTGTTTGTTTCATGCCACTTTCTCATGAGTTTGTTGCATGTTGCAAGCTGCATTCGCTTGCGGCTGCTGCATTTTGGTGTTGCTTGTTGAATTTGTATTTGCTTTTGGCTTATTTATTGTTTGTTTGTCTGCCACTATTGTGAGCTGTTTTTGCTATTGTCGTAGGTTTCATTATTACTACTTTAATAAAACTTGCAGTGCTTAAAAATAAAGCGTGTCTCGATTTCCTAACTTTTTTCAGATTCAAAACTCATTTTGCAATCTTGCTTAAAATATGAACAGCTTAATGAATGGCTGACCAACTTTATTTGACAAAGTCGATTGTAAAATTTTTGCAGTACTTTTTTGAAGTGCTTCTTACAAGATGCCAGTGTAGGATTCGCTCTTGTGTATAGCATCATCGACGGTTTGTATTCTCATAGCCTCAATTGCAGCCCTCCGCCAACCATCACTGGCCCCACGCGGAACTACCATAAAATGTGCGGCCAGTTTCTCATAGAATTTGTGCTGGTAGGTAATATGAGGAAAACTTCTGAATCTCATACACGCTGGTTATTACGTAAGCTGACAACCTTTCTATCACATTTTATTATTCCTAGTGACCCAAAAGGTAGTGAAATACCCAGGTATTCATCTTGACTGCAGACTTACTTTCTGGGCCCAGATACGGCTTGCGGCTACCACAGGAGCAAAAAAGGTCGCAGGAATGCTAAGCAGATTAATGACAAACATAGAGGTTTGTTGTGGGCTAACACAGATCATAAGACGGCTAATCATGGCGACTGCCAACTCAATTCTCCTGTACGGCAGCGAAATATGGGGAGATGCTTTGCAGTTTAGCCAAGCGGAAAGCCATAGAGGCTGTGCAACGTACAACGGCACTCAGAGTTGCCTAGGCCTATCGCACTGTCTCTGGCGCTGCAGTCTTTGTGATCAGCCGGAGATATTCGTCGACCTCATGACCCGGGAACGAATGGTTGCGTGTCACTCCGAGAATAAACTCCTCATCACTAGCGTCGCGGAACGGAGATGCAAAGCCATGCTGCTGTGGCAAAGCCGATGAAACACTGAATCGAGTGGCAAAGGGACGGCAAAACTCATTCCATCAATAGGCAAATGATTCCAAAGGAACTTCAAGGAAGTGAATTACTTCTTAACGCAGTTCCTCCTGGGCCATAAATACGTCCGGAAATACCTACACCGCATGGGAAGGTAAGCGAGCCCAGGTGCATATTCTGCGAAGCGCCGAGCGTTGACGTTGGGCACACGTTTTTTAGTTGTGACATATGACTCGCGAAAAGAGATGCTATGAGGGAGTAAATTGGCTACATAGTGCTGACCAATGCGATCGGTAAAATGGGGGAACGCGAGGGCCGCTGGAACTCGGTAAAGAGATACATCGAAGACGTACTATGGAATAAAGATAGACATCAATGCAGTGCAAAAAAGAGAAGCAGTGGTTACAAATACGCTGGACCCAGGCGTGGGTGAATAGAGTTGGCCCTTTATTGATGCCCTTCTGGGCCCTGCCGAAGTAATACAAAAAGTAGGGGTCCTCCCTAGAGGGAGAGAAGGGATTGCTTTGGTGTCCACACCACTCAACGCAGACTAAGGTTGGTGCAACTGCGAATACATCACCTACCAAAACAAAAAAAAGAAAAATTATGCTATCGTAATGTGCAGCGAAATAGTTATTAAAAACGAGCTGCCGTGAATACCAGATGCAACTTAGCTATTTTTAAAAGCAAAACACCTCGTAGATACTTTAAAATTATCCAGCGGCTGAATTATGTCGACAAGAGGAAGAAGTTAGAACTTATGTGGGTGTCGGGACTCTGTATGGTACAGGGTAACAAACTGTAATTAAATCTACTGAAACGATTTAGATTTTGCGGATTTTTGTCTGACAGAGCTAATTATTGGTCCCTGTTATAGAAGTGTCTTTATAAATAAATCAGCGGCCTCGTGTGCAAACGACACAGAGGCCTTTGGTAAAGCTTCGGTGCATGCAAAATATTTATATACTTCTTGAAAAAGGTGAACAGTGCGATAGAGGAATTCCTTATCAAGCTTGAAATGAGGAAGTTGCTTCTTTTTTAACTTTTTTTGAAAATATAATTCATTCTTCTACAATAAAAACATAAATGCAATTTTCAAATTTTGTGCAAATGTATAAAAAATCAAAAACAGCTGACGGTTTTCCAAATAGCTGACAATGCGAACCACTCTAACCACTCCGTCCTACTCTAAGGCTGTGAAACGTGGTTGGTGTCTGTATCTGCAACGCAAGAACGATTCTCCGTATCTGGTGGCCCTACAATTGGATTTCAAATGAACAACACCTCAATCGAAGCAGACACAAACCAATTGACATTGAAATAGGAAGGCATAGATGGAACTGGATTGGCCATACATTACGCAAGTCAGTGACCACCATAAGTAGAATGGAACTGGACTGGAGCCCACGAAGATCGCGCCGCAAGGGAGGCCCTAAAGGAATTAGGCGACGAAGCATTAATGACAAGTTTTTACAAATTGACAAATCTCTCTAATGGACCAAAATTAAGACAAAATCGAGAAGTACACAAAATTGGATAGCATTTGTTGCGGCAGTATGCGTCCGAACACTATATATAAACCTATATATAATTGGCGCTTACATCCTTTTTGGGGGTTTTGGGCAAGCTCCTCTTCCTATTTGTGGTGTGCGTCTTGATGTTGTTCCACAATCCAAACACTATACCAACTAATAGTAATAATAAAAAATTATACTAATTTACATCAAAATTTTACACTTTTCAATTGAATTCTTTAGAAAATGTTCGGCTACGCAATTTTATAACTCATTAGATTTCGTTGTAATAAAGTATAAATTTCAAGTGGCTCACAAACTGCATAGAGGAGGTGCACTGCTCGTTGCGTTGATCGCAGTGCACAATCGTGAGAACCAACATAAGTCCGTCATAGATCCAAAATTCGGCAAATAATTCAGAACACTTTCGGTGTTTCTGTCAGATATTCGTTAAAATAAGGAAGCTGAGTTTTGAATGCTTTCAGAATGGATCAATCAGATTTCACATCTCAAAACAGATTTTTCATATTTGAGCGATTTCATATCAAGTGATCGAAAAATTTTGGACATAGGATTTTCCTGAGAAATTTAATTGATGAAAAATGATTCTAAAAATTGGTTTATTTGTAGACTTCAGTACAGAAGAAGTAAATTTAAAAAAAATGTGAAAAAATTGTATAATTTTTAAATTTATTCAATGATGAAAATTTTGGTACACAGTATTTTAAAGTGCAATATCTTTCGTTTTGTGAACATTTTTATATATTTTTTTAAATTTTTTCGATGAAATAAATATTAAAAAATGTTTTTCTGTATAAAACTGTATATTTGTTTAAACTATTTTCATTGTTTTTATACGTTTTTAAAAAACAAATCCCTTCAAATTTGTTTGTTAATTGCTTGAAAAATCTTGAAAAAAAATTATAATTTTCAGACGTATTCCATGTTGAAAATTTTGGTACGATTTTTTTAAAGTAAAATAACTTCAGTCGTTTAACAACTAATCAATTTATTTTTATAATTTTTAGTATAAAATATAGTTTTTTTATTTTGAAAGATTTTTATTAGGTTTAAAAATAATTTATTTAATGTTGTACCTGTTTGGTACACAAATTTTTAAAGTAAAACATTTTTATAATTTTGTTTTTTTAAATTTTGGGATACAATTTTTACAAATTATTTGAATTTTTTTTGCTATTTTTGAAAAACAAACAAAATTTTTTTAAAAAATTAAGAAGAAAAATGTATAATGTTCTTATCTACTAAGAAATTTTGGTAGGAGTTTTTTGAAGTGAAATAACTTCGGTTACTTTTAACAATTTCTAAGTTTTGGTTTTTAATTTCTTATGATAATATATGCCTAAAAAATTAAAAAAAATCCAGTTTTTGTTAAAAATGTGTGAGAAAATTATATTCTGAAAAAAAGGTTATAATTTTCTTTTCTACTCAAAACTTCAAAAGTTTTTTGCGATGAAATATACACGAACAACTTTTTTTGGAAAACAACTTAGTTTTTGTTAAAAATTGATGGGTAAGATATTTATTATTTTGAAGAAAAATCTATAATTTTCTTATCTACTCAATGTTAAAAACTTTAGTATGAGAAAATCATTTGCAGATAAATACGCCAGATTCGTACTAGGTGCATTGATAGGCCACAACTTGTTAGGAGTTGTTGTTACAAGATAAAAATTGCAAACAATGATAGCTGGAGATTTTGCAATGAACTAGAAGAGAGAGAAACTCTAGAACACCTTCTATGTTCTTGCCCTGCATTAGCTAGAACCCGAATGAACAATTTAGGAGCTCTACAATATGAGAGGTTAGAATGTCTCTCGGGGTTAAAGTTTCAAAGCTTACTTAGATTAGCAAAAGACATAGAAATATTACAAGAAACGTAAGGATCAAGCTCCATCTGGTGCCACTAAGAAACAATAGGTCTATGTGAAGGCTTTCAACCAGCCAGGACAACCTTACCTAGCCTAACCTAGCTGTTGCGGTATCGGCACCATAAACACCATTTACAATTTCAGCGACCTGGATTGCATTTTCGTCTTCATCAAAGAAAAACTGTAAAACTGTAAGGTATAAGACTGCATGTAATTAATTTTTCTAAAAATTGCTTTTAAAATTAAGAAATTGGGATTAATAGTTTTGTGAAGTGTTTTAAATCTGGACCTACATAACTGGCTGTTGTTTGCTTTCTAGCGGGACTTATGAAAAAGGCTGGTAAATTAGGTTGTAAGTGCATTCCGAGCAGCTGTGGCTGCTTCAGCTTTATTTATCTTATTTATGTGCAGAATATCTCAGACAACAAAAATATGTATCACGCAACAATATGTGGCTTTAGGGGGATCATTGGAGTCCGAGTAGGTAACAGAATTCTAATTGGAAGAAATATCTTCACATGAAGATCATTTTTGAGATCATTTGACAGATCGTTCGCTCGTCATATGAAATTAAGCTATGGGTTTATTCAAAAACTTACCAATTACCTAAATATTATAGACAAATAAATTTGTTTATTTATATATGAGGAAGTTTTCTCGATGTTTTCATAAAAACTATATGATTTGTGTGAGAAGACTTTTTATTACTGACATCTATTTGGAAATACGAAATTTCCTGCAGAGGGAATTATTCGAAAATATTTTGCATGCTTCGAGTCTGGCCACAGCTTAATGGTAGACATGCGCCAGCCTATTCGGTAACTAGGCTTTGGGTTACTTCAAGTTAGACAGGTTGCTTGTGTAAGACTTTACAGTCGGTGGCCCTAAGACCCAGTGTGATACCTGCATTTGATTTCCGTCCCCTAACTAAGTTGCTTAAGCCACTTAGATCTTTTTAAGAAGGTCCCTCCAGTGACACATTTCGCAAATATCCCAGGCCCTCTAACCAGGTTTTGCTTATGTATGAGTAGTAATGCTATTAAGCTGCTAAAAGCTGGTGATATTAAAGTTTTTGAAAACTCCAATTTTTGAAAACTCAAAACAACCAACTTTTTGAGGAGCTCACTTTGTATAAAACTAATCCGCTGCGTTCTTTATGCATGCACTAATATTTCGATGAAAGCGCATTGCCAAAGCCAAACACTGCTGCTGTTTACTTCTTATGTCGGTTAGGTCATTCGCAACGAGTTACTCACTCAACCATTTGCCGACAATGACAACATGAAACCGAAAATTTTGATTTATTATCCAACATAACTGCTGTTGACGGCTAAGCGGAGCGATTTTATTGTGTGTACAAATGTGTGAGGCAGAAAGGAGTAACAGAAGGACGAATGTGCGCAAACTAAAAAAGGGTATGCATTGACGAAAACAACTACCGCAAAATCCCAACTAATATTTACTAACAAAAACAACTAATCTGCACAACAAATGCCAATGTGAAGTAATAATTTCTGGTCGAATTTTGAATTCAGTTTAGATGTTGAAAACTGCAACAAATGTGCAGCAACCACACAGGCTGCACCACCACCACAGGCACACGGGCCTCTACTACCAAAAATGCGAGTGCGAAAGTGGGCGTTGAAAGTATTCCATGTGTGTGCGTGTGTGCGTTTAGGTCACTTTGTTGTGTCTAAAGGGCAGCGCATTTGCCCATATAATTCACATTAGCGCAGTTCATGATTGGCAAGGTCTGTAATGAAAGTATAAATTACATTTAAACGCCGATGTGCGAGCACGTGCGTGTGTATGTGTGAACGATGTTAATCGCGGCATCAAGCACGTACAATAAATAGCGTATTTTTGCAAGAGTGTGTGTGCAGGTATCTGTGTGTTTGTGTTTTTCGCTACGATTGCGCAGCTGCTCTCTAGCCACTCGTGCACATTTCGCTGATTTAATTCGGTTTGTTATTGCGGGCCACAAGTTTTAGCAGCAGCCGCAGCAGCAGAGCGGCAGCAATGGTGACTGCTTTTGTGGTTGTTTTTGTTGCGGTGAGGCATAAATTAGGTTAGAATTACATTTTGAATAAGTTGGTTGGAGAAACAATGCACGCCACACTAGGAATGTTAGTCCCGGAATCCCGAAATTATGGGATCCCATTATTTCGGTGTTTTTAACAAACGAAAATCCATGAGTTAGTTTATATGCATTCAATGAAAGTTCATATTAAAAAGGAATCCAAAAAATAACAGTATGAGCCCGCAGTATTACGTGAACATTCTCAGAATATTCAAATTCTTACGAGCAAATTTTAAAACTAATAAACCGAAGGTTTACCATTTTTTACTAAATAAAACTTTTTTGTTTACAGGGTCCACCACTCGAAATGTAACCAATTAAAAAGGCCATACATTTAGTTTGGAAAATTACTTTCATTCAATTCAAAGTAAAAAAATTGTAAAAATAATACAAAATGAAGAATCAATTTACTTTTGCTCGATATGACCACCTTTTGCTAAGACTATGACCTTGAGACGGTTCAGAAACGATTCACAAGCTGCCCGAATGTGACTTGCATGTATTTTGGCCTACTCGCGTACAATGGCTCGAGCCTCGTGAATCTTTTAGTTCGGACCTTGCTCTCCAAAATGGCCCAAAGAGAATAATCTATCGAATTCGCATTTGGTGAATTTGATAGCCATTGTGTGGACGTTATGAAGTTCGGAAAGCAGTTTTTTAGCCATTCTTGTTTCACTTGGGCTTTGTGAGAGGGTGCCGAGTCCTGTCTGCTACCGAAATATTTATCTACCCATGGTTTCAAAACAACCTCCACAATACTTTACCGATAATATTTCGCATTTACCTAGACGCTAGGCTCGATGAAAGCAATTCGAGGCGTCCATCTGCGGTTACAGCGGCCCAAAGCATTGCCTGGCGGCCAATCGATGACTCAAATTCTCGTATGAACGATCGGTCAAATAAACCCTATCGTTTTGGAAGTTTGCGCACTGCTGAATTTGAAAAATTGTCTCGTCAGAAAACACAATGTTCTTGAATTTTCACTACAAACTGTAGTACATTGTGTTCAGCTCTGGACTTCTGCACGGGCAATCTTCTGCGTCTATGGATCCAGTAATATTCTGTTTTAGCCACTGCTGCGTGATTTTTGCCTTATGGGCTAGAGCGGCATTTTGCTGAAAGATCCAAAGCTCTCCATTGAATAGAATACTGCTCAACTACATCACCACGACTTCTAAGACATCCGTCTGGTACACTTTTACCTCCGTCTTAACTCCTTTCTCGAAGAAATGAAGAGGCTGGATGGTGGACACGTGGAACAACATCTTTTGCGTTTTTAGAAGTTTTATCATAGATTTTGTCCTTTTGCTTAGTAAAAACTTCTGCAAAATGTTCACTTTCTCATCTTTGAAAATAATGCTTTCATGGCCGTTGACCGCGTGCCACCGGAGAAGCTGCTTGCATCTGTCGAGTCTAATTTTCTTCAAGTGCGTTGCCAAAAGATTACCAATAGAGCGACGGAAGGCTTTCATGAGGGGATCATCTCTAATTAGTCTTGACATGCATCTGGTCGATACATTCATTTCACTGGGCATGGTCTTTTGCTTTCTAAGGGGATTTCTGCGAATTCTTTCTCGAACGACTTTTATAGCTGCAATGATTCGAACCACGCGAGGATGACTCCTTCTTTGTCTGTCTGTCACTTAGAACAAGTGAAATTCGCCACGAAACTGAGTATAGCTAATGAGTAGACAAAGCATATGGACAAAAGCAAAAAAAATGAAACTTTTTTTTGCGAATTTGTTCTCCCTTTATGCATTGTAAAATTTGTCACAGAGTTTATGGCATAGACACAGAATTGCTGGACATAGACAGAGCAGATTTTCATTTCTTTTTTTGTGTTCTGAAAAATTTAATTTGCATTTTATTATTAATTTAATATAAATCTTATTATAAAATTAGGAACTTAGCCTATCTACAAACTACTTTCAGCTCTCCCTATTAGGAGTCAGTTTTTGAACGCTTTCTGCTCCTTTTACCCGTCGGGTGCCATTGCAACCCCGAATGTGCCTTGTTGTTTGCGTTCTTTCTAAGTGTGTGTCGGGTCCAATTAATTGTGGGGGATTTCCGTACTCTCGAATGAGAAGCGTGAGTTCGCTTAGTTAGGCTATAATTTATATCCTTCGTGGTACCACCTTCAGGCTTAGCAGCGCTGTCTAGGTACTCAAATTCGTCCACTTCATCAAGAGCGTCGTTATCGATATAGAAAGGTTGCACATTTTGAGTGTTAGAGAGTATAGTTTTCGATTTTGTATATTCATTTTTAGACCAACTTTGTGGGAAACGGTGGAAATTATGTTTAACATGCCTCGCATTTCGTTGTGGCTAGAGGACAACAAAACTACGTCATCGGCGTAAGCTAAGCTTCCAAGTTTCTCATTTAGTTTGCGTTGTATACCACGGTTGGCAAAATCACAACACTCGAAGATCAAAAGCGGATAGAGAGCGCAGCCCTTCTTAACATCGAAAATTGTCTGAAAGAGTTGGCTCAGCTGTCCGGCGTGGAGTACCCTGCTGGTGGCTCCGTTGTATGAGCTGTTTATTATGTTGGTTAGTGTTGGTGGGTTACCGCGAGTTTCCAGTGCGGCTTATATTGCGTCATAGTAAAAAAACAACACATGCATAGTATAGCGTTGAGTTCGGCAGACTGTGGAATGATTATGAGCATTGTACTGATGTGATCGATACTCGAGTGATTACGACGAAAGCCGGCTTGATTTTTTGCAATGGTGGCATTAACCCATCTTCGGCCGCTACGAGAATTCGACATAATTTTTCCATTTCCTTTTTAGTCAGTGCTTATAGGACCATAATCATGAAAAATTAAAAATAAAAAAAAAAATCTGACCATCGGTGTTTGAGATATGAACTGGTCGAAAAATCGACCGCTGGCCAAAAACCGTCAAATATATTAAAAAAAAAATACAACATTTATGAAAAAAATTTAGCACACGAAGTCAATTTATTTCATTTTATTTCAAATACAAATATTTTTTTGTTGTTTTATTGATAGAAAAGTCAGCTTACAATCATCAAAACATTTTGTATGTAAATGAATATTGCGTTTTTTGCAGGTAAAAATAGTATGTTTCTTGCAAAATTTACACCGCCGAAATTTGTTTTCAATGTTTCTCATGACGGCGTGAACCCTTTCATTGATCCGAAGAAGGTTCGATGGACCTTCATCTCCATGTTCGTTTTCATACTCGTCCCATATTGGCCACCACCAACTTTTTTTTTCCTCTCATACATATTCTATAATTTGCCACCGCATTATCATGGAGATCCACACCACCCATGCCATGATTATACTTTTGAATAACTTTTGGCTGCGGGGTAGTGATAGTTTGGTTTTTTCTTCCGACAATATCTTTTAGTGCTAATAATTGGATTGACTGTGGAGTTATTAGTTATAACATTGACTACAGCATTATCATTCCACCGAACAGTAAATATTTCTTGCTGATGATCAAGTAGTTGGTCAAATGTTCCTCGTATTTCTTTTTTTAAATTTCTCAATGGAGAATCGCCCATTTTATTTTCGCGTATAGTACCAGTTGCAAAAAATCGACGTTCGTTCAGAAGGCACATTAGATGGTATGAAGAGAAAAAAATTATCAAAGAAAATGATGTGGCACTCAGGGTTAGATACGTTGGCAAGCAAGTCTAGGACTGTTTGTGCGCCTAGACCAATAGTTTTATCGTGAGGGGTAGCTGCTCCCCCGTACAATGAACTAGAAAATAAGTACTCACTTTCAGAGCATAAGCACCATGTTTTAAACCCAAACCGGATTGGCTTTCCCTTGATAAACATTTTGCAGGAGTGGCGTCCAAAGTATGGAATCATCTGTTCGTCTATAGAGAGATTATGGCTAAAGACTCCAAACTGCATAATTTTTTTGTTGAGAGCGTCGGTAATAGGACGAACCTTCGCAAAACTGTCTGCTGCGTTTAAATTCGTGTTGTCAGTGAGATGGAAAAACTGCTTAATTTTTTTAAACCGATTACGACTCATAGCTTGCTTCACAATTGGAACCCCCATGTCCGGTCGAACAGACCAGTAGTGGTCAATGTGTGGCAAAGTATGGTACCCCGATAGGTACAATATTCCAATAAACCTACGTATTTCGATTGCCGTGATGTTAATTGGAGCATTGTGTTGGTTTGCATACTCATTTGTTAAATTGGTAATATTTGAGATAATATTATTATCAAAAAACAATGTAAAGAGATCATAGAGGGATTTTTAGCCTACAAAATGGTGCAATTATATATACGTATACAAAAAGGATTGATTGCTTACCAATTTCAGAAAACATTTCTTCCAATTTGATTGCTTCCACATTTATTGGGGTCCTTGTGTATTGAAAATCTCTGGGTTTTCACCATATGGGACGGGCAAAATCAGATTTACTCAAGCGAAAAACTCTAAAACTAGAAATCTTAGCGGAATGCCAACATTCCACCGCTGCATCCCTTTTAGGGGTTAGCCCTAGTTCGATATTATCTCCTCCATCTCTTTCAATAAGAAAAAAATATTGCTAGAATTTGTTCTATCCTACATGACAGTTCCTGGCCAGCGGTCGATTTCTCGACCACTAAAGTTTACGTCCATGAAACAGTAAAAATTATTGCAATACCGATATGTTACTTTTTTGATTCTCTTAATTTCATCTTTTCTCTTCACAATAAATTAGTAACAATTATTTGTTTTTTTGTCTTTCATTATTTTTTCATCTGCACAAAAAACACGTAAAAATAGTGATAATTTCATTATTTTACAAAAATCTGCCCTGAACCTTTTTTTCTTAAAAAATTATGCTCTGGAAATTAACTAAATTCCAAATTTAAAACTTATGAAAACTGATCAATAAATTTACATTTAGTTTCTGAGATATTGGAGTCCGAAGTTGGTGGTCGAAAAATCGACCAGCTGCCGAAAATGGGTTAAGTGTGTCTAGAACTCGGGAAAGAATAACGGGATTAAGAATTTTAGTTACAGTTGGCAGGATCGATATTCCGCGTCAGTTGGAATATTTTTGTTTGTTACAATTTTTAGGTATATTTAAAATTATTGATTCTTTCCACTGGTTGGCAGGTTTTCCTCATCCCAAATTTGTTGAAACAATGGAAGGAGTATATCGGCCATATGTTGAGTTTGTACTGTAAGAAATTCGCCCGGAAATCCATCGGCGCCGGTGGCTTCGTCTGGTTTTGGTAGGCTAATAGCAATGCATATTTCGTCTACTTCCGGGCAGTCGGAGCTGATGCGGCTGTTTATCGGCCTACGCCTACTCGTTGCATGAAGCTCAGCATATTCATCTGAAACCACATTTAAGGTCACCTTACGCCATTTAAGTAATGTTTGCCCAAAAATCTTTCATTCCTTCTCGTACTGAGGCAAAAGTGCTTTTGAGAAAGCGCAGGAATAAATAGAACTCCTTGTGCTCTTTTAAGAAAGAAATTGTACATGTCTAAGATGGGGACAATAGAAACCGGTTCTGTCGACCGCTTCGTAGCAAGCTTGTCGGAAATTTCATTTCTTTCTATCTTCTTTTCTCTGGAACTCAGATAAGAGAAATGTTTCATGCACACTTGAGACGTTTGATCTCCTCCTTACAGAAGCTGACTAGAAGAGAGCTACAACAATGATCCCTAAGCATTTTGCGTGTCTGCTGGATCTGGAATACCCCTGCTTGAAAAGATACTGAAATATTGACTCATTTAGAGAAAACTCCCGCTCCCACTCCAGATTTCATCTTAGATCCGTCGGCGAAAACAAAAATGCCTATTTTCATACAGGCTCCCCCTTCCTTCCAATTCTGCCTGCTTGGAAAGATAGCCCTAGCACAACCTTGAAAACCCAGTTTGCGGATGAAGAGATCTGTACGAAGTACAGAGAAGGAAGGATACTTTAAAGGTATCTAAATACGATTTAAAACTGTAACTGTAAAAAGTACTCTTTAAAGAAAAAACTAGGCCAATTTAAATTTAACTCAATTTAAGAAAATTACTCCTCGGGACTAAACCCGAGTTCTCGGGATTCATTAAAAATACCTCGGAAAATATATTAGCCTGATATTTAAAATGCTTCTATAATAACAATAGGCTAATTTAATTCCAACTGAGTTTTAGAAAATTATTCTTCGGGACTAAATCCGATTTTTCGGGATTACATTAGAAATACCTGATATTTTAAAATGCTTCTATAAAAGCACTAGGCTAATTTAAATTCAACTGAATTTAAGAAAATTAATCTCCGGGGGGCTAAACCCGAACTCGGGATTACATTCAAAATACCTCGGTATCCTGACTAAAATAACTACATTTAAACATTAAAATGCTACATTACTTTAAAACTATACTCGGATTTCGGAATATTTCTTTATTAAAAATATCCTGAAATCCCGTTGTCCACCATTACCGCTGATATAAGCATCTCTACCTCACATAAATACTCATTTGCGTACATAGTCAAAATCGTCAAAACATTTGTGGCAATGATCGAAAAACTGTACAATGCGCTCAAGTTGTCATGCACAAAGAATACATGTCAATATGTGTATGTGTATATGTATGTGTGTATGTGAGGAAATGGAAAATAAACAAGCTACAGCGTTGCGCTTTTGTGCCTCACCCGCTACAGTCGCTCACACAATTCTATGGCCATTGCTCGCATTTATCATTTTTCAATTTGGTCCAAATGGCGGCCCTGACCAGCATCAACAAACCATGTCCGCGCATAGTTGGCATTGCCCTCATGGCCCACTCAGCTACACCCATTTACGCCATCATGCTTAACATGTTTGAAATCGTCAAAAGCTGCAAAATCAGCATCAGATGGGACAATGCTTTATTGTTTTAGCGATGTTATGAATGGAATTTAAAATCATAGCCCAATTAATACATTCATTAAAAAATTGATGGATTGTTTGAACAATTAAAATGACCGATAATTAGTAGATAATTCTAACGTTTGAGCTTCCTGAGAAAAAAAAACTAAAAATTGATTCCGATTGCCCTACTCGCGAATAGGCAATTCACACACAAATAAGTATAAAGTCTTCTTTCCTAGAAAGGAACTTTTTACAAGCATGTGTATGTGTATATTTTAGCCATAGCATCGCTAAGTAATCAAAATAATCGCCTTCTACTTCGATACACGCCTCTCTAAATCATGAAAGAAGCTACTCATGCCTTCTCGCCTAGAGTTGCATTTTGGCCTTAGAAGTCTATTATAAAACCAATTCTGTTGAATGGAGTTGTTGTCTACTCTGCTGGAATTCGCTGGAGAAGATGGCATCGGTGAAGCAGCTGGAGCAAGTCTAAAGCTTTGCTCTTCTTGGAAATAAGCCCTTTGAACCCATTCTACTCTAGCCCTTAATTCAATGCAAAATGTATTACCTGTGGACATTGCTTCTATGAGACTCACAGACATAGAAAGCTGGACAACAAGGTCGTACGGTCACAGCAAGATCCTCCTATAAGGACCCTCGCTGCTCAAAAACAGTTCAGATTACACAGTCCCCAACCTTACCTTCAAGAAACACTTTACGGTACGTTTTCCACCGAGAGCCGAATGGGGCAAAGGGAAGGTGATTGGGAGATACGATATTGAAATCTACACGGTACTAAGATGAACTGTAGTGGCTTCCATTCGGAGCCGCTCATCCTATCTCAGTCAATTCGTCCTCCTGACTATGTCAGCGTCTTCCAGGCAGAACATTTAGCGATCAGAGAAGCATGCAAATCACTAAAACTCTACAAGGAAGTTGGTGCAAGAGTAGCTATCTCTCCAGACAGTCAAGCAGCTATCAACGCCTTAGACTCAGACTTAGTTTCATCCAAACAAGTCCTACAGTGTAGAGAGGAACTAGAATTACTTAGGTATTGGTTTGAAATTACTCTGATATGGGTCCGCGGCCATAGGAACATACGGGGTTATGAGATAGCAGACGAACTAGCTAGAAAAGGTTCGAGACACAGACATAGCAGAGGCGGTCGCAGTGTCCACCCCACTCAATACAATAAAAGCATCGATTGCTTCACTCTATCATGCTTTAGCCTAAAGAAGATGGAAGCAATTTACTAGATGCACACCAACAAAAAACACATGGCCGTCGTACAAAATCCAAAGGACGAATCACCTGTTAGGATGTTCTCGGCCAAGCATTTCACGCATCACTGCAACCCTTACAGGTCAGTGGAAAGTAGGGGATCACGGAGCCAGACTCAACCTGCTCTTCAATCCCATCTGCAGAAGCTGTGAAGCGGAATGGGTGAAGAAAGTCTTTTCCACTACTTATGTGAATGTCAAGGGCTAAATAGGGCACGACTTCGCTCTTTCGGTAAGCCTTTCTTGCAGCAAATTAATGAGATCTCAGACCTTGAGATAAAGAATTAAGTGCTATTCTTGGATCTCACAAAATGGACTTGACTTAGAACAAACAACATCATCACACGAGTTCAGTGGTAGTAAAACGGTGGTGGTCGCTAATTAGGAATATTTCAGTAGAAATTCTCAACCACTTCAACAACAACAACAACAACAACCTGTCGAAACAGACACTGACTCGAAGTTTGATCTTACTTACGGGCTTTTAAGTATTCTGACAAACGTTGAGTTCATCCCCCTTGGTGATTTACCAGTCTACACCTTCGTTCCGTCCATTAAAAGAGAAGTGGTCGTGGTGCAGCAATTAAGCTCATTTGGCTACCTGGTTACAGGGACATTGCGGGAAACTGCGACGTACCCGTGACTACTAGTAGTCTGTTCCAGCAAAGATGGGCTTTACGTTAAGTCAGCCAGTGTTGGAAAAGTACATAAATTTGCAAAGTCGCGAGGCCGTTCTGACTACGTGCAGGTCGGGGTATCTTCTAAGGTGAAGAAAGCCTCCGCTCCTGAATTTTGAGGTTGCCTTTAACGCACATTCTCCATGATGTACGTAGATCCCGGCAATACTTCGCGTTTTTCTTGCTGCATCTCTGCATCTATGTGGATGTTGCGACAGAATCAGTTTATCACCTCAGGCTAAGATCTTTTTTTTTTTTTTTGTTTTTTTTTTGTCGGGACAACTAGCAAGTGCAGCACTCAGACATTAATTGAGTCCATTGCAGTCCACTACACTTGGATTCCCTTTTAATTTTCTTTAAATCTACCCGATCTCCGAAGAAATCTGAGTAGATCTTGTGGTGCCAAGGAGCCAAGATGGTCGCTTCTTAACACATCAGTGCCAAAGACCTCAAACCTGATTCGAGCGAAGGCGGGGCAGACACACAGGAAGTGGTCCGCCGTCTCATCCTCCTCTTCACAAGCTGGGCAGAGTACACTGTCCGAGATGCCCAATCTTTCCATGTGCTTTGCCCACAGAAAGTGACCCGTCATCAGTCCTACCAGCCGTCTGCACTCCCCTCTGCTTAATGACAGAAGGGTTTGCGACAGTCGATCGGACATGACAGGTAACATCAGTTTTGTCCATCTGCAGCCTCTCTCAGCCTGCCAAGCTCGCTTGTGGGTAGTAGTTACCCATTTGCTAACCGTGGCCGTGATGGCTGCAGAGGGGAGTGGCAAAGCGGGCTCTGGGCCAAAGAAGTTGGCCTCAGAGCCCATCTTAGCTAAGGAGTCAGAGGTCTCGTTACCCGCGATACCCACGTGTCCCGGGACCCATGTTAGCATCAGGCTATTATGTCTGCCGACATAGTTCAGCCTGGCTTTACAGGACTTCACTACCCCTGATGTGGTTTGAGGGCTGTCTAAGGCCATAAGCGCTGCTTGGCTGTCGCTGCAGACACATATAGATCTGCCTCTCCATCGTTTTTCCACAACAAAGGTCATCGCTTCTTGAACTGCATACACCTCCGCTTGAAACACAGATGCATGCATTCCAAGATCAAAGTGCAGTTCTGTCCCGCTGGATTCCACGTAGACCCCAGAGCCGGAGCCATGCTCGGTCCTGGAGCCATCCGTAAAAATGCGAAAACAGTGTTTGCCGGGCTCATTTTCTGAGTCTCCCCACAACTGAGCCTCTGGTAGCACTACACTGTATCTATTTTCAAGTACGACCCTTGATGGCATGGAGTCAAGGGGCATGGAGAGAATCGTTTGATCGATGTCCATGCCTTCTCTGTGTTCCAATGTCGGGCAAGGGCCGTACCAGTTCCCACTGTGTTTCAGTCTGCAGATGGCCTTCAAGGCCTCTCCTCGGATGAAAGCATCAAGTGGTGGTAAGCTCCGGTGCAACAGATGGCCACAGTGCGTTGTAGTCTCGATAAGGTCCTCCTGACTCCCACTAGGGAGAGTCTGCTCATCCAGACCACTGATGTATAGGTGATAATGGGTCTTATCATAGCCGTGTAGATCCATAGGACCTTGCTAAGAGAGAGATCCCACGTTTTCCCAAAGACACCTTTGCACTGCCAGAAAGCTGTCAGCGCTTTTGATGCCTTTGTTTCAACGTGTGATTTCCATAGGAGCTTGCTATCGAGGATTACTCCAAGATATTTGATTTCCTTGGATAGCTGGATTGTGACTCCTTTTAGCTTTGGCAGAACGAGTCCATCAAGCTTCCTCCTTCTGGTAAAGAGGACAATACCAGTCTTGGCGGGATTTGCCGACAGCCCGTTCGCACAGCACCAAGTGTCAATCCGATCCAGAGTTTTCTGCACTAAGATCTTAGTCAGCTGATGAATTTCATCGGTAGCATGAATCCGTTAACACAACCATAATTTAGTCATCGCTCGGTAGCCATCCCGCCTTTTTCTCTCTGTCTATTGTCTTTCCCTCTGTCCCTCCCTCCCTCTCTCACGGGACATGGTAGCAGTTTTAAGTCACCAACACCGTATTTCTATGAACTTCGTACTGGAGTTTGAGGATCGTGCCAGGTTAATTTTTCAAACTAGACAGGATTGTAACAACGGGAAAATCTATACCGATGCTGTCTCCACTAAAGGCTCCAAGATGGAATCGGGAGTCGGAGCAGGGGGTTTCTCTAAATCAGCCAATTTATATATTTTCTTAGAACTGCGAAATACGGCTAGTGTTTTTCAAGCAGAAGTCTGGCCGATCCTGCAAGCATGCAAAATGCTTAGGGAACATAAGAGCGAGAGAGATATTATCATTTTTTCAAAGCAGACTTAATCCGCGACCAAGGCTCTGACGACCCCATGGTGCGGATTCAAACCAAGCCAATTCCTGCAAGGAGGAGATCAAATCTCTTGGGTGCGCAGGCAACATTTATCTGATCTGTGTTCCAGGATATAGGAGCGTAGGAGGATATAAAATTGCTGTTGAGCTTTCAAGGAATGGGACTAAATTGGTCTCAAAGGCCTCCTTCCCGGTCATCGGCATTCCTCTGACTGTTATTAAAAAGAATTGCACAATTTATTTTATTTCTCAGAAAAGCGTAGAAAAGATGTAGCTCCATTTCTTTGTATGCTGTTTTGAAAACTCTTTTGCCCCAGTTCAATAGATGTAGAGCCCAGAAAGTCCGTGTTTGTATTTACCGGCCATTGGACGTTCGGGACACGCGCAGAAAAGCTAGGCTTACCATTTAACCACCACTGCAGAAGCTGTGGGAACCTTTCAGAGAAGGAGACTGTACAGCATTTTCTCTGTAAATGTCCGGGTTTGGTAGTTAGAGGCCTAAGGTCACTGAGTGCTCCTTTCTTCGACAGCCTGGGGCAGTGCGCCAACCTAAATCCTATCAACCTTCTCCATTATATCAACAGCTCTGGTTGGCTGTAGATATCTGCCGGTTGGAGGTCATATAATGATATTAAAACGGTGCTTTAATGCTACTTGGGAAGTGCCAGACTGGTACCTCAGCCATATCACCTACCCATCTATCAATATGTGAAGAGAAAAGAGACATTGAGGAGCCCCTTAGAATGGGACTACGTATGCCGTTTTCTACCTTGATCTTCTTGATGGAAAATACCACATTTTGGTAGGACGTTGATGAGTTTCTAACGCACATAGACACATATATTTTAAGTATCTAAAAGAGAAAAGAAAAACAGCTAAATAATTATTTGCTTAAGCTTTTGCTATTACTCATTCTTTACGAAATTATACTAAGTCGTATAGTAGCAGTATTTTGTAAGAATTCACAAAAGATCATTAGGCTGAAATGTTTTCATTTAATTTGACTTTTAGTTTTTTATACTCACTCGCACTACAGAAATTCTGCAAATAATCAGCAAAGCATTATTCCAGTGCAAAAAAAAAAAAAATTCCGAATGCTTTTAGCACACCAACACATACCAACGCAAGGAATGAGAATGGAATGAAGCAGCGCGGTGCAAGGGAATGGCTGAGAGCGAATAACAGTATTTTCGAGAATTTTTAATATTTTTAAAATTTTCTTTCCTTACCGTTATTAATAACAGACCAACAGACAATGCAACTATGGAGAGCAGGAGTGCTCGCAAAGTGCGGCCCAAGCATTACCACAACAATGGGTGCAACAGACGCAAATACAGTTGTTGATAATAGAGTGAAACAAATATCTGAATGGCAAATAAACTGCCAAAAAAATAAATATGTAATCAAAATAATGTAAACAAGCAAAAAGATTACTTAAATCGGAACAAAATGCAGTATTTTTTGTACGGCAAGCGAGCATTAAAGTGAGCTAAGCGAAGGTTGCGAGGCCTGAGGAAGTGGTTGATTGTTCAGTTAGCAGCAGCTGCGGCCGCTGTCAGATCATTTATGGATGAAGATGACATAAGTGCATGCCTAGAGAGGTGGTGTGGTGTGTGTGTGTGTGTGTGTGGTATGTGTGGCGAGCGGCATGCGGCTAAATAGCCGCCCCTGCCATTCTGAATCAGTGCGTTTCTTCTGCTTTTGCTGCTTATGCTAATCTCACAAGTGGCTTTTCGGCTGGATGAGTGGCGCACAAGTGCAATGGCAGTAATAGCTGACAACCCTCGCCTAAGTTGCACCACCCCACCAATCCACCATCAGTCGATGTATTCATCAACCATCGACATATCCATTGGCTTAGCGCTGCCGCCAGCCGTGCAATCATTCATGCAACCAACTCGTCAACATTATTAACTCAAAATGTCATTCGCTGGCATGCGCCCATTGAATGATTCATTTGTTTTTTTTCTTCTTGTTTTTGCTTTTCTTCTTCTGCTGCTGCTGATATCCTACGGCCTTTCGGCTTTTATGCCATTAAATTTCTTTTTTTGTGCTGATGCAGCAGCAAATGTTGCATGCAACATGCTCTTGTGCTGATAAGTACCACCAGTACCACAGCGGGAGTGAGCACATGAAAGTGCATGCAACAAATAAATGTGGTAAAGCCGCCTAATACCAAGTACTTACTTATACTCGTATGCCTATGTGCTTACGTGGGACGTGCACACTAACACACCCATGGCTGGAATATTAAAAATAAAATCTCTTGTGTCCTTCGAGCAGCGAGTGACATTTCATATAAAACTATATGAGCTGTTGCGAAAAATCATTGAAAATTATGCGGGTATGAGGTGATATACAAGCAGTTTGTACGTTGTGGAATAGGCAACTTGAAAGTTTCTTTAAAAATCGTCCTCTTGCCATGGAATTCTCTACTTCCATTGAATTTCCATTTCTGCTGGTAGGCGACACACTCACATTTCCATTTCATTGCAGCTTCTTCAATTTAACTAAACTTCTGGTTGCATATTGCAAGTGTAGCCTCTATTATTATTTGTAGTTGCTCATAGCTGGAGAAAATGTGTTGGGTGCAATGAATACATAGTAATCCCGCATATTTTATGCTCACAAAATTATTTGTTTTGTCTGATTGCGGATTTGCAAAGTGCATCGTTTGCTCAGTGACTTTATGGTTGTAGACATGGGAAATTATTGTCGCCTGCAGCCTGCTGGCCTGACTCGAACAACAGCAGTAATACGCGTAAAAGTAGTAGCAGTAGTCCTGTAAGTAATACCTCTGTACGAGTATGTCCTTGTGGCGGCAGTTAAGAAGTATCAGCCGGTGTAGGTGTTGATGTTGATGATGTGCATTTTGGCATTGGTATCTTCAACAGCCTCAATTTTCTGTAAGTTCAATAAATTTTGGGGCGAACACGCGAAAATGCGAGTGAATATCTGTCGTGGGTTGAAAGAATGGTTAGCAAGGATGAGCCGAAAAGAAAGTGTGTATGGAACCTGAAATGGGGCTCACATTCTTAATTTTAAACAATTTAAATGAAAATCAGGGAAAATATGGCCATTTACAGGTATCTGTCCCTTTAATAAACGTCACAGTTCAAATTGTACGATAAGGCCACAATTTGGGCATCCATATTTACAAAGAAATTCTTGAAGCTCCTCAATTGTAGTAATTTGAAATTTGAGTAAATAATTATTTTGGCAAATTATGGAAGTTCTTAAAATCTTGACTTTGTATCCTTCATTAGTTTTTTTTTTAAGTTGTAGAAAACTCATTTAGTAGGAAGTCTCTTGAGGACACTGGCAGTCGGAATTATGTGGAAGCATTTTTTCTTTAGAAAGTCGTCACGAAAAACATACTACTGTGGGCAAAAAGTAAGGTGAATTTATTTGTCAAACTTCGCGGGATTAAAATTTCACTCTAGCTATTTTTTTCATGACTTGGCAGCACTGTTAATGACATCTGGGCCAACTTTCATGTGAATGTCATTATCAGTAATATATTTACGCTTGTGTTTACCAAACGACCAAGAGTGCATTTTTCGATTTTTACAATGTCCGATTTGATTGAGCAGAGAAGTGCCATCAAATTTTGTTTGCGGAATGAAATTTCGGCTGCGGAAACGTTTAGCATGCAGAAGGCATTTGGTGATTCGACCATGACGCAGAAAAATGTTTATAAGTGGTACAAAGACTTCAAAGAGGGTCGAGAACGTGTTGATGACTTGGAGCGCTCCGGACGACCATCGACGTCAACAGATGACCAACACGTCAATAAATTAAAGGAGTAAGTGCTCCAAAATCGTCGGTTGACTGTCTAAGGCCTTACTGATATGATCGGAATATCAGAAGGATCTGTGAAAACCATTTTGAAAGACCATTTGGGCCTACGAAAAGTCAAATCTCGTTTGGTACCGAAAACTCTCAATTTCTTGGAAAAAAGACGTCACGTTGATGTGTGTGAAACAATGCTTTCATACTATTAGGACAAGCTCAAATGCATCATTACGGGAGATGAGACTTGGATTTATGCTTACGACCCTGAAAAAACCGACCAATCAAGCGAATATCGTGTTAAAGGCGAGGCCAGACCGAAAAGAGCACGTCAAAGTCGTTCAAAAATAAAGGTCACGATGACAGTTTTTTTCGATTTTCGTGGTGTGGTGCACTATGAATTCCTTACATCTGGCCAAACTGTTAATAAGGAATATTATTTGAGCGTTATGCGTCGTTGACGTGAAGCAATTCGTCTAAAAAGACCAGAATTATGGGCCAACAACTCTTGGTTTTTGCATCACGATAATGCACCGTCTCACACTGCACGCGTTCCTCGTGACCATTTCGCCAAAAATTCCACGCATATCGTTCCGCAACCATCGTATTCGCCTGATTTGGCTCCGTGCGACTTCTGGCTATTCCCAAAACTCAAGAGACCACTCCGGAGAACGCGTTTCGAGTCGATTGAGGAGATAAAAGCTGAATCGAAGAAGGTGTTGATGGCTATACCGGAAATGGACTATTTGGCATGTTTCGGGGATTGGAAATATCGTTGGCATAAGTGTATTTCATCGAGAGGGGATTATTTTGAAGGGGATGAAATTGATTTACAAGAATAAATAAAGATTTTTCATTTTACAACCAATTTCACCTTACTTTTTGCCCACAGTAGTACATACATAGTTGAAATAACATCAATTGTAGCTTTTCATAAAATTTATTTTTTAGTGTTTTTGAAAAAATATTGTAGTTGTCATATTTTGAAGAAAAAAGATATTAAAAAAAAGTTTAATTATAAAACAGAAATAATAATTATTATTAAAAAATTTTTACTTTAATTTAGAGACAACGAAACGTGAATAACCCGGCGATAGAGACAGACAAATATAATTTGTTGGACGCATCCCTTGCTAGGATCGCAAAAATGCTGCTCCTCGGTGTGAAATTAATATTTTGTAATTAATTTCGCTTTAACTTTTCCGTTTCCACAACTAATTTACTACAGAAAACTTATAACACAATATAATAAAGGGCAGCGCAATACGTTCACCGTAACTGTTCCTTCAGCTGCATTTTCGAAAAAGTAATGTCCAATAACTCCACCGGACCATAAACCGCACCAAATAGTCACACGTTGAACATAGAGAGGCTTTTCAACAATAACTCTTCGATTTTCTGAGCCCCAGATCCGACAACTTTGCTTGTTGACGAAGCCACCGAGGTGGAAATGGGCCTTATCCCTCGAGATGATTTTTCGATGGAATGCCGGATCACTTTCATGCAAAGACACGACGTTGGCGATGATTGGCCGGCTTGAGTTCTTGCGTTAACTGGACTTTATAAGCCTTAAGACAAAAATCTTTATGCAAAATACGGTGTAATGACGTTTGTGGAATGCCTAATTCCTAATTCCAAATAACGACGAGGAATGGACAAACCTGGGTTTTCTTCAACACTTTCGGCTGCAACAGCAATATTTTCGGCTGTTCTTGAGCGATATGCACGGGTTTTATTCTTCACATCCCAACTTGTCCCAACAGCTCGAATTTTTTCACCAATTTCTGTATTGCGGTCCGACAAGGCGCTTCACGATGACCCAAAAGTGTTCGAGTTTTATGAACCGTCTCTGCCAAATTTTCACCATTTTTATAGGGAATTTTAATAACATGCGTTGTTCTACTTGTCAAATATTAAAAAATGACAGCTTCAGAAGTGTTTTTGGAAAACTGTTAAGATTTTCAAGAATTCTCATAGCGTTGACATTTGATACACACTGGTTTTCGAGATATTTTAAAATTCGGCTTTTTGAGCTTTAAAAAAGGAAAAAACGAAAAAAGTTTAGTTTCAGCTCGATGTTTATTGAAGTGCTGTGAAATACAAATATTTCTTGTTTTTCCATCTGGTGCGTAGACGAATAAAACAGAAGGTTTCCCGACACGTGAGCAAGCCACATAGAGCTGTCCATGTGTGAAGCATGGATTCTCCAAATTTAATCCACACACTTGTAATTATTGTCCCAGTGCTTTGCTAATAGTCGTTGCGAAAGCGAGTCGCACCGGGAACTGTAAACGTTTGAATTCGAATGGCATATCTGTCGCGATCATTGGGGTACGTGGCAACAGTACGTCTTCACCTATGAATTTTCCAGTCAAAATTGTTGCCTCGATAACATTGTTCATCATTTTCTTGACTGAAAGTCTGGTTCCGTTGCAAAGTCCTGGTGGATTTATGTTTCGAAGAAGAATGTTGGGTACGCCAATTTTCAATGTAAGAACGTGCGGCGGCATGCCTGGCAAATCAAGCGAATTCAAGAATTCAGTTGAATAGTTGACAACCTCGTCTTGATTCTCGACAGTATAGATGGTCTTATATGTTTCACTGGGTATTCCATGCTGAATGGTGAAGTTGATGGTATTGACATCGATGGTTTTGGCTGCTAATATCGGTTGAACGGGGCAGAAGTTGATACTCTACAGCGCCACCTGGTGGCGAGTGGCATCAATGAGCATATTCTAGAAACCTTCTCCATATATATCCCAATTTTTTAATAAACGGTCCAGTAGTTTTTGAGTTCATCGATGACATACAGACAAACATTCATTTTTATTTATGTATACAGATTTTTTAAGCAAAATATAATATAACTCCAATTTCTGCACCATAAGTCGATAGTCTGTTATATAGTGAACGTTTCTCTTACTTTCGCGTCAAAATCGGACGAAAATTTAAAGTTTTATATGGAAAATAGTGAGCAGGCCTTAGTAACTTTTATAATCTACTTCTACGAGTGTATAAATTCCACTTTACTATGTACTATATATAAATTTTTTTTCAATTCGTTTTTTTTGTTTTTTCATATAAAAGAAAGCTAGGAATTTATTTACAATTAATGATGAATTTTATTCATCTAGTCTCAGAAAATGAAGTTCTAACTTAATAGAGCTCATGTGCGAACAGAGAGCTGAGTCTTTTTTATTCGTGTACCATAGCCTCATGGGTTAGGTAGAAAACTCGACTAGGGCCCGAGGTTCTTTTAGCGGCTATAATCACCTGATAAGTAAATTTTAACAAAAATCCGCAAGTCGCAAGTGGCACGAGGCACGAGAGTAGTAATTTTCACTCGAAATTACAAAACACTTTAAGTGCTGTGTTGGAACACGAAAATCGTTTTTTCGTTTTTAATTCAAATTCAATGCAAACAATCAACAAAATATGGCAATTGTAGGTGTGCGACACATTGTCAACACTTTCGCTGCGCCAATGCATTAACGATACTCACACCACAGCCAAGCGCCAGCATTGAAGCAAATTCCACGCTAAAGGCGCACAGGGGAGTATAGCGTGAAAATTCATTGTGACAAAGCACAAGTAAATCAGCTAGCCGATGAAAAGGTGGCGACGTGGAACGTGCGAAAAGTGTGAAAACGAAAACGGAAATGGAATTGCATAAATTTGTTATTTCCATTAAGTGAAGCAAAAAAAATCGCTAAACTGCCAAATTGTTATGGAGTGAGCTGAGCTGCACACACACACACACACATACACGCAAAGCCACAAACATTTCAGTTACTGCCACATTTACAAGCGTACAAATAACATTGCTTAGCATCGAATAGCTGAAAGCTCAAAGGCTCTTGGCGGCGTAGCTGTTTACTTAATCTGCGATTTTGCATATGAAAAGAAAGCCAAAATGAAGGGAATGGCAAAAGGAAGCAGGAGGTAGAAAAACTAAGTACAGGAGATGATATCAAAGCGCAAGAGTCGCTAACTTGTGGCGTGGGGCCGCCTGGCAGCGATGTGGCGTGCGATAAGCATGAAGTGGCAAATGGCATGTTGCCGCCAGAGGCGAAAAGCCAACATGCCGCACACACACACAAATGCCGACGTGCGAAAAAAGGTATGTTGTAAATTGGTAATTCCAATGCGAAAAGCCAATCTCGATGGTTGTGAATTAGTCGTATTTTTAGCGATATTTGTCGCGTTTTACTGCAGCCGTTGAAAAGCCATTCGCAGCAACACTCGCAACAACAGCAGCAACATTAACTACGCTGTATGCAGTTGAAATACGCCGTTGAATGGCTCATTTGTAGATTTTATCGTCACAGCGTACACACACACAAACACAGTCAAGTGTGCGCAAAATAATTCACAAAAGCTGATATGGCACACCGCAAGCAGTTCACTGGCATGCCGCACGTCAGCAGAGAGTGGGTGTGTGGCACGAGCATTTCCAAAAAGCAACAAATTAAATATTTAGCAAATTAATTTGCACGCTTAGCAGCATTTCAACGAATACCGTTAACAATTCGAATTCAATTCAATCGGATTCAATTCAATTATACACAATTGAATTCAATATGCGCGCACAATTGAATCGGCCGCGGCAATCAGCTACCAAATTGGCAAGCTGGCAGTCGCAGGCATCGTAGCGCAACAACAACATTAGCAACTACCACCCGCAGCAACATTTTTGTCGCACAATTCTCTGTACGAGCAACATCAACAACAGAAGATCGATGGGTAGCGCTGATAAACTGGCCAAGTAAGCAGCGCACCGGCCACAAATGCTTGCGGCGCCTGCCTTCTTCCTTCTGCTTCTTGGCTCCTTTTCACTTATCCAAAGAATGATTGGCCGAAAACATTCACTTAGCAACAAAGCAAAAGAATTGAAACGAAAAATTGCAAAGTGCAATTGGCCAATGCGAACCGGGAATAATTTGAAATTATTCAACAACAAAATAAGCAGCAATTGTTAGCATAAAGCAGCAGTCGGCAATAGTAGTAAGTAAGTTGTGGTCGCCAGCATTGGAGATTACCGCAGATTTTGGTGCGCTACTTTGGTAGCAAATAGCAGGTAGCAGTAAAGCAAAATGCGACTGTTCGATTGGAAAATTTGAAATTTTCGTCAACCGGAAAAAAGAACAGTCGAATAAAGAAATGGGTTTTCTTTTGCTGGTAATAGCAAACAGACCAATCAGAGCGGGATTATTCGGAGCTGTAGAAGCTTGTTAATGAACTTACTTATTTAGGTAGGTAGGTAGATAGGTATAGTGGTTGTCGTTTGACACACCTAGGCCTGCTGTAGACCCATTGTGATACCACCTATCCCCTTTCCTCACTCTACATCGTTCTCATGGAACCAACGTGTGGCTTTGATATGTCTAACAAGACTAGCTATTTTTATATTGGCTACTTCTGCCAAGTTATTCAGGGAGCTTTTTCCTAGAATATTGAACCTTCTTCTATCCAGAAACATGCACCAACATAGAAAGTGTTCTATAAACTCTTCTTCTTCAATGTCGTTACAGCTTCTGCAATAGTCGTTATAAGGCGCTCCCAGTCTGCCAATCAGACAATGCCCTGTTAGGACCCCAAGAAGATTTCTCATATTTTTCCTGTTTAGTTTCGACATTCGGTTTGTGCGGCCCCTGTTCCATTCCGGCCACGTCATCCTACTAGTTGCACAGGTCAGGGACTGAGACCACAGCCTGTTGGCAGCATTGATAGTGAATTTGTCTATAAGCATCTTGCAAGTTGCTAAATGTATAGGTAATTCGCTTTGTCTGGTTGGATCGGTAATGTGATACCCAATCTCGATAGTTCATCTGCTTTGCAGTTGCTTTCTATGTCTCTATGACCCAGCACCCAGAGCAGGTTTATTACAAAGTTCTGTGATAGTTCTGTCAAAACGTCAATACATTCTTTTACTGTCTTCGAGTTAATATTAGGTGATTTTAAAGCTTTCAGTGCCGATTGACTGTCTGAATATATGTTTATATCTCTTGTTGTGAGAACACTTTTATTTAGGGCTAGCAGGCCTTCTCTGATAGCTAATATTTCAGCTTGAAATACGCTGTAACGGTAACCGGAATGAGATGTTGGCATTCATTCCTTCAGAATGAAGGCCTCCGCCTACTTGATCATTTAGCTTGGAACCATCAGTATAGATGCTGATTCGGCTTTTGTTGTCCATTACCCCATTGTCCCAATCTTCTCTCGTTTATTTATAAATGAAGTATTTATAATCATGATAGGAACAAAGTCTAACATATAATTGGCGCGTACACCCGTTTTTGGGTGTTTGGTCGAGCTGCTCCTCCTCTTTGTGTCATGCGTTTTGATGTTGTTCCACAAATGGACCTACAGTCTCAAGCCGACTCCAAACGGCGGATATTTTTATGAGGAGCTTTTTCATGGCAGAAATACACTCGGAGGTTTGCCATTGCCTGCCGAGGGGCGACCGCTATTAGAAAAAATGTTTTTCTTAATTTGGGTCTTTCACCGACCCATTCTCTCTGAGAATTCCGAATGTTAGTAGGTAGGAAGAAAAGCTAGCGTCCAAATAAGTATTTTCTCTGGAATAACACTAATTAACAGCTAAAAGAAAACGAAGAATCAGACCATCCAATTCCTATGTAAAAGAGGTCGCTGAATCTGAAAATCCAAATAATTGTTTCTGTTATAGATAAACCAGTAGGTAAGTAAAATGGCAAGAGTGCCACAGGCACACTTCGAGTAGCACTTGCGTGCCGTTTTGACACCATAATGTGGGAAGAGAAAACCTTCTACTGACATCCAGTGCTGTTGATGTAGTGGAGGAGAGAAAGGCATCTAGGCTGGAGAATTTCTTCAGGGCCTCGTTAACCTGTTCACGGATGACTCGAAGCTGGACGGTAGGGTTGGAGGAGGAGTATTCTGCAAAGAGCTCCCATCAAACTCAAATTCAGGCTACCGGATCACTGCAGTGTGTTCTAAGCAGAGGTGGCCGCAATTAAAGAAGCAGCTGACTGGCTACTTACTTGCGTAATAACTGTTAAGAAGGTAAATATTTACTCCGATAGCCAAGCGGCTATTAGAGCCCTAGGCTCTATTATGGTGCATTCGAAGCTGGTCAGGGAATGCCTGGTGTCCCTCTGAATTGCATCAGAATTCTTCGACACAAAGATAATTTGGGTACCTGGTCCCAGTGACATTGCAGGAAACTGCGAAGCCGACGAGCTGGCCAGACAAGGGACCTGTGAGGTAATGTGCCCGCGAAAGGAGAGGATCGGGATCCCCTTGACAACCTGCGCTCTAGGAAGGATGGGCTCTGCACCAACTCAGTGAGCGCTGGGCAAGTACACGAACGTGTAAGGTCGCGAAGTCCTTCTGGCCACGTTTGGATAGGAGGCGTTCGAGGGATATCCTGCGGATGACAAAATCCCATCTCTCAAATTTCGTGGGCATCCTCACGGGACAGTGTTCGCGAGGTATACATGCCGTGAGACTCGGAATTACTTCGAGTCCTTTTTGCGTCAGCTGTATGGAGGATGAGGTGGAATCATCTCAGCACCTGCTCCTTAGCAGCCCAGCTTTCGCGGCACTAAGATTCAAGCATCTTGGTTCTCACTTCTTTTCTGCGCCTGCTGATATAGCAGGTGTTGATAACAAAAATCTGATGAACTTCATCAGCAGCATAAAGAGGTTAACGGAACCGCAGACTAGTCACCGTTAGTAGTCCACAAACACTCACCATTCCCCATCCCTTCCCTTTTCCGCTTTTTCCTTCACCCTCTTGCAATGGTATCACAAAGGATGAACCAAACTTTTTTCGTCCAAGTGGGTCCTACTCTCTGGGCAACCATCACTACCTAACCTAACCTAACTTAACCATCTCCAAAGGGCGTGCTCAGGAATCTCGAGCGCCAAGCCGTCAAGTTCTGTTTCTATCGTATTGGGGCCATAGTGTTTTCGAAACAGCGCAGACCTCCATCTGTCTTACGCTTTTTTTAGAAAGAAATTGTGTGGAAACTACAACAACGGACAAAGAGACGCCGATGTCTGAGAGGGCGACAGCTGAAACCAGTTCTGTCGACCCCTTCCTGGCAAGCTCGTCGGCAATTTCATATCCCTCTATACTCCTGTGCCCAGGAACCCAGATAAGGGAGATGTGTCCTGCTCGATCGAGATGTTTGAGTTCCTCCTTACAGGATCTCACCAGAAGAGAGCTGCAATACGACGACAGGGCCTTGATCGCAGTTTGGCTATCGAAAAAAATAATAATGTCTTCCTTCCAACAGCGATCCCGAAGCATTTTGAAGACCTCTGCTTGAAAAACACATCTCGTTTCTGGCAGTTTAAAGGAGACCGAAATGCTGGCTGATTTAGAGAAAACGCCCGCTTACACTCCAGATTCCATCCTGGATCCATCAGTGAAGACGGAGGTACCTATATCCGTGCCGACTCTCCCCTTCTTCCAGTCTTGCCTGCTCGGAAAGGTAGTCCTAGCGCAACCCTCAAATCCCAGTTTGCGGATGGAGAGATCAGTGCGCAGAACAGAGAAGGAAGGGGAGATAAACCAGTGCTTAGATTGGTATCATCAATCATTGATTTTATGAAAAGCATTTGGTGATAGGTAGGTAGAAGTAGCAGTCGGTCTTGAAACCGACTTAGACCTTGGCGGATCCGTTCTGATATCACAGTCGCAGTGTACCTGCTACTCCTCATCAAACTATTTGGTTTTATGTGCAAACTCATTGATTTGGCTGACTCTTGTATTCCTAAGGTCATCCGTATCATTCAAGAACGAGGAGCCAATGTGTCTAAACCTAGTGGCATGCCAGTGATAGTGACAGAGAAGATGCCTGACAGACTTTTCCTTCTCCTTATTCTTGGCGCTTCGGCGCCTGTTCTCAAAGCAATTAGTAAAGCGCCGCTTTTCTTTGACCAATTAAGTATCTCCTTTGAGTGCTCGAAGTTCCATTTTGGCCAAATTTATGACAGACTGTTAACTCGACGCGTGGTTGCTGAAGTGAATATAATATTTGTACTACGCAGTTTGTACTTGCAGGTTGAGGATGGTACGCCTACAATCTCCATGCCAAGAGGAAGGCAAGTTATAGTGTCCTCTCTCCCCCTCCTTTTATGCGACTTGCTTTTTCTAGGAACCAGATAACAATGTCAGCCTTGAAATCCAACGTAGAATTTCTCTTGACAACAAGTGCTGCTTTGGACTAAGTAGGCAATTGAGCAGTAAAGTCCTCTCTCGACGAACAAACCTAACGCTTTATGAGGCTCTCATCATGCCCGTCTTAACGTATGGCGCAGTAGCTTGGGCGAAGACAATATCCAATGAGGCGGCACTTGGAGTGATTGAGTGAAACATTTTGCAAAAGATGTTTGGAAATTTTCACGACAGCGACGGCGAGTGTCGTAGGCGATGGAATAATGAGCTGTATGAGCTTTACGACGGCATAGACATAGCGCAACGCATAAAGATCCAGCGGCTTCGTTGGCTGGGTCATATCATCCGTATGTATACAAGCGCACCGGCACAGAAAGTATTCGAAGCGGTACCAGCTGATGGTAGCAGCGGAAGCGGAAGACCTCCATAGGAAAAATCAGGTGGAGAAGGACTTGGCTTCACTTTGTTTGTTTAACTGGCGCCGGTTAGCCCGAGAAAAAAATGTCTGGCGCGCTTTGTTAAACTCAACTAAATCGCCTAAGCGGTTACCGTGCCAATCAAGAAGAAAAATAAGAATATTAGGAACACGAGCCGAAACGTTTACTTTTGACTTCTTCCAGTATACGCCAAAGTCAACATTACTGTAAAGCTTTGAGACATCAGTAAAGGACCATAAGCAGTTTTTCCGACCGGACATATATAGCAGTGTCAACCCATCCACGTCTAGCTGGAATTCTAGAGCTAAATAACCTATTCAAATATGGTTCCACCAAACAATAGTCAGCAGTATTAGTTGGACCCAGTTATTCATATTTCCAAAAAAGGGGAAAATAAATGGACTGTATATTTCTGTGACTATTTCAACTGTGACTATAGTCGTTAAATTCAAAGTAAGTGCCTGAGAATAGTTCCTGGCGTCTCAACGTCTAGTTGTATCCCTTTAAATATAGTAGAAACTTATTTCCGGATATTGATTACTGAAGAACATCAGCCCATTATTTAAATTTGGTTTTAGTAAATTATGGATACACACGTAAAACTACCTTGAATGCACAACTACAAGCACTTAGTGACAAAACATTGGGGTAGTTGATATAAAAATATGTATGTATGTATGTGCACATTTGTAGAAGCCTTCAGTCTGCTCATATTTGCGGATATGAGTACGTTTGCATTTGTTGTACATTGTCCCAATACAACAACAACAACAATTAAGTCAGCGTAAAAATTGTAATCAGCGTGGGAGTAGTAAGTAATCAAAAGATGCCGTCGCATGCCACACGCCACACGCCACACGCATAACACGAAGATGCAACGCAACGGCAGTGACAGTAACGACGAAGCGGGTGAACACGAGATTTATATGGATGGATGTACTCGTACGTCTAAATGAACACGACACAAAACGAGCGTAAAATGTAAACGGAAGCGTTGCAAAACGCATACCAGTGAGCCGAGCAGAGAGTGTACGAGTACTTGCACTAAAAAGAGAGATAGCAAAGCGCGTGAGAGAGAGTGTGACCGAGAGTAGAAAATCATGTGATTATATGGCGGATGAAGGTTCAACTATAAGTAAGTATAAGTACAATAACCGAATGATTGCAGAAAGTGTTACTGCACTATGCTGTGTGCGCTTATGGATTTCAGGGGAACGAAATGAATGCCAATGAACTTTTACGCGCATTACAATGCAGTGAATGCTGACGCGTAAACGAAGTGTACGTCATAGAACGAGGCAGAACGAAATATGGAACGAATGCTAGCGACGTTCAACGAAGGTGTTTGAGTGAAAGCCGAGCGATTGAGATTGTGGGCTAATAAGAGTTACTGTGAGGACTGAGGGTAGTTATTTAGTAAGCTTTCAAATGAACCGAATGAGGGGAAGTTTTGAGGAGATGTGAGTCAAAAAGAGTTTGAGTGCCAAAATAAAGTGAGGAGTAAATAATTTGAAAGTATAAAGTATTTTTGAGTGATGTCAAGAGCTTTTTGGGACGCAGCATCATAATGAAAGCTGTGAAGAGATTAGTGCTTTTTCCTGTTATTTGATGCAGACGAGTTAAGCAAAACTTTTCGAAGCGAAATAAATGAAAATCAAATAATTAATTTATTAATTAAGTCTATCTATTAATATTTAATCTTTTTAAATAGTTGAGAACTGTTTTTTGAAGTTTTTCCCAAATTAAAAGAAGACATGATAAGAGCGAAAGGAAAAAAGTAATGTTTTTTTTTTTACTTTTTATGGACTCCCCTCCTTATTGCTTCTCTTAATGAATCCTTCGTTGGGTACCTGGGTTTGTCCAAACTGGCTTTTTCGACTTTGGACGTGAATTGAACATGAATTTAAATAAGTTTTGTGCCTATGAATCCGCTAATGCGACCGCCAACAAATATAGGGTGGGCCATGTAAAATTTGCTTTTTGAATCGGCTATAAAAAAAATCTAATTAATATTTTTTTAAAACTTTTTTTTTTATTTTGAAGACTGAACATTGTTGTTTATGAATAAAAAATAATATCGTTCAAATGACTGCCACGACTGGCTTTACAGTAGGCCATTCGATCAACCCAATTTTTAAGCAGATTTTCGATTGTTTGGGTTCTCTGTATAAGCTCAATAGAGTAATTCAAGCGGGTAAATCTTTTAAGCCTCGCTTGTCTTCTCTCATTACGCTAATGCCAAAGTATTTGGATGGAAGAATAATCTCTTTTTATCGGTAGGCCTTTTGATGCCCCTGTGGAATTGGGCGTTGCAGACATACTACACCCAATTCATTAACTTCACTGATCACTTTAGACTGAAATCTATGTAGTGTTTCTATATTTGAGTTGGCTGCAGTACCCCATAAATGCTACTGTTTCCAGCTAATGGGCTTGAGAACTGCCAAATGGGCTTGAGAATGGACTTGTACAAAAGAATTTTATTATATAGCGACAATTAGGATTTTTTTTGGTTGGTGGGTTGGTTTAAGGGTAACCCCGCATCGGAGTGCCACATAGACCGCAAGTTGGGTCCGTTGTGTTGCCCTAGAGCTCATTATGTTATATGATTGAGCCACCTAACCGAGATTTTTATTATCGATTTTGGCCCAAAATATTGATTCGTTTCGAGAATTTAGTGAGAGATTCGATTTTCAGGTCCGAGAGTACCGAAGGATTTTTTTTTAGTTACCAATAGAGAGAAGTTAGCTTTAAACCCTTTGTTTTGGTGAGGTTATAGGTTTTCCATGTAAGTTTTGAACCCGTATGAATGCCAAATATTTAGTTTCGGTGGATTGTGGGATCTTGATGCCACTAGAGGACATGTTTACGTTTGGATTACTTTACACCAACTTAGTCTCACTCGCTTTAATTCGTCAGTTTTGTAGCCATTGGGTAATACCATCGAGACATGCTTGCAAATTTATAGATGCTTTGTTCATGACTTTATCTATAGTTCGGGCAGCATTGCTAGCATGGAGAGAAAGACAAATTTTAAGAAAATGTTTGGTCCAATAAGAACCTGTAGAATCCGGCACAACTCCGAACTAAACGATCTCACATAGAAAGAGACAGCTGTGCATTTCTTAAAGCGCAGAGCATAAGGTGGCTGGGTTAGGTTACCTGTATGCCTGATGACTGTGCCGCGAAGAAAGCCTTGACAGGAACGCGTATGGGCGTAAAGGTCAAAGGTAGACCGAGGAACCGATGGATAGACGCAGTGGGAAACGATCTCAAGGACTTGGGAATACGCAACTACGAAGCAAAAGCTCAGGATTGACCACTTTGGAAGAGCATATGAAAGAAGCTTTGACGCATCGCTGATAGTAATGCTGTGAAAGAAGAAAAAGACGGGCAGTTAGATCATTAGGCAGATCATGCGTGAATAACAGGTATAATAAGGGACCAAGGATGGAGCCTTGAGGGAAACCAGGATTTATTTTGTGGATACTCATTACTTCGTCACATTGTTTGACAAGATAAAAGCTTCAAAAATTATAAAAATTTATAGGGAGAATCTTTTTTACTGTGTAAAGTAGGCCATTGTACAATACTCAGTCGAGAAAAGCGACTATGTAAAATTCCTTACGTTCGCAGGCGTTATTTATATGGTCGATGGGACGGTGCAATTGTTCAATGGTTCTGTGCTGCTTATGGAAAGCTAATTGATGCTTGGGAATCAACTGACTTTGCTCAATTACGGGGCATAATCTTTTAAGAAATGAGATTTCCATTAGCTTGGAGATAATCGGGCGGTATTATTTGGGATTATTTTAGTTCTTCCGTGCGTTTAAGATTATTATCATATTAATTGAGCAACTTTCTACTGAGGTGACACAAATCCTTTCGTCATGACTGCATTGAAGAGTTGGGTGAGAAATGTTACAGCTCCTTTCGGTAATTCTCAAAAGAGCTTTGCTGTTATTAAACTGTAATCAGTGGATTTTTTGGGTTTCCAGTTGAGTATAGCGGGCTTTAATTTTTTTTAGCAAATCCATTTGGTGAGAGTGAAGAAACCAGTAGTTGGATATTTTTGGCTGCTTCATCTGGGTTGGGAACAAAAACTTGAGGGAGATGTTCAGTGAAGCAGTCCGTTTTCTCAGCGTTCGATTTCGTCCATGTTTCATCTGGCTTTATTGGCGGAGGGTGTTATTGGATCGGCCCGTTTAGGCTTTTGGTTACCCTCCACACAGAGTAGTCTATTGCTACCGCGACTGCGCTTCAAATGGTCCATCCGCTTAGACCAATTTCGGCATACTCTTTCCAATGTTTCGGCCGGTTTCTCACATATAAATGCTTTAATGTTGTCTTCCAATGGGTTTATTGAAGCAGGCTTGTCTGAATAGACATGAGCTTTAGCAAAGCCCCACAAAAAATAATCTAAAGGCGTTATACTCGTATCGCACGATCTGGGTGACCAATTGACAGGTCCCGAACGTGAAATAAAATGTTCACCGAACTCGCCTCTCAACAAGTTCATTGTTACCCGTGCCGTGTGGCATGTGGCACCGTCTTGCTGAAACCACATGTCATGCAAGGCGAGTTCTTGCATTTTGGGCAAAACAAAGTTGGATATCATTTCACGGTAGCGCTCACCATTCACAGTTACGTTATGATTCGCAGCATCTTTGAAGAAGTACGTATCAATGATACCTCCAGCCCATAAACCGCACCAAACTGTGACCTTTTCTGGATACATTGGTAGCTCTTGCAATTCTTCTGGCTGACCTTCACTCCAAAATCGACAATTCTGCTAATTTACGTACCCATTGATCCAAAAAGGAGCTTCGTCGCTGAACACAATTTTTCCATAAAAAAAGTGGATCTTTGGCCAATTTTCCAAGGCTTAAACTTTCTTAACAGAACATGCATTTTTATAATAAAATTCAATGATTTGCAAGCGTTGTTCGTTTGTAAGACGATTCATGGTTAAATTATCGACCAAACTGAAGTTGTTTGACAGTGAAACAAAACACGGAACGTGCGTCAGCTGTTTAAACCGACTGTTTAAAAATACAATATAATAGCTAAAAAATCACCCGTTAAATACTAAAACAAGAGTTTTTGATACTTAGTTATTGTCATACGGCCACATTCATGCCATTATGTATGGAACAGCATTCTTTGTGCTCGCCTAAAATGGTTGACTTGTTACCGTATACTGAGGACTTTAGGTTAAGTAAAGTTCATTTAAGTTAAGTTAAGTTAAGTTAAGTTAAGTTAAGTTAAGTTAAGTTAAGTTAAGTTAAGTTAAGTTAAGTTAAGTTAAGTTAAGTTAAGTTAAATTAAGTAAAATGAAATTTAGTTAAGTGAGGCCAAGTGAAGCTAAGTTGAGTTAAATAAAATTACGTTATGTTGAATGAAGTTAAGTTAAGTTTCTTTGAGTTAAGTAATGTTTTTATATTTAGTTTTTTTTTTCAGATTGGAGGATCAAAATGTCAGCAACATTCAATAGGTACCATCGCACAAGTGAATGTGTTGTGGCATGCTCTCACTAAAACGAACCACCCCTCCACCCGGGAGTACATGCCTGCATTACATCGAGGTGAAGCCGTGATTGTGTCTATTGACTACAATAGAAACCTGCGTCCAGGGCCTCTGCTTGGGACGTATGGCGGTAAAACATCGAAAATAGTTTCCACTGTAGGTGGGATTAAAAGGAAAATCGATATTGCCTTAATGCGATAAACTCAGTCAACTGAGATTCTCGTTAATTCATCTATATTCTACCTACACTGGAACTCTGTTTCAATATGAATATAGGCTCACGCGTTAAAGCTATCAGCTTCTACCTGCTGCTATTAAAACCGCTCCCTTCTACGCATTTCCTCATCGACCTCACTCTGCGACCGCAACACCAGCTTAGCAAACTTGTTCGCCGCATTCCAGCAATATTTGATATTTAGGAGGTCAGACGCACTCGGTTGTATGCCACACGCCAGGGTTAACCCCTGCGCCTTCTTGCGAACTGAGTTCAGCGGAATAGAACATGATTCGCGTCTTCGAGCTTTTCAGGGCACGTGGAGCAATATGGGAACCTGCCAGCACAAGTCTATGCAAATAATGCCGAAAGCATCCATTCCCAGTCTGCAAGTGTGATAGGTAAAAGTCAACCTTTCCAAATATATGTTGTGACCACTTGACGCTCGGGATGAGCTGATGTGGAGGAGGAGCCTCATGAGTTAAGTTAAGGTGAATCTAATTAAGTTAAGACAAGTTAAGTTAACTTAAGGTACAGTAAGGTAAGTTAAATTAAGCAAAATCAAAAAAAAAAAAAAAAAAATTATTAAAATACTATAACTCAGAACTGTTTTATTAACTACAAATTTCTTAACTGTGAACAAATAACTCACCTAAAATGTTTGGCTATGACTGAAATAGTTTCTTATAATATCCCTTCAAAGAACTAAGTGAACAAGACTTCTTTTAATGACATTTCCAGAGTTTTACGAAACTAGCAACTTATCTAGCTAGTCCTTCGCACTCACAAAGGAGGTGTCTCAAAGTTTCCTCATCTTCTGCATTATAATATAGCAGCTTCTACAAAAAAGTTCAGGCTGACGAAATATCTGACACGGATCTAATGATTAGTCATATCATGAATCTGAAACACCCTGCTCTGCCCGGCAATTAAGTTGGTGTGGTTCTTGCCATTGTTATTTGTCGGTCACTACATACATTAGGAAATTTGTTAAGTCAACGCAAGGTGGCAAAGGAAATTCATAGCTTTGTGCTTACTTCTGAATGAATTTCAAGTTAATTAACGCCTCAAACCTTGTAGGGATTAGAAATATATTCTACTAATGTTCAAAATCTGTTTCTACTTAACCAATATTAAATCTCGACTGTGGGCAGAAAGTTTATTAGTCAAACTTCGGGGGATTAAAATTTCGCTCTAGTTATTTTTTTCATGAGTTGGCAGCACTGTTTATAGCATCTGGGCCAACTTTCGTGTGAATGTCATTATCAGTAATATATTTACGCTTGTGTTTCCCAAACGACCAAAAGTGCATTTTTCGATTTTTACAATGTGTGATTTGATTGAGCAGAGAAGTGCCATCAAATTTTGTTTGCGGAATGAAATTTCGGCTGCGGAAACGTTTAGCATGTTGCAGAAGGCATTTGGTGATTCGACCATGTCGCAGAAAAATGTTTATAAGTTTATAAGACTTCAAAGAGGGTGTTGATGACTTGGAGCGCTCCGGACGACCAGCGACGTCAACAGATGAACAACACGTCAATAAAGTGAAGGAGTTAGTGCTCAAAACTCGTCGGTTGACTGTTAAAGACCTTACTGATATGATCGGAATATCAGAAGCATCTGTGGAAACCATTTTGAAATACCATTTGGGCCTACGAAAAGTCAAATCTCGTTTGGTACCGAAAACTCTCAATTTCTTGGAAAAAAGTCGTCGCGTTGATGTGTGTGAAACAATGCTTTCAGACTATCAGGACAAGCGCAAATGCATTATTACGGGAGATGAGACTTGGATTTATGCTTACGATCCTGAAACAACCGACCAATCAAGCGAATATTGTGCTAAGGCGAGGCCAGACCGAAAAGAGCACGTCAAAGTCGTTCAAAAATAAAGGTCATGATGACAGTTTTTTCCGATTTTCGTGGTGTGGTGCACTATGAATTCCTTCCACCTGGCCAAACTGTTAATAAGGAATATTATTTGTGCGTTATGCGTCGGTTACGTGAAGCAATTCGTCTAAAAGGACCAGAATTATGGGCCATCAACTCTTGGTTTTTGCATCACGATAATACACCGTCTCACACTGCACTCGTTCTTCGTGACCCTTTCGTGAAAAATTCCACGCACATCGTTCCGCAACCACCGCATTCGCCTGATTTGGCTCCGTGTGACTTCTGGCTATTCCCAAAACTCAAGAGACCACTCCGGGGAACGCGTTTCGAGTCGATTGAGGAGATAAAAGCTGAATCGAAGAAGGTGCTGATGGCTATACCGGAAATGGACTATTTGGCATGTTTCGGGGAATGGAAAAATCGTTGGCATAAGTGTACGAGTATTTCATCGAGAGGAGATAATTTTGAAGGGGATGAAATTGATTTACAAGAATAAATAAAGATTGTTGATTTTACAACCAAATTCACCTTACTTTTTGCCCACAGGTATATCTTGGATCTATTTACTAAATCTACTCATCTGAAGCAGGGACACTCTTTATTATAATTTGTATTTGTATTGCGGCCGCCGTAGCCGAATGGGTTGGTGCGTGATTACCATTCGGAATTCACCGAGAGGTCGTTGGTTCGAATCTCGGTGAAAGCAAAATTAATAAAAACATTTTTCTAATAGCGGTCGCCCCTCGGCAGGCAATGGCAAACCTCCGAGTGTATTTCTGCCATGAAAAAGCTCCTCATAAAAATATCTGCCGTTCGGAGTCGGCTTGAAACTGTAGGTCCCTCCATTTGTGGAACAACATCTAGATGCACACCACAAATAGGAGGAGGAGCTCGGCCAAACACCTAACAGAAGTGTAAGCGCCAATTATTTATTTTTTTTATTTTTATTTTTATTGAACCAAAACTAACTAGTAACACCAACTAGTGCAGATTTACTTAACGAAACTTGTTTTTTTTATTAGAAGGCCATTACGCACTGCGACTAGAGCTGATCTATTATGAAAGGTCTATTTTGTAACCCTAGAGTTCTAGGCTTTTTAAAAATAGTAGCACAATATAGGTTTGTTGTTCCAAAGATTGCATGGAGATACTACGATACCACCAAGGTAATGAAGTCTCTGTCTGCCCAACGCAGGACATTCACAAAGCACATGTTCTGAGCTTTCTATGTCCATTTCGGAAAAGCGGCAGACATTGGTCTCAGATAGACCAATATTAATTAGATGATACCTCAGGCTGCAGTGGCCTGTTAAAAAACGCAGATCTACTCTGCTCAGTGAGAGAAGCTTGTCAGATATTCCATTGTTGGGACTTAGAAATAGTTTGGCTTGACGATGACCGGCACAGTTTAGCCAGTGTGCAGCAAATTTCCTTTCTTCCCATTTCCTAAGGAATTCATTAATGTGGCTTTTTGTGAGTCCACAGAAAGGCTCAGGACCAGTAAGTTGCATATTTGCTCCTGCAAGGAGGTCATCATCCGGCCTAGTACTCGTATTACTATGTTGAGAAGGCAATCATTTACCAATTTAGAGGTGATAGTTGTTGATAGAAGGGCTTTTAGAGCCGCTTGGCTATCTGAAAGTATATGGATGTGAGTACGTCGCATTTCCTGCTAAGGCATTCTCTCGCACATATTTCAATGACATGTATTTCTGCCTGGAATATTGTTGGGTAGAGTCTCATCGGAATCGATTTTTGGAGTTTAGGCCCATTGATTCCTGCCCCTGTTCTACCATTTTCCAATTTGGACCCATCAGTAAACCATAGCTGAGAGCCAGGTTTGAAACTGATAGAATTAGTTGTCCAGTCTGTGCGTTCATTAATTATAACTTGGAAGTTCCTGAAGAGTATTGGCTTCAGTGATAGTATATCATCCCTATGAAGAATGGGACTATGTAGGAAGTCTTCTAAGATCTTTAAATGCCCTTTCATATCTCCACTTTTAAGTTCAGATATACCTTTTAATCTTAAGGCACTCGAGCGAGCTTCCCTTTCAATCAAGATTGGAAGCGGCGGTATGTTCAGGAGCACACCCAATGCAGCAGTAGGACATGTTTTCATAGCCCCTGTAATACCAACACATATCAGGCGATGCAGTTTGTTTAAATCGTTTACTGCGTTTCTTTGCTTGACCTTGGGCCACCATGCTAAGGATGCATAAGTGACTATGGGTTTCACAACTGTGGTGAATGTCCAGAAGGTTATTCTAGGGTTTAGTCCTCATGTCTTACCAAAAAGCGAAATTTGTTACTTTCTACTTTTGTTTTGATTGACTTTTTAAACTATTTTTTTTTTAAATTTTTTTTTTATTGTTCCACCTCCACCGCTCTGTAGTAAATTGTAATGCAGTAAATGACAATCAAATTACACTGTGCACTAAAGGATGCTGTAGCCTCTGCACTTTTAAGTTAATATATATTTTTTTAAGTTTTTTTAGGCACCATCAATGAAATTGAGTGAAAGCTCACTGGAGGGTGGCTAAGCTTAGTCACTTCATAAGAGCACCGTTGAGAGTGCCATTTACTACAAGAATAGGAGAAGAAAAGACGAGTTGCTTCTCAGTATATGGACGCTCGATAAATGCTCCTAACTGCTCTACAGCATCCGAAGTCGATTCGGTATGCGCTCACATTCATCGCATTCTCGCATTCTCCTTCGCATCACTTTCCGGTGCGGCTATTATAGCATTTTTGCATTTGCTTCCTTCTTTCTTGTACACTACATTTTGCTTTTATTGCTTTTGCTTTTACTTTGCCGCATTCTTTGCCTTCATTTGTCGTCCGCCTTAACGCGCGCCTTGCTGCCTTTGTGGGTATTTGTTGTTGATGTTGCTAATGCTGTTGGTGTTGCTGTTGCTACTGTTGTGCGCATAGAACGCATTTGCTGTATTTGAGTTTTTGCATATCCCCACCCGGTCGGTCGGTTCATCGGTGGCGCGGCCGAGTGTGTGGCGCGTATAAAAACGCCCGCAAACGCAAATTGTCTCTCATAAGTGAAAATTCTTGCGTGCAGTGTGTTCGATGATTTGTCGCTTGGGTGCGCTGCTCCCTACTGTAGTCAGTCGCTGCTGCGCCTAAGCTCAATTGACGATTTATTTTAGTGCTTTTGCGCTTGTTTAGCCGCTAACGTAACTAGTTGTTGTACTGATGGTATTCGTTGCTGTTGATGTTGCTGTTATTTGAGGTACGAAAATATTGCGTGCATTGTGGCGCACGCTTACAAACGCAGTTGTACGCAGTTTGCGATGATCGTGGCAAAAACACAAACAAAAACAAAGACAATTAAAATTCAAGCAAAAACAAAAAGATAAGCTAATACAAAAACAATTTGTAAAAATAAAAATTTAATTAAAAATTATGAACAATTAATTAAATAAACTATATCAAAATAAATAAATTACATTGCAAACCCTAAAGTGACAATTAACAACTGTTCGAGCACAAGTTTCAACGAAGAATATATTTAAATAAATGTTTTTTGCATGAACAAGTAATCAGACGCATACAAAAATGTATTAATTAAAATAAAAATGAAATATACATTTTTTTCTGAAATTAAAAAAAAGAGGAGAACAACTCATAATTTATAACCGAACGATTTAAAAAAAACAAATGCTAATTAAAATATCAAAATTTACTTAAAAATATTGATTTAATAAATTTTTATTTAGTTAAAATAACCAAATAAAATGTTAAGAATAAAATAAAAATAATAATATTAATAAAACTATTTTTTTAATCTTAGTAATAAAGTTTGGTTTCGTGTAAAAAATTCAGCAAATGAAAAACTTAAAATTTTTGTAACACAAAAAATTTATATTCTTCACCACAATAAATTATAAGCCACAACTAAATTTCGGCCATAAAAGGTGTTTTCATGTGCAAAACTTTTTCTAGTTATTTCATGAGAAGAAAAAAAAGTTTATAAATTTCTGATTGTTTATTGAAATACAGCACCCTTTTCTATAAAATTTCCAAATAAATTCATTGTGGGCTCGCTCCTTCAGACATCATAACGATGATCACTTATTTTTCACAAGTGATCTGTTACTCATATGACCTGTGCAACGGTAGCGCTAAGTCAAAAGACAAGTCTTTTAATAATAAAAAAGATTCAAATTTTATTTTGTTGTTCAAAACCAAGCAATATGAAGTAGCTATGACTCAGTATAAGGATCAAGATCAACTACTAGTTTATATGTAGCGATCATATGATCTACGGGTTACTCATACGCCATGCACCCAAAGTACATTGAACAAACATGCAAAAACCTGGGAAACCTTATTAAATTTATATGTTAAAACGTAAATTATGTGGTTGTACAATAAAAAATTATGTTTTTAGTAAAGCCGTCTATTGACAGATCACTTTTCTTTCTAGCCTGTAGATCGCTCTTTTCTGAAAATAACGCAGACGCTCCGTATTAAAATTTTAATAGTTTTGTATGTGAAAAAACTTTCGGAAGCATGCCGTTGATAGCCAAAGGGAATCACTTTCTGCCTGTGTTTCCCTTCGGATGCTTTCCCTTCGTCATATGATTAATGATTAATTCAAAGATCACTTTTCACTCTGATCTATAAGTAAGAAAATTCATCATACGTGTAGTAAGTCTCAAAAACGTCAATGGCTTTTTTACCAAAGGGTGAATACTGTAAGAGACAACTTTTTAGTTCTTGGTTTTGCTGCGCATCTGGGGATGGAAGTCAGGATTCACTGTCTGCTTTCAAGCACTAGGTAGTACAGTAAACCTCGAAAGCCCTCGTATATATTCATTGTCAAGGGAAAATATCCCTCCAAAACAATTTTGGACGCTAAGCCTGTTATGGTTGTTTTATTATGATTAATAATTGCTAGCTTTTTTTAAATTTCAGAGTTTAAAAAAGTGGTGATCAGAAGATCGCCATTTTGCCTTAGTTGATTTCAGTGATTTAGTTGAAGTTGTAAAATTTTTGTAAATATTAGCGACTATATTCTTATATTTTTAATAGAATTCAGAGAATTTCCTAAAAGCTACTTTCAAAATTTGTTCCTATATTTTTCACACACCTTTCGTGACACTAGCAATCTTGGGGCAAATGGCATTAATTGAACAAAAAAGTTTTGACTGCTTTTGCAGCTTAAGCCTTCAGTCAGTTCAATCCATTATCCAAAAACTTGTCCAACTATTCTAAATTGTTATTATATTTGTTGAGAAAATCAGTAAATCAATATATTTTACGAAACTTCAGCCTTAAGTTAGCCTAAATCGAAAAAAATTGTCTAAACAAAAAAGAAATATAAAAACTCTTTTGTTGGTTAAACTAATTTTTAAGTCACTCCCTGCTTCAAATCATGGACCTTAGGTCAACTTCACACATTCTATGTTAATACCTTTGACATTTTATAGTGAATACTATGATACTTTAAGATCGAAGGTGATCACTATTGGCTCCCATGCTAATCAAGCCAAAACTTTTAATAGTTGTGGCGATCATTGCCTGGTACTGCCCGAGAGGAATTCGTGCTTACAAACTGAATATTATTTGTAATTTTTATTGTAGCAGCTGTCAATCCACAATTCTTCATTTTGATGGCAGTCTTAATCGACCATGTCGGAAATACGAAATTCCTCCTGTGGGAGTCCATACAATTTGAAGTTTCCTATACGATAAATGTTAATACTGTTCACTAGACAGGGCTAGTTTACTGGGGCGGCAGCCCTTGGTCGGGAAAAACCCGAGTCATTCCGGTAGCGTGGAACCGGCTGCCATGGGAACGATGCTTAATGGAGTCTTGGAGTCCATGCTTAATGGAGTATTCTTAGATACTTCATCTCAGTTACCCTACAATTCAAGCATTTTGGGTTTCGCTTTTCTCATTCTATTGCTGATTTAGCAGTTTCATCTATATCAAATATGTTTACAAGTATATTAAGCTGCTTGCAGAACTTTCTTTTATGAATGCAGTGCGTTTTTAATATACTAAAGATGCGCCATTCAGTAACCTTGTTTTTGTTTCCTACGTCTAATTCTACTTCTGCTCCTTAGAATTATGTTTTAGTGTACCTAAGTGCGCCTCTTTTACTATAACTGCTCTAAGTCTGCCAAAGCAAATATAATCCAAATCGGTTCTGCAGGAATATAGGTCTAACAGAAAATCTTCTTCTATGTGCAAAAGCAAAATGTACTCCAATCATTTAGTGAAGTTTTATAAAACGTTTGTTTAATTTTCAAGCCTTTAAAACCCAGTATTATTTGGCTTCAATAAGGTTGTCACTCAGCATACACATATGCATACTAATTCTAGGGGAAGGAGCAAGCAATTAACATGCAATTATGCACACGCTCGAATATATCTTTTATTAATCCTTCTTCTTCAGGTCCCTCGTTTGACATAGGGCATCTATGGCTTAGTTGATGTTTCGATCGAAAACAGAACGCCAGCCTATTCCCCTATATGGCGAACTTCTTCTTCCTATAGTCTTCTGACAGCCTTGTTTTACCAATAACTCTTTTCAGGAGCTTGGAATGCCACCTCTGACTCATCAGGGGCTCATCCGTCACCACTTCCATAAAACCAAAGGGCCTGGGCTTAGCTCTTGGTACTTTGTTAGAACTCTACTTCAAATATGTTGAAGAAGCTCAAAACAGTTCTGCCAAAAGTCGCAAAGACCATCACCTCTTTCTGTAGTTATAACATGGACTACTACACACTGCTGCCTTGTTCTCACAGAATACAATGTCATTCATCGTCCGCTGATGAAATTGTTGATTATTCCTTTGCATTAATAAAAGTTGCGCATGAGACAATGCTGTTTAACAGAGGCATGACCACGTTTTAATACAAAAGAATTGCAATATTGGACTTACACCTACTCAAGTCACATACCAATACTCATTACATTTGAAGGAATTATTTTAATATTTAGTAGCATCTTATAAAAGTGCTAGTAACTGATCGAATTCAAAGCAGTTGATCCATTCCTCTTCATGCTCGGCGCTATAACCCCTTACGCGATATTGGCCGGGTTCAACAACGCTGTGATCCTTTGGTCCATTGCCTGAACATTTCAGTCACTTTGAGGAAATTGCTGCCACCTCCCTGCATACATGGTGTACTCCTCTTCCGTATCCTTTTCACGGAATTGATTTTCTGCGATATTTGCAGCACATTTGTATCACACTTGCATTACAGGCTGCTAATCGAGAGTGTCAATAAAGCCATTACGAAGGTTACTCATACGCACTGTATGTCACAGAGGACTTGGATATTTGATCTTTTGCTCCACAACGGTCATGAATTTTTAATTAATTTTACAAAAGTGAATGTTAGTTGGCCTTAAGATTTATATAAAAGTGCGTGAAAATTAGATAGCAGCAATATGAAAATGTATGACTACCTGAAAAAAGAAGAAATACCATTTTCAAGTGATTCTATTTAAAAATTTGATTTTTGGACCTATGGTGCTCTCAAACAAAATTGACTATAAATGGTCCCAGAAAATAGGTATGCTTGGAAACTTATTTAAAAGTAGACCTATGCACATTTTAAAACCCATCGAATCAGAGGACTTCTGAACTGCCTGCGCAGGCTTAGGCGCAGCTACACTTGGCTTTGTTGTCGCTTGCAAACAAATATTTTTTAATTCGTTGGAGTTAGCACTTAAAATGCTTCTATGTACAGAAATTTAGATGTGCTTCCTCGTGCACCTTTTATTGCCGTAACATTTTCTTGCTTGTTCGGCACAAATTTCCTGGTTATGCGCTAATTTTGTTTTGTTGTTTCTCACTAAACGTACGAAATGTTTAATAACACAAACGATTTTGTTTTTATCTGCACTTTTGGAGCTTTTTAAAAATAACACGCCGCTGGCAATGTGTTATCATTTGCTTTTATTGCCACATTTACTGCTTTGTTGTTACTGGTATTACATGCTGTTGCTCATCCTTTCTGTCATGCTGTTGCTGGAGCTGTTGTTTTTGCGGTAATATTAGTGTAGGTTGCGCACACACGTTGTATATTTGTATGTGTATGTATGTATGCAAGTGTAACTTGTTATTGCTGTCTCACTGAGTTTAATTGTTTTTGTAAATGTTGACAATTTGCAAATAAATAAATTGTTAAAACCAACTACCACCAACTGCCACCAACATCAGCCTACACCAACGGCCGCATATTTTAAGCAACCTCTCGCCTTCTCACATTCCCTGGATAATGTTTATTGTGCATTGTTGTTGTTATTACTACAGGCGTTATGTTGTATTTTGACACTTTTGTGCTGGCAGTTGCCTGTTCGGTTGTTTGGTTGTTCGACTGTTTGACTATTTGAGTGCTTGTCGCTTGTCCTTTTTCGCGCGCCCGCTCACGCTTCTGTTGCTTTTGCTGTGCCGCAGTTTTTGCAGATAATCAACATGAAAATTAATTAAATACGCCAGCACATGTGCGCAAATGTACACTCATCGTGTGTGTGTGTGTATGTGTTGGTGTATGACTGCTTATTTATTTATTTAGTAAATATTCATGTAAGCATATTTATGTATGCATAGGTGTTGCACTCACACACCCACGCACTCATGTGTGCAGATTGGTAAAACACTACATATATCTGCTTAAATATGCAAAGGCATTTGCTGTTTGTTTTTATTTATAACCACCTGACATGCTTTCCAACGGCGTAAGCGGTATTTACTTTCAATCTTTTTTGTTATTTTAGTTTGTTATTTTAATCGGCTAACAAACTAATATAAAGCGATTGAAAAATTCCATTCTAGTTCAAAATTAATGGTGAAAGAATTCGTAAATATAAGTTGCTTTAGAAAGCCTTAACATACTTTTCAACGTAGAGTAGCATAGGAGTTCAATTGCTGATGATGCAAATATGCAGAAGTTGAATTTTTTTAATTAATAACTTTTAAATTAATAGTAATTACAGTTTACATTTTGATATTAGTACTAAATTGGAAGGCATACTGGATGAATGAATTTAAATAAATTATTAAAAAACAACAGTCAATTATTAAATGAAGAATTCAACACATGATGCAACTAAAGACTAACAAAAGTAATTGAAATGTGATTATCGTGCAACATTTTTTAAACAACAATTTTTTATTTTATCATAAAAAATTTACTAAAAAAAATTATAAAATTATTAAAAAAATTTATTACAAAAATTCAAAATTTATTATAAAATTTATTACAAAAATTTTTTTTAAAAATTATAAAATTATTAAAAAAAAAATTATAAAACTTATTAAATATTAAAAAAAAATTTATTTTAAAAAATTGTCATTAACTTTTTTTTTAAATTATTATGTAATTAAAAAAAGTTTATTATAAAAAATTAAACAAAAATAAAAAAATAAAAAAAAATGTTATGAAAATTTTTTAGAATAATTTTTTTTAATAATTTAAGCATTTTTAATAAAATTGTATGACAATCTTTTATAATAATTAAATGAAAATTTTTTATAGTAAATTTTTTTTAATAATTCAATAATTTTTAATAAAATTGTATGACAATTTTTTATAATAATTAAATGAAAATTTTTTATAGTAAATTTTTTTTAATAATTTAATAAATTTTTTATAGTAGGTACATTTTTTCATAATTTAATAATTTTTATAAAAATAGAAAAAATATTTTTATAATAAACTTTTTTTAATAAAATATTTATAATATTGTATTATGTTTATAACAGTTATCATAAAACATTTATATACAATTTTTTTATAACAAATTAATTTGTTTACTAACTACTTAATTTGTGAAAATATTAATTTGAAAAAAATTTGTATGAATATTTATGAAAACTTTTTTATTATTTAAAAAAAATGTATTTTTTTCAAATTAGCATAAACAAATTCTATTTATAAAAACTGTATTTAAAAAAACTTAGCTTTGCACAAAATAGCTTGATTGCATTTAAAACCATGAATTTGTTGAAAAAATTTAACGTAATAATCAGCCATTAAACGATGAATAAAGAAACAACAAATTAACAAAATTTTAAGGAGATAAATTAAATGCGGTTTTTATCAAATATAATTAGGAAAATATGATATTTAAAAATTAAAAAAAAAGAAATTGATAAATATAAAAAAAAATTTGGTAGATATTTTATTAAAAAAAAAATTAATTAAAGAAAAACTATTTAAAAAACTGTTATACTTAAACAATTTATTCGTTAGCAATTTAATTTGCAACAAAACCGTATAAAAAAAAGTCATTTTTTAAAAAGTTTTATTTAAAAAAAAAATCTATTTTTAAAAATTTTATCTAAAACAAACTTTGGTATCTCATTTGTTAATTTATTTATTTGTTAAAAACTTTATTTCCAAAAAAAAATTATTAAATTTTTTAAAAAGTTAATTAAAAAAATTATTTTTTAAAAATGTTAACAAAAAAAAACTTTGGTATCATAAAAATTATACTTATAAAAATTTTTTGAGCTATGCACTAATGGCAGTCAAATAAAGACTTTTAAAAGCCAGAATTTTATGAACAAATTTAACGTAATAATCGCCACTGGTCGAAGAACAAAATAACAACAAATCAACAAAAATTTAAAGAAATAAATTGAATGCGGCTTTCATGAGGTATAATCCAGAAAATTTTTTATTTAAAATTTTTTTTAATAAAAACTGTGATAAATATAAAAGAATTTTTTATAAAGATTTTATTAAAAGAAATTTAAAAAATTGTTGTACTACAACAATTTATTTGTTAACAACTTCATTTGAAAAAAAAAATTATTTAAAAAGAAAAAAAAAGTATTAAAAAATTATTCTAAGAGATTTTTTTTTAATATATTTATTTGTTTATTTAAAAAAGGTATTTATTAAAACATTTATTTAAAAATAAATTATTTGAAAAAAATGTATATGAAATATATTAAAAAAAAACAATTATTTAAAAATAATTAAAAAAAATTATTTAAAACGAGAAACACTTTTAAAAAGATTATTTAAAAAGGATTTATATTTTTTTTAAATTTATTTATTTGTTTATTAAAAAAAATTGTTTATTATAAAATTTACTTTTAAAAAATTTTATCTAAAAAACCTTTGGTATCATAAAAATTGTGTTAATAAAAATTTTATGAGCCATGCACATAATGGCAATCAGCTAAAACATTTTAGTATCATTGGTTTTATAAACAAATTTTTAATAATAATAATGGTAATAATGCGAATCAAACAATAAGCTTAAGTGTGCCCACTCTTTTGACAACCATTTTAACCTAACATAACCTAACCAAAAGACTAAACGAGGAATTCAACAAATGACGTAAAAACAAATTATCGCAAATTAAAAAAAAAATTAATTAAAATGCTTGTTTCATATAATGTAACAATGAAAGTACTAAAAAATACAAATACTTTATTAAAAACAAATTTCATTCTAACAAAATGTATCTAAAAACTTTTTTATACGAAAACAATTTTTTCGTTGAATACCTTATTAAAAAAAAACAAGTATTACTGACCCCTTTTGCATCATAAAAAATTTTATGTATAAAAAATGTATTAGCCATGCGCATAAAGCAGTCAAATAAATTTAATTAATATCATACATTTAAAAAAAAAAAATTTCACATCAAATACCACAAAAATGTCAAAAAAGAACGCAAAAAACAAATATACATTTATTAATGCTAATACTAAGCAAATATTACAATTACCAAAACTAACAAATCAATGAACGAAGTTTTTCAATGCAAAATAATAAAAAAAATTAAAATAAAACTGAGTCTTATAAAAACGCCAGTAAAGCAGGACCAAATACTACGATGAAAAATTGCTTTTTTTTATTACTCTATTTGAACACAAAGTTCCAATAAATTTAGCGATTCGAATGAACACTTAAAAGTAAAGCTTTGTAGACAAAAAGCTTGTGAAGTTATTAAAATGCTTAACTTGGGTAATGAAAATATTAACGCCGGCAGCAAAGAATGGGCCATAAACCCTCAGATGGGTAAGTTGAAGATCGAGTATCTATAACTATGAACAATAACCATTTTAAGGACAAACTAAAAAATTATACAATATTTAAAATATTATACCTAGCAAAAATAGGGAATTACAGCCTGACTCTTATTTAAATGTTATTGCTTCAAATCATTAGCACTTACTTGCTTTACGGCAAAAAAAAGTATACAGATATGCTTTTAATATCTTATTAGTTTTAATTTTAATCTTCTTAATATCTTATTGCCTACATATTCGTAGTAAATTCATGCTTTCATAACTGAGTAGAAAATATACCACATAGCTGATATTAGCCTATTAGCCAATGAAATTGTTAAGAAAAATAAAATGTTATACCAGCTAGAAACCTCAACTAAAAAAAACTAAATAAAAGTAGCCAGAGAATGGGACGAGGAGAATTCCAAAGTACCCATAGGAAGCTTTGAAAATAAAAGTGCGTAACAAAATTATATGGCCTTAGTCACTTAAGTGAATCGCACAGCCTTCCTCTTATTTTTTGAAAAAAAGAGATTTCTTCAAAGGAATTTTTTATTTTTGTTTTGTAATCGCCCTGAAATATAAAATAAACCTTTGACAGTGTCTTTTTAACCACCTTAAGTGCTTCTGCTATGCAGTTTTTGTATGGTTTGAGCTCCTTCAGCGATTCGGACTTCATTCCATCAAATGGAAAAAATCTCGGCTTTTTCATGAGCCCTTTCAGTTTAGGGAACATCAGAAAAAGTGTACAATTTAAAAGCGTTATTTTTCACTTGCCGTACGAAATTTTGGTTAGGACTCAAGATGCATCAAAATGTAATTTTAAGGAAAGCAAACAATGAGCTGGCACAAAACATACCCTGCCGGTCATGTTTTTTTTACTGGAGGCCAATTATACTTTAATAAAGGGTGATTTTTTAAGAGCTATAGGAAATTTTTTCAAAAAAGCACATGTAAAATTCTGAAAAATTCATGAAATTTTTACTTAAATCGATAGTACAGTCCATATAATTTAATGTTTAAAGATTATTTCATGCAAATGTTGACCGCGACTGCGCTTTAAATGGTCCATCCGCTTAGTCTAATTTTGGCATACCCTTTCCAATGTTTTGGCCGGTATCTCACATATAAATGCTTTTTTGCTGTCTTCCACTCCGATCTGGGTGGCCAATTGACAGGTCCCGAACGCGAAATGAAATATTGACCGAACTCGCCTCTCAACAAGTCCATTGATATGCGTGCTGTGTGGCATGTGACACCGTCTTTCTGAAGCTGAAACCACATATCAGGCAAGTCAAGCTCTCGCATTTTGGGCAAAAAAAAGTTGGATATCATTTCATGGTAGCGCTCACCATTCACAGTTACGTTACGATTTGCAGCATCTTTGAAGAAGTACGGTCCAATGATACCTCCAGCCCGTAAACCGCACCAAATTGTGACCTTTTCTGGATACATTGGTAGCTCGATAATAGATGGTCGCCATTAACACTGGCCGCTACAGCTGCGATATTTTCTTCAGTTCGCACTCTACGTAAGCGTGGTGTTGGTGGTTTTATGTCCAATAATGTAAATCTGGTTCTAAATTTAGTCACAATAGCTCGAATAGCCGCTTCAGTGGGTCGATTAAACTGACCATAAAATGGAAGAAGCGTGCGATAAACTTTCTTAACAGAACACGCATTTTTATAATAAAATTCAATGATTTGCAAGCGTTGTTCGTTTGTAAGACGATTCATGGTTAAATTATAGACCAAACTGAAGATGTTTGACAGTGAAACAAAACACGAAACGAAAAAGACAATAGCTAAAAAATCACCCTTTATTTACTGCTACATTTGCAAAGAAAACTTTTGCTGCGCTCTGGCGTGCTTTTAGACTTTACCGGCGCTTACACAATTTTCAGTCATCATCTGAACAGACGCGCTGCCTTTGATTTTTATGAATCCATTTGCAGATTCGATCAAAACATATCCTCTCAACTTTCGTACTTAAGCTGCAATGCATTTCGCTTTGCTGTCGCTTATTGTCAAGCTTGTTCCTCAGCGAAATATTCTTTGCCACACTTGTGTGCGCTCTCAGCCAACTAAATCAACCTTGACTCAAACAAATTTCAATACTAAATCTCGACACTCCAACTGAAGACATCCTCAATAGACAAACTTTTTGCACGCGTGTGCTTGTATGCTCGCGTGCGGCTGGCGTTTAAATAAATATGAGAAAATATTTGCAAACTTTTGAATTGCATGAATGAATATTGAGATAAATAAATAACATAAAATACGCCATGAATTGAAAGCAGCTCAATGATAAAATCCAGCACAAGGCAGCAACATACAAAACTGCTGTATGTGAGAGAGTGCCACCGCATGTATGTGTGGGTGTATGTGTTTGCGCTTGCAACCACACTTAAGCAAATTTCTATAAATGTTTGCATACATGTAAGCATGGCATCGTGCGTGTGCGTGTGTGTATGTGTGTGCGCGCTCGGTACTACAAAGTTTGTGCAGAAGAGTGCGTACGATGAAAACCAACAATTGCCATTAAGTCGAATCACTGCGTGGCTCAGCTGCGAAAATGCCATTTGTGAAATGCGAAATGCGATGGAGCAAGAAGTGGGCGGGGGTAGCAGAAGAAGAAGACGAAGAAGAGCTTGAGCCTCAACTACGTACTTGTACTACAACTGCCGCATGTTGCATGCTCCAGCGCGAAATTGCAAGTTGCAATGGTACTTTGGCAAAAGTAAATGACGAAGAAGTAGGAGAAGTAGAAGATGCAGAAAAGTAGTGCAAGTACAAGTGGCAGCAATAAGAGAGGAAAAATGTTGCTTTAGCAAAGGCAGACAGCAATGTTTAAAACGAACCGGCAACCGGATGTGCAACAAAACGGGGCAGTGTGTGCTTGTATATGTATGCGTGCGTACGTATGTAACTACTGGGGATGGTCATTCCGGAATCCCGATAATATTCAGATCTCGGAAATAGCGGGATTGGCTTGTATTAATGCCGTGCGGCCGCCTTAGCCGAATGGGTTGTTGTGTGACTGCCATTCGGAATTCAGAGTGAACGTAGGTTCAAATCTCGGCGAAATAAAAATTAAGAAAAACTGTTTTCTAATAGCGGTCGTTCCTCGGCAAGCAATAGCAAACCTCCGAGTGTATTTCTGCCATGAAAAAGCTCCTCATAAAGAATGTCTGCCGTTCGGAGTCGGCTTGAAACTGTGGGTCCCTCCATTTTGTGGAACGACATCAAGACATCAACCCACAAATAGGAGGAGGAGCTCAGCCCAAATACCCAAAAAGGGTGTACGCGCCAATTATATATATATAAAAGGATAAAAACTTTTAAAATTTTTCCAGAAATTTGCTTTAAATTATTTATAAAGGGTGATAAATTTTGATATATCGGATTTTAAAATGAAGTAAAGCAGCAAATTCAAATTGATTGTGCAATCTTTATTATTTTGGTTTAGAACCGTTCTTGCCATTTACTTTTAAAGATAATCGCTTTCAAATGTTGGCCGCAAATACGTTGTAATTCGGCCATCCGTAAACACTAACTTTGAATGACTCGCTGCAGGACTCCGGTCGGTCGATCGGCATCTCGTGAATAACTTGAGTAATGTTGGCCTCGAATGCCTCAACCGAAGCTGGTTTATCCACAAAGCATTTAGACTTAACGTATACCCACAAATAAAAGTCCAAAGGTGTGATATCACACGATCTTGGTGGTCAATACACTTCTTCGAGGCGAGAGATGAATTGCTCACCGAAACGATGACACAGTAGATTCATTGTTTCACGTGCCTCATGAAAAGTAGCGGCATCCGCCGTCTTGTTGAAACCAAGTGGAGTTGTTGTGGAGTTCACAGGCTTCGGCATTAAAAGCGATAGCCTCCGTCGTTTATTGTTACATTGGCAATAGCCTCGTCTTTGAAGAAATATGGGCCGATGATTCCTCCAGCCTATAGGCCGCACCGAAAAATGTTTTCAATGGATGTAACGGCAGTTCTTGAATGGCTTCGGACTGCTCTGCAACTCAAATACGGCAATTTTGTGTATTGGCGTAGCCATTAAGCCAAAAATGGGTCCCATCGCTGATCGCCATAAGTTGGCCTGAATGCGCGTTGAAGACTTTTCACAGATCATCGATTTTCGTAATGCAATTGTACGATTTGTAAACGTTGTTGAGGCGCAAGTATTTCCCTGATGAAATGGCAATGGACACTGTCAGTAGTTTGACCGTTGTCACGCTTGATCTGTCAAAAAAACGCTATTGGAAAAATTACCTCCAATCTCACCCCTCTTTACCGTGTGCGGTATATTAATTTCAATTGTGAACTGCATCATTAACTATGTCCCAAGGCAAATCTCGCAACATATCCGTTGATTCCGGGATTACTTGAAACATATCCCGAAATGCTGTGATACAAATTTTTCCCTCTCGTATCAACGCATGCAGTGAATGTATCGAAGAACAGAGAAGTGCAGCTGAAAACAAGCTATGAAAACTGAACCCAAAGCACGGGGGCCATAGCAGAAAAGGCAAGTACACACATACACACACACACACACACACACTCATGTATGTATGTAGGGCAGCTGGGTAAGGCGTGGCATGCACTGCCAATGACATGCATTTGTACATATTTTTGTACTTGTATCGTTGAAGGCAGAATTTTGCGCAAAGACAAACACAAAGTGTGGCCAGGCACAGACGAAAATTGTTGCAGTTTGTGCGACCAAACATCAGCTCACCCTCCTCGACCTCTTATTACGCCTGCAGTAGTAATTGCACATACACATATATCACGAAATTCCGTTGTGGCACTTTAAATTCCAATTAAATGGAAAATGTTAGTAATTGCAAAAAATCATATGCTCACGTGAATATTTATGTACGCACGTATGTAAGTAGGTATTTCACTCGAAAATGTGGATGCAATAATTTAGGAGTAAAATGCTTCTTTTTTTGGCAGTGGGTTTAGTAGAGAAATTCGAGCACTGGTAGGGCAGACAAAAACGGGCAAGAAAAATAAAAATAATTATTAATATTTAAGAAGTAAAATCACTGACGTATTTACTTTCCTAATTCCCGATCAGAAAACAAAGGATATTTTGAAGTAATTTTTAAAATAAAATGTATATTTATGCCTCCCTGTGAAGGCTTGCAGCATTGACAGAATCGGAATCTGCGTTTAGTTTCTTAGCAATGGTGAGCTCTACATTTTTAGGCCGCTTTTTATTCCCAAGCTGATGACTGCTGTAAGAGAGTAATTAAAGAAATAAATATAAAGTGTACACCCCGCCAAGCAAGAAGCAATGAACTTTGTTGTGGAAAACAGATGAAGAGGCAGTTCTGTATGTGTCTGCAGCAACAGCTAAGCTGCGTTCATGGCCTTAGACACCCCTTCAACCACTTCAAAGGCAGTTGAGTCCTGTAAAATCAAGCTGAACTACCTTGGAAGACATAATATCCAGATAATAACATGGGCCTTGGGTCACGTGGGTATCGCGGGTAACAAGACCTCTGCCTCCTGAGCTAAGATGGGCTAACTTCTTTGGCCCGGAGCCCGTTCCTTCTGCAGCCATCAAAGCCATGGTTAGCAAACGGGTTCTTCAACCTACAAGCGAGGCTGGGAAAAGCTACAGATGGACAAAACTGATGTTACCTGTCATGTCCGACCGACTGTCGCAGATCCTCCTGTTATCAAGCAGAAAGGAACTACAGAAAGGACTACAGTTTGGACTGATGACGGGCCACTTTCTATGGGCGAAGCACATGGAAAAGGTAGGCATCTCAGACAGTGCATTTTGCCCAGCAAGTGGAAAGAAGGATGAGACGGCGGACCCCTTCCTGTGCATCTGCTCGGCCTTCACTCGAATTAGACTTGGGGTCTTTGGCACTGAAGCGACCACCCTGGCGCCACAAGATCTACTCACATTTCTTTGGAGGTCGGGTAGATTTAATTAAAAGTAAAAAGGGAACCTGTGTGCAATATTATGGACTTAATGTTGCCTGAGTGCTGCACTTGCTAGTTGTTCCGACAAATCAAGAAAACAAAACATCACGCAAAAAAATTATTGCACATCATGATTTGGACTAATTGTGACAATATATCTTTGTTTTTTTGTTTTTTTGTTTTTTTGAATGCTCAATTTTTTGGTATAAAATATCTGCCCATTGTCTAACAAAAAACGACAAAAATCCAGTTTTAAAATCTTATTCTTAGATTAGAAAAATTCCACAAACATTTCGGCCCAACTAAAATTTCTAGAAATATCTTTCAGCAGAAATATCTGAGAGCAACCAAATTGACAAGTCATTCTTTCAAAATTTGAGAGCGAGTGATAAATGATTGGCTCAGTGAGTTAATATAGCTTAGAGTCAGTCTGGCTTCATGGCAGCCAAATCTACAACAGATCCTATACACACAATAAGAATACTAATGGAAACGCACAGAGATAATAAAAAAACTACTTTTTTTTTTTTTGTTGATCTGGAAAACGCCTTTTATACAAATTAAATAAATGCAATCGATAGCGGGGCCCGAAAAATCCATATGTCGCCAAGGTCAAGCCGATGTATCTTCAACGAGTAACTTTTTGGTGGACCAAGAAACCCCACTTCTTTTGTTGATCTGGAAAAAGTCTTTTATAGAAATTAAATTAACGCAATCAATATTGGGGCGCGAAAAATCCATATGATGAAGCCGATGTATCTTCTTAACGAGTAACTTTTTGCTGGACCACTTTGGATCTCTGGACCACTTCGAATCGATCGTTTTATCGAAAGTGAAGAAGAAGCCGCCAGTACAGTCAAGAGCAAGCGTTACTGATTTTTTGTTCCGAAAAATTAAAAAGGGTGACGTAGGCGGTATTCGATTTAACAATGTCGAAAATAGTTGTCGTTCTAGTAATATAAAGATTCCAAATGTACGGGGAGTGCTGCAGAAGTGATATAAATTTGGGTCGTTCCGGTAACGTAGAAACGACTGTTATGGGAACGTATCGAAGATAGTAAAATTGGCTGCTCGGGGTACGCCTTAAATATATATGGTGGGCTCTTAGACCACAGAAAGTACCTGAATACTACGTCAAAGATATGCAGGACAATGAAACCACAAAAGTTAGGAAAACGATGAGTTTGCCGTAAAAGTGGGAGTACACCAATGTTCCGCATTGAGACCTCTTTTATTCAACAGGTCATTGACAACATAACCGGCAGCATTCAACGCAACGCCTCGTGAACCAAACTGTACGTAACCCGACATTGTGCAAGAGAGCGGAGATGCAAATGATATCCAAGTCACACTCAAGCAGTGGCAAAACAACTTCGAGTCGCATGGGCTGAAAATAAGCAGGAAAAAGACAGACGTTATTCGCTGCGAGTGGCGTAAGTGCATTAGCCAGCCACCCCAGAGGTTGTGGGTTCGAATTCTACGTAAGGCGTGTTTCTAAAAAAAATAGCGCAGTCACACCACTTTAGCGAAGTCCTCAACCATCTGTGTGATCCTTCTGGTAGAAAAATCTGAAACACAGATGGCGCTCAAAGCAGTAAGAAGGCGTTGTTCCTAAGCAACGGCAAGTGGGCATTCCCATTACTTAGGACTGGTAGCGGCAGGCTAATGATCTACCCTGTCAAAACAGATTAAAGAAACCAATGCAAGACTGAGTCTTGTCGAGGCCACGTGCTCCCGAGAGGAGTGAATAAGGAAAAGAAACTTCACTGCTAGTTTTCCAACTAAGCTACAACCAGCTAAACATCAATTATTTTGGACGGCACTGAACGGCAACCCATGTTTGAATACTTATACTCCGTTGTAACAAATACTGCGTAAGTTAATGAAGCTGTGCAGTTAATTCGGCATAGTTAAGATTTAAAACTCTAACCGGGCTGCTATGTGACAAAACCTTAAAAGTTAAATATTATATGTAAAACCGCCGTTATATGAAGCTGAATGCGGACTTATTGGAAGGTCACACGACAGAAATGAAAATGCTTTTTTTTGTAAATTGACTTATCGACTCATTAATGGAAGTCTTCAAATCACGTCGATTGAGCAAGAAATACAAGAAAGCCAATCGCCTATTCGCATATCTAGAGAAAGACAAAATCAATTATGACAAAAAACGTGTTAAACATCGCCAAGGAAGCCAGATCGACCACAACGTACATGGAAGAAGGAAATAAATAGTGATATGAAATGAGCGAACTTAAGCTTCGAGATGAGCCAAGATCGAAGAATCTGCAGATTACGTACTAGGGAAGTTGACCACAAGCGAAATTAGATAAAAGCAAGTGCGAAGAAGAATAAGAAGAGTTGTATAGCTTATTAAATTTACATATATTTTACTATTTTTACAATTACAATTTTCACAATTACAATTTTTACATAATTACAATGAAGTGGCCCTCTGAAGTTGCTTGAAAATTCCTTTAGTTTTTAATGTTTTTTCTCTTACAATTTTCTTAATTTAACGAATGCAAGTTGTTTTTCATATGGAAGAAAATACGCAACAAGTCAGCAAAAAATTGTTTCAAAATTGAACTCAAATGCTGAGCCGCTCTAAAGTAGGTAAGTCGGTGAAATGGTTGAATTACCAGTCTGAAACTCTCCAAGCAGCTCTAGAGCGCCGTTTCGATACCATTGTGAGACCTCCAACGGGCAGATATCTACAGTTCAAAAAATTCTACAGTTAAAAATTAATTTAAGACTCTGAAAGTGCTGGAAACTCCACGCCATTTAATTTCCAAACTCTTAGCGGTGTTTACCGGATGTTTATTGGACGAGCAGCGTGCATGGGAAAAAGCTAAGGTTACAATTTAATCCGTATTGCAGAAACTGTGGGGACCTTTCGAAGCAGGAAACTGTTGAACACTTTCCCTGTATATATCCGGGCTTGACAATTAGACGATTAAGGTCACTGGGTGCTATTTTCTTCGGCGGTCTGAGGCAGTGATCCAACCTCAATCTCATTCGCCTTCTCCGGTACATGAACAGCTGTGACTGGCTGTAGATGTTTGCTTGTTGAAGGTCTCAAAATGGTGTCAAAATGGCGCTTTAGTGCTGATTGGGGAGTGCCAGAGCAGTACTTCAGCCTTTTCACCTACCTACCAGCTCGTCTTGAAATACCCATAATGTCAATTGCTGCCTCTTGCGGGCTTATTTGACGTAGATGTGCTTTGAACTGCCACAGCTAAATTTCTTTAACACTTACTTGCGCCAATCGGCATGAGCTCTTTTTTAGGCAGTTGTGGTACTAAACGAGAATAAATCTTTCTGAAGGTCAAATGTATGTTACTCAATGCTCCCTGTCGCGATAGTCGATATCTAAAATCGTAATAAATCTCGTCACACGAAAATTCGCACCACTAATTCCATATTTTGGCCGATACGAATTGCCCCCATGTTGAAGGAAAAAATTAAAATTAAAGGAAATGAAGGAAAAAAATTAAAATAAAATAAAATAAAATAAAATAAAATAAAATAAAAATAATAGTAATAATGTTCATAAGTGAAAACGTGATATTTAAATTTATGCTTAATAATTCGATATTTTTGATAAAAGTATCGAGTTGCAGGCCATCCATCGTACGTTGCAAAGGCATAAAATATAAAAAATAACAATCGTATTGAGTTTTCTGTTCTATTAGTAGTTGGTTTCGTATTCAGAGCCACAACTCATTAGCTTCCCAATTCGATTAATGTGACAGTGCTAAAGATTGTACGACAGAATCTGAGGAACCTTGACTTAAAGTAGTGCAAATAAGCGGAAGTAGAAAGGGGAAGCAAAGAGCGCTAACGCTCTTTAGCGCTAATAGTTACCCACACTTAAACTTTTGCCAGACTTATCGACTGAATCCTACATACACTCGTATGCTATTACTCTGGGTGGCGACGCCGACGCCTGTTACACCCGCTGAGCGGTGCTGCCTGCTGGGATTTGCTTGCAATTATTTGCGAAGGTGTGAATATCTATTTTGTCACACATATTTATATATTACATGCGTATGTGTGTGTGCGTAATACAGTTCTACATTATAATATACATAGAATCTAACATATATCCCGTTAACATATATCCAAGTCCCGTTGTGCTGGAAAATAAGCAAACTTGTAGTTGTTTCTCATTCACTGTGGAGTGCGTTGGCAACACGTTAGCTGTTATGTGTTTGTTTTACATGTGCAACGACATTGCTGCCGCAGCACGATACAGTGAAAATGTTGTTAATTTTTCCTTGACGTTCCAAACTTTTTGCATAATTGGGCTTTTTCGTCACAGCAGGCAGCAGCACACGCTGCGGTAGCAGCACAACAACAATGAGACAACTGCTCGATTGCTTGTTTATATGTGAATGGATGTGTGTATGTATGTATGTGTGCGTGTATGTATGTGTGTTTGTGATTGGGTTGGCGAAACTATTTCGTTATTGAAACTAAACTAGAAAAATTTTGTTACTTATACGCAGAGGTGGTCATTTCACTGTCCTGCGGTATACGAAAATGTGAGTGCAAATAGAGCGCGTAAACTGTCAATTGGCTTTGAAATTAAATGTTTTTTAATTTATACTTAGCCGAGTTTTGAGGTAGAGCTTTTTCGGGACAATTGAAATAAAAGAGCAATCACTCACGACATGGTTTTATCTGATTATTAACATTTTTTCTTTTGTCACATAGAAAGTTCGAGCAGTTTTTAATTAATATTTTTTTTGAAAATGCCACAATTCACTTTGAGTTCCTTGGAACTTGTTTGTTAAGAGTGGTTGAATACGGTGAAAACCACCTAACACCAGAAGTTATACGCACACATACACACACTTTCTTGTCATGGCGTCTTCCGCATAAAATCGCAAAAAAACTGCATTTGGAGGCTTTATATAAATTTTTGTTTTCACAATTTAACACACGGCTTTTCGTTCTCATCAATTTGCTTAGTTTAAATCTGACAAATCACAATATTATCAAGCCCTTCATTGAATTCTCGCAAACCTATCATTTCGCCTCCTTTTGTTTGTTTTATATTGGAAAGGAAACTGACGTTGGCTTAAAGTAACTGGTTTGGGAAAGCGTCCACCAACTCAATTCGTCTTTTTCGCACCCCAGCCAGTAGAATGGGTGTACCTCACAATGACTTCTGCACTAATTGGGAGATGAAGAAGAAATTGAATCGGTTCAAAACCTGTTTTGTGAATGTCCTGCACTTAAGAGAAGGCGTGCCAATTACCTTGGCGATTATTTCTTTGAATTCCTGGAAATTTGGAAAATGTCTCACTGGAGGGATTAGATACCTTCTTAAAAAGATCTAAGTGGTTTAAGCAACTTAGTTAGGGGATGGAAATCAAATACGGTGGGATTTAGGGCAACCAAGTGCCTAGTCTTAGACAAGCAAACTAGCAACCTGGCTAACCTAACCTAAACTTTGCTAAGCAGAATTACTATGGGTGCGAATAATTTTTGCACATCGAATTCTGTGGGCAAAAATTTTTGGCTTTTGTCACAAAAAAAACACATTCTGTACCCAGGCCCACTGTGACAAAGAATCGTTTAGATAAATCCACATAAGTGCCAACAAAAATTCTTTATACTCGCTCAAGCTGGTAAGGAGGATAAGAAGAACTATAAACTTAATAAAATAACTGAAACTTAAAAAATAAACCTTGCCACTATTGAATATTTCAATCTAAAAAGATGCAAGCCTCTCTGAGTACTTTGAAAGCCAATGCATCAGCTATGAATATAAGGAAATAATAAGAAAAATAAAAAGTATCTCTGCACACCCATGTGCAGTTAAATTTTACGAAAGCAAATTTAGGAAGCTTTTCAAATATTTGCAAATTAGTTAATTGACTCAAATTAGAGAAGTGTACGTAGTAGTTGTAAATATTTGCTATGTGTGCTGGGAGTCATTTCTGCACGAACAGAATTTTGCTTGCAAAATTTCCACACAAAAGATAGTACAGACAGTAGGTTTAATGCGGTTCAACTTAAATAAAAATAATTTAGCTTTACTTGCAGTTTTAACAATGTTATGAATTTGTAAAATTTTTGTGCAACAAGCCAGAAACGCAAATGTGTGAGGAAAGGTCCGTATGCAGAAATTTTGTGTTATTATACTTGTATGCGAGTATATTATGGATTTAGGTATACGCTATGCTATGCTGTGCTATGTTATTGTATATTGCATATGTAAGTATGATAATTTCGTAGTATAAAAAACATATCTAAGTAGAAATGAGCGCACAGGGGTTACTCAAATTGGCACAAATTTATCGTAACTGAATTGGTACACCACAACCAGCACAAGCATTATGAATTTAGCATTTACTACATACATACATAGGGCGAGCACGAGCATTGCTAAGCAAAATTAATTTAATATTTACATGAACGCATATTTTTGGAACTCATGAGCCTGGAGAGAAAGAGAGGGGCAGCTCCCTTTAAATGTGAAACAAAGAAACCCAGCATTTCAGTATTTCAGCATTTCGGCATTACGGCTGCCCAGGTGGCAACGTAGTAGTTAAAGTAGCGATGGCGTAAGCAGCTTTGTAGCTAACTAACTAACCAACCAACCAGTTAACTGACCACCTAAACAGCCAGTCAGTAAGAGTGCATTCGCGTCGCTGCACAGGCAATTTCGCGGTCAAAACCACATGAGACCACACACAGTGAGACCAGCAAACAACAAACAGGAGCACCAGCAACAACAAGAGCAGTAATAGCGCCTTTGGTTATTTGCTTATTCGTGTGTTTCCACTTTAATTTCTCTTGGCTTACTGGTTGAGTAGTCAATGTGTTGATTTTGTTTTCCTTTTTGCTGTAAAACATTTGCAAGCTAATTTAAATACGCATGTGTTTGTAAGCTTTCTACACACACGTACGCACACACGCGCGAGTATATGCCAATTAGCAAAAAGGCTTTTAATATTCGTCTATACATTCGAGCAATCTCCTAGCCGAAACTTGATTGAATTGAGCGTTCGTGAGGAAAAACATCATCAATGCATTCTGGTAGGACTAGAAATTAATAAAGACTATTTTGAATCATCTTATGGCATCTGCGTAGAAGGAGATGAAGGAAGCGTCTGACGCACCTATTCTAAAAAAATTATGCTTGGTTTCTGCAAGTCGTCAACTCTAAGTTACTTCGAGAATTTTTTTTAATAAAATACCATAAATTACCTCAATAAGCTATTGCATTTACAATATTTAGTCCAGTTTGCCATAATCTAATTATAATCTAATGCCATAATAAATTTATTTTAGTTAACTCGCTAAAGGTTCCAAGCCCTAATTTTGTAACGACTATTTATAACAGTCTAACGCTGAAGAAATATATACTGAGCACATTTTTCAGAATGGCGAGAGGAATCTGTTGAACTATATCAATTTAGCCCTTTTTGCACGAGATTTCTCGAACTTGAAAACACTCAATGACTACTTCTTTGCACACCGACCGCTTTTGAGCGCGGTAATGGTTCGGATTGATATAGAGTGGTTTCGAAAATGGGGCACATCGGAAGGGGAACACAACTAATTGCCAGAAAAGCTATTTGACCATAGATCATCATTTTGATATTTAATTTTATTTTTTGGCCCAATTATTATTTTTGCTATTATTTTGTTCTTATTTTTAATTTTTAATTTTACTTTTTTTATTAAAATTTTCTTTTTTAATGTATCTTTTTATACGGTAAACTATACAGGGCTAGTTTACTGGGACGGCAGCCCTTGGTGGGGAAAAACCCGAGCCATTCCGGTAACGTAGAATCGGCTGCCATGGAAATGTATATTTTCATCTTAATCTTTGTTATTTTTATATATAGTTTTATTTTTATTTTTAATTTTGTTTCTATCTTAATTTTCTTGTTATTTTTATTATACATTTTTGTGTTATTTTTATTTTATTTTTCTTGGTTTTTGTTATTGTTTTTATATAGATTTTTTCTTATAACTTTATTTTTCTATCATAATTTTTGTTACTGTTATTCTCACTTCTAATTTTAATTTTTTTCATAATTTTTCTTTTCGTTCCTCTTTTTGTTTTTATTTTTATTTATATTTCTAATTTTATTTTCTGCCATAATTATTACTCGTAGTTTTATTCTTATTTTTTTCTTATTTTGAGTTTTAGTTTTAATTTTTTATTTTTAATTTTTCTCTTTTAATTTATTTTTGTTATTTTTATTCTTACTTATACGGTATATACCTATGAAATGAGACTTTTTTCAATTTCACATGTTTATTAACAAAAAATTGTTACAAATTTAATCTTCAAAATAATAGCCAACGCTAGCGATACATTTTTCCCATCTCTCAGGTGATTTGTGGATGCCGCGCCATAAAAGTTGGCCGGCTTTGGCCGCAAACCAATCATCGAGCCATTTTTTGGCTTCTTCGTGAGAATTGAAGCGCTGCTGGGAAAGTCCGTGGCCCATCGATGCAAACAAATGATAATCGGAAGGCGCCAAGTCTGATGAGTAAGCCGCATGCACCAGCGGTTCCCAATCGTACGTCTCCACCAATTCACGGATCGCTCTTGTTCGATGGGGCGGTGCATTGTCATCAAGTCAGTGTATGCGGCACCCATCTCCGACCTTTTAAATCATGCCCATGTCTTTCAAACGTTTGGAAATGGTTTATATTGTCGCTCCCAACTGCTCTGCCATCATTTCTTGCGTTTGACCATCATCTTCATCCAACAATGCTTGCAATTCGGCGTCCTCAAACTTTTTCGGTGGCCGGCCACGGTCCTCGTTCTTCACGCTAAAATCACTACTTCGGAATTTTTCAAACCAGCTGAAGCACTGTGCTCTACTTAGATCATGTCCACCATAAGCTTCTATAAGCTTTGATGAGCTTGAGAAGCGTTTTTCTTCAATTGATAACAGAAAATCAACGATGTCCGCAAATCGTAGTTTGAAGGCAAGAAATTCGACACTTTTAAGAGCGACAAAAATGCATTGTTGTATGAAACGTAACAAGTAATATCCAGTTCATGTTGACAGATGACAGACGAAAAAAACGAGACATTTGGGAAGGTTTAAAAATACTCCTGGCGACATCTATTCACTAATAACTGAAAGTCTCATTTAATAGGTATATACCGGCATAATTTTATTTTTATTTTTACTTTTAAGTTTGCATTTTATCTTAATTTGTAATTGTTATATATATATATTTTTTTTTTAATTTTTGTTTGTCATACTTTTTGTTACTGTTATTCTCACTTCTAATTTTAAGTTTTTGTTTTGTTATTCTTCTTTTTATTTTTATTTAAGTACATATTTTTAATTTTATGTTTTATCACAGTTTGTGTCATTACTAGTTTAATTTTTGTTTTTAGTATTATTTTTATTCTTAATTTTAATTTTACTTTATTTTTTATCGTAATTATTATTATTATTTCATTTTAATTTTATTTTTTTTACAATCTTTGTTATTTTTATGTTTATTTTAATATTTATTTCACTATTGATTTTATTTCTTATTTTAGGTTTTGTTATTATTTTTATTAAAATTTTTTTATATTTTTTATTTATTTGATAAGTTTTGTTAGTATTTTTATTTTAATATTTTCTTTTGGGTTGGTTGGTTTAAGGGTGACCCCGCATCGGAGTGCCACATAGACCGCAAGTTGGGTCCGTTGTGTTGCCCTAGAGCTCATTATTTTAAATGATTTCCCCACCTAACCGAGATTTTTATTGTAGATTTTGGTCAAAGATATTAATTCGTTTCGAAAATTTGATGAGAGATTCGATTTTCAGGTCCGAGAGTACTGAAAGATTGTCAATTGTTGGAGAGCCTAGAAGAGCGAGTCGACTTCTGGCTAGACCCGGACAACTGCACAGCAGATGTCTGCTCGATACTTCCTCATCTTCGTCCTCGCAGTATCTGCACAGGTCGTGTTGAGGGACCCCGAGCCGACGTGCGTGAGTGCCCAAAAGGCAGTGGCCGGTGATAAGAGATGTTATATGCCTTAGTTCGTGTTTCGAAAGACTTATAAGGGTTTTTGTCTGTTTCAGATTGTAGGATGGCCAGATTTGTCTGGTCGTAACGCAAGTAGTTTCCACTCGCCACCTCCGATCAGCAATGCTGTGAAATTCTCGATCGATGAGCATTTTACATGTTGAGAGCGGAATGTGGATTGTGGGTAAGTCACTAACATTTGATTGCGCAGCTCCAGCTCTTGCGAGCTCATCAGCTTTGCAGTTACTTTCGAATCCACTGTGGCCCGGTATCCAGATAACTTGGACAGAATTCTGAACACTTATTTCGTTAAGAGATAAGAGACAGGATCGAACCACATCTGAGTGGGTATAAGAGGAGCTGAGTGCTCGAACGGTCGCTTGACTGTCGGTGAAAAAGCGGATATCCTCTAGTGATATTCTATTTTCTAAGAGAGTTTTCGCAGCATACCAGATAGCGCATACTTCCGCTTGGAATACGCTACAGTAGTCGGGTAATCTAAATGATAGATTGATGTGAAGGGATTTGGAAAAGATTCCAAATCCCACTTTGCCGTCTTGTTTTGAACCATCTGTATATATAATCAGAGGGCCATCGATTTCGGTAAGATTTGTCTTCCATTCTTCCCTAGTTGGGAGTGAACCAGAGAATAGCAAGGGTGGTGATGGAAGACTTACATGATAGTCTATGTCGGAAGAGATAACAGTGTTCCTGTTCAGTATGGCCGAATGGCCAAGATACTTATTCCATTTCGATATAGCATTCATGCGTGTCGCTGCTTTCGCTGCAATCGCTTTGCCAGCGAGATCGATAGGGAACAAGTGAAGCAACGTATTTAGAGCCTTAGTAGGTGTTGTACTTAAGCATCCTGTTATCAGGAGGCAGGCTGTTCTTTGGACTCGATCAATTGTGGCTACTCTGCACCGTTTTTCGAGTGCTGTCCACCATACAACCACACCGTAGAAGAGTATCGGTTTGATGATCGAGGTATATATCCAATAAATGATCCGAGGTGAAAAACCCCAGGTTTTGCCTATAGCTTTCTTACAAGTATAAAGAGCTATGAAAGCTTTTTTACATCTGTTTTCGATGTTCAATTTCCAACTCAACTTCCTATCTAGAATAACTCCTAGATATTTAGCTGAATCAGATAGGAGTAATGATTCCCCTTTTAAGGTTATTGTTTGCAGTGGAGGAGATTGTTGTTTCCTATTGAAGATAACAAGATCTGTCTTTGCTGGATTCGCATTTAGTCCGCATTCGGTGCACCATTTTGACAGAATATTGATTGAGCGTTGCATGAGCTCAGTGAGGGTATTCAGGTGTTTGCCTGACACGCAGAGTGCAATATCATCTGCATAGGCTACAACCTTGCAGCCTGCTTTTTCGAGATTTCGAAGCAAACTGTTTCCTCTTAGTTTCAATTTTTTATTTTAATTTTGTTTTTATTTGATAATTTTTGTTATTATTTTTATTTCAATACTCCTTTTTAATTTTTTTATCAGAATTTATGTTATTGTTTTATATTCAACTTTTCTTTTAATTTTATTTTTTATCATAGTTTTTGTTACTCTTATCTTACTTCTAATTTTAGCTTTTTTCTGAATCTTTCTTTGTATTATTCTTCTTTTTTTATTATATTTTAATTTTTTTCTTTGGTTTATATTTTTAATTTTATCTTTAATCTTAATTTTACTATTTGCATTTTTGTTGTTAATTTTACTTTTAATTTTATTATTTATCGTAATTTTTTGTTATTATTTAAATTAAAATTTTTTCTTTTCTATTTTTTCATAATTTTTTTTATTTATATTTTTATTTTACCTATTAATTATATTTTTATATTATTTTTAATTTTTTTTTTATGAATATTTTTTATTTTTAATATTAACTTTATTGTTTATTCTAATTTTTTTATTATTTTTATTTTAATTTTATTTTTTTATCTTAATTTTTGTTACTTTTATTCTTATTTTTATTCTTACTTCTAATTTCACTTTTCATAATTTCCCTCACACTAATTTTTATTTTTTCTTAATTTTTTTTTATTTTTCTAATGAGAGTCATATTTTTTAAATTAAGTTTTGCATATTATTGTAATTTTTGTATTTAAATTAATTATTTATCTTAATTTTGAATATTATTGTTTTCATTTTAATTTTTGCGTTTAATCTTATTTTTTATAATTTTTCGTACTTTTTTTATTTTTATTTAAATTTTCACCTCCAATATTTTTTTCATGATAATCGACACTTTAATTTTTATTTTATTTTTACTTTTCATTTTATCTTCCCTTATTTTACATTTTCATTTTATTTTTGCCTCAATTTTAAATACTATTTTTATTTTGCCTTTAATCTAATTTTTTTGATAATTTTTGCTACTCATATTTTTATTTTTATTTTTATTTTTACTTCTAGATTTATTTTTTTCTTCAGTTTTATTTTTACTATTTTTTTGGTTTTCATTTATATTTTTAATTTTTTTTTTTTAATTTCTACTATTTCCAGTTTTATTTTTGTTATTAATTTTATTTTTACTTTAATTTAGTTTCGTTATTATTTTTATCTATGCTTTGAGCTTTATTTTTTATCTTAATTTTTAATATTTGTTGTATTGTACGCCGTATAAAAACATCTCCAAGTGGGCACCGCTATTAGACAGATCTATCTCTTGGGCGTATCTTATCTCTTCTTATGAAAATTTTTAGGTATCGAAAAAATGTATCTCTCTTCGGCTGACTGATGATGAGTGTCTGCTTAAGAGAAGTTTCACTGTACACGATTGTATTCCCATTTTTCATTTCCAAAATTTTTGCCATTATTTGTCCTTGTAGGAAAACAAATAATAATAAAAAAGTAAGTTGAAAACAGAAAATTAACGAAACCAAAATTGCTTTCAAGTGCTTGGTCCATGCAAAATGGAACTTTTACGAAAACCAGATCAGCTATCCAATTTTTTTTATTAGAGGTACTTAATAATAATCTGAAATATCGGCTCCTTTTAGTGTTAACCTCGTATCTACAAAACCATAATTTTCAGTAAACCGATAAAAATGTTTAGAGTTACTTAACTTCTATGAAAAGTTATAACTTATTTGATACGATACTTATAGTAGATACGAGGTTTTTCAATTCGAACATGTAGATACGAGAAAAATCGAAACGCTCTGAAAAAAATTCTAAAATCATTATGGACATTGTATGTTTTGTTTTACGTAACAGAAGTGCTAAGGAGTGTTTTTCACTAAAAATCTCAATTTCGAAAAATATGAAGTTACGAGGTTAACACAGAAAGGGGACAATATGTGCTTATGTATTAATGCAATTTAAGCTATAGCTAATCAATGCTTTCACACTCTCCTGCATTCATTAAAATTTTCAATTGTATACCGACTTAATTGGATTTTCGCGACTAAAGAGTCAAACTCAGCAATTCAAACCTTGGCGAAAAAAACTGTATATCTGACAACACACAAAAAGTGTGTTAACTTTTGTTCAGGGGGTTGCCTGACTGCATACACGCACAATTACGCGCTTATCAATTATTTATGCAGCGCGCAGGGGGAAAGGGCGTATGTGGAATAATGTTTGCCGTTGGTGCAAAATAAATGAACTACAAACAGAAACAGCAGATAAAAATGTAGCAAAAAAAGTAGACGAAAGACAATAACAAAAGGAAGGGAAAAGCCTTAAAATAATAACAAAAGCAACAGCAGATAAAAATAGCAAAATAAACTAAACACAGCAGCGTTGGTTGAAAGAAGGGCGACATAACAGCAGAAAAACACCGTACACGCGGGACTCAATAAGGCATGCATGCACACATGTATGCGTGTATAAATATGTGTATGTACACATATATTTCCAGGTGGGTATGTTTATGTGGCAGCTTTGTTTGGACGTGCCACATTAGCATACAAGCGCAATGTTTTTAGTCGCCAACGTTAAGCAGCTGCCAGATGGTCATAGATGCTGCAAAAGCGTCGGACAGCGAGTATAAAATATAGCGCTACAAGCATATACAGGACCGTCTACTAGTGTGCTGGGTGTTATTCTTCCATTTTTATTTGATACGGACATTGCGAGAGTGCTGCACCACACAACTGGTGGCCCGTGTGAATTTCTTTGCCATTTGTATTTGCAAATTGAGTTTGCGCTGTGTGAGTATTAGCGTGGCTCACTACAAGGCATATACTGCATATTTTCCCGAGCGTGCATACTTAGCACTAACGTATAAATACATAGTAGCTGCTTTTGCTGATAGCGGCGTCTGATAGCGTACGATACGAATGTTGCTGCGGTTGCATACAGTTACGCACATATGCTGGCGTTTCGTTGCTTTTATAAACACTGTTTTCTGCACACATGTACACACACCCTCACATGCTCGCACGCTCATATGGTATATTTTCTAAGGCACTCCACAGTTCCTTTCTGCAACGCTGCTGTCAAGTGTATTTGTCGATGATCTGGCAATTTATTTACTTACGCCTGCACTCAATTCATCTGCTCCTTTTTATGTGGTATATTCATTTCTATTTTTTCTATTTCATTTTACATTTTTCTCACTTATTTTTTTTTTTTTTTGGTTTTGCTTTGCGTTTATGCATGCGCTTGCCATTGTTGTTTGTAGAGTGGATTTTTTGCGCCTGTATTGATACGTTTCTTTTTCGTTTTCATTTTGTTGATTCAGTATTCACTTTTCATGTTTGATGCGAAAATCGACAAGCAAAAGTCAGCACATGACACGATGTGGCTGCAAGAGCTCACCTATATTCACCCACAGGCACACACACACACACACACACATCTCGAAAAGTTAGGAAAGTTTGTGCTCCGATATTTTCAGTTAGATGCAAGCAAATAGTTAGTTGGGAGTGTATAGTATATTTAAACGTAAAAAGTAGTTGTTGCTTTCTTGCTATAATATTTAAAGTTAGCTATGCTTCTTAAGCTTAGTTAAAAATCAATGAAAATCATAAAAAGCTTCACTAATTACGCAATAAAAGATTGCAATAATTTTCATCAACACTTCTTCGTTTCTTCAAAAGATCATCAGAGTTATTCTCCATGCAGTGCTAATGCCTGAGAAAGGCATGAAATCCTAAGAGCCACTATACTTTTTCGTAATTTCGAAAAAACTTCTACGAAACTATTCCTTGGAAAATTTTACTGGGGATATTCTCACACAAAATCTGTATACAAGAACGTAAAACTCCACCAAATATAAAAAATAAATATTCATCTTAAAATATGCAATACATTTTTTTACTATTATTTATTTATTTATTTATTTATCCAATGAATAGTCTAAAAAATACAAAATTCCTTAGAGACTATGAAAACAGATTAATGCTAAAAAAATTAATCAAAGTAAAATTAAACTTATAATTAAATAGTTTCATTGTAGTGAGTGAAAGAAGAAGATAACATTTCTTATAATTTACAGAGGAAAATTATTAGGGTAAGACTCCGTCAGAAAATATGAGATTTGCAAGTGGTCTTTCGATTTATTTGAAACTTTGGGAAATATTAGTTCTAGGAAAGATACATTCGAGCCTAAAAGGATTTTGAAAAATTTTCAAAATTGAGTCATCTACGTCATGTTGAAAATCGGGACCGTGTTTTTTTCAAAAATCAATATTTCTTGAACCGTTGGATGGATTTCAATGCAATTTACAGACAATATAGAAACAAATAAGTAATTTAAATTAGTATTATGTTAAAAAAAAAATTTCGAAATTTTGACCAAAAAAAAGTCAAAAAAATTTTTTGAATCAATTCTTAATTGATTTGGCCAGTTTTTTAGATTTTCTGTTATACACGTAACGATTCCTTATGATTTAACCTTTATTTTGAAAAAAAAAATTTTATGGTGTCTATAATAGTTCTCGAGATATTGCGATTTTAGTGGAAGCGCGCACGCACGGTTCGCGCTGCGTTATGTGTTCCTGTATGAAGTGACTGGAGCAGACTGCTGCAGGTCTGTGCGCGTTTTTCTACTCCCGTGCTGCGTAACCGCGAACTTCACTTCAACTTAATATTTCCCAAAGTTTCAAAGAAATCGAAAGACCACTTGCAAATCTCATATTTTCTGACGGAGTCATACCCATTAGATAATACTAAGAATTTAGTTCAACAATTCATTTAGTAGCAATTTAAAGTGGTTCTATGTTGAAGAATTATCAAGACCGGTATGATCTGAAAGCGAATTAAAGTCCGCAGAGTTCTAGAAATCGGAGCATTGGAAGCATAATTAGTTCTCACCATCCCTAGCCAGAAAAAATCAAGATTCCGTAAACTTCGCGGAGGAATATATAAAATGATTTTCTCGAGTAGCAATAGGGAGCCAATGACCCCATTTATCATATTGAAAAGGAAAGTAATGGAGAGAATAGTTCTTCTAATATCTAGTGATTTTAGTTTTCTGAGCAAGCAACGACTTTTATAGAATGGAATTGGATCAGTGAAATTTAAAGAACGCAAAGCATAACGCACAAAAGCTTTCTGGACACGTTCGAGCCTATTAATATGACATTTAACTATTGTAAAGTTTTTTGATATTTCAAGGGAACATAGAATAGTTGATGCATACGAGTACACTTTTTGGTGGTTTAGCCGACCGTTTTCACCAATGTTTAGTATGCCTTCGGGGTTTAGAAGAAGTTTATTTTTCACTGCGGAAATGGCCCCAATAGTTACGAGTCTCATCTTCACACTGCACTAAAAAGGCTGCTCGGTTAAACAAAAGGATCCTTAAATACGCTTTCATGAACTATACGCCCTCTTATATCGCTGCTTTTCCTGAAGAAATGAGCCATGAGCGATTTTTTATTATATGCAGCTACGTAAAAAATTACTCTAAAATAATTTAAATTCATTGAGTCTTATTTTCATTGAAATTCGAAGTGCTTTTGGAGTTATATTTGAATGTTTGTCGGAGTCTTTTTGTAATCAGGAAATTCAAAGGAGCATTTTTTGGTTATGTTTTTGCAAGCCTGCCGGGTATATCGGTGCTCACAAGAGGCCTTAAATGTTTCGATTTTTATTATTCGGCACGTTTTTGTATTAATAAAATAGCGAATGTGATTTTTACTTTAAGATATTTTTTAATAAGAGGTGTTATTATTATAATCAAAGAAAAATGGTATTTTTTATATAAATCATCGGATGTTTATTTCATTATAAAGAGGAAGGAATGCCGTTAATGTGGAAAATAACAATTTTTTGATGAAATTTTCCATAACCGAATTGCAAATTGGCTGCCCTAAGTCCTCGATAGCCTCACGAATTCCATCTTTAAGGTCTTGAATCGACCCTGGGCTGTTGGCGTAAGCCTTTTCTTTCACGTGGCCTCAAGGAAAAGAGTCACAAGGTGTTTAATCCCAAGATCTCGGTGGCCAATTGTGATCACCTCTTCGAGAATTAACGCGTTCCGGAAACTTTTCCCGTAAAAGATCAATGGCTTCGTTGCTTGTGTGGAACGTAGCACCGTCTTATTGAAAATAAACGTTGTCCAGATCAATACCATCCAATTCCGGGCATAAAAAATCGTAATGATCTCTCGATAGTGCAATCCATTAACCTGTAACACCTGTTATTGGAAAACCCTTTATTAATGATATAGGTATGAAGTGAAAGGAGAAAGTCGTGGTAATTGAACAAAAATCCCTTAGTGAAATATTTCTGCAAAAAGGGTTTGTCTGTAAAGTCGGTTTACTGGCGATAGTTTAACGTGACAACGTCATATGAAAAATACTGATGGAATGGTTGCATTTTTCAAAAGAAAATTTTAATTTTATATCCTTCATAGATTTGCTTGATAGATTGTATGGATATAGAGAAGGAGTTAAATGGAATCGCAGTGGAATTGATAAAGTTACATTTACACAAACGTGAAAAGTGACGGAACATTTATCAAATTCATGAAAGATATGTTCAATTTCCATTGTGCATCAGACGTTAATAAGTCAACAACACTAAGAGGCAATATCATCGATTTGACTTTTTCAAGACATTACACTCGAAACACCACCTTTCATTTCCTACTTTTCCTATCATCGTCCTATTCTCAACAGAGAAATCGTTCATTACCATGCACACAGGAAGAAGGCATATACATTTATATACAAATGCGCATATACATACATATATATGCTCACTCAAGTAGGAGAGAGCCAGATGTCGAACGTTGCCGAACGCGACGGCCGATTGAGCTCTTTGTCGCTCATTCCGCGATCTCGCTTGCAGCTCAAGCAAGATAACGACGCATGAGCAAGATAACGACGCATTTTTTAAACATTAAATTTAATTTTACTAAGAAGGGTGGAGCAGTCAATACATTCAGAAATAATACCAACAAGAAGAGAACAATGTGGGGTAAATCTTCTGCTTTTAAATGTTTTTAGACCAATCAGTAAACATCGAGAAGGGTACTTTGGTTAAGGTTGTGAAAAGTTGGGTAAATCGCAGAAAAACTTTCTGAACTCTCTCGAGCTGATTAGAGAAGGCTGTCCGCCAGAAACAAGCGGCACGCTCTAGCTTCGATCAGAGAAAAGTAGTTTTGAAAGTGTGTGGATGGAAGTGGAATAATGCCGACAAACGAATACTAGCACCGAAATTGACATGTTAAGGTGGGTAGTGGAATTTAAATTATATTCGAAAATAATGCGTACATTCTTTATTTCATCAACGAACGTTAAGGTAGGGTCAGTACTATGGAACTATTATACTTGTATGTCGATTTTCAATAGAGATATTTTTGTTAATGTTGGATAGTAGATCCTCACGAGGACAATTTTTGTGGTACATTTTTACAGTGCAAAGAATGCTATATGCCCTAGGTTGTTTATTCGGTAATACTGAGGAGTTAAAGAAAGTCAAGAAATTGCAGGTTCGTTGGTTGGGCATATCATTGCTGTGAAATTCATACTTTGTTCCAAGTGGTGACAAAATGTTTTCAGCTCTGACTGGTAGTTGTGCGATCAAACGACTCAAATTGTTGTTGTTTGAGAGCTAACCGAAATCGGAACTAACTGAACGATGCACAAGCAGCCATTATTTGTATAAGATTAATAATAAAAACTGTTTTATTTACAAGCCATGCAATAAATTTATATTAAATGCCTATGACACACATCCCTATTTACATACAGAACTACATAGAAGCTACTGTAAAACCAAAAAAAAAAAAACAACAAAATGCAATAAAAGCGATTAAAAAATTCCAAAATTCTAAATACCAATTTCGAAAAATATGCGTTGAATTTTTGAAGGCAAAGTATTTTGTTTTTAAAAGCGAAAAGGCAAATGTTAAAGCATAGCGCAAAAAGTGGAAAATCATATTGAAAATCGCATAAATATTATGCGCAAATATTCTGCAAACATTCGCACGCACAAAAAATGCGTAGTACAGCATAGAAAAATGTGCAGCGAAATGTGACCGCAGGCAATGCCAAAATTGATAGCGCAAATAAATGCAGCTGTTCGACTATGAAATTGTTTGTGTATGAGTGTGCGGGTGTGTATTCATGCGGATGTGTAAAAAATGCGTTAATTTAAATTAATTGAATTGCATTTGACTGGAAAAGGCAATAAACTATTCAAATATGTGCATTAAAGTGATTGAAATGTCAGTCGTTTATGCACACATACATACTTACGTACAGACTTACATGCATATTTGCTTACTCATACATATATGTAAATTCATGCATACAATCAGATACGCCGCGTCGCATGAGTTACGCTTTCAGAAGGTAAATTTTCCATGCCAGCACCGCATACACACACACACCATTTTATGCACATACCATGCAAATACTTTATTTTAGTGCAAAATATTTCTATAATCTCTCCCTTCTTGTTATCATAGTTTGGAATTAGCAAAAATTATTTCGCCGCAGTTTGTTTCTAAAGCAATGGCAGGATGAGCGCGTAATCAATTTAAGTTATGCAATGAAAAATTAAATCACAAAAATTAATTCATTCAGAAAACTGATTATGAGCGGTAAATATTTCAAACAAGGCAATTAAGTAAGTGGCAGGCACAATTTTTATAGTCAAGCTATTTAAGTAATTACTCCTGTGGTGCACCTTCATTCCTTAGGATGGGTTTTATGAAAAAAAAATTCGGGGTATGGATTTCTTTTGTCGAATGGGCGTTTTATTGGCCTATACAGCTCAAATTAATACATAAGCGAATAGTGTCAAACCCCTTCTTTAGCTCCATTTTGCTAATTTTCAATAGCAAGCCCTTGGAGTGGTGGGCTGGCGTATTATTTGAAGCAATTAGTTATTTTTCTATTCCCATAGTTTTAAACCTGTCCGACATAGGTAAGAGTGTAAGAAAATTACATTCGACTTTGTTAAAAAGGGACACATACTCGTATACTGCAAAATGTGACTATTATTAATTTTTAATCTTTATTTTTGTATGAACCATACGCAGAAAGGCTTAAGTGCAGCTTATGAAAGGGTCAATTTAAACAAAGTTTTCCTATTTTTTCCTAAATATTTTGCATGCCAAACTTATCAAAAGAGAAAAACAAGTTATTGCTAACTTAGTTAGACCCAAACCATAATTTGTTTGTGGCGCAATACCCTCCGGCGCCAGTTGGACACACCAAGAGAAGCCAAGTCCTTCTACACCTGATCTCTCCTCTTCCTATGCTATCACCAGTTATTACCGCATCGAATACTTTCAGAGCCGGAGAGTTTGCTTCTATTCGAACCACATCACCTAGCCAACGAAGCCAATGGATCTTTTTTCGCTGCACTATTTCTGAAGTTTTACGAGAAAAGTCGCCAATTTCCTGTTTGATTCTTTCACAAAGCACTTAGCTTACCTGCCGGAGCCCAACTGAGGCCAATTGATGCCAATTATTCATCGAAAGCGTATGAGGCAGTTCTGGTTTCAACAAGACGGCGCTCCACCATACACAGCTCGTACCACAATCGATTTTTTGTAGAAATTGTTTCCTCGTTGTTTGATGTCGAAAAATGCCGCTTTTGACTGGCCACCGCGATCGCCCGATTTAACGCCACCTGACTTCTTCTTGTGGGGATATTTAAAATCAAAGGTTTATATTAATAAGCCAAAGACCATAGAAGAGCTCAAGAACAAGATCCGTGAGGAAATAGCCGCTATTCCAGCCGAAATGTTAGCTGAAACTATGGAAAATGCTGCAAAACGGACACAATACGCCGTACAGGCTCAAGACGGCCATTTGAGAGATGTCATATTCAAAAGTGATGTCAACAAATCTACTTGAACTAAATAATATTTTTGTTATCGTCAACATCAAAAAAATTGTGCTTTTCTTTGATAAAAAAAAAACACATGGGTCCGTCGAATATGGGCAACTCAGTAGTTGAATCGGTGCGTAATTGATACCTAAAAGGGGTTCGAAGCGTAGTGGTGTGCTTGCAGAGCCTTAATTAGCCAGGTCCTCAGCCAACTCGTTCCCTGTAATATCGCAATGTCGAGGCACCCAAATAAGGCAAACTTTATTGTGTTTTGCAACACTATTCAGTTTTATGTATCTACATTCACCGACTAACTTCGAAGAGCAGAGTATATTAGCAAGGGCTTTCAGTGCAGCTTGACTGTCACTACAAATGTACTGTCACTATAAAAGTACTGTTGTCCCGCCACTTTTCCTCAATTAGCCAGTACGCTACATTCAAGATGGCATAGACTTCCGTGGAATACCGTGGCCATCTATCCTGTGGCATAGGAGTGCTTAGTGTCTTCGTCTAAGTACCATCCAGATCCGCTTCCATCACTGGTTTTTGGTCCATCATGGTAGAAAGTGTGCTGAAATGCCGTTAATAGGTTCAGAGGATTTAATCACTGATCTCTATCTGGTTTCGAAACTTCATACTTCCTACCGAAGCTAACGACAGGCACCCGATTGTCCGCTGGGGAATCGAGAACAATGTGCATCGCTCTGACAACTCGTGGCATATCTGGCAGTGGCCAGTGTTTTCTTCGTTTCCCAAGACTCCGTTTGACTTGAATCTGTACGATGCCTTCCGGATTTGAAGATCTAGAGGTTGCAAGTTGAAGGGCATCGCCAGGTGTCGTACTTATATCACCTGTGATACCCAAGCACACACTTCTCTGTAGTGTGGTTAGAGGTTTTACTTTAGAATTCACCATAGTAGCCTTTCACCAGACTACAAAGAAGTATGTAATAATGGGTCTAATCAGGGTGTTGTACAACCAGTGTTGTACGCCGGTCGTAGACCCTCTTAATATGCCGTTTACTTTGGCAGCTCTTGTGGCAGTATGATTTATGTGCGCCCAGTGAGTTCAGTCCTGAGTCTAGTTGCACTTCTATGTATTTGATCACTCTTCTGTCGATAAAATGGCACCGAGTACTTGCAAATCTACTTCTAATGGGACACACTTGTTGGTTAGAAGGATTATCTGTGTTTCCTCTGAGGCTAATTTTAAATGTGTCTGTACTCGGATCATTACCTGATTTACCTTCCTTTTGGCTCCGTCCGCGCTTCGATTGATTATTACAACTGCAATGTCGTGTGATTACCATTCGGAATTCACAGAGACAACGTTGGTTCGAATCTCGGTGAAAGCAAAAATTAATAAAAACATTTTTCTAATAGCGGTCGCCCCTCGGCAGGCAATGGCAAACCTCCAAGTGTATTTCTGCCATGAAAAAGCTCCTCATAAAAAATATCTGCCGTTCGGAGTCGGCTTGAAACTGTAGGTCCCTCCATTTGTGGAACAACATCAACACGCACACCACAAATAGGAGGAGGAGCTCGGTCAAACATCCAAAAAGGGTGTACATATCCAACAAGATGCACATCCTCAAGCATCTCTTTTCGAAGGATTTCATCATAGCTTATATTCTAAAGTTCAGGTCCGAGTATTGATGCTTGGGCCACACTTGCTGTTATATGTTTCGTCTTGCATTTCTTCGTGGGTTTTGTATAAGAGCACACGACTGCTTAGATAGTGTCCAGTTTGGTATCGCTAGCCAAACTGGACACTACAAATGCATTCAACAGTTCTTCAATAGATTATTCGGCATATTGAATTTAGAATTTATTAAGACATGAATTGCGTCTCTTAAACTGTAGAATGCATTTGCAGTGTCCACTTTGGCTAGTGATACCAAACGTTTGGCATATCGATTACCTGCCCGGTAATGTTTTACGCTAGCTATTACGTCTTGAACGGCTCCTAAAGAAGCCCTTCTAGAACCATGCTGCATGTCAGACAGACCACCCTTGTTCTCTACTGTTTCGCTAAGCCTGCACTTTATCAGCTTTTCAAGTGTTTTTCTAGCATAGGTATTTATTTAATGCAATTATAGTAACTGGAAATTTTTCTGCCCAATGGAAAGTGGCTCAAATTAAAATGGTCTTACAATCCTGGAAAAAAACCAGATTTAGTTGAATCGTATCGTCCACTCAGCTTACTACCGATCACTTCCAAACTTATGTTATGTCTTATTCTTAAAATACCCTTTCCGATTATCGAAGAACGAAAAATAATAGCCAATCATCAGTTTGGTTTTCGAAGAGAACACATCACTATTCAACAAGTTCATCGAATTGTTGAATATAATATATTCACAATGCATTCGAACAAAAAATATATTGCACAGCAGCGTTCCTCGACATTGCCCAAGTTTTTGACAGGGCTTGGCATGACGGTTTGCTCTACAAAATTAAAACCACCCTCCCTATAAACTTTTACATACTTATAGGGTCTTATCTCAATAACCGAATTTCCTTCCCCAAGGACGGAGATCATCTCTCCGCGCTCTGCGAAAGTTCAGCGGCCGTTCCCCAAGGAAACGTAATGGGACCAATATTGTACCTACCCTTACCCGAAACTGAAGGGGTAACTGTAAGCACATTTGCAAATGATACTGCTTTACTAGCAAGTGACACTTTTACGCAAGCAGCTTCTTCTCAACTTCAGAAGGAACTTGACAAAATCAACCTATGGCTCAAAAAATGTAGAATAAAGCCCAATGAAACTTAATTAGTACAAGTCACTTTCACTCTTAAGCGAGACACTTGTCCCCCCATCAAACTCAACGGTATGGAAATGCCAAAAAGCAATGAAACCAAATATCTAGGAATGCATCTAGACAAAAAATTAACGTGGAAAACACATACATTCTCAAAAAGTAAAGCACTTGGTATTAAAATCAGAAACCTTCACTGGCTTTTAAATCGTCATTCCCAAGTTTCTCTCGAAAGCAAATTGCTCTTATACTCAGCAGATCTGTGGACATATGATATTCAACTTTGAGGCACTGCGGCAAACTCCAATATCGAAGTTTTACAACAATTTCGGTCAAAAACATTAAGAATGATCATCAACTCACCCTACTCTATTACCAACTCGCAAATACACCTTGACCTCCAAATATCCACTGTTGCGCAAGAAATAGAGGAGTACGCCAGATACCACAATCTCAGGCTCCAAGTTCACTCTAACTTCTTAATAACGGAAATGCCAAAATCAATGCAAATCCAATTGCTTTCACCCGACTCAAAGGAAATTCCACCACAAATCTCCTCTTCTAGTGGGAAAGCGCACCTCTGGGTGCATCCCATATACGACTGGAATTCTCTAGCTGTTAGCTTAAGTTATTCTACAAATATTGTTTAATGTATGTATACAACATGCAAAAAAAGTGTTTTTTTTTTTTTAAACAAAAACATACGTAGCGGCCTATAAGCGACCGCTAATGTTGAGTCGCCCTTTCCCTTACTAATTAGTACTAGTTTTTGTTTTTTCCATATTTCTGGAAGAATTCCTTCTTTTAGATATGCGTTGAACATGTTTAGCAGTGAAAGAAGGCAGTCGGCTGTCAACACCTCAATATTTCAGCAGCTATGTCATCGGGTCCTGACACGTTATTGCTTTCATAACTTTTTCAGTACCAATTAGTGCTCTTCATATTCCGTAAATGGGGTATGAGGATAGGAAAACGCGTTGGCACAACAGCAATATATCTGGGAGGACTACTTTGAAATGATCAAAATAAATATTGATGAGTAACCAAATATTTTTCGAGAAAAATAAAAGACCATCTAACTTGTTGAACACACCTCGCATGTGTACAGGCAGGCTGAAGGTGTTTTAACCAGATATTTTACTCTATCGAGGGTTACTCTAATTAGTGTTTGTTTCTAAACTAAATTAATGCAAGTGTTTCATTTAATGCTAGAACAATTTTGGTACAAATTATACAAATGATCATCATCATCATCATCATCATCATCTTCATCACTAGCACTATAGACTGCTGTAAACAATTGCTTCCACACCTGCGGTTCTCCGATCGTTCCTCTACTCCGCATTTCTAATTTGTGGTCCCCAATTCACGTAAATCGTCCGTGACCTCATCACCCCTGCGTTTATTTGGTACAAAATCGAATGCACAACTATTATGATTAGCGTTGTAACTAAGCGTAAGCTGATGCAGAAATATTTGAAATTTTCTTTTAAGAAAACGTGTAAGAAAATGAAGTTGTAAGTGCAATGCATGCGAAGAAATTTTCACCAAATATAATTAGTTGCATTCCGGTAATCAATTTAAGTAGTTCTGCACTTCGCAAATGCTTTTCGGCAATTTTCATACCATCAACTCTAACTACACTAAGTTAAGTATGCCAACTATTTCGTTGCGACTAAATTTACTAAATATTTGCGGGGTCAAGCGCACCCTTACGCCACTCAACGGAAGTCATTCATCAAATTCACAAAAACACTTTCCAAAATACGCTTACTACCACACACACACACACACAATGACATTTACAGCAACACATTCTTAAGAAAAATTGCACACTCCTTCAGCAACACTATGCAACACTTACTTCTAGTGCTTATACGCTGCTTTCTATCTGCTTAAGAAAATTCACCAAGTCTTCGCTCTGTATTAAATCATAATAATAAAAAATGTACTGCTTGCCACTCGCACTGCAGTGTTGCAGCGTTGCAGCTTAAGTGTGATTGTGGGTTTTTGTTACTGTTGTCATACTTTCCGCTAGCCTCTGTGCATGTATGTGTGTACACTAAGCGAAATAAGGACATAGGGAAATATGGGATAAGACAGCTTCATAATTTTTCTTCTTAAATATTTAACTGCATAGAGTTGCGTTGTGTGCACGAACTGGCGCTAGTTTTAAATTATTTTGTCTTTTGCTTGAAGTTGAAGCGTTATTTGAAATTTGAGTTTCTTGAAGCGAATAGTTATAAGGAACAAGTGCTTTCGTTAAGATTCCATTTCTTGTTGTGGGGATCGCGTGATGTTTTTATACACATTTCACAATTTGAAAGATTCCTTAAGAGTCTTGGGTTCCGTTGTCATGAGAATCAGTAATATTCGTTCTCTAAAACTGGAGGATATTTACAAATTTAACAAAGAATCAGGACTATCTACCTCTGCCTCTGTCTCTATTCTCTCCTATCTCTTTCTCTGATACTTTTCTCCTTTCCCTTGACTATCTACCCTCTTTCCAAAGCTCTAAATACAATAGACTTTTTAACCTGAGTGTTTTAGGAGCCGCCAAATCTCTTGGTGCTCCTTGGCTCGACCAATTAAAATTTCAAGGTAAGTGGAGCGGTTTCCCTTAAGAAATAAATAATTTTCATGCAGGGAAAGTAACTTTTTAGGACACTATGCCGTTCTTCTTGGTATCTATCTACCGAGGAGCGCGCTAGTATTGCAGCTTATAGTGAATCGAGAGTCTCAGTTGGCAAAATAACGCTGAAAGTAAATTGGAATAAAAATACCATTCACTACTTGTAGAAAAGTCCTGATGGATATGGAAAAATTAAAGGAATTAGTCCAAAGCCTAAGACTAACGGCATGTTCAAGCGAGAGATAAGACGGTTGGTTAACAATAAAAACATCAGCTCTAACCAAATTTGGTGTGAGCTTTCTATCAATGTTACAAAGAGAAGATACAAGAAACACAGCAAATTTTTAGTGAAGATTTGAATTTGAAACATCAAAATAGAGTTTGAAATATCAGAGTAGGCTAAACCGAAGCTTATACCACGCCACAAAGCAGCTGTACTCAAATTCGCTGATAATCGTAAGTTCTGGGACGAAAAGAAAAATGTTTATCTCGATGAGTCTGCTGGTTCAGAAGTATTGGAGGGACATTCGCTAGCTACCACAAACGCGTCACTCCCGAAACCTCCACGTTGGCTCCTTAATACCTGGTTTACTCTTAACCACCGTGGCAAGACCTCTCTCTCTCTCTCTCTTAGCTTCAAAGTATCTGGTGGACCATAGCTTCATCAACAATCTTCCTCCAATTCAGTCTCTATCTTGCCTCATTTCTCCCATTACGAATGTTTATCGGTTTTAAGTCTGCTTCTACGTCATTAAGCCATCTCTTTCTTGATCGGCCTCTCTTTCTTCCTCCAATTGGCCGCAAAGTAAACACCCTTTCTTGGATTCAATTTGTTTTATTTCAGAAAATTACTCAGAAGTCTTGGATAATATTTTTTGTAGAATTTTGCGAAAGAATGTGACGATGAGTCTTGGACATATCAACAGAAGAATGCGCTCCAAGCCACAGCGCTAAGTGTGCAAAGAAGTTTTTCGCGTCACAAAATATTTCTGTGCTGAAATGCGCGCATTTGGTCTTCACCTAAATCCAATGAAGAAGCTCTGAATCATTCTAAGCAAGCAGGTATATAAAGGTGGTCACCAGTTTAATAGCCTATTGCACCTTAAAAAAAGCTATTTAAGTGAAATGAGCAAAAATCAATCGCAGTGTACTTCAGTCACTCGCTAATTCGATGCCACGATGACTAGTGACTTCGTCTTCTTGATGGGTGCAATAACCGCTTACGCCATTTTAGGCGAGTTTAACAAAAAGCGCCAGTTGATTCTTTCTCGCGCTAACCAGCTTCTGTTGGACACTCGAGTGAAGCCAAGTCCTTCTCCGCCTAATCTTTCCAATGCAGAGTAAGTTTTGCTCTTCCTCTGCTACCACTAGCTGCTACCGCATCGAATACTTTCAGAGCCGGAGCGTTTGTATCCATTGGGATGACATGACCCAGCCAACCAGGGCGCTGCACTATATCTGTATCGTCGCAAAGCTCATACAGCTCATCCTTCCATCACCTACGATACTTGCCGTCAACCAATGTGCGAAGGTCCAAAAATCTTCCGCAGAATCTTTGTCTCAAACACTCAGCGTCCAAGCTTCTGCGACATACGTTAGGACGGACATGATGGGAACCTTATCGAGTGTTAATTTTGTTCACCGAGAGAGGACTTTAGAGCTGAATTGCGTACTTAGTCCAAAGCAGCACTTGTTGGCAAGAGAGATTCATTATGGTAGACGACTAATATCAATTACAATAAAAAACGAAGGACATAAAAGCTATTAAATATATATTTTTTAATTGTTTTCTTTAGATTTATTTAAAATTAATTTTATCCCATATATCTTTCGGCTCCTCGCTCATTTTCGAAAAAAAAAAAATGGTCCGATGATGCCGCCAGACCAACACCCGCACCAAACAGTGACCCGTTGTGGATGCATTTGCTTCTCTATAGTAACGTGTGGATCTTCTGAGCCCCAAATCCGACAATTTTGCTTATTGACGTAGCCACCGATATGAAAATGAGCTTCATCAGAAAAGAAGAAGAAGACTCACCACTTGGGAAATAGGTTTTCAATATTTCCCAATTTTGTTCAAGCGTATAGCGTCCCATTTCTTAAATGTCAAACCTTTAAGTAAATTATGAGCACATTTGACATGTCATTTGTGTTACCATTCTCAAAAAAATAGATGGTTCAAAAAGCAAACGCTATATGGCCCACCCTGTACTAAGATAAAAGATTGCTCAGGAATGCCTGGCAGCTCTAAATGATAGTAGCACCTTCTTTAAGCTCAGCCTTATATGGGTCCTCTGATATATGTAGAGATATCAAATGAAATTGCTAGGCCAATGAGCTAGCCAGAAAAGGTACCTACTAGCCTTCCACTGCTTGAAAACAGAGGCAATATTGGAATTCCTATATAAATATAATTGGCGCTTACTCGCTTTTTGAGTGTTAATGACAATTGGAATCCTTATGTTAACTTGCAAATTAAGGATATAAATAGTATTCCCCAAGAGGTCAATAGAGGTCATGCAGAGCAGAAAATACTTGTGTTAAAACCAGTCTATTTTGGCCGCAAGTAGACATGAAGAGGTCAGAAGAATTGCTCAACCACTCAAGAGAGAACATCTTGAAATTCGAGGCTTGTGCCACCGGTCATAGGCTATTAGGTAGGCACCCTTCTAAGCTACGAGTAGAGTAGGAAGAGGATGAGAAAGAATCAGTAGAAAACTGCCTCTGTAATGTCTGTGATGACCAGCCTTAGCTGGGAGTAAAGCAAGGCTGTCAAGAAATCCCTCTTTTGACTCTCCTGCGGAACTATCCGGTGTTGGCATAAAACCCATCCTACGCTTCATAAGAGCATCTAAATGGTTCCCCATGATGAATAAACACAAAGGTTCCCCAGTTATGCAGTTGTACCACAAAGGATCTACATAGTCTAAGTGAGTTGACTATTCTAAACCAACTGCCACAGAAACCCAACCTAACCTATTATATTACACTAAAAAAATAAGAAAATTTGGTTCAGTGTATCTACATGCATGGCTTTATTCATATATAGGAGTATAACTACTTGCCTTATAAAATGCCTCTGTATTGCATGTGCAGCAGCAGAGAAGTACAATCAAAATCCTAGAAAGTGTGAATGTATGCGTTTCATATTTGGTTCGAAAAGCAGAAAAAGCAGAAAAGTAGTTGAAGCAGACAAGTGCATAAGCACTTAGCAATCTTGGACATTATGTCATTTTTATACGCTGTACAGGATGTACAGCTGACTGGATGAGTAAGTGAGTGGAATGCATGCGTCCTAAGCAATCCGAAATGCTGTATAGTACGAAATAAGATGAACAAAAATATAAAAAAATAGTAGATAAAGAAAATTGTATGATAAAGAGTTTAATGTACTTATAGCCATGTGGCATACATTGTTTGTTAAGAGAATGAAAATATATGCAGTTATGTATAAAGTATATTTGTTATATGAATATACACTCAACAATAATAATATGATCTTTGCAATTCACACTCTCGTACATGCGCATACCCCGTAGGGAATTCATGAATTAGTGACACAAATTTTTTACATTCACAAATTCGTGTTATTGCGAATTGGTAGGCCTACTTATGCTCACTGAAAATTTACGCTTCTATTTCAAATTTATTTATCGTCAGTAAATCCAGAAGTTTCTTACGAAAAACCTGCAGATGCCGACAAAACATGGGACGACGTAAAAACAACAGCCCAGAACAGCGTACGATGGAAAAGTCTTGTCGAGGTCTTATGCTGCTAAGCGGAGTGAAAAAAAGTTAATAAAAATAAAAAAAACTAGTTAATAGCTACTTTTATGGGCATTTTAGGATCAATAATTCGACTATTTTGTTCTCTAAGTTAGTTCTCTAAAAGCTCGATTGATAGGTGCATTGATGGTCTTTGACTCAGCTACGAATAACTGGATTAAGTCAGGGTGATGCTATTTTCTAGTGAGGATAGGTAGGTACATGAAATGGTTGAAATGCCAGTCTGGCACTCCTCAAGTAGCACTAAAGCGCCGTTTTGATACCATTATGAGACCTCCAACAGGCAGATATCTACAGTCAGCCAGACCTGTTGATGTAATGGAGAAGATTGGTGAGATTTAGGTTGGCGCACTGCCCCAGGCTGTCGAAGAATGGAACGCCCAGTGACTTTAATCGTCTATCTGCCAAGCCCGGACATTTACAAAGAAAGTGGTACACAGTGACGATATTGGGAGGTTTCCTACTTAGAATATCAGGCCAATCCAGAGCTCCAATTAGGAATTTTATAATAAATGAACAGGCAAGATATTTTTTTTATTCTGAAGCGAGTCTAAACTTACGAGTAAATACCGGCAGCTATAAGATGGCAAATGCTATGAGAAATTCATTGATCGCAAGATGCTAATCTTGTACAAATCTTTTGGTTGGAAAAAGATCAATAAATAATTGGCACGTACACTTCTGTTACGTATTTGGCCGAGCTCTTCCTCTTATTTGTGGCGTTCGTCTTGATGGCAGTTCGTTAAAATTGTACGTTCAATGTCAGGGTGTGTATTATATACGGATGTCATAACCGCGAAAGCTGCAAAATGACGAACGTTCACGCATATCGTAATCCAAAAAGAATTCACTAAATTTTTCAGTGGCTAGTTGTACGTTGACGGATGTGACAAATCGAGTCCAGGCTTATCCTCTGATTCTAAGCAAATATATCTCTCTGTTGTCTTATACAGTCTGTGACAGAAAATAGGAACCCCGATTATTCATCAAGTATAAAAGACATATTTTTACAAGTTTTTTTTACATGAAAGTCTGTACAAAACTACGAGTCGCAATTACTCAATAAACCGTGTAGTCTTCATCGTTGTCGAGTATAACCTGGCATCTTCTGCATGCTTTGAACCAGTTTTTCTGCGTAGCTCATCGACAAAGAGAACCAGATTTTGCGAACTTGACGCACGAGGTGCTTTAAATCGTGGTCTGGTCTTCCGGTAAGATGCGTTTTCATAGTTTCCCACACATTTTCAATGGGGTTGGCGTCTGTGTACTAGGAAGGCCAGGACATTACTATGACACCATTTTCTTGTTTTGTTTTTCAATGTGTTTTTCTGTGAGCAGTGGTTTTGATGATGTGGGCCGGTAGGATTTGTTTGCCTCCTTCTATCGACGTTCAATGGTAATGGTACTCACATCTATTCCCTTTTTAGCAATAGCTGATTGTGCTTGGCGTAGTCACAAAGAAGGGCCCCATTTAAAAAGTTGGTCGATCACTTCACCTGATCCATGAACCACATCACAACAAACTTTGTTGATTTTTTAATTACTTTTGCAGCCGCGGTGAAAGATAATTTTGACTCTTTCGAATGCATGCATAAAAATACCGCCTCGAAACGTTTCGTGTACAGGGTTGCCCATATTCGACGGATCCGACGGATTTCGATGACTCTTTGGGCCCATTCCAATCGACGAGGCTTGTCCGCAGGCAGCAATCTTTGCGTCAATTGAATCTTATACGGGAATAAATGCAAATCAATGCGGATAATTCGTTGTAAAGTGGTCCGAGCAATGCCCAACTGCTGAGAACGGCAATTTTGGGATGCCCTTGACGACGCCTTGGCCGGTTTTTATTTGGCCTCTTTGGATTAGAAAAAGCATCACCAGTCGAAAACCTTTCGTACAAACGTTTAATGGTGTTCGTTGAAGGCACACTTTTCACATTATTTAATTTTTTATACGCACGCTGAGTTTTCACAATTGTCTTCTTTTGTTGAATGTAAATTTCAACAATTTGGGAGTTCTTGCGTGGCGTGTACTGTTCCATGGTAAAAATCTGCTTGGACTGACGCTTCTAACGCGGTATGTCATTAAGCGATCTGAGGTGTCAGTCAAAAGATATAGGGTTGCCAGATGGGTCCTTCGAATATTGGCAACCCTGTACTACTCACTCATTTTTGTTTGGTTGCGTTCAGGGGAAAGTTACGAACAGCACTAACCTAAATTAGCACTAGCGTCGTAGCCCTTGAGTGGGACTATTATGCACGCAAAGAGCAGAACGAAACATATCTTGAAGTTGCAAAAAAAAACCGGTTCTTTTCTTTTGACAAAGACTGTAAATAGAGCCTTCTCACAATGGAAACGATGAATTTATTGAAAAAAAAAATTAATATAATTTTGGTACCTAATTTTAATGCTTAATACTAAACTTTCAATTACCCAATCACAGCGATTTGACTTACTGGGTCAAAAGCTGTTTTTTGTACTGTTAATCTCAAATATTGGATTTTTTTGTAGTTCGTTTTTGTAGTGTTGTTCGCGTCATGATTGTATGAAAATAAATTTCAAAGACTTTGCAAGCATACATATTTGCTTTCATAACAGAGAAACAGTGATATCAACATGTTCAACAACATTAACATCACCAACCAATGCCCTCATCATCACCAGCTCCACCATCATCAGATTCACTTTTGCTGGCATATCAACTTGGGGTTATAAACGTTTGCGTATGCGTATCAGCAACAATGGCTTTATACATTTTTTGTAGTCATGACAGCTGTAACTTTATTTTCACTGGCAATAGCAAAGGCGTATATGCACACATACATGCGCACGAGTATAACTAAAAATATTTACACAAAATATATTGTGAATATTTCACAATAAAATGAAAACATTTTGCTTGCTACTAACTTCTACATTTATATTATATATGTATGTGTGTGTGAATGCCCATATGCTTGTGTGTGTGTAAAAACATTTACATATGTAGTTAGTTGTATAATGTTTTAGTAAATGTAAATTGTGACATACTTTTTTCCCTGTGCTTAGTAAAATGAAGTGAAAGCCATTAAGTTCAGCCGAGAATCAGTGAGTGGAATGGCCTTGTGAGCTAAGTATATACTTGTATATGTGTGTGTGTGTGTTAGTTAAAATTCGTTAGAAAATGTTGATGAAAAGTACTGCTTATTTCATGCCATAGTGCAAAATTGATGTCAGAGAAAGGTTCTCTAATATTACTTCTACAATAAAGAAAAAATAATAAATTTACTGTTTACTTGGTTGATGATATTACAACGTTAACTAATCTTTCTTTTTTTCCTTTCCAGGTAAAACTTCATTCAAAAAGGTAAGTAATACACAAATACGTACTTTTAGCGCTTTGAAGATGGCGCGAGGTGTGAGATGCTTGGAGTTTTTTGCAGTCTGGTACAAAATATGTGAATTCGTGAATAAGCCACCGTGAAGGGCGAGAAAGAGGGCTCTGTTCATAAAATCTACAATCTTTATTTAGTGATGCATTGTTTGTTTGTGCACCAATACGATTAAATGGCTGTTGTAGCTACAATGTAATGCCGAACGTGCGTGCATGCCAGTTTCACCAAGCCAAAGCTCTTAGAGCCTATGGCTCTGAGTACTTCTTACGATATTCTTTCGATTAAAAATTCTGTTAAAAATGTGAAAGAAATTCCAAACAGCCTTTATGCCGTTGGACCCTAATTCCGTATTTTTAAAATTCTCGAAAGACAAAATAATGTAGATTAAATATTCAGAGTGCAAAAGTTGTGCAGCCAAATTTATTTTGAACCAAAATTCTGTATTTTTTAAAATACTGCTCCTCTTAAAGTAAAGATCCGCAAAAATCAATATGCCGCAAGCGGCGTAAACCTGTAGGTCCCCCCATTTATGGAAAACCAGATGCCGACCACAAATAAAGGGTTTTCCAATAACAGGTGTTATTTATCGCTATCGAGAGATGATTAAAGACTTTTTATGGCCAAAATTGGATGGTATTGATCTGGACAACGTTTATTTTCAACAAGACGGCGCTACGTGCCACACAAGCAACGAAACCATTGATATTTTACGGGAAACGTTTTCGGACCGTGTTATCTCTCAAAGAGGTGATAACAATTGGCCACCGAGATCTTGTGATTTAACACCTTGTGACTTTTTTCTTTGGGGCCACATGAAAGAGAAGGTCTACGCCCACAGCCCAGAGACGAGTCAGGACCACAAAAATGGAATTCGTGAGTCTATCTAGGACATAGATCAGCCACTTTCCAATTCGGTTATAGAAAATTTCATGAAAAGGATATTGTCCTGTAAGCGCGGTCGTTCTGGTCATTTGTCTGATATTATTTTCTACTATTAACGGCATACCTTCCTCTTCATAATGAAATAAATAGCGGCTCATTTATATTGAAAAATAACATTTTTCTTTGAATATCAAAATAACACCTCTTCTGGGAAAACCATTTGGGACGTGGGATAAGAGTGTAAGCACCAATTATATTAGGTTGGAGAATAAGTTCGTGGAGTTATTACCGAATTCTTTTATTTATACAAAAAACAATAATTATATCAATAAGTTAATCAACCTCTTCCCACCTCTCGACCAATTTGTTGATGCTGTTCCGCCAAAAATCGCCTGGTCTGGTGTCAAAGAAGCTAATGAGCCAGTTTTTAAGAACCTTTTTGTTATCGAAGGTAGCGCCCTTCATATGGTTTGACAGGGAGCGAAAGAGCTGGTAGTCGGTCGGTGCAAGGTTCGGATAATATGGCGGATCCTGAAGAAGCTCCCATTCGAGCCCATGGAGTCCGGCTTTGACGACTTGCGCAATATGGGGAGTATGATTTGACCATGTCGACCCAGTATTTTCAGTCGAATAGCCTCATTCACATGATGTAGCTGGGCAATGTAGAGCTCCTTCTTGACCGTGGCATTCTTTTTGAGCATTTTCCAGTACCCCAAGTCCGCCCAGTCCCACCAAACACATATTAGGGCCTTCTTAGGATGAAGATCCGGCTTGACTCTCAGCTGTGGCGTTTCTCCTGGAGCCAGCCACTCCTGTCTTTGCATCATATTGATGTCCTCGTACAGCCACCATTTCTTATCGGTACAAAAAGCGCTGTTTATGACCGGGTGTTGCTCGATGGCGGGCGAAAAGCAATTTGAAGGCGACTTTCTCTGTTCTTTTCGTTGAGCTCGTGAGGCACACAGGCTTCCAATTTTTCGATAAATCCCATTGAATGAAGTGAAACACTTAAATGAAGAAAAAGTTTTATCTAATAGCTTCTCGTTAAGGACGCACTAATCAGTTCTGCAAATCAAAGATGGATTAGCGTTAGCACCTGTGAAATTGCTAGGCAAACATGGCCAATGCTAAATTTATGTCTGTCCAAGAGTATTATAAAACTGGACCTTAGTAGGAGCCCTCACAGAACATTGTCTCATAGGAAATCATGCAAGGAGATTAGGCGTTTACACGCATGATTTCTGTTGGAGCTGCAGAAATGAGGAGGAGTTGGAAACAACCGGTATTTAAGATCCTACTTTTTAATGAATATAGATAATCTATACACTTTAGGTATCAACAACATTTTACGCTTTGTCCAAAGCTCAGGATGGTTCAATATGGAGAGGGAAATGTAGCCCAGCCCCCGCGGCTCACAACGGACCCATTTCGTGGTCTAAGTGGCACTGTTGTCTCTACATATGTGCGATGCGACTGCCAAACCTAACCTAACCTTTTTCTAATAGCGGTCGCCTCTCGGCAGGCAATGGCAAACCTCGGAGTCTATTTCTGCCATGAAAAAGCTCCTTATAAAAATATCTTCCGTTCGGAGTCGGCTTAAAACTGTAAGTCCTTCCATTTGTAGATCAATACGCATACCACCAATAGGAAGAGGAGCTGGGCAAAATTTAAATCAAAAATGGTGTAAGCGCCAATTATATGTATATATATATTTTTGTATAGCTGAGAGGGTTCTATCGAATGGATACTTACCCTTTGCCAAACAGCAAACAAATCGATATAAAATAAGAGAAAATATAAAAACGCAGTGAACTTATTCGCCAACCCAATACTTTCCCATTATTCCTACAGGCAACATAGGGCCGTTATAAAAATATGCCAGTTTCCTCTATCTAAACCTAGGGGTTTTATTTCTCTCCAGCTCTTGTTTCTGGCTTAAATTTCGAGCTAGATCTGCCTTCCCCAGGTGTGTTCTCCAAGTGTGTTGGGCGTTCTGGCCTACGGCTGCTCTGCGGACTCCATGCGATGGCCGTTTTCGTTACGTTGGTATACTTTAACTTGTTTTATGTCGCTGGCAGCCATTTTGCACGACTCCCAGCCATACAGAAGTACTGACTTTACATTGAGCTGAAATTTTTTATTTTGACGTGAGTTGACAAAAAGCAGGACCTCCTACTGGTTGTGGTCGTCCAAAGGCCTGTCCTGCTTTCTGAAGTCTGTGATTAACATCAGCTCCAGATCTGCCACCAGTGGTAAAAATGCTACCCAAGAAGGAATTGGCTTCTTCGATCGTCTGATTATGTATTGCGAAACAGTTGTTATTCGTAGTGTTGATTTGTAGTGTTTTGGTCTTATTAATATTGACTTTGAAGCCATAGCAGCCTGCCAGTTGTGCAATGCGTTGAATTTTGGCGGTCATGTCAGTAAAGCTATGCGTAAAACTGGTATCGTCTGCAGAGTGAAGGTTGCTAATACTGTCGTGTAGACCACCTGACATCTGACAGACTGACGCCTTTTCCTTCGCCCAATGCATTCGTCATAACCATGCCGAGAATGATATTAAATAGTGGTGGTAGCAAAAATAAAAGGGGTAGCCTTTGTGACCAGGTACCCAATAGATATGCAGCTTACTGTTTGCGGCTAGCTTTTCTATGGCACCCCTGCTCCGTCGAACATTTTTGAACTTAATACAATATGAGCTTATTGCTTTTATTGCTGCTTGACTGTCCACGTATATATTATTTGTTGAGTTCTTTCTTGTTCTAGTGTACGCTAGCTTCGCGGCTTGACCCACTGAAAAAATTTTCGCTTGGAAAATATTGCTGTGGTCTGGCCTGCCTGACCCCAGTACCCATTTTTTTAATCTACTCTCTCGGATTTTACTCTTCACTTGGTTTGTTGGTTTAAGCTCTTGTTGACCGATACTCGTATAAGCATTGACGGCACTCCTTTGCATGCCAGTGCTTTCGAAATTACATCGTGGATGCGTCTATCGAATGACTTTTCGAAGTCGAAACACAGAGATATAGCGCCGATATGTATTCAACTGACTGCTCCGCCGTGATTCTTAGGCTGTTGACATGGCTATGCACGACCTTTGCTGTCGGAAGCTACACTGTTCAGGTCTCAGCTCTGGATTTAATTCTGCTGCAACTTTTTTGCCAACTGTCTGAGTTATTGCTTTGTTTACTTTACTATTATTGTAGTTATTTGGGTGCTTGTTGTCGGGTTCATTTTCAGTAGTTTCTGGGGACTTGTTGGAATTGCAGCTGAACTCGGACATGTGGTCTCTATTTTAGTGTTTCCGGCATGACTAGCACAATTCCAAATGGTTTTGTCTTATTATTAATATCCTTTTTTTTGTAGTATGTTGGGAAAATTTTCAACAAAACTCGCTCAAAAAAAGTTCTGATTGTGCGCCTGCACACGTCACAGTTTAAATGCCATGAACGAGTGATATAAACTTTAATTTCAATATTCAATTAATTTGTGCCATATGAAAGAGCGTAAAATTTTGCACAATTGCCGTTTTAAATGAGATTAATTTCAATTTGTAGGAGTTGAATTGGGCAAATACTTTTTCGGTACCATTTTGTACGTCAATCCAATGAAGCTCACCTGGCAGCTAGACAACCGGCTTAGCTTCTTTATTTGGCAATTGCGACCTTACGTTCCGTCTGCCTACTCGCTGAGCTGGACATGGATGCGAAAGTTTTGTTTTGTACAACTTAATTTAATTTAATTCAATCTTTTCGTCATTCAATTCAGTTAGCCGCTTTTTGCGATGTAATTTTCCGCATTCTCCCCAAGGCAACATTGTAACTGTTAATAGTTACATCTTCATTGATATCTGTGCGCAGAACTTCTTGGCTACTTTTACAAGGTTGTAAGGAATGACAAGCAGTGAGGGATATGAAATCATACACCTATATGTAGTATGTATATGTATATGTGCGTGTGTGTGTGTGTTATTATGTAGTGTATCTGCTGCTTGTACTTTTTGCCGCATTGCTTTTGCCTGTAATCAAAGTCTGGCCGCAACGCTCAACGACCCACTAGTGTCTCATTAAGTCGTAACTGTGGCGCTAGATATTACTTTTGCTATTCTTCTCACTCTTCGTGCTTTCTACTTATTTCTCTTACACTTCCTTTACTTTTAATTTTTTTTGCGCGCTTAAAATTTGTGCCCTGTAGCACACCTGTTAAAGTCTGAGCTACTGGCTACTGCTTGCCTTCCTTCTGTCCAGCGCTAATCAGAAACTCGCCCATATACAAGTAGTTGAGCAGAGGAGATGACAAAGCGTACAGAAACTGGAAAATACAAAAACAAAAAAAAAAACAGAAATACAAAAACGTAAGAAAAAAACTACTACTGGATGAAGTGGACGAAAATTTGTTGAATGCGAAAAAGAAGGTGATTTTTTCTTTGGTTTCAAAAAAGGCAACTAAAGTTTTAACGAAGCTGTGCTTGCTGTACTTACTTTATTTATTTAGTTATTTATTTATTTTTTTCTTCATTCTGCCAACATTTGCTGGCATAAGATGTAGAAAAATTAAAAGGCAGCACAACAAAAACAAAAAGAGAAGCAATGGCTATAAAGGCAAAACAGAAGTAGGTAAGTGAAGTGTTGGTAGTCCTTCACTTGGCTCCACACTCCGCTGCACAGTAAAAATGAAGAGAATGGCAACAATTGCGCAATGTTGAAAAATGTTGCGAAAAATGAACTACCAGCCGCCGTTGATGTGCTCCATTACAACTTGATTTGGTATTCGCTCAAACAAAACAAAACAAAAAAAAATTAAAAATTAAATAAAAAATAAAATAAAAAATAAAATGAAATAAAATCACGCCACAGTCGTTTCGTCAGTATTACTTCAAGCTGGCACATTTCCTTCGGCCAGCAGACAACCCTTGAAGTGCATAGGTTGGTGAAAGGTTAAGAGAGCGGAGAGTTTTCGGTTTAATACAAAAATCTGAGCAGCAGCAGCAGCGCAGAATTCGTTAGACCTTACCGCGCGATCTGCTTGTCGACCTCTGTTAACGCGGTGCATGGCAGGGGCCAGGCGATAGTTATGGCGATATCCTTGTAGCAAGGATATTTCGGTTTGCTGCTACTTCCTTGCTAAGGAAGTAAGATGCAGAAAACAGAGAAGTAAGCCAGCCACGAATGGCTGCCTGACAGCGTACATGCGCAGCGTGGAGGGGAAGCGCCGCATCGACCTTCTCGGACAGCTGCGCTTTGGTTGACCAACTACTTGAATGGCTCGCGCGTTGTTTCACAGATTTTTCGCCGCTGCAGCGCAATACTTTGTGCACACAGCCAAACTTTAAGTGTAATTGTAATCTTATATCCTTTATATCCTGTTTGGCTGTTATTTCTTTTAACAATTATTCGTGAGTGTTTATTGAATGAGTGGCAAGCAACGAGGTGGTGGCGATGAGGTGCGATGAGGTGCGGTGTTGTGCAGCAAGAGTAGCTGATGTAGTTTGTAGGGCTGAGGAAGTGAGTGGCGGTGGCGCGTTGATGCACTCGAATGAACGACAGGTGCGCTCCGGTGAATGAGTGGCTCACGTTGGCTAAGTGGATGAATGACCCGGCGGTGCGGTTGGATGCACAACTCCTCACGTTAGTTTGGAGTTTTAGGCGAAAATTGACAAAAATATGTGCTGTTAGTGGGCGACTTGTAGTTGGCGGAACGAGAAGGAACGAAAGTAACTAAAATAACTGAAATAACTTAAACTGAAGGAAGTAAATTGAATAGCAATTGCGGAAATTAAAGCAAAACTGGAAAGCTTAGCTACATAGCAGAGGACCAGAAAAAATATTTCCACTACACCCGCTACTTGAGGTGGCTTTTGATTTGTCCACATAAGTGGTCGAAATGGGAGAAAAGGCAAGGCGTAGACAATTTTTATAAAATATGGCAGCTCCAACAGCGGAATGCAGCTGCTGTGGCAAAAAAAAAAACATATTTACAAACTCAAATAGTTACCCATTGATGATGTCGCAGCTCATAACTCGATTTATATTTTGTTTTCAAAAAATGTTAAAATGAGCTTCAGAAAGTTGCTAGGCCGAAGTATTTGGGTTTTGTTGCTTGCAAAGAAAAGAAAAAGTTTTGAAAAGCAACCCTCACAAAGATGATCAAAATTATAAACGCAACGTTATATATGTATCTGCCGACTCCAAACGGGAAGCTTTTTCATGGCAGAAATACTCTCGGAGGTTTGCCATTGAATGTCAGGGGGCAACCGCTATTAGAAACAACTTTTTCTTTATTTTGGTGGTACACCGAGATTGGAACTTATATTGTCTCTGAATTCCGACCAACCTTTCGGCTACGGCGGCCGCCACGTTAGCCTCTGTAATTAGTCTCCCATGGAAATTATTTTGTATAATTTTTGCAGAAGCTGTGCCGCTAGAAATTCCTGCTTGTCCGAGTTGGATCTTTAACTGCATTTGAAATAATAGCTATGTATTTTTTCCCGTGGCTCCTGGGCTTCAATAAGCAAGTTAAGCTCCGATTTATTTGACGCTAAGAATTTGATCCGGTCGATTAAAAATTAATGGTATAGCCTCCAAATAAAGGCGGCGTGTTTCAATTTGGAGCGCACGAACACAGTAATTAGCAATTTCAGGGTATAAGGATCCGTAACCGTCGTACCTAAGCCTAAGGCAGAATATGATTTTGATAAGATGCAATTAATGCTATGTAATGGAAAAACGACTGTCAAAAATTGCACCTACACTTTTAGATTCTTTAGCAGACTGAAGTTAATATTTTTTGTTTCCTTGTTCACTCGGGATCACGCAACGCCTTCCGCATAAATAGGATTTCCACTATTGCAGGCAAACAGAGTGAAGTCAAAGTGAAGAAAATTTATATTTTTAAAAAAATGTTGTGAGAGACTCTGTCGAAAGCGACTTTAGAAAACTATAATGCAATATTTACTAACAACAAACAGATTATACACTGTGGATCGTCGAGTGACGAATCCAGGCTGATTGCATGAAATTAGGTTTTAGGTGGCAAACAACATTTTTTCTTTACAACGGTTTCAAAAAGGTTAGAAATTGTCGAGAGCTTGGAAATAGGTCGATAAATACTTATTTCATTCTTATTGCCACTTGAGGATATTCAAGGAGAAGTCCAAAATAAACTAGACTGAACTAAAATAGAAACGGCAGGAGCTTTGTTCTGATAACTTCAAGTTTATTTATTCAAAATAGTACCTACCCTCTGGTCTCAACACACTGTTAGGCGCGATCTCAAACCTTTTCGAAAGAGGTTCATTTCAGGTCATTGCTGGGAATGGCCTTTAGGATCTCGATACAAGTCTTTTGGATGGCCTCACGGACGCAAAACGTTTCCCTTTCATGGCCAAATGCCATTTTCTGAATAGGTAGAAGTCACAGGCAGCCATATCAGGCGTATACGGTGATTGACTGATGGTTAAAATGCGATTTCCAGTCAAAAAATCAGTCACAAAAGTGGGTCGATGAGATGGCGTATTATCATGCAATAAGCGCCAGCTTCCTTCTTCGCGATATTCAGTGCGAAATCGACGAATGGGATGCAACAAATGCTTTAAAATGCAAAGATAGAAAATTGCATTGACGGTTTTACCCATTGGCACGTACTCCTTGTGGACAATTCCCTTGGAATCTTAAAAATAAAAGAGCATCGACTCGATTGTTGACTCCTCCCAACGCTATTTTTCGGGTGGTGACTCGTTTGGGGCATTCCATTTGGCTTTTTGACGCTTAGTTTCTGGTTCATGTTAGAAACACAACGTTTCATCACCAGTTACAATGTTGTAAAGGCAGTTCTCGTCTTTTCTCGCCTCTTTAATTAGGTCTTTCGAATGTTGAGTTCTGCGCAATTTTAGGCCCTCAGTTAACTTGTGCGAAATGAAACTTGCACAGACCTTTCGTAAGCTTAAATGATCAGTTAAATTGCAATAGTTCGATGTTTTGGAGATATTCAACTACGATTCCATGAACTTCAATGATGATTTCGGTTCATTTTTGATAAATTTACAAAGAATTTCAATGGAGTTTTCGGTGATTACCGATTTTGGGTATGTTCATTGTCATTTATGCCGTCGCAATCATCTCTGAAAGTGTAAACCACTCATGAACTCTGGCATGAGATATACAATCATCGCCATAAACTTTTTTCATAAATTTAAATGTTTCGGTAAAGGTTTTACCGATTTTAAAACAAAATTTGATATTAGCTCTTTGTTCGAAACTCATTTTTGTACCGATGGCACAAACATACTGACACTTTCGACGCAATAACTTCGCTTTCACTGAACCGAATGCTAGCAACTTTTGACTGGATGTCAGCTAAGGATGTAGCTTCCAACACACTAACTCATTAAAAAGCTGGCGCCATCAAAAACATTTCTATGACGCCAGTCTTATTTATTTTGAGCTTCACCATGAAGTTGTTAGTTTCCATTCATCGGTGAAAATTCTAGAAGATACTGACTTTTTAAGATTATTTTTAGAGGTGAAATAACTGCCGGACATTTCTTTAGAAAAATTACAAAAAGCCCGTCGTTATCTGTCTGTGAGGAGGGTTTTAAGTTAAATATTCCATGTTCGACATCATCTTCTGAAAGACTGAGGTGCCTAAAGTTCAGAGTTGAAGATTGATCTAAAAAGCCAATCAAAATTTGATTCTCTATCATTCTGAGAAAAACTGAATAGAAATTGATTGAAAATTTATAATATAATTATATAACACTAACTGCATAGCCAAAAAAAAAAAAATCAAAAATGTGGCTTTTTGCTCGCAGTAACCTAAACTCCTTTCTTTTGTAAAGCTTACAGTACTGCGCCCTATAGTGATCGGATGTCATAGAAAACATCTATGGTATGAACTAAACAGGTTCTCAGCAGTAAGCGAGAATATTTCTCGCACCCTCGATGAACTGTGCCAGCAAGTGGACGCATGTTTGTATAGAATTACACTAATTTTGTGGTGTAAAATTTGGCCAACAGCATACAGAGTAAATGCATTTCTATAAGGGAAATGTGACTACGAAATATTTTTGTACTACCTTTAAGCTACAGTTTAAAGCTAACTATGAAATTCGTAAAAATTAACTTCTTATATGTAGAATTAGTAGAATCTGATTGTTATTTATGATTTCACTTTCAAATGAGGTTTATTAGATTTTCTTTAAGGCATAAGCGGAAGCGGAAGTTCATTTGGGTAGTGATTGTATTTTCAAACTAAATATTATGAAATAGTATTCAAATTCTGTAAGCGAACGATAGGGTGGCGTACCACAATCCACTATTTGGGTGCCATTATTTTGTAGTGTCCTGATGATGTTCAAAATATTCTGCGCTTATTGTCTTATCTCGTTTATTGTATCTTTGAAAGGATCCTGGAGGATATTCGTGTTCTTTTTTCCACCTTTTTTTTTCATACAACAAAACGAAATGTGCAGCAGTTGATTTTGCCGTTTTTGGGCAAAATTGTAACAAACAAGCGAATCACTTGAGTTTGAGCGCTCAAGTGGAAAACCTTAGATAGTCAGTTGGGTGACTTTTCAGTTACAGGTGAGGCAGACAAACACAATAAATACAAACAATGAACGTGCAACAAATGGTAAATCAACGCACAAGTGGCAACGACAATACAAAACTTGAAACTTACAACTTGCAACTTACAATTTTCAGCTTCATGCGATACATATAAACATACGTCCATATATACATATATACGTAAATACATACAAACACATATAAAGAGTGCAAAAATTGGGTGCGTGAATGGGTTTGTAAGAATGCAACTATTTAAACTGTGCAATGAAAATCCAAACTACACTGCAAAGATTTGTATTGTTCATGAACAGTTATTTGAAAGAAGAAGTCGTACTAGTTTGGCAGCGTCTAGAATTGACTAGAATTTGCGCAAGAAATCTATTTTGAACTATAATGGTAACTAGTTGCAAACTGACTGATTAAAAGTGTATGGAAAGGAAATTTTATATTTATTGCTATAATTTTTAAAACTAGCAACTATAAACTATGCCGCTTTGCTGTTAAGGCAAAGCGTTTAATTCCCTATAATTTTTGTTTTTCCATGATCTGCAAAAATTAAAATTTTATATTATATTTCCCACAGGAGAGCAAGCGACATATAACTAAGTCCTTCTCCACCTGATCTCTCCAACGCAGAAGAGGAAGAGGAAGGCCCTTCCTCTGCTACCACCAGCTGGTATCGAATACTTTCAGAGCCGGAGCATTCGTACTCATTCGAACGATATGACACCGCCAACAAAGCCTCTGCGCTATGTCTATGTCGTCGTAAAGCTCATACAGCTCATCGTCTGCGATATTCGCCGTTGCCAACGTGCAAAGGTCCAAAAATGCTGCGCAGAATCTTTCTCTCAAACACTCAAAGCGACGCTTCATGGGATGTTGTCATCGTCCAAACTTCTGCGCCGTACGTTAGGGCCAGCATGATGAGAACCTTATAAAGTGTTACTTTTGTTCGTCGAGAGAGGACTTTACTACTCAATTGCCTACTTAGTCCAAAGTAGCACTTGTTGGTAAGAGAGATTCTACGTTGGATTTCAAGGCTGACATTATTATCGGTGTTAATGCTGTTTCCTAAATAAACGAAGTCTCTTACAACCTCGAAATCATAACTGTCAACAGTGACGGGTACGCGAGTGCGCCGACAGTTTGTTTGATGACAAAAGATACTTTGGCCTCGTTCACCACCAGACCCATTCGCTTTGCCTCTTTAACCAGTTTGGAAAAGGCAGAACTATCAGCACGGTTGTTAAGGCCGATGATGTCAATATTATTGGCATCCCGCAAAAATTATACACACTTATAAAAGGTTGTGACTGAGCGATTAAGTTCTGCGGCCTGCAAGATCTTTTCCAACATCAGCTTAAATAAGTCACACGACAGCGTGTCACGATGTCTGAAATTTCGTTTGGTATCAAACGGCTCGGCGAGGTCCTTCCCAATTCTGACGGCGCTGCTGGTGTTGAACAACGTCATCTTGCCTAGCCGTATTAGTTTTGCGGGGACACCAAAATCAGATATCGCATCATGCAAGTGACTCCTTTTCGTATTGTCGAATGCAGCTTTGAAGTCAACGAAAAGATGTTGTGTGTCGATTATCTTTTCATGGGTACTTTCCAAGATTTGGCGTATTGTAAATATTTGGACGATGGTAGACTTTCCAGGTCTAAAGCCACACTGATAAGGTCCAATCAGTTGGTTAATGGTAGGCTTCAGTCTTTCACAAAATACGCTCGCTACACCTTATAGGCGATATTTGAAAGGCTAATCCCTCGGTAATGGGCACAGGTTCCAGTATCACCCTTCTTGTGGATTGGGCAGAGCACACTGGAAGTCCAATCACAGGCATGCTTTCAGCCGACCATATTTTGCATTTTTTGGGTGGGTGAGGTAGGATTCAAAATGCCTTCGCCATAACAGCGTCCGTCGTCTACTGCGTCGTGTGGTGTATCCCCTAAACCGATCCCCCCTCTCCTTCTGGAGAGACACCCGTCCCGAAACTGTTTTCTATATTACTTCGGGAGGACCAAGAGCGGCATCCAAAAGTACCAATTCTATTCACCCACTTCTGGGTCCACCATATTTGTAGCCAGCTCTCAAGCTATAGGCTCTTTTTTCTTCTTTTGTCTCTATTCATGCGGCTTCGTTTAGCTGTCTATGTCTAGGTCAATCTTTTTTCCGTAGCACGTTCTTGATGCAGCTGTCCTCGCGTTCGAGCAATTTACCGATCACATTGATCGGCACGATGTCGCCAATCTGCTTCCTCAGAGCATTTCTTTCCGCGAGCCATCTGTTACAACTAAAAAACGTGTGTTCAGCGTCATCGCTCAGCGCTTCTCAGTTTGTGCCCATTGTTTACCTTGCCCATGCGGTATAGGTTTCGCCAGAAGTATTCGTGGCCCGAGAAGCACTTAGTTAAGAAGTAGTTCACTTCCCCGAAGTTCTTTAGACCCATTTGTCAATTGATCGAATAAGTTTCCCCGTCCATCTGCCACTCGGTTCAGTGTCGCATGGGCTTTGCCACTGCAGCATGATTCGGCATCTCCGTTCTGAGAAGCTAGTGATGACGTGTTTCTTCTTGGAGTCCCACGCATCCATTCGTTCCCGGACCATGAGGTCGACGGGTATCTGCCCGCTGATCACGAAAATTGCTGCGCCTGAGACAGTGCGGTAGGCTGAGGCAACTTTGAGAGCCGCTGTTCATTGCACAGCCTTCAGTGCTTTGCGCTTGGCCTTGCAGCTTAGCACAATTCCCCATACTTTGCTGCCGTACAGGAGAATTAAGTTTGTGGCCGCTATAATTAGTTTTCTTTTGCTCTGTGTTGGCCCACCGATGTTTGCCATTAATCTACTTAGCATACCCGTGGCCTTTGCTGATTTGGTACCCGCAAGCCATATCTGGGCCCAGAATGTAAGGCTGCATTCAAGTTGAATACCTAATTATTTCACTACTTTTTGGGTCAAAAGGACGGGTCACTAAGACCATATTTTACATAGAAGCTGATGCATGCACCTTAGCTCCCCTCCACCATGTTTTACCTTAAAACAGTCACGTGAAGACTAGATGAATATAAATGATGATGGGTAGATGAGTGCTACCCTTTTAAGTCCATTATGGGCTGGTTCGTTAGGTGGTATGATTCTGATGCAGTGGCTGACGATTGACATTTCATGGGACATGGCCATGTTTAAAGTACCAGTTGTGAGCATGTAAAAGGATAAAAGACCTACACGTAGTACGATAACCCAGAACTATCACGGTTGACTGGGGAAAAGCTATATTTGGTGTATGAAGGAATGCAGCTCAAAGAAGTGGCTGCCCTGTATTGCAATGCAAAGAACTTTAAAACTTGCACAAAGAAACTTAAAAATTCAAAAATCTTTATTTAAAATATTTATATAATTTCTGAAGCAGTTTCTCTGTTGGCTTGCCTGTGACGCTATTTGCTTACTCGCTCAACCAACTTTAATGCGAAATAAATGCAACGGGAATTAACTGCAAACAGCAACACAAATAATCAAATAAACCGGCAACAAAAAATCGTCTTAACAATAGCACAAATAACAAAAACAAACAAGCGAACCAACAAATCGGCAACTAAAGGCAAACAAAAGATAGAACAAGAACGCCAATAACAAGAAATACAACATGCAGTGCAGCACAGTTGCTTTAGAAAATCAGCAACTTTTCTTCGACAAAAGCCAGTTACAGCAAGTTGGCCTCTTTTACAACTCCACAATACTGATTTACAACCTTTTTGTGTGGCAAATCAACAGCATCGCTAAATAACTGGAGGTACGATATGGCGAAGGCAACCGAGTTCAGCGCAGCTATTGTAAATGCCAAATGGCAACAGTTTCATTGAAATTAAAAAAAAGAAGACAAAAACAGCTTTTTCTGCTACTCTGAAGCCGCTTTGAAAATCAAATTCATTGCTGCTGCAGCTTCTAAGTTACTTATTGTTGTTGTTTTTATTATTTCGCTTTTACGCTTATTGAAAGTAAACGAAATGGAAATGGAAATAAGGTAGCGCATAAAATTTCCCAAAACTTATCAGAAGCAAATAAACAAATAAGCAAATGAAATGAGAAAAGAAAAAAGAAAAAACTTAACAAAATATCAACTAAACAAATAAAGTTTTCGAGTGCAATGAGGAAATAAAAGTAGCGTAAATGTTGTTTTTTTCTATTTAGAGTAGAGTAGAAACTTGTGAGCGAGATATGGTGGATTAAAAATATTTGAAAGTGCAAAAGTGGAACAAATAAAAAAAATGTAAATATAAATTTAAATGCGGAAATTCTGCTAAGAATTTAGTGAAAAGAATGCTACAAAAATATTTACTGAAAAATTAAACCAACATTTTTTTATTCATTTAAGCGCTTATACATGCTTTGTAAAACGTGCCCAAAAAAAATAAAAATAAATAAAAATAAAAATTAATGAGTTATTGCCATCAAATAAATTAAAAAAATACTTTTTTACTAATGAAATAAAAACACGTAACACTTCACTCGCAAGACTTACTCACCTAGATGGTGTGACTCTGACTCCATAGGTTATATGGAACAAAAAAGCCGAGGGAGCGCCCGAATGCATTAGAAGCATTGAATTATAGGCTCGCGGTCAAGCACAGTAGGCCTCATAGGCGTAGGTGCAGTGCGCTGTGGCCCAATAAAACTAACCAACTAATACTTAATGTAGCCTTCATATATGTACGTATGTTTGTATCAAAGCGCATTGAACAAGTACAGTTTTATATAGGGTTTTTCAGTAAGAGCGCTTCAACTTTTGAACTTTTTTGAATAAAACACAAACGGTTTGACTTTTTTAACTAATTTTTTTTTTATTATCGAGTTTGAACATATACATTTAAGTATGAAACTCGATTTCTTTTGAATGACCACCGCGTGCACGTTTTACGAAGTCCATTCGTTTAACCCAATTTTCGACCACTCTTTTGCATAAATCGGCCGAAATTCCTGAGCTCACAAATCGTCGGCGGCTTGTTACTGTAGACCAATGACTTCACATAACCCCAAAACGGGACGGCTTGTTAAATGGACCGTAAAATGGCCGTAATGCACTTAAAGTAGCAGCAACAGAACGATTATTTTCATAAAAAATTTGCACGATTTGCAATCGTTGCTCAAGTGTGTAGCGTTCCATGATGAAATGTATACTAATGAAGTTTACAAATGACAAGCGAAAAATAAAAAAATATTGCGTCGTTCGCCCTCCCTATCGGAAAAAAGTTGAAGCGCACCTATTGAATAACCCTATATTGGATCCTTTTATTCCTTTATGGAACATAGGGCCTCAACAAATTGTTTCCACTGGTCCCGATTTTGCGCCAGTAATTTAATTTCGTTCCATGTTTTATTCTCCATCTTCATCTCAATCATCCGTCTCCAAGAGTTTGACAGTCTTCCTCTGCGGCGGCTGATCGCCATTCATTTGATTGCTCAACGAATGCATCAGCGGCATCATCGGTCTTTATTTCTTTCGAAATGAGGAAGGAGCTGGCGAGCGCTATCGAACCATGCTGATTAAAATTTTATTTTGGAAAATTAACCAGCTAAATATCGACAACATTTGCTTCCAACAAGGCGGGGCAACTTGCCTATATGGCGTGTTCATCAATCGATTCAATGCAATATTCAACCCACCATTGATGCCAGATTTATTGGAAAAATTAGTCAAAAAGTGGACTGATCTGATTAAAAATTACTGAGTGATGGAAAAATGGGTATCATATACCAGATTATAATAAGAAAAATGCATTCCAAAAATATTTCTGTTTTGGGGACAGATACCTGTAAAATTTCCAAAATCAATTTTTTTTTTCATAAAATGTTAATCAATCCGTTAAAAATATGTCAAAAATTTTTTAGAACGTAAATTTAAGTAATTCTTATATTAAAGATCGTCAACCGTGACGACTCTATTTTTTGCGTTCGAGCGCTGGGAGAGGTATAGTTACGTTGTATTCAAACTTTAGACGCGTTTTTCTCAAAACTATATTTTTCGAATTGACGTACACGATAACTCGAAAAGTTATTGGCCGATCTCTCTGAAATTTTGCATACATCTTTTCAATGATATTACTTTTTATGTGAATTTACAAGTTTTCGAAAACTTAAAAAAAAAGAAATGTTTTCGAAGCAAAAATAGAGAAAACAATTTTTTTAAGCATTTTATTCTGCGAATCTTTAATGAATTCATATAGAAATTATGACATTAGTAAACAAAAAAATTTTTAGTTTTTTTGTATTCAAGTCAGTGACGCCCTTGCTACAATGCCCGCCGATTGAGAAGCCTCTCTGCGACCTTCCTAAAAGAACTGAGTGTACATCCGCCATTTTAAATTATTATAATAAAAAACAAATTTTTTATATTATTTTAATGTATAAATAAACTGTATGCCAATTTAGAAAAAAATATATTGACTTCTTCATTTTAACTAATTTTAATGAATATCAGGAAAAATACGACCGTTTAAGTTCTGAAGCTTTTAAAAAACTCTACTATATATATGCCGTTAATGCGGAACTTCGCGAAAAGATTTATTTTTTCAAAGTAAATTTTCACAATTTGGAAGCGTTGTGCTGGCGTTAAATGATTCATGGTGACTTGCCAAAATTTGCTGAATAGAATTGTAAACACAGTTTTCCATTCTCAGCTGTCAAACCATAATTATCGAAATCGATAGTTCTCATGCAACTAAAAAACACTCTGTGATATAGCAAAACAGCAAGAGAAATGTGTTTTGTTTTTTCTTTCGGTACTAAATATGTCAAAATCTATAAACAAAGATTGAGAGAGAACAAATTACACAAAATTTAACAATTTAGGGACCAACGAAATAGAACCAAAAAATGAAATCAGCTGCTCTACTGCTACTACTCGCTATTACCAGTTCAATGTGCCTAAAAAGAAATTAGAAAGATTTAATATATTTTATAACATGGCCTTGACCGACATAGCCGAATGAGTTGGTGCGTGACTATGTTTCAGTATTCAGACAGAACGTGGGTTTCAATCCGTGAAACACCAAATTAAGAAAAGCATTTTGCTCCTAGCGGTCGCCCCTCGGCAGGCAATGGCAAACCTCCGAGTGTATTTCAGCTATGAAAAAGCTCCTGATAAAAAAATATTTGCAATGAGGAGTCGGCTTAGAACTGTAGGTCCCTTTATTTGTGGAATAACATCAAGACGCACGCCACAAATAGGAGGAGGAGCTCCAAAAAGGATGTACGCGCCAATTATATATGTATATATATATACAGTTTCATTGCAGTTTAACTTCCCAGTCTTAACCAAGCATTTTCTAATTCGGAGGAACCTTTAACATCAGATTAGGGGAAGTCAAAATTTAGATGAAAATTTGTCGAATTTTCTATATTTTATGTACAGTTAGAAAGTGTGATTTTTTATGGTTTTAGTTAAAGCAAAACAATATTAAAAATAAAAGAAACTAAAAAAAAAATTTTTTTTAAAATTGGTTTGAAAAACAGTGTAAGTATTAAAAAAATTCACTCAGTTATGTTCCCCAGTGTGGATATGTACATAGTGCATTCACATTTCCTAGCCATTTCCGATTATTTTCAACATCTGTGTGTTTGGTATTGAAAATCGTTAGTTATAGTTAACATTTTTGAGTAGTATTGTACCGCTTCTTGAAGAATAAAAGTAAGACCACGTGAGCTAGAGCAGTATAAAGAAAGGTTTTCAAAATAAACCATAATTTTAAGTTTAACTTTTTAATTTTAATTTTTAATTAAATTTTATTTGTTTTTTTCTTAAGAAAATTTTTCAAAATTATCGTCAGTGAGATTTTCCCAGCTTGTCGACGCAAAGAAAGAAACAAGTGTGCTTTATTTTAAAAACTTGTTTCTTTATAATTGGAAGGCGGTGCAAACCATCAATGCTCTACCAGCGTCCTTCAAGTAAAAAATTACTTCGGTTTTAATTAAAAAATGAAGTTATTTACAAAAATTTCGCAGTTTTAGTTTGTTTTAATCCAACACTTGTGAACTCCTCATCGAATTCGAACCTCTCGAAACCTTTGCAGTAACTTTGATTGCATTTGAATATTGATTTCCGTAGGATATTTAAAGTTTTCGAAAGTTAAAAGTCGCATTTTTATTTTAATGGCCACTAAACAGGAGGAAAAATGATTAAAAAAACATATTTTGTTTGCTCAAAAGGACGACGATAGCTTCCGCGATAGGTTGCATTACCCTTCGCTATTTTCCAAACATTTCTCATGAAAAGTAGACATTTTCAGCCTCTAGCATACAAGGTGAAGTCCAAAATAAACTACGCATCAATGTGCCGAATGCAAGGCCACAGACGAGCCACCACCCAAAAAATCGCGTTTGGAGATATCAAAACTCAAGTCGATGCTCATTTGTTTTCACGATTCCAAGGGAATTGACCACAAGGAATTCGTGCTACCGGGCCAAATCGTCAATGCAATTTGCTACCTTGGCGTTTAGAAGCGTTTGTTACATTGCTTTCGTCAAATTCGCCCTGAATACCGCGAAGGAGGAAGCTGGCGCTTATTGCATGTTAATACATCATCTCATCGTTCCCCCTTGTGACTGATTTTTTGACTAGAAATCGCATTTTAACCATCGGTCACTCACTCTAATTGCCTGATATGGCTCCCTGTGACTTCTACCTATTCGGAAAATTGCATTTGGCCACAAAAGGAAAACGTTTTTCGTCCGTAGAGGCCATCCAAATGGGTTGAACCAACATCCTGAAGGACATTCCGGTCAGTGAGCTGAAGCACTCTTTCGCTTTTAGATCGCGCGAAACAGTGTATCGAGGCCAGAGTGGACTATTTTGAATAAATAAATTTGAAGTTATCAGATCAAAGCTCCAGCCGTTTCTATTTTAGCTCATTCTTGTTTCATTTCTACTTCACCTTGTAGTTCATCTAATCCGTTTTTGACTTCTAGAAATTCGAGAGTGCGAAATAAATGAGTCTATTTCTGACACCAAGAAGTTGTGATTTATTTTGCTTTAATAACATGATTTAATTACACCGCTCATACACCATCAAATATTTTGTGTATTAACAAACTATTTGATAATTAATATCGGATATAAAATAAAAATTTAAATGCTTAGTTAATTTAGTTATAGGTAATTTTTCACTGAAAATGTGGTGGTAGTAAGAAAAAACTAGCTAGCACTAAAGCTTCAGTGGTAATGAAATTTGTTCACTAAAAGTTGACTAAAGGTTTAGTGATAGTCAATTTTCTTTTCACTATCAATAAATTTTGAGTGATGATGAATTTTGAGTTTTAACTACCACTGAATAGGCGGAGGTAGTGGAATTTAGTGTTACTGCAAAATGCGAAACCCTGATTATATATTGTAATATCGTTCAAATCTGGTTGTGTGTTAGCAATATTGTTCACATTATGAAAATTATTATTTTATAAAAAGGTCATTTAGTCAAAGCAACTCCATTATTATGCGCATACAGGGTACATCTACTTAAAATATTAAAATAGTTAAAAGCTTTCGAAAAATCTGTATGAACAAATACCATCTGCTCTGCACTCAGCGACGCAGCAGGCTTTGCGCCATCAAAGCAATCAAACAGATGCAGAATTTCTATCGCGTAGCAAAGTATTTATGTGTATACATACATAAATGCACGTAGAATATGAAACATTTTATTGTATCCCAACTTTTGCATTCATGCCAGTCCCACAATCCTCAGCATTAGGGGTGTCCTTAGTTTTCGATTTGAATTTTGAAATTTTTACCAATTCATAAGTAATTTTTGGTTATTCTAGTAAAATATATTAAGATACTGCGATATATAAGTTTCTCGTTACAAATAATACTTAGAGTTATATTGAAAGTATTTTAGCGTATTGGACAACTAGTTAGTAGAATTAAACGCGAAATTATTAAGCGCAAATTCTCAGTCAGTCAAAATACAATATAAGTACATTGAGGTCGAATGCCACTGAAATATGGATTAGCATTATACCGTGCAACATTTGGACCGCTAAGTATAATATAATGGAAGTGTAGAAGAAATTTTAAGTAAGAAAATAAGTCAAACATTTTTAGCATCTCTGAAAGTGCTACTTTGTAATTCTAATTCCATCTAATCGATACCTTTTGGGAGCTGCGTAATGGTGAGCTCTTTTCAAACCTTTCATATAAATTTCCAACAAATCCATTTTTATTTATCAAAAAACAAAAAACCGAAAATAATGAACAATTTTCATTGAAATAAGGGCATCCCTAATATAAATTATGCATGCATATGAAAATATTTCATATCAAATAAATGTGATGGTTTTTGTGGAATGCGTTAGTTTAATAGTACCAAAAATAATAAAGTGACTGCATACTGGCAAATGCATTTTTATTAGCTTGGCGCTATTGTCTCACAGGCTTCTTTGCTTTACTGCTTACCGATTTTGCATTTCATATTCTCACATATGAAATATTTCAGCAGCTATTCCGTATTTGAATATATTTTATATTATATTTCTTTACTCATTCATGGGCGCCATTTTAGCGAGTGGCTTAGTGCGTGGGCAATGCCAACTGAGGACATGAAATAGTAATGGCTCATCAGCAGCCAATAACGAAATTCCGAGCGCATTTCTGTCATGAGAAGGCTATTCATAAAAATAAGATGTGGCATGCCGAGAGGATATAAGTACTAGAGAGGATAGCTTGCAACTACCCCGCAGCCTGATTTTAAGTGCCACAAAACTTCTCCTCTGTCAATCTGTTAATCGCTTTAATGACTAACGACTTGTCAAGGCCTTCAAAGTAGGACTTTGTTTTGGCTATAACCCCAGCATTCTCGGTATTTTTTGCCTGGAAAAATTTTTACATCTTGGAAAAAAAATTATTTATACATTCGCTGGTGATCAGATCTGGAATTGCGTTGCGAACTTATCTATTTCACAATTTCCTAAATTAGAGTATTTCTCAAATGGATTATTGAAAAACAAAAAATTGTCATGCCTGACAGTAAAAATGTGTAAATATATACCTACAAGAAAACGGATAGACTAATTACAGTTTAAAAACCGCCACATGCAGCTCGATGCAACTCAGAAATATAGGAAGCTGGACAACAAGTTTGTACGGTCACAGCAAGATCCTTCTACAGGGACCGTCACTGCTCAAAAACAAATCAGACTTCACAATCCCCGACCTAAACTTCAAAAAAGACTTTACGGGATGTTTTTCACCGAGAGCCGAATGGAGCAAAGGGAAAATGATTGGTAGATATGATGTCGAAATCTACACTGACGGTTCTAAGATGAACTATTCGAAAGCGCTCAATTTATCCAAATCAATTCGACTGGTTATGCCAGCGTGTTCTAGGCAGAACTATTAGCAATCAGGGAAGCTTGCATATCAATGAAAGACTAAAAAGAAATTGGTGCAAGAGTAGCTATCTTTTCAGACAGTAAGGCAGCTATAAAGGACTTAGACTCTAACTCCATTTCATCCAAAGTAGTTTCACAATGCAGAGAGGAGCTATAACTGCTTGATCATTTGCTTCAAATTACTCTAATATGGGATCCCGAACCCCAAAAATATAGAGGTTAATGAGAAAGCTGGCAAGCTAGTAAGAAAAGGTTCGAAACTAGATATAACAGAGGCGGTTGCAGTCGCTATTCCATTCACTACAATAAAAACATCCATTGCGTAGCACTATCATGCTTTAGCTGAAAGAAGGTGGAAGCACTTAGCTACATGTACTACAACAAGAAAAACATGACTGTCGTACAACACCCAGAGGACGAGCTACCTGTTAGGATGATCTCGCTCAAATATTTATCGTATTACTGCAACCTTTACAGGTCACTGGAAGGTAGGGGATCGTGCAGCCAGACTCAACCTACCTTTCAATCCCATATTCAAAAGCTGTCAAGCGGAGGGTGTGAAAGAAAGTCGTTTTCACTATTTATGCGAATGTCCGGGTTTAGCCAGAACAAGACTTCGCTCATAAGACAAACCTTTCCTACAGCAAATTAATGAAATCGCAGACATAGAGATAACGAATTTGCTGTTTTATCAGGACCTCACGATATTAATCTGACATAAAAAACGGACATCACACGAGCCCAGTTGTAATAAAACGGCGCTAGTCGCTAATTAAGACTGTATAGCATACATCCTGAACCACCTCAACAACTGTAGTTTAAAAATGTGCCACCATATTTAGTGTAGATTTAAGACTTTCACGAGAATTTGAGAATTCATCTAAAATTGGTTAGTCTGCCTCCGACAACGTACAAGCGAGTCATTAATAATAAAATTGATCTTGCGATGAAACATCGCGCTGAATACGAGATTTCAGCAGGAGAATTGAAAAGCAAGCTCAAGCAACAAGTGGTAATTGATATGGCTAATGACTATTTACACTAATAAGCATAACCGATGAAGTTTTCCTACGCATTTCTAATGTTAGCAATGCCAGCAGATTGCAATATTGAAGGCGTCGATCGAAGCCCGATCGTTCTTACCCGAATCGTTAAGGCCGAAGCCGCGTTAAGTGTACTGCGCAATACATGGCGGTTAGGTCAAATCAAACAAAAAACCGGTTGCGAATATTCAACTCTAACGTGAAGTCAGTTTTATATTTAGGTTCATTTTTTGGTGTTTTAAAATAATGACTGAGAGTTTCTAAGAGAGTCTCTAAGTCTATCAAAATATACTCGTATACCAGCTCCAACGCTACAATCCCTTTTAGAGCCATCTGTGTCGAAGTTGTTAAGTGGGAATCCCTTACTTCATTTGTCCCAATTGCTGTGGAATTTCACAGTACACTTGGAGCCTCCCTAGATCTACCGATCGTAATTACACAGCCTGCTCTTTGTTGCCTGCTAAGTAGTTTCATATTGTACTCTCTTCTAAGAGCTTTCCACCAAAGTACCGATCCGTGTGATAAAATTCATTGTGTAACCGTCTTAAACAGCCTTAAAGTATACTTAGGTTGAAGACCCCATTCTCTTCCACGCATGCATGCATATAAAGATATTTCTTTTTTCCCTACCCGTTCTTCCATATTCAATTTCTAGCTAAGTTTGAAGTCGAGGTTTACTCCTAAGTACTTTGCGCTGGTTGAAATTGGCGGAGTCTCTCGATTAAGTAGTGGTAGGGTAAAATTGGGTACCTTGTATCTGGTGGTAAATAGCATAAGTTCTGCTTTACGTGGGTTCAAACTTAAGCCACTTTCTTTAACCCAAGAGCTAAGGAGCTCACCTACTGACCTTTGAATGATCCCACTGATCGTTTTAGGATACGGCCCTGATGCCGTTGCCACCACATCATTAGCATACGCCACCACTTTTACCCCACCTCTTTTAAGGGGTTAGAGGTAGTCAGAGGCCAGAAAAAATTATGATTTTCAATAATTTTTCTTTGCTGGTCAGTTGCTTTATTTTACAAAAATAAAAACATAGCAGTAATACATCACGTTTCGACTTGATTTTAGTAAAATTTCAAAAACAAAAAAAAAAAATTATTGGAAAAGTTATCGTTGTTTGTGTGGAGCCCGTTTCTCCAGAAGTCCCTTGCGGTGATCGTCAAAGTCCTTGGAGATTCATCTAAAATTGATCGGACAAGAGAAATTAGGTTAATTAATAAATAATCTTGTGTCTGGTTGAAGCTTTTTTTTTAATTAACAATATTTTCCAGATTTTCGAGAAAAAAAAACCGACAATTAATTGTTTAAAACAAATCGAAATTTTTGAAAGAAATAAAAATCCTTAAATCAAACACGAGTTTATTATGTTTTTCAGAAGCAGTATAAGTTTTATTGAAATCTACCAAGTGGTTTCTAAGTTACAGAGATCAGTAGTTCAAAAAACATAGTTTTGAGGAAAACGCATCTAAAGTTTTGCTATTTGCTCTCGAAAGCTCCGTAGCGCCCTTTGTTATTTGTTGAATAACTCGAAAAGTATTAGGCGGATTCACTTAAAATTTTCACACAATATTTTTAAGATATTATACTTTAAGAAAATGTAAAAAACAAAAAATCAAATTTTTCAAAATTCTGACTATCCCTAACCGCTTAAGTTTTATTAAGATTTTGCTTATCCCACGTAATTAGAGAAGTAACGATAGTATCCTTCCCTCTGGAGTTCTCCTAGTGAAACTCTTGACTATGTTGATATTTTCCATATTACCTTTGATGATCCTGGTTTCTAGCATAGAGATGAAACAGCTGCTAATGCAGTTTTCCAACCCTAAGCCTATTAATGCCCACAAGAATCCTTTCTATATCTAAGAATGCCGCCATGTTATATTGTTTGTTTTCTAGAGACCCTCTATTGCTGTAATTACCTCGTGAAGCGCTGTCCCCGTACATTTGGCTTTAAGGTACGCATGTTGAGCAGTTGTGATACCAGAACTCCCACCTGAGCTTCTTTGGTGCGTATCCAAAAGCCTTTCAAAAGCTTTTAAGTATTGTTCTTATGTGGTTGATAATATTTTTTGTTTAGTTACTTGAAATAAAATTATAAATAACGATACTACAAAATCAAAGCAACTAGCAGCAGAGGCTATCGGCCTCTCATAGCAGTAGTAGCAGTTAATAATAGTTTGCTGTTCCTTTTATTGAAATAAGATCAAAGATTTCTTTGAATTAGTTTGCTCCATTTAAGTGTGCCTTTAAAGTTACCCCGAAAATAGCGCTCAGCTCGTCATAAAAAATAACTGAGCAACTCCCACAATAAAATTATTTTCTGGGTAGTCGCTGATCCAGATGTGCGGAACTAGTGGCAAAATCAACAACTGACAAAATATCCCTCAGCACTTTCAGCACATTTTGCCACAATTTTCAAAGCTGCTCATCTCAAGTTAAGTGCGCAACACATTATCACCCAACACTCACACACACACACAAACACAGTGACACTTTTCCACCTCGAGTCGTACTTGAGGAGTATTTGGCGCGATAACGCTCACCTGCCAGTTAGCTGACCTATTATGCTATATACACACACACACACACATGTACGTATATGAGCGTAACTGGCCAAGCAAATAGTGAAAGAGGAGGAGGAGGAAGAAGAAGAAGAAGAAAACTAAAGGCGGTGACGCAACGTCAAAGTGCAAAAGTTTTGAAAAAGTCCGCACACAAAAGGTGAATAAATGCGGTTGTGTGTTGGCCAACATAGCTTAAACACCAGCGCACGCATACTAAAGTATGCAGACTTTCTCACACACTCATACACGTATACACATACATATGTATACATGAACAAAACTGAAACTAAAGGCACTTCGAGCAACACTACACACTCCACTCAATGCCACTTTCGCTGGCACTATTCAACACTTTGCTGCCACTTCCACAGCCACTTGAACGTCACTCCATTACACTTCACTTCACGCGCGCACAAACGCACGTACATTTACTGGTCGCCATATATCCATACACACACACACACATACATGCATACCTCAATACAATTGCATGTTAACGTGATATCGTTGTACCTTTTGTTGTTTGTGTGCGTGCTATTGTGTGACACAAACACTTGCAAAAGCACGTCATCGCTGCAAGGATATACGTACGTGTGTGTGTGTGCTAGTGCGTTGAGCGCATCTTACAACACGCGCAGTAAAAGTGAGGATTTGCAGCGAACATGACGAAGATTTGTTTGCTGTTGTGTAGATTTTTTTGTGGTAATAAAACATATACACACATACTTTTGCAAGTATAGGTGATGGTGGTTTGTTTTATATGTTTTGGAGTTGTGTTATTATTATATTTTTGGTTGTTCTTTTCTGTAAATGTTTGCTTGTATAATTTAGAAAGGATTGTTTCTCGTCGAGAAGCGAGTTAAAATTTTCATAGCGAAACTGGTTGTCCTCTTCTTCACCAGTATTTTTCATATAAAATTTACTTACCTCTGTGGTGAGTGAAATTGTTGTATTATTTCATATTCTATTTAAAATGAAATATCCATATCTTTTCATAAGAACATCGATGTCCAATTTAGCTGTATACTTCTCCCCTTTATTTCATGTTTACTCGTAAACTTATACTTTTTTTAATTTCAAACGTTTGTTAACAAAAAAATGGTTACGAATTTAATCTTCAAAATAATAGCCATCGCTAGCGACAAACGAATCATCGAGCCATGTTTTGGCTTCTTCGTGAGAATTGGAGCGCTGCTCGGAAAGTGCGTGGCAAACAAATGATAATCGGAAGGCGCCAAGTCTGGTGAGTAAGCCTTATGCACCAACGTTTCAAAATCGTACGTCTCCACCAATTCCCGGGTCGCTCTTTTTCGATATGGCGGAGCATTGTCATCAAGACAAATTACTTTCTGACGCCGTTTTCGGTGTATAGCGCTCTTCAAATCGGCCAATTGTCGTTGGTATCGTGCACCGTCAACTGCTTCCCCTGGTTTTAATAGCTCGTATTAAATCATACCACGCTGCATTGCCTTGCGGCCGAAGCGATTTGGTTCAGCCGTTGTTTTTGGCTTGTGGTCGGGCGGACCATACGATCGTTTATGCTTGGGATTGGAGAAATACACCCATTTTGCATCACCCGTAACAATTCGATGCAAAAACGACTTCCTTTTGAACCCGGAGAGCAGCATTTCACAAGTGGTTTTTCGGTTATGTTGCTGCCTTAAAATCAGCCCATGTCTTTCAAACGTTTGGAAATGGTTTTTATTGTCACTCCCAACTTCTCTGCCATCATTTCTTGTGTTTGACCATCATCTTCATCCAACAATGCTTGCAATTCGGCGTCCTCAAACTGTTTCGGTGGCCGGCCGCGGTCCTCGTTTTCCACGCTAAAATCACCACTTCGGAATTTTTCAAACCACCCGAAGCACTGTGCTCACACTAATCACACTACTTAACTGGTTTAAAAAAAAAACAAGAAGCATGCCATGAAACCAGCAAGCAGTTTTTGCTCTTGTTGTAGAGGTAAGAATCAAATGACGAAAAATGTGGGACTTGCCTCTCTGTTCACCACACTAAAAACTCACCGCTGCCCCATATGCCTTCTTCACTGACATTACTATCGGATACTATTTCGCGGAGGGGAAAGCTTAGTTAATAGAGTGTATGCCTTGGAGCAAAGAACAAACCACTTTGCTATGGATTCAAGCATAACATATAATAATATTCACAATAATGTTCATATTCATTTTAGTGAACAATTCTTTCTACCTTTAGTAACCGCTCCACCTTATTGCTCAGGTGGTCGGTGTCAAGAATTGGAACAAATGAACTTTCTAACGCGAAATAAACCAAAAAATTCAATTGCTAAGAAAATAATTATGAAAAATGTTGGATAAATGGAAGCTAAATACCCACTGTTTCAGAAATATTTAATTTGATGCGAAACAAAAAATGTTGTGCATCTCTGAAGAAGCGCAATTACTTCAGCAGCGACTGTTTCGAAGTTCATGAGCTAAAAATTTATAGAAAATATGCCGCGTAATATTTTGTTCTGGAGCGGCTTCCTGTCAACTAATCCAAGTACTTTGGACTTAGTCGTTGATCTTCTAATTCTGGTTTATTTCTAGGCTTCAGTATGATAAGAAATAAACTGAAAAAAATGTGTTAAATATTTAATATGAGATTTATTCAATTTTGAACATTTATTCAATTTTGAACATTTTTTCAAAGTGAAAGATGGCCTGCTCTTTTTAACATTTTTATAATTGATGGTTTTTGTTCTTTTTTTTCTTGTTGTGTTAATTTTTTAGGCTAAAATATATTTTTTACACAAATTCCTTTAGGAAAAAATAAAATTTTATGCTTAAAATTTTGGGTGGAAATATTATATTTTTTGTGTAAAATTTTGAGGAAAAAATTAAATTTATTTTTTAAAATTTTTTGGAAAAATTTGGTTTGTTATTTTGGTATAGATTTTTTTGAAAGTGAAAAATTTTTACACAAATTCCTTTCGGAAAAAAATTATGTTTCTTACTTAAAATTTTGTGAAAAGAAGATTAGGGAAAGCCTGGCAGGAAAATAGATACCCTGCTCAAAAAAGAGATAGTAATTAATAAAGCAAAGAAACAACTGAAATTAAAGCTTGCTGATTTTAAAAACCAGACTTTTAGCTCGTTTATTAAGAACCTTGAACCAACTAAAAATGATGATCACAGTCTTCGGAAAGCTACCAAATACCTTAAGCGACCAACCAAACGTAAAGTAGCAGTACGAGATTCAGTCGGCGTATGGTATAGGAGTGACGAAGCCAAAACAGAGGCATTTGCAAAACACCTCTTTGAAACTTTTCAACCTAATTCCGTAGGTACCAGCAGTGATGAAGTAGAGATATTGAACTTTCTCGAATCTCCATGCCAAATGGACTTACCAATCAGTAAGATATCATATAATGAAGTTACTACAGAAATGCATAGATTAAATAACTACAAATCACCTGGATATGACTATATCGATAGCAAAGTAGTTAAGGCTCTTCCTGAAAAAGCTATACAATTCCTAACCATAATATACAATGCTATCCTTAATTTATACCATTATCCCACCCAGTGGAAATGTGCCATTGTGGTCATGGTAGAAAAACCCAATAAACCCGAGAATAGTGTCAAGTCTTACCGTCCTATTAGTCTGCTGGTAACTTTTTCGAAAATATTCGAAAGAATATTTTTGCAAAGAATGTTGCCTGTAATTGAGGATCATAACATCATACCTGAACATCAGTTTGGGTTTAGAGTAAGACATGGTACACCAGAGCAGTGCCACAGGGTCGCAAATGTAATTACAGCTGCACTGGAAGAGAAAAATACTGTTCTGCAGCCTTTTTAGATGTTGAACAAGCATTTGACAGGGTATGGCACCAGGGACTTCTGTTCAAAGTAAAAAAGATATTACCAGCACATTTCTATCTGGTACTTAAATCTTATTTAAGTGACAGACACTTCTATGTAAGGCATGGGGATGCCTCATCTGAAATTTATAACATTAATGCCGGTGTACCCCAAGGTAGTGTCTTAGGTCCTGTCCTTTATACTATATTTACAGCTGATATGCCCAATTCAGAAAAAGTAGAAGTTGCAACTTTTGCTGATGATACAGCATTTATCGCTTATAACGAGTCCCCTGTAGAAGCTTCATATCTTTTGCAAAATCAACTCCAAATTTTGGGGTCTTGGCTTAACAAATGGAAAATAAAAGTTAATTCGGAAAAATCTACACATGTCACTTTTACATTAAGAAGAGAGCAATGCCCTGCTGTATTTTTAAATAATAAACAAATTCCCACTAGTGACAGAGTTAAATATTTAGGGATGCATCTTGATCGACGCCTCACGTGGAAAAGTCACATTCAGGCTAAGCAACAACAACTAAAAATAAAAACAACACGTATGCACTGGCTGCTTGGCCGTAACTCTCAACTTAGCCTAGAAAATAAAATACGGATCTACAAAGCTATTCTGAAGCCCATTTGGACCTACGGAATACAGCTATGGGGAACTGCTAGCAACTCCAATCTGGAGATCTTGCAACGTTACCAATCGAAAACATTACGAAGCCTTGTTAATGCCCCTTGGTTTATTACCAATGAATCTATCCATAACGACTTAGGTATTCCTTTTGTAAAGAATGAAATTCGAAAACATAGTACTAGATATCTGAAACGATTATCTAATCACATAAATCCAGCTGCTATTTGTTTATTGGACACAACCAATGAAACTATACGGTTAAAACGCAATCATATATTAGACTTGCCATTCCTCTAGTATGAATCTACTCAACCTATAAACTTTAAGGTAAAATTAAGTAAGTTATTCTTAAGTGATAATATTAACAAACAATGAATTTAAGCAATCTTGAAGTACTAATGTACTGCCATTATCTTATAAGATCTAATTTGCTGAATGTCTTATAGTAGATAGATTGCAAATAAAGTAAGTTATATAAAAAAAAAAAAAAATTTGTTTGTTAAAAATATTTGGGCCTGCGTCGTTGGTTGGGCTTCTCACATCGCGCACCATCGAGGGTAGTGTCATTCCAACTTTTCTGGCGTGCTTTATTTGATTCTTAAATGTTAGCCTATAAGCGAATGTAATGGGAGATTGGTCGCGGGTATGTGCTATGAACCAGTTCGACCTTGGTTGAAACAAATTTGAAGCATAAATTTTAACTTCGAAAATCTCCCAGAAGTCGTCTACAAATTGTGCTTAATAATTTGCGATCGGTAGTGGGGTGGGGGACTCATCAACAATCAATGCCTCATAGCCATATAATGTTTGCCTCTAAGACTAATCTATGTAGATCCTAGCTGCCTCGCCCTTGGACCATTGTCTATTCCAATTAGGGATGCGGAGGAAAGTATTGCAACTTGAAGCCCTCTTCGTAGGCTGATGAGGACGGGTTCGCAGTTATATCTACTCATTACTTAATAATAATCCTAACATAAGCAATAGGTACTAGAAAACACCAAGCGTGCACTGATTTGCTTAAAGAAAATTTCGACCATATACGAAAAAATAGTGAGTGTCATATTAATAACAAATCAGTAGATATGAAAATCAAAGAAATACATTTTTCATCTACTTATTCCCGCTTAAATCGCTTAGTGGAGTTTGACACTCAGCGAACATACACACAGAAAGTAGTTCTTTGAAAAAATGTGCCTTTGATAATAGAAATTTCAAAGTTTTGTGGCAAAAAATAGTATTCCAATTGGTTGAATTATTTTTGATTTGCTGGAGTTTGAAAATTAATTTTATGATTTTTAACAAATTTTCACTCAAAGACACGCCTCATTTGCAAATTTGTGCAATTTACGTCCAAAAAAGCCTTTCAAAAGTAATTAACTTCAAATCACAAACAACTCTGTGCAAACCCAAGCATTCTGTGCCTGGCTATTTGAGTACATACAAATTTTCGTGCTTTATTTTGCAAGAAGCAGCGAGAAGCTTCTATTATTATTGAGTATTCGACATATCCACGGGCACTCTTTGGAATTCGAAAAGGTGGCTTCTGTATTGCTTAACAGCTGCAAACAAGTTACTTAGTCCTACTTTAAAGCAGTTAATAATCCATTTCCCCATTGAAAGGAAAGCCATTAGCTGCTGTTATTCACAATTTGTTGCTAATTAGTAACAATTAACCAAAACAAATGTTGCTCACTAATTTTAGGTGCTGCTTTCAAACTCAGCAAGTAGAGAAGGGCGGAGAAATGTTATAAACGAAAATTAAAAAGTATTTTGTAACTAATTAAAATGCGCGCAAATTCGTTTTATGAAAACGCCCAATTAAGTGAAATTCATTTGAGAATAATAATACGAAAAGTGCAAAGAAAAAACGAGCAAAAGGCAAAACCATTTTTGTAGGTAGTCTCCAATATGGGTATACGTACACACCGATACATACATAGGTATATACTGCAGACATACAAACACTCAAACTTAATTACATGAAGGAACAAACTTTTCGCGAAAGGGAAATATTAAGTGACTGCGGCGTGTAAATGAAAAGTTACAAAAACATTTGAAGCGCCATCAAGCAACCAAAACTGACAAATTGCTAAGATTATTAGTGGATATATACAGTTATAATAGAGAAAAATAAAAGGAAAGTAAGAGAGTATAAGAGAGAGTGTGAGAGTAAGAGTGGGTGAGAGAGGGAGAGCGAGTGAGGAATGAAAGTTTGCAGCCGAAATTTCTTTTTAAAGAATTCTAAAATAAAAAATCGGCCAAAAGCTGTTCCATTCATTTGCGCATAAGCTGCCGTAAAATTTAGTAATTCAACCCTGCAAACTACTTACACACATACAAGCATAACGGCACACCATATCCAATTACTGATTTGCCAAACTTATCCATCAATACAAATGGGCCATTCCAAGTTATTTCGACCACTTAGAGGAGCAAACTTCGACGTATTAGAAAAAAGGTGGCTATATGGCTAACAATTTTTGTCATACTGATTACTTTTGAGCCTAAAGTGGTATTTTCAAAAATTTCGCTATAATGATGCGCTGTGCCCCACTCGTAAAAAGTTCAAAAGTAAACGAACATTTAAGAAAATAGTCTATGGAGAACTTTTAAGGCCTTAAATTGTCTAAAAATTCTTGAGTAACAAGTGTCATTCAAATCCAGCATCTATTTAAAAATGCTTCTGTTATGTTGGATACTCCTCGAATATTTCTGAGTGAAAGCGATTTCTGGCATATGAGATTTTTATTGGCGATTTTGTTGAATTATATTTTTTTTAATAAAATATACGTTAAAAGTTCAATTAAAAAGTTCTGGAAACATTTTTTTTAATAACCAAAATTTGAGTTTGAATTTTTTTTCTTAAAATATTAAAAAAAAAGCAAAGTACCAAAAATAAAAAAAAAATTTTCAAAAACTTTTTTATAGAATATATATTATATCCCAAAAAATTAAAAAAAAAACCAAAAAAAAGTTTCATAACACCGATTCCATGTCAAGTGCTCCAACTATTTTAGACATTGTCGTCAGTTCATTTAAAAACTGGTTTATTTGATTTAAAATGATAAAATTTTGAAAAGAAAATTAGTAATTTCGGAATTTATTCAATGTTGTAAATTTTGGTATGGTTACTTTTAAAGTTGAATATATTAAGTTGTTTTTAACATTTTTACAACAACAAGAAAAATGTGTTTATTTTTTTTAATAAAATATACGTTTCAGAAAAATCCTGGCCAAATTGTTAAACAACGTACTTTATGTCAATGGACAGATGTATAAAATAAAGGGGGAAAAAAAAAAAAAAGAAAAATTGTATTAAAAAGGCTTGGAAACATTTTTTTATATTCTTAAAAAATAAAAAAAACTTTGAGTTAGGACTTTTTTAATCCAAAAAAATATGTAGCAAAAATTAAAAAAAATACAATTTTTTTCTAAAAATAAAAAAAAAAATTATAAAGAATATTTTATCCTAAAAAATTAAAAAAATAATTTATGTATAGGGTGGTTAAAATTCAAGGGCCGATGCTGAATGTGAACCGAACCTAAACGTCAACGACACCGTTGGACTTCTTTCTTTGGGGTTATTTGAAAGAAAAGGTGTACGTCGATAAGCCAGCAACAATTCTAGAGCTAAAGGATGAAGAGCGTCATCGAAAATTTAGACCATCGGATGGAGGTGTGCCGTCGAAGCCGTGGCGACCAGTTGACCAATATTTTGGCCCATACAAAATTGAGCTACACCAATATTATCGTAGTAAAGAGAAATGACATTAATTTAAAAAAAAATTGTATTTAATTCAAAATCAACACCGGCCCTTGAAACTTATAAAAAAAAATACCAAATATTAAAACAATTAATTTTTTTTCCAAAAATAAAAAAAAATTTCTGAAACAAAATTAGTGTAAAATTTATTTTTATAAAGTGTACTCTATCCTAAAAATTTAAATAAAATATTTATGTATAAAAAATTGGTTATATTCATTTTAAAAGAGTAAGCTACATTTTTTATTTTTAAGTCAAAATCTCAAAACAATTAAATTTTTTCGAAGTTTTTTTAATCTACTTCTTGGTCAAGCCCCAAATAAACAAATTTTCGAAAAATTGTCGTAATGTCCAATATACTTGGGATCGCTCATGTGTGAGAACGTCTAAGCAAAAATTTAAATTTGTTTCGAAAAAAATCAGCCAAATTTCCCTCTAACAAAAACAAAGTAAAAAAAAAAAATTAAATAAAAAACAAAAACTTAAATAAAATTTCTTTTTTAATTTAATGTTTAAAAAAAATTAAATAAAGAGTTTTTTTTTGTAAATTGTTTCAGTTTACTTCTTAATATAGTTAAGCTTACAAATAAACAAATATTTAGAAGAATTAAGGCAATATCCAAAATACTTGGATTCGCTTATATCGGAGTACGTCTAAAAGAAATTGAAATTTTTTTCTAAAAAAAAATCAAATTGTTTTCTAAAAAAAACAAATTAAAAAAGAATTTAAATAACAAAATTTTTTTTTCGAAATTCTTTTAGTTTATTTCATAGTACAGTCAAGCCTACAAATAAACAATTTTTTAGAAGATTAGTCGTAATGTCCAAAATACTTGGAACCGCTCATATGTGAGCACGTCTAAATTAAATTAAAACTCTTTTTTTATAAAAAAAAAAATATAATTAAAATGTTTTTCTAAAAAAAACACAAAGTAAAAAAAATTAAAAAATTAAATATTTAATTTTTTTATTTAAATTTTTTTTGTTTCTAAAGTTTACTTTATTCTAAAAAATTAAACAAAAAAATTATATGTTTAAAAAAATTGGGTATATTTAATTAAAAAAAAACTAGACTACAGTTTTTATTATAAGTAAATCTGAAAATTATTAATTTTTTTTAGAAATTTTTATTTTGTTCGGTAACCACCTTTTCCTGACGCGGTCGTATACAAAGCTGCTATACTGAATTTTTTTAACAATTTGATCCGCATATCGAACGCATTGTTTGCACTGAAATTTGAGTCATTTGCTGTGGAATGTCCCATATGTAGTTGTATGTATGTACATATATTTGTATCCACAATTGTGTGAAAGCAGTGTATATACATTTCCACGCTGAATGCCTCTTTTGTTTCACAGCTTTCGCTGATTTGTAGCTTAAACAACCAACCAACTCTTCCAAAGTCTCAACTTCCGTTCTTTGCAATGTAACGAGAAAAATCTTACTATTGCACTGTTGGGGGTTGGCAAGGAACGAGCGATTCAGCTGCATTTCTATTTTACACGAGGCCTTAAAGCCTCCTCTCCTTCTTCTTCTCTTATAGGTACAATGAGTATCCTTTTCTTTCTTCTTCTTCTCTTTTTCGGCAATAATTTTAAGGCTACTTTGGCTGCCTGCATTCGTCGACGCGTCGCATACAAATTGCATTCATTTGAATACGTTTAAGGGTATAAGTGTGCGCATTTTTTATAATTCGGACATACATACATACATACATATGTACATACATATGCATGTACGTATATAAACACAAGTCCATACAGTCGCATGCCTACCTACAAGCATGCAAACACAGTTTAATGCCAAAAATCGCGCCTTTCGGCTGCAGGACAGCTGAAGAAACGAGTGAAATACTTATGAAAGCAGCAGCAAAATCAGCAGCAGTTTTCGCTGCATCAGGCAGTCTGTCCGCGACGGTAGATTGGCGTGAATTTTTAAAACAAAGTTGAAGTAAAATGGCTGGTGGCAAACAGTATGACATGGATATGTAGATATAAAAGTGTACATTCTGTCAAAAAAGTACCGGAAATTGAACATTAAAAAAAGGAAAAAGGGATCAGATGATAAATAAACCTATATACTGGGTTTTGTGTGACATTTCAAAGAGTAAATCCATAGAAAATTACCCATTGATTGATGCTCATGAGCTTTGCGCCAAGATAAACGCTCGCAAGTCTATCATTGCGCATAAATTTCTCGCCAAGAACTAAATGAATTTCACCGAAAAACTACTGTGTTCAGCTGATATGTTAGATTAGGTTAGGTTGCAATGGTTGCCCAGAGACTGGGCCCACTTAGTCGAAAGAAGTTTTGTTCAGGCATTTTGTGACACCATTGTAAGAGGGAAAAATAGGTGAAGAAAAAAAAGAAATGGCTCCAGCTGATTTTTTCTCTTCTGCAAATTGCAATAAAGCACTTTAAGCCTCCCGTGTTCTGTCGATAAAATGCGTGAAGGTGGATAAAGTATAAAGAATGGAAGGCTATTCTGGAAAGTCCATTTGGAAACTGTTTTGCTGATTGGGTTATTCCTTGGCATAAGTATATACATAAATTCAGAAACGCTTTACTTTGAAGAAGTTACAATAAATTTGCATGAATAGAAAATAATTTTTGCTTAATTGATCAACTCCCAGTACTTTTTGACCAAAGTGCTTATGAGTCTTATACTTAAAAAAATAGGCCTTTCCGTAGTTCGAGTCTCACAAATTTTTTTTGGTATTTATTCCTTTTGTTTTTTAGTCACTAAAATGGAAAGAAGCTAAATGCACTCAGATTTTCGAATCGTACAAATATTTAATAAATTTGTTTTGCAAATGGAATCAAAATGCGATACAGACGCATATATATTTGAGGTATATATTGATATAAACGAAGTGAGATTGAAAGAATGCTCAGCATAATTTAGTTGTGCATAATATTTTCAACGCCTATAAGTATGCAATTCTAGATCTGTGAGTATGCACTTTTAGCTTATTCTTTCATTTACTTAATAAAAGTCTGTAGTTTTCAAACGGCTTATGAACGAGTAAATTAAATAATAATATAATAAAAGTATTAATGGAGTATAAAGTGTGTTAGGTAATATTATGCTCTCTTTTTTATAAAGCTCACAATTGGTGGCGTATGCATATCGTCGGCAACCGCGCTATTAGTTCTGCCTTTTCCAAACTGAATAAAAAAGCAAATCGAATGGGTCTGGTGGTGAGCGAGGACAAAACGAAATACCTTCTGTCGTCAAATGTCGACAAATAGACGGCACACTCGCGTATCCGCACCCACGTCACTGCTGACAGTTATGATTTCGAGGTTGTAAGAGACTTCGTTTAGCTAGAAACCAATACGTAATTAAAAACCGACGCATATTGTTCGTTGGTGCCGCGATTTGACGAACCGGAAGATTTATTTGAGCCATGAGATATGGTCATTTGGTTGGTCTGATGTATTGAGCAGTAAAGTCCTCTCTCGACGAACAAAATTAACACTTTATAAGGCTCTCATCATACCCATCCTAACGTATGGCGCAGAAGCTTGACCGATAACAACATCTGAAGAGGCGTTCCTTGGAATGTTTGTGAGAAAGATTTTTGGACCCTTGCATGTTGCTGATGGCGAGTATCCTAGGTGATGGAACAGTGAATTAAATGAGCTTTACGACGACTTACACATAGCCCAGCGAATAAAGATCCAGGGGCTATGATATCTGGGTCATGTCGTCCGAGTTTATACAAACGCTCCGGCTCTGAAAGTATTCGATGCGGCACCAGCTGGTGGTAGCAGAGGAAGAGGAAGAGGAAGACCTCCTTTGCGTTGGAAAGATCAGGGGGACAAGGACTTGGCTTCACTTGGAGTGTCAAACTATCGTCGGTTAGCAGTAGAAAGAAAGAGACCAGAATCGGGTAAGCGGTTACCCCGCTAATAAATAAAAGGAAGAGCGGACTATGTCTCAAAAACACCAAATCCACTCGATATGGAACTAAATAGCAATCACTCACAACAGCTAATTAATATTATATTCCCCTTTTCTTCTCTTCATCTGGCCTTCGAAATCCTTAGGTGTTCATATTTAGAAGAATAATTCATGCAATGGCTTCAAAAGTAGGACCTGTTTTGGAGCAGATCTCTCTTGCATACTACAAATACAAGTAATTAATTTTAGATCTGTTGAGAATGTCAACAAGAATATGCAAGTATATTATTCAAACAATAGCCTTTGAATACCAGGTCATGCGCGAGGACGAAGATGGAAAAGATCTCCAGTGGAATAATAATAAAAAAGTATGAAAATTGGAACCTTGTCGACCGGCCGATAGCCCAAGCTTACTTACTATTCTAATGTTATTAATTATATGTAAATATATTTCATATTGGTGAACGCCGTAGCCGTATGGATTGGTGCGTGACTACCATTCGGGAGGGGATAAGTTCGAATCTCGGTGAAGCACCAAAATGAAGAAGAAGTGTTTTTCTAATAGCGGCCGCCCCTCGGCAGACAATGGCAAACCTCCGAGTGTATTTCTGCCATGAAAAAGGTCCTCACAAAAAATATTTGCCGTTCGGAATCGGCTTGAAACTGTAGAGCCCTCCATTTGTGGAACAACATCAAGATGCGCGCCACAAATAGGAGGAGGAGCTCAGCCTAACACCCAAAAAAGGGTGTGAGCGCCAATTATATATATTTCATATAAATAAATACATAGAACCTCGTCCTTGTAGTCGAGCGCAATTTGCTCCTAATCTGAAGTACGTTAGTTCGAATACTTCCATAGCTCAAGAGAGCTTCTTTGTATAACCATTTATTTTTTCACGGGTTATCCAAAATTCAAGTTATCACCTGCTGTAAGAAAAAATAATACTGAATATCCAAATTGTAAGAAAAAGCTCAGCTCAAACGTTGCAAAATACGTTTAGGCATTCATTTCTCGCACTGAAGAGTCCAGCTGAATTTATGTACACGACCGCATTGGTGTAAATGGCAACACTGATTTTTGCAGCTCAGTTTGAAAACTTTTATTATTTTCTCTTTTTTTTCTTTTTTTGGTGTTTTTATTACTAGCAACGCTTTGGGCGTCAGTCAAGATTACTCGTATAATTTGGCGAGATTTTACTGCAACCCATTTTTTTGATATTATTGTTTTTGTGGACGCTCTGCATTTTCATTTCATTTTTTTTCGGAGGACTCTGCTGTTTTTATGAAAATTTTATACTTTTGTGTGTGTGTGTGAAAGCTGGTATGCACTTAGGAGTAAAATTTCTGAATTTCTGCTGTAGTCAGCCAGCTATTTGTGTCAGTTAAACACGAGGCTATGATAGCTTCGCAAAATATGCACGTACCACCCATCATAGCAGCAGCAGCAGCAGGAGCAGCAGGAGCAGGAACAGCAGCAGCAGCTCCTCTGTCCGTTTGCATGCCTTGCGAGGCGCCTGTAGAATTTAATGAAATCTAAAAATTTGTGATATCTTTTGCTTGAGCGTATTGAATTAAATATTCAAATTTGTGCTTGCAACCTAGTTTTGCGATTTGCCTGGGCTATGCGACAGTTTCAATTGCAGTTGGCTGTGGATAAATGGACAGACAATGTGCATATTTAATTGAATAACCAGCAGAGGGGTAAGTGGAGAGTTTTGGGTTTCACCAAAAGTTACATGGAATTTATTTAACTCTTTATTACATATGCGAGAATTGATTAAATTAACATGAAAGAGTGAAGGCCTTAACCTATAATATTTTCGAAAAGAAATTTGTTGATAAATTTTATATGAATTTGCGGCTTTACTGAAGCGATTGCATAAGTACAAATTATATACGTAAGACACTGGGCGACTAGTCCGTTGTGACTCGAATTAAAAGAGCTTCTGTTTTACACATTTTTACCCTATGATCAGAAAGTACCGGGAATGTTTAAATAAAACAAAACGGAGTTAAATTTCAGGCAAATTTATTTTATCTACTTCAAAATATGACCCATCTGAAACAACATACATGTGCCAACGTTTAAACCAGTCCTCCATGCACTCCTGGTAGGCTGACGAAAGGATGGCCCTCAGCTCCTTCGTCGCATTCTCTTGATCTCCTCTATCGACTGAAATCTGTTTCCACGAAGTGGTAACTTCAACTTGGGAAACAAAAAGAAGTCGCACGGGGCCATATCAGGTGAATACGGTGCTTCCACAATGGTATTTACTAGGTGTTTGGTCAAATAATCGAGCACAATTTGGGCTCGGTGCGATGGCACATTATCATAATGGAAAACCCAAGAATTGTTTGCCCACATTTCCAGGCCGTTTGCGACGTACAGCATCTCTCAAACGCTTCAAAAGGGATAAATAATATTCTTTGTTGATGTCTGACCCGATGGAAGGAACTCATCTTGCACTACACCTTGAAGAAAGCAGTCAACATCACCTTCCCGGTACTTTTTGATCATTTGACCATTCAACTCTCGCCCCGCTGCAAACTTTATTTCCATCAATATTCGGCGACACTTAATTGCTCAATCCTTTTGAGAGTTACCTGGCCCATCGGTCAGTTGCCCATTCCATTGATCTCGATTTAAGCTTATGAGCACGACGACATAGTTTCGGATGTTTGCGGTACTTTTTCCTGAGCTTTCGCATGGGACCAAAAGAGCCATGTCATGCTCATGGTGTATCACGGGTGCAGCTCATACAGACCCCTTTTGCTTTCAATAGCTCTTTTCAAAGAGATGCTGCATTGTAGGCATAGAGTAGTTGACAGAATAAATTGTGTGAGGTTATGCCACTTGGCGAGACATTTTGTATATTAGCTTACCATTTTTAAGTGATCTCCACTACTTAGCTTTGAGCCATACGTAAAAATGCCATTGGACCTTGTGTCTACGGCACACTCATGCCAGATTTTTTAAGCATGAAGACGTGCTACTTGGCTCTCAAACACTTTTGCCCCGACAATACTGTTAGTCTTAACGTTAATGCTATACTAAATTGAAAAACAATTAATTTTTTTCATGCTGATGACTTGGAAGGAGATTTTAATAAAGTTCAGATGGAACTAATCTTGGTTTGAGTCGCTGGCGAAAATATACTTTGCCGCATACATATAATTCATTAGTTCATAGTTCGTGTACTTTGTTTGCGTCTGCAGTCGCGAAAGGCTCAGTGAGTTTCTGCCATGAAGAAACTCTTCATAAACAACCATCTGCCACTCGGAGACTGCATAAAACTGTAGGTTCGTACAATTGTCGAAAAACAAATGGCAGGCCAAGGTAAACCTGGAAAAGGGGTGTGGATCGCGAGACGGTTCAATTGGCGTTAAGCTGGAAGCAGGTGAAGGCGTAATCGGTCGAGATGTCGCACAGGGGCTGGTGGTGCTTTGAGTCCCGCTAGGGATGCAAGGAAACAATGCTGAGGATGATATGTAAATAAGTAATTTAATGACAATAATGAGCTGCAAGTAGACAATAAAATGAGGTGTAGATGAGTACTGAGAAAAACCATATCGGGAGCTATGTAGTTTTTGCAAGTGGAAGTTTGGATTAGGCAGCTGGGGTATACAAACAGACTAGCAGTGGAGCGCGTCAAGGCCAAAATAATGATTTTAATCACTCAAAAAGTTATTCAAAAACCTAATAGGATGATTATATTTGCGCCACCTTGTATATTAGTTTGTGGGGAAAAAAATCTACTAGACACATTTTTACGGTCCTGGACGATGCTACGACAACTAGCGTGCTGGTCAACTTCGATTATTTCTGTGATTTGATCTACATTGTCGGCATTTTCGATATTGCTGAACATCAGAAATGCCTGAATGGTATCGATGAGACCAAAATTGCACGTAATTAGCTGTTACAGTATCGGCACTATTCGACACCATTCACAATTTTACCGAATTTTCTCATTGTTGACTTCCATTGTAACACCCAGTAACTCACAACTGAATAGAATAAACAAAAAACAGTGAAGGGAATTTTTTTAGTGTGAAATGATACCTTGACAACGAGCATAAACTTTGAATTGTTTGACCGATAGTTTACGAGGTATCGATCACTACAGCCATCTACCGAGAAAATAATGGATTTCTTTTTCCCTAAACTAATATTATATAAAATATAAACCTTAACTCCTAAGATCCCACAAGAACTGAGATGCAATAAGTCTGGTTGTGTTGCGAATGGCATAAAATCCACCATTGGAGTCCATTTGAAGAAGTTTCAAAATAAGTTCAGCGGCCTATGTAGTAATGGAATTGCATCTCCATGATGGTGTCGGCACTAATGATAGTGGGTGCACAACAGTTCGAAACTGTTGAGAAATTCTGCTACCATATTCATCGCGGACGACGGTTCTGAGGTGGATGTCGAATATATTATACATAGAATTTGCAAAGTCAAATCATCTTTCGGCATTTTCGTTCTATTATATGGTTGCACCACCTGGAAAGTAATTGCGCAGATTGCATGGAGCCTGCAAACGTTCATAAATCGCTGTCTCCATGGGAAATTGCGAATTTTTTGGCCCTGGACAATAACCAACGCCGAGTGGTTGGCGCAAGCTAACCAGGTAGACATTGCATCAGAAATCAAAAAAAGGAAAAATTACGACAATGTTGCTAAACAAGCGCTTTGCTGGAATCCATTTCAACAAACTGGTAGAGGTATTGACAGACCACGCACCACCGGCGGCGCTCAGAACAGAAAAGAAGCCGAAGTGAAGTCTCTTGGTTTATCGTGGAGCGAATTAAGATCCCTAGTACAAAACCGTGTCCGTTGGCGAAGCGGAGTGGTCGATGCCTTATACTCCAAATAGAAGTTATAGGATAGCATACCTATATAAATCTACATATATTATTTTCTCTATTTCACCGTTAGATGCAATTCCATTTCGCAGTGGTTCCGTAGAATACGTTGGATCGTGCATATGCACTGAATTAGTTTTATAAAATAGGTCGGAATATAATAAAATAGAAGCTTTTTGTGTGAGGCATTAACGAATACTTTTTCCTGTTCTCTTTTGAATTTAATGACCGCTTATGACATTTTGTATAAAACATGACATCGAGAGATCCAATGCCCGTTGTTTCTGTTGCCTTGTTTTATCCGGATTTGAACACGGGTCCAGATTATGACATTGGTCGATTGCAGATTTTTGGCGATCTGCGAGGTCATATAACAAGAAAAAATGAAGAACCACTGCCTCGGTGTCAAATTACACAACCCTTGTGAACGATTTAAGTAAAGTTGCCATGCGCTCAAATCTTTAATAATAAAGCTTGTGCATTAACTGTGGGTAATCGGGTAGTTTGTCAGTGATTGAATAATAAACCACAGATTTGACAAACGCCGCCAAAACAACGTGGCCGTCTCAACTTAAAAACTCATGCCTATTAGAAAATCCTTTACTTAGAAATTAGACAATGAAAGTTGGCGTGTGGATGTGTGGAGGTGTAGGGAATGTTATAAAATACTAGGGCACAAAAGACCATGGGGCGAAGTGAGGTCAAACCTCTAATAAATCTAAATCTAGTTTATAAGCTACTCCATTTCCTGCCGTGCGTGGACCTCTTGGAATTTAAAGCTAACTTTGACCTTCTTAAAAAATAAACTAATCAACTTCAATTTTTTTGTTTTTTTTTGTTGCTTCCTTGTTCACTCCTCTCGGGAGCATAGGGCCTCGACAAGACTCGTCTTGCGTTGATTTCGTGAATATATTTAATTTAAGATAGCGTAGGTGATTAGCCTGCCGCTACCAGTCCTAAATAATGGGAATGCCCACCTGGCGCTGCTTAGGAACAACGCCTTCTTACTGCTTGGAGCGCTATCTGAGTTTTACATTTTTCTGTCAGAAGAATCACACAGATGGCTGAGGACTTCGCTAAATTTGGTTTGTCTGCGCTATAACCGTGGTTGTCTGCTTCCTCTTGCTAGCGTCACTGATGTAATGTGTAACGGTTTGTTTTTGCGTGTTTTAGCACCCACAATGCAAATGATGCGCTGACTATTGTGCGGGAGTAAGGATGGAAAGGATAAGTTATTGGGTTTGAGGAGCGAGATTTTTTTTTTAGATACAGGGAAAGTAGGTTAATTTGAAAGAGTGCGAGAACCGTACTTTACGTGGGATTCGAACCCATAACCTCTGAGATGGCAGGCTAGTGCACTTACGCTAGACTACCGAGACCGAACTTGTATATACACTCGCGCATATACTAGATACATATGTGAATATCTAAGTTCAAATTTTAAATTTAACTTACGTAATTTAAATGCAAATAAATTTAGCTACAATAATAAAGAGCTTTCGAAACATAAACTAAATGCCTTCTCCAAGGATCACATTGTTCCACTTTTTGGCACTCATTCAGTTGACTGTAGTAATGAAAAACTCATTAAGTGCCTTTAACTGCGCAAATAATTGACATCAAATTTGATAACTTGCCCTGCCATTTATAGACAAATATGTGTATGTGTGTGTACGTCCAGTATACAAAGCACAAGGAAACCCTGCAGAGAAATCCTCTGCAAGTGAATTGGTTGGATACTGGTGACTAGCTTGCATTCGTGCACTTATATGAACGCAAGTGATAAATTTTACTCTTCAATGTTTGAGGAAATGCCAACTGTCGCCCTTGACTGCTTTTTTTCAGAAGCTCGGAACTATTGTTAATTCGTCAGATGGGTTCTTGTGCCATCTGCATCCCTTTTTCAATAATTTCAAACTGCTGTTTAATTCAAAGAGTTTTATTTATTTCGAGAAATAAAATTGTGTCTGAACTCGCCATGATGTTGCAATAACCGACAGGGCTGAGTATTGGCGGGCCATTGAGGAAATTCTAGGTTGAATATTTTATTTCATTTAATTTCAAAAAGTCATTTGATTCCAGCTTAGATACAAATTTACAGGGTTTGATTGAAGAGTAATGAGCCTTCCCGCGCGGAGCGTCTGCTAAGCGATCAACCGAATCGGCTGGTGGGGGAAAATGATCGTTGGACTTTCCCCTTCTACTAGAAAGCGGTCCCAGTTCGCTGGCAACAGCGGTGCAGTCATCATCGCTCCGCGCGTGTAAGCTGTTTTAAAAGTGTATTAGGATTTTGCTGTGGCGAAAATGCAGCGATCGTTGGACCAACGTTACTCGATCAAATTTTGCGTAAAGCTAAACAAAACGAGTACCCGAACCATTGGGCTACTCAAGGAGGCTTACGGGGACCAATCTCTGTCCAGTGCCCAGGTAAAACGGTGGCACAAGTCGTTCAAGGAAGGCCGGGAGGACGTCGAAGACGAACAGCGATCTGGAAGGCCTTCGACGACGCAAACACACGAAGATGTGAACCGGGTTCGTGAATTTTTGAACATTGACCGTCGTGCTAGTCTACGTGAGATCAGTGAAGAGTTAAACTTAACTTATTACAATGTGCGGGAAATCGTGACCGGAAAACCTGAAATGCGCAAAGTGTGTGCCAAATTGGTTCCCAAGGTTTTGACTGATGAACAAAAATGATCCAAAAAACTGTGACAGCCGAATTGAACGCGATTGGGGCGGATGAGTTTAAGAAATGTTTCCTGCAGTGGAAGGACCGCTACCAGCGGTGTATTAACGCTCAAGGGTCTATATTTTGAAGAATATTAGTTGTATAAGCCAAAAGGTCTAACAAACCCTGTAAATCTAGGAAGGGCGAACTCAGTTCGAGAAAACGATCCTTATAGGTGAAAAAGTTGAAGGGGTTGGCACAGACCATAATGACCAACAGTGGGAGCTGAAAAAAGGTGCTAAAATGATTCCACCTTATGCTTCAGATAGCTTCTAACGGACAGTGTCCGGTAAGGATACCTACTAAATTCGGGAGCTACGGCTTTGTTAGCCTTAGAAGTTTCCTCGAGTGCCACAGATTTAGCCGTAGCCAGAAAAATCTTGCGACTTTGCTAGTTTGCGTACTACCCTAGCGCTCGTTGAGTTGACGGGTGGAGACAAAGCAAGGCACGGGAGGATATGGACATATTTCCATAAGTAGAACACAGGTGAAGGAAACCCTAATCCTCTCGTTTTATGTTGAAACCACCTCCTGGGCCCGCTATCTAGCCAACTCATCAGCCCAGCAGTTTTTCTCAATGCGGCTGAGACCTGGAAGCCAGATGAGCCTAATTTCGAAGTATTCGGATACAAGCGAGAGAAGTCGGGCATTCTCCGACTGGTTTCGAGCGCACAAACCACGACTCTAATTGCCGCTTGGCTGTCGGAATATATATTTATGCCTTTTACAATAGTAACAGAAGTAAGCAACCAATTCACCGCTTTCTTAATTGCGGCTACCTCCACTTAAAAAGCACTACAGTTGTCCGGAAGCCTAAATGTGAGCTTGATGGGGAGCTCCTCGCAGAACACTAACCCAGTCCCATCCTCAGCCATCCTTAAACATGTGGTCCATGCCTTGTCTGCAAATGCCGCACACCGCCTACTCCTGCCTCGAAGAAAATGAATGGAAAAGTACCCTCGCACCAAGCGAGGGTGTCGCTTGATCCAGCCCCATGGGGATGAACTCAAAGTTTGTAAGAAAACTAGAGTCTCCACCAAAACGGGTATCCCTCACAGTACATACTGTCACAGTTGTAAACAACCGGAGAAAAAGGAAACAAACTTCTCTTTGCTCTGTGAATGCCCCGCCCTATGGAAGATCATAATGTTAATGCTGGCCCAACCGCTGTTTGAGAGTCTCGAACAACTGCCTAGCTTAGACGTCAACAACCTAATTAGGTTCCTAAACCGCACAGACTGGATATGGTCATGCTGTAAATAGCAGTTAAACAAGTTGGTAACGAGGATGTGGCAACAAAATGGTGCGGCAGCGCTAGTTGGATTCTGGAAGCATCACAACTTTAACGAACCAACCAAGTGTCTCTGTAGCTTAAGTCTGGCTGATGGCCTGAACATCTGAATCTTGTACTCTTTCACTACTTCTAACTTTCTTCGTTTTCCTAAACACCATTCCAACATTAATTCTGACTCGAACCAACAACTTGCTGTGCCAGAAGCCCCAGTCATGATCATCATGTATGTTCTGCCTTTCTGCACTATTTAACTCTGAGGACAGGCATTGCTACTCGCAGTATACCTGATGAAGTGATTGGCAATCGGCGAAGTCGGCCTAGTGCTGGACCACTAGGACTGTTACACCAGTTTAGGTTTTCCCTGCAGGGCACACAGTACCCGCCAACCAAAAACACATTTACTTCAGTAGCGCTAATTTCGTTTTATTTGCACCACTTTTACTTATTTGCCATTCCGCGACGAAATCAAATTGTGCAAGAGCATTTAAAAACTTTTCGCGTCCAACTGCAGGCAATGGTCGTCGCGGTGCTCTCTTTTTTAGACGAATGTACATAAAAATACAGATGTGCAAGCGTTTTGTTATTTGTTTGCAACTTTAATTTTCGCCTTTTTGCTGACTTTTTAGTTCATTTTACGTTTTCTATTTCTGATGTTTTATTTTTATTTTATTTTTTGCTGCTAAATGCAATTGCGCGTACCTACAACACTTTCTAGTTTGGCGGCAACATCCTGTGTAGCAGCTTCACCCGGCAGTCAACTGCATCGACAACTTTTCGGGTGACTCTTGGGTTGGCCAACACTTGCGGCAGCAGGGGTGTTGCACTGTGTATGCTCCATTTGTGGCCAGCAAACATTAGCGACAACATTCAGTCAACTAGGCTGCAACTATCACTCCCCTGCGTATAGAGTAAATTCCTCACTTTTGTTGGTTGCTCTGTGGGATGAATAGTTTCGTTGGAGTTTGCTGATGTATTAGCTAGTTGGGTTTGCGGCTGAAGGGGTCGAGGGCTTTGGGGAGGGGGTGAGTGCGCTTTGGACCGCCAACAAATGACCCTGACCACTAATGAGCTGCATAGCGCTGGTGTCACTTAATGGCTGACTTTCAGTTATCTTTTGTGTCGCTCTAAATCAAGCGTGCGTTCACCATCATTTCCCTCCCTGCCGATGTACTAACTTTTACTCGCTTTATTTTTTAACCGGAAGTTAAGCATCGGCGCGTGCTTCCCGCTAGTCCAAAGAAGAATGTTGCAGTTTTTCATGAGAGAAAAAAAGAGCAATTTTCATTTAGTTAGTCAGTGCGCCTTGTAATGTGCAGTAAAATGTCAGTTGCACTGATGGTAGGCTAGACTGTAGTGGTGGCCGATGGAAGGCTTGGTCCCACCATGTGCCACTAAAGCGACTCATTTAAAATTATTACGTATAATTTGCATTTATTTTCGCTTTATTTTTACTTTTTAGCAACAAACTTGCTTTGCTGCGTCGCCTTTTTGTTTGTTGTTTTATGCTTTTTTTATTATTTCATTTGTCACTTAACTTGCCGCTGTTGTAGTTTTGTTGATTTTTGCGCCTTGCTCTATTTAATGTTGTGCGCTCATTTTACTCAGTTCTGAGTAGTTGCGTAGTTGAGTCCAGTTGCAACATTAGTCGCGCAAAATGTTGCCGGATGTGCAGTATTTTTTACTTCCGGTCGCGATTTGGTCGCTTGACACTTTGTGAGTTTTTATGCGAAATGAGTTATCTAACTCTTTATGGTGGCAATTTAATTTACATATAAGTAGATTATATTTAATGAGGGAGTGTTAAATGAGTAGTGAGTAGTGAAAAGAAAAAAAAAATATTTAAATGCTGCGCGCATTTAATAAAAAAAGAATAAAAATGTATTTTGTGCGCGCTCACTGGGTTTTTTTGCTTTGTTCGGACACTGTGGCCAAATATGGGTGATCATAGAGTTTGATTCCTGCAGAAACAAGGAACAACGATTTATCTTTTGCCTCAAAATAGGCCTACATAGTTTCAGCGATAACCTCTTCATTCGAGCGAAATTTCTTACCGGTGAACATTTTTTAGGTCTGCGAATTAGTCGCTGGAAGTCAAATCGAGCGAATTCGGTGGATGTGAGAGCAATTCGAAGTTCAATTCATATAGTTTTGTCATTGGTTTGATTGACTTGTGACACAGTGCGTTGTCTTTTGATGAAACAAAACAGTGAGCAAACGCGGCTTCTACTTTGGACAGAGGCTTTTAATAGTCAACTGCACATGCACTATAAACCCAAAACGTTCTTTTGATATCTTTATCTAACTCACGCAACTTCATTTTTCGTCCACTCAAAACGATTTTGTGGATTTTTTTTATGTTTTCTGTAGCCTCCTCATTTGGACGTCCCCTGCGTTGTGCATCATCGGTGGCTTTGCGACCAGGTTTGAAGTGAGCAAACCATCATTTCATTGTTGGTTCTTATGAAGGGAGTCCCCATAACACTTTTCAAGCCATTGCTTAGCTTGAACGATATTTTTCACCATCAAAAAGCAGTGTAAAATTAAAACACGAAATTCTGTTTGATCCGTTTGCTTTGAAAGTAACAAAAGTAGCGTCGCTCTTAGTCCAATAACTCACGAACTAATATATAGAAAATCATGAAATTTGAACAGCTGTCCTTTTAAGTTTAATACTAACTGGAAACGAGGTGAATGGAATAGACCTTGTGCCACCTATGTGTTAGACCCGGCATTTTTTAGCCCATGCACTATAATGAATTTTTTTCTTGAAACAAGTTAGAAGTACAATAGTTATGTTATAAATGCTCCAATTTACGAGGGGATTCAATAAGTACACATGTTAAAAATGAAGACATAATTTAAAAAAAAAAAATGTTTTTTTTTTTTCAACACAGTCCTCTTTTAGAAAGATACATCCAACGTTTCGGCCATTTTTTTAACCCCTCCAAAAAATAGGTTTTGACGAAATCTCAAAAATACGCCTCTGTATCGGCCTTGACTTCCTCGTTTGAACTAAATTTTATTCCCGCGAGCCATTTCTTTATGTTAGGGAATAGGAAAAAGTCGCAGGGAGCCAGATCGGGTCAGTACGGGAGGTGCGGCAGCAATTCACAACGTAATTCACGCAGTTTAGCGGCGACAACTCCGGATAAGATGATGTGGTGGTACTTAATCGTGGGGAAACAGCACCTTCTTTTTCGCCAAATGCGGCTGTGTCTACTTAAATTTTATGTGGAAGCGGCCCAATAACTCACTGTTTCTGTTTTGTCCATTGATCGTTCTTCCTTTTTCTAAAAAATCCATGAGGATGACGCCGTTCGTATACCAAAAGATCGTCGCCATGACCTTTCCGGTGGATGGAACTGTCTGCGCCTTCTTTGGAGCAGATTCATCGGGAGAAATCTATTGTTTTGATTTTTGGTTAGTTTCTGGAATGTAATGATGAATCCAGGTTTCATCAACCATGACAACTCGACGCAAAAATTCCTTCGGATCTCGCTTAAATTGCGCCAAAGGCTGCTTCGAAGTTAAGAGACGCATTCGCTTGTTGTCCGCCGAAATTGCACCCATTGGGCCAACAATTTTTTAGTCGCCAATTTATCATGCAAAATATTAATCGCCGTTCCGGTTGAGACACCTTTGCCCTTTGTTACTTGGCGCACTTTCGTTTCTCGATCAGTGAGAATCACGTCGTGGACTTTTTGAATGATTTCCTCGGTAACGACGTCTGCCGGGCGGCCTGGTCGCTCCTCATAAATATCGGATATTCGCCCACGTTTAAATTCGTTTAGCGAATATCTTACTGTGGTCTTAGATGGCGAAGCGTTCTCATAGATAGTATTAAACTTTGTTTTTATCTCTTCGCATTTTTCCCATCCAAAAACGAAAAGCGAATTACCGAACGATACTCCTCTTTTTTCATCTTAGCGAAAATCACAAAACACCTCTTACTAGAAATGTAAATCACATTCAAACTAACCTATCAATCTGTCTGAAATTGTTTTCGCCGTCATTTGATGGATGGCAGCAGTCGATGCTAATACTAGCTTCCCTCAGGAACGCGCTCTGTCATCAAGCACGGGTACTTATTGAACCTCCCTCATATTCCATACCCACACTGAGCTTCGAAACTGGCTCAACAGAATAGTAGTCGCGTACACACTCACTCGGCTAAAGCAGCTGCTTTGTTTACTTCTGTGAATAAAAATGTTATTTCTTTTCTATTCTTCTACCCCCCCTTTACATTGTATGTCCCGTGAAGGCGAAGAGACTAAACGAAAACTGCACTATACTTCTTACACAAGCAAGGACGTAAAGTTTCCTGAAGAATCTTCCCGCGAATGTAAATGAGTAAAAAGGAAATACAGCTTTAAACCTTTCTCGGGGGTAATAAGAGACTACAAAAAAAAAAAAAAAAAAATACTATTTCTCAAATTTATTAGGTGCGCAACTAAGTTTTCGCTGTTTTTTGATGAAAATACAACTTTTTTCTGAAAATATGGTTACAAGTGAATCATTGAAAGAATTGCCCATCGCTGGATACTACCTTTACCCATCTTTCTGGAAGATCTCGCCTACAGTCGCGGTAAAACTGTTCATCTTTTGAGGCTATCCACGGATCAATCCATTTTTTGATGTCTTCATATGAATGGAACTGCTGGATAGCTAGACCATGTGCCATCGATCGGAACAGGTGATAATCGGACGACGCAATATCTGGAGAATATGGCGGGTGGGGTAGGATTTCCCATTTCACTGTTTCCAGGTAGGTTTTAATGGGTTTGGCAACGTGAGTCCGAGCGCTGTCATGCTGTAGAATAACTTTTTCATGCCTCTTCGCGTATTGCGGCAGCTTCTCGCGCAGTGCTCGGTTCAATCGCATCAATTGAATTCGATACTGATCCCCAGTGATGTGTTCGCTTGGTTTTTACAGTTCATAATGAATAACACCAACTTGGTCCCACCAAATACATAGCATAACCTTTGTAGCGTGAATATTCGGCTGAGGCGAAGACGTAAAAGCATGACCGGACAGTACCTATGACTTCGTTTGCTTTGGATTGCTGTTATGAATACATTTTTCATCACCCGTCTTGCTGCGATGAAGAAGACTCTTTCTTTTTTACCGCTGGAGCAGTTGTTTACAGGCGAAACGTCGAAAAAAGACGTTAAACATCCCTTGGTTTTGACTCATAAGGAACCTAAGTCCCCTGTTTCTGAATCATTCCCAAAACATGCAATTGCTTGGAAATGGATTGACGGGTAACTCCTAATACTAAAGCAAGCTCTTCTTGCGATTGACACGGATCCTCATTGAGCAATGCCTCCAATTCAGCGCCTTCGAAGGTTTTTGGCCTTCCTTCACGCGGCACGCAGACGGTCGGCAACATTAAAATCACCGTCTTTGAAGCGACGGAACGAATCTCGGCACGTCGTTTCACTTAAAGCAGCATCTCCATAAACTTTTTGTAGCTCTTGAGGCGATTCAGCCGCCGTTTTTTCGAATGAAAGAGAAAAATCGGCAAGTGTTGCCAAATGACGATTATTCGGCTCAAAATCAGACATTTTCACGAAACCAAAACTGACAAACAGCGGGAACTTAGATGCGCACGTAATAGTTAATAAATCATTATTATTGTTAGAAGGTCATTGCGCACTGCGATGAAGTCTCTGTCTGCCCAACGCAGGACATTCACAAGGCACGTGTTCTGAGCTTTCTATGCCCATTTCGCAAAAGCGGCAGACATTGATCTCAGATAGACCAATATTATTTAGATGATACCTCAGGCTGCAGTGGCCTGTAAGATATCCTGTTAAAAAACGCAGATCTACTCTGTTTAGTGAGAGAAGCTTGTCAGCTATTCCTTTGTTGAGACTTAGGATTTAATAAATTTAATAAATTAGTTACTTTGTTTTAATTTAAATTAAAATGTTTGAAATTAGATGTTTCTATAAAACCTTGCTTTTGCCTTTACAAAACTATTTTACCTTCAAATCATTTTCAGCGTTCAAAGCATCTGCGTAATGGCATACTTTGAAAAATAATATACAAATTTTGCAAAAGAACAGAATAAAATATTCTAATGAATTATCAAGTAATCAAAGGATGAGCTATTACTTTTCAATGATAAATTATCTGTATTCTGCCGTATAATGCAACGACAGGGTGTAAAAGGCAAGAAATCAAGCTCTCCACTCCCCACTGGTTAAAACGAAAAGTTATATGTATGTAAGTATATACCCATGTGTGTATGTGAATAAAACTGGCTTTTGGTACTTAGTTGGCCATTGAGAAGCCTGACCTACACCCATCTTTACATTTGCAGATTTTCTCATGCGTCTGCGGTTTTTACTTGTTTTACTCTGGCTCTTAGTATTGCAATTTTATTTATTTCATTTATTTTTATGCCTTGCTCAGCTTCTTCCAGCGCCTATGTTGCTGTTGTTTTGATGAAGCAACTAAAGCGTTCGTCCGAATGTCAGAATGTTACGCCTGCTTTTGTTCATGAGCCTGCCGAATACCTCACTCAAATTCAGTGTAGTTTAGTCACTTTCCCCGTTGCCTACTTTTGCTTTTGAGATGCTTTTGTCTCGTGTGACGGACAGCGTGGAAAAAGTGATATTTTACACTCAATGCTTGTAGCATTTTTCCTGTTGCCATCTGCTAGTCATTCATTTTTTCCTTCGAATTCTTATACATTTAATTGCTGTTATGTGTTTCTTTAATGAAAATTTCAACTGAAATCAACCGCAAATCCATTAGAAATATTTTCGTTGTTGTTGTATTCAACTTAGTTTTGTAGCAGTCAACAAATAAAAACAAAAATTTTTTTTTAAAGATTTCAGTATTGATTAGTGGAGTTGAAGTTAAGTTTTACTTTTCTACAATATTTTTTGATATTTTTGGTTTTTATTTATATTCTGCTATTTTAAGAAGCAGTTCCTTTAAAATTAAACATTTTTAATGCTGGTGTCTTACAAAAAAATAAAAAATCCAAAACAAAAAAGTGCTTGAAGTGAAACTTTCAAGGCAGACAAAGAAAGAGGGAAGAATAAGAGAGAGAGAATAAGAGAGAGAGAGAGAAAATATATATCTAAAGCAATTCACAACATTTGCAGAGAATACAAATAGACAAAATTTACAAAAAACGGCGAAGGGTTGACCGGTGTAGGTAAACGCCGGACACAAACCGTGGCAACAACGCGCACTACTCCGAGCGTTTATCACCGGCACAAACGCAGCGATTCCAGGACCGCAGCAACGGCACAAATTACCGCAAGGCAATACCAATAAATCCGACGCTCAAACAGTAGGCATCAAGGAAATATAACGCCAAAAAGTAGGCACCAAAATATATTTCCTACAAGTTTGCACCAACAAACAAGCGCCAAAACGTAGGCAGTGTTATTTCTCACTAGAAATTAGCAACCACAAGGAAAAACTCAGGAAAAATAGCCTAAAATGTATCTAAGATATATATAAGGTATATCTCTCTCTCTCCCTTTCCTCTACGTTATATCTTTTTTCTCTCTCGCGGAACGAAATGCCCAAAATGTTGCATGGCCTTGAAATTTTACTTTCCATTCTTGCTCGTCCATCGACGCGTAAGAAGTTTCACTTCAAAAAAATTCCTGAAGAGACCCTAAATTTTCGAGCTCTAGACCTCCGGTACCCCTTAGTGGGTCATTTATTTACGGCAGCTCATTTGAAGGAAATGTGAAAGCAACTTATTGCCAGTGCGCTTCAGTTTTTGTCACTTCGAGGTGCTCAACTTGCATGACGATGGCTTAGCAGCAGTTAGAGTTATTATAATTTAAATTTACACCATTATTTATGTATTAAAAGCAAAAATAATAATACCAACCAAAATGAAAATGCACGCTTTGGCAGTGTTTCGCCAACCGCTCGTCTCGCCGCATATTCTTTCATCGAAATCATCCAGTTGCGCGACGGCGGGAAACCAGTTCGCAATATGAGTGCATATGTACCCAGGAATGTTCGTATGCACAGCTGCAACTTACTCGACACTCGTTCTTATTCTTCTCAAACAGCCCCACTGACATTGGCGGAGATCGGGCGCTGGCATACAAATGTATTTTAATGGCGTGTCCTATTAATTTTTATATCAATTGCAAGCAGCTTGTCACTCCCAACAAATTCACCCCCAACTACTCGCCAACTCACCGATTTCTTCAACATTTTATTCTATGTTTTCCACAGCATCATCTTTGTTATAGTCACTTTGATGTGTCTATTTTTGCCCACTCCACCGCGGGGGCGCTAACCAACTTGCCCAGCGGTGTGACTTTTAGTGTTTTGAACTTAATTAAAAGCGACAAGCGAGTGTCGTCGTCATCGTCATTCTCATCGTCCTCAGTGTCGCCGTTGGCGTTTGCGTCGGCATGAAGGCGGGGCACACTGTCGTGCTGGATTTATGGTTTGACTCGGCGCGCCAAAGGACTTGTGTGTAATTTTCCTGCTGTCGTTATTTTTCCTTTGTGCTCACTTTTTTCAACTCATCTCAACGCAAAGCAATTTTATTTTTGTCTTTGTGCCACCCTCACATTTCGACACTTGGCAAGTTTTTCTCCTTCTAATTTTACCTACACATTTCATTTGAGTTTTGTTGGCAGTGACGAAGGTACATATGTCTATGTGTGCACATTTGATATGCTCCACATGATGCCCTCATAATCAGTTAACTGCTGGCAGTCACCATTTTTACCATTCATGACCTACGGGGGAAAAAACGGGAATGACAGCATTGACGTAATCTTGTAACTGTTAAATTTATTTATTTAAAATAAACCACTTCAATTTAAAATGCCTAAAAGGGCGTAGTTCGAGGCCTCAAGCTATATCCAACACCGATTTACGGAGGAAGGCTTATCAATCCGATGTGGCGACTGAATTACGCAGAATAAAAGGGCAATGGATCGGCCACACCCTGAGGAAGAGTGACGACAACATCGCCAAACAGGCGTTGCGATGGAACTCCTTCCTACGCAGGACGAAATGGAGGCAGACCACAAACTACCTGGCGGCGCTCAACGGAGGCGGAAATGAGGTCCGTAAATAAGAACTAGAACGAACTGAGAGCCCTTGCAGAAAACCGTGTTCGATGGGGAAGAAGAATTGTTGACGCCCTAGGAGTTATTCCCTATGTTGATGCACTATGCTCCAAATATGTAGATATACATTTCTACGTTTCATAAAGTCAACTACCAAAATATGTGCAAATGTACGCTAATAACTATGCACAGAAATCTCCTAGCCTAAGTCAAGGTTTTTCGTATTTTAGAGCTAATCTTTTCTCAAAGGCTTTTTCCGCCAAAAATTTTCCAACCCGAATAAAGGGACATCTCTATAAGTGAAAACTTGTTGAAAATCACGAAATTAACTTTCAACCTTAACCTTTAACCTCTCTCGAAGGGGTGATCACAATTGGCCACCGAGATTTTGTGATTTTATACCTAGTAACTTTTTTATTTGGGGCCACGTGAAAGAGAAGGTCTACGCCAACAGCCCAGGTTCGATTCAAGACCTCAAAGATGGAATTCGTGAGGCTATCGAGGACATAGGGCAGCCGCTTTGCAATTCGGTTATGAAAAATTTCATGAAAAGGATATTGTCCTGTAAGCGTGGTCGTGGTGGCCATTTGCATGATGTATTTTCCACTATTAACGGCATGCCTTCCTCTTTATAATGAAATAAACATCCGATAATTTATACAGGTGGCGCAAAAGTAACCTCGCGATGTTTTTTGGCTGTAATTAAAAAAAAATGAAAAACTTTGATTCTTCTTGTGGATTATTTTTATTTGGTCTTTTAATTATTTTTACATCAAGTCGAGAATATGATGTCATGTAAATGGCCGCCGCCACAGTTGATTGCCATTGGAGCCCTTTTTATGGCATTTTCCATCACTTTGGCCAAAACTTCCGGCGATAGGTCCTCACATTCTTGACGGATATTGTCTTTAAGAGCTGCAAGAGTCTGAGGCTTGTTGACATTAACCCGCGACTTCAAAAAGCCTCACAAAAAGAAGTCTGGAGTGGTCAAATCAGGCGATCTTGCTGGCCAGTGCAAATCGCCAAAACGGGAGATTAGGCGCCCGGGAAATGCATCCTTCAGCATATCGGTTGTGGCACGTGCAGTGTGTGCCGTTGCTCCGTCCTGTTGGAACCACATGTTTTCCAATCCCAGTTCATCAAGTTCCGGCAAAAAGAACTCATTGATCATTGCTATGTAGCGCTCACCATTCACAGTAACCGTTTGGCCCGCGACGTCTGCGAAGAAAAAAGGTACGATGACTCCTCCAACGAAATCAGCACACCATACAGTGACTTTGAACGGGTGTAATGGCTCTTCGTGGGTTACACGCGGATTTTCAGTGCCCCAGAAGCGCAAATTTTGCTTATTTACGTACCCGCTAAGATGGAAATGGGTCTCATCACTCATGATTATTTTTGATGAAAAATCATCTTCCTCTTGGTGGTGATCAAGGATGACTTGAGCGTATGTTAGACGCGATTGGCGGTCAGCAGCTAACAGCTGATGCACCGTCTGGACTTTGTACGGAAACATCTTCAAATCTTGTACCAAAATTCGCTGTAAAGACCGTCGACTGATACCCATTTGCGTGGCACGTCGTCTGGTCGATGTCGACGACGCTTCCATGACATCTCGGCTACAGCAGCAATATTCTCTGCAGAACGGCTACTCCGGGGTCTGCGACGCCTGGCAGCATCTCGTGTTATGCCAGTTTCTTCGAGGCGAGTGGCTAAACGTCGCAGTGTTTCACCAGTAGGCGTTGGACGGCGAGGAAATCTGTGACGAAATTCACGTTGTGCCAAAGTCACCGACCGATTATTGGTCAAGTAAATAGTCAGCAATATTCCGCGTTCTGGAGCAGTGTAGCGTAACATTGTTTATACGTTGTTAACGTGTATTTCGCATGTGTTTACTACACAAATGTCAAAACAGAACTGACATTAGGGGCCAATCGCAAAATTTATAGCATTTTCTGATAGGAGGATTACTTTAGCGCCACCTGCTATTAAAAAATATCATTTTTCTTTGAATATCAAAATAACACCTCTTATTGGAAACCCATTTTACTATTTCCTTTTTATACAACTTGGAACTATTCACTATTACGCTTACGCTGCATTATCCGAATTTACCAATTATTTTCTATATTATTAAAATTTTGATAAAACGAGGGGGTTAATTCGAAAATTGCTGTTTGTGTCTATGTTCGTTGTGCTCCTAGCAGGAAAAGCGGAAATAAGCAGTTGAAAAATGTGAGCTCTTTGATTTCTGATGTTGAAGTAGAATTAGCCCTCCGTTGGGCACCCCGGACTGGCCAGACTTTAGACGTGAACTTAACATATTTCTATTATAACTAACGACTTGAGCTTCCAAGTATGATCCTAAAATTTAATTTTTTAACCCTTTGGGGGCTGGGACGGTAGTTTAGTTCGTAGCTGCAAGGCTCGCGACGTCGTTTTGAGTAGTTTTGAGCCATAAGATACGCATAGGTATAGTAAAAGAATCATGTTTTCATTCAAATACATTAGGGCCCATTACCGATGGTAGTCGTGAAGGATTATTTAGAATCATTAAACTTGACTTGCATGCAAATCTTTTTATCACAAGCAGATGTTTTTGTTGTTTTTGGCTATGAGGCATCTGATGCTGCAATTTGTTTCATTAAAAGCGGCCGATACGGAGCTCATTGGTATAAAAAATTTGAAACAAAAACTTTATTTTAATGTATTTTTTCGGCTAGGAAGATCACAAAATTTTATCCAATGTACGAGACATGCACTTTTATTTTTTTTTTATTAAACCTACTGCCGAACAGTGTAATTAATACAAAATTACTTATAAGTTCTATTCGCTTATTTTCGACACTTGCTTGCCATCTTAAATCCGCGTCTTGCAGCCAACGCTTACTACCTTTTCTCAGAGATGGGAGAGTGTAACCTTAACCGCTCGTGAACTTTTTGGCTGCCACTGTAATTCAATTACCCACACATGGGAGCTACTTTCCACACAACTGCCAGCAATCCTATAAAATCTAGCAAATAATGAAAATCACAAATAAATTCACTTTTTGTCTACAATTAGAGCTTCATAAATTTCAAAAACATTTTTGGAGAGCATCAACACCCAGCGTCTAAGCGCCTCATTGCGCAATATCTTGCTTTTTTACACCAACAACTAGCGCTGTTTTAAATGGCAACTAAACGCGTAATTTGGCGGCGTCATTGCCACCGTTATTGCCTGCTGCTGCCCGTATGCGCAGCACACATAAATCCTTGCGGAGTTGGCGGCGAGACTAGACTAAAGTCGCTGCGCTAAATTCGGTTTGAGTTCAGTAGTCGTCTAGAGTACAGTAAGTCTACCGCATAATCCAATGCTTTGCGCTAATTCACTGCCAGCAGCCACAGCTCAGCACCTACACGCAGCGAAAAAGAGTTACTTGGCCTTGCTGGCGGAGGAATGTAGAGATATGCACGTTGAAGGGGATGAAGTGTGTAGTGACGGCAGTAGCTAAGACAGTCAACCTCATCGTTTTTTTTTTGCCAACGTCTAATTGAGTTGTACACGCTACTAATTGCATTTGATTCTTATGGTTGCCATAAAATACCAGCACCAACAGCGAGTTGCGGAGTTGGAGGCAAAAGGTGAGACGGCGTGAGGCGGCAAGCTTACTACTTCAATTTAATTTTTTCGCCTTACATTCATACATTTTGCAGCAATGGCATTTTCGAAGACATTGATAGTTGTTGAAGGAAGTCACTGTGCGAGACCGTCAGTGAGAGTTGTGGATATTGGAAACGCGCAGGATCAACGCTATGCGATGCTATAAAATTTTTCTTGAAATAATTAAATTTTATTGCAGCAAATGAACCCGAATTGAACGACACGGCACAGTCGGAGCCATGCAGCTGCGCTTGGAGTAGTGTGTTTGTGTGTGTGCATGAGTGTGTGTGTGCAGCTGAATATGTATGCGCGCGTTTGCTGGTAAAATTTATTGTTTTTTCTGCCATTTTTCACTCACTAACTCACTCTCACTCACTCACTTTTAATTAAGAAGCAATCATTAAATTAAACCAAACTCATTTTGGTGCGCAATAAAAACGTTGTGGCCTTTTTGCTATTGCACCGCTGTAGGTGTTAAGACGCCCGTATTGAGGTGAGCAAGCAGGCGGCAATGCAGTAAAGTGCGGCAAGAGAAGGCGGAGAATAGAGTGAAAAGAATTTTTGGTCTATAAAGCGTCGACCGCCACCTGGCGTTTTGCGCTTTCGTTGACGCTGCCAATCAATACGTGGAGTTGTTGGTGTTCTAATTGCAACAAAACGCAATTTCGGAATTTCGGTGCAAACGATAGCGAAAAGCTGTTAGTAAAGTGATTGGAGCAGTCAAAAATTGTATTAAGCGAACAATTTGCAGCTTCTTCTACTGCAGTTGTGTGATGTTGTTTTTATGCAAAACACAAAGTTTTATTTTTGTTTTTCTAAGAGCTTTAAAAGACAGTGTCACTTTGAATTTAATGCAAGCTTTGAAAAAATACTTTCTTTTAATGTTATATTTCGAGGAAATGCTCCCAAATTCACTAAAAGCAAACCCAAATGTGTCATGAAATACACCAGCTGCTTAGCATGCTTTTAGGCGAGCGCCCCACAAAAGCAATTCCGAGAAAACTAAACACAATTTGGACTGCTTAAACTAAGTGAAAATAATTTTCTTTGTTGCTAGGAAGCTTTAGCGTGAAAAAAAGAAAATAATAAAAACAAAATAAAGACAGGTGGAAACTTTATTCCAGTTTCGTTTAATAGCAAATTAAGTTTTAATAGCCGCCGTAGCCGAATGGGTTGGTGCGTGAACACCATTCGGAATTCACTGAGAGGTCGTTGGTTCGAATCTCGGTGAAAGCAAAATTAATAAAAACATTTTTCTAATAGCGGTCGCCCCTCGGCAGGCAATGGCAAACCTCCGAGTGTATTTCTGCCATGAAAAAGCTCCTCATAAAAATATTTGCCGTTCGGAGTCGGCTTGAAACTGTAGGTCCCTCCATTTGTGGAACAACATCAAGACGCACACCACAAATAGGAGGAGGAGCTCGGCCAAACACCTAACAGAAGTGTACGCGCCAATTATTTATTTTTTTTTTTTTTTAAGTTTTAATAGACATTTAGCTGGCGCCAAAAGGGGGGGAAAGCAGAGCAAGTTGCGTAGGGTGTTCGAGAAATGCAAAGTAAAACTTTTTCTAATAGTTTCTCTTCTTATTAACTAAATATGACCCAATTGAATTTCAAAGCCTAGGTGAGAAGCTTTTTTCTTTTTTCCCCCTTAATCGCAGTCCTAGAAAAATATAACTATACAACTTCATACTATATTTTTTACCTTGATTTGCGACTGAAAACGTTGTGAAATTAAATTATTTGATGAAAAACCCAATAATTTCATAAAATCTTTCCGCAGATCTAAAAGATGCGAAAGTCAAAACCAAACAGAATGGGCGAAATAGTGTTGTCTGCTGACTCTTTTAGCAAAAGTTTTCATTCCTATTAGATTAGATTAGATTAGATTAGATTAGATTAGATTAGATTAGATTAGATTAGATTAGATTAGATTAGATTAGATTAGATTAGATTAGATTAGATTAGATTAGATTAGATTAGATTAGATTAGATTCGATTAGATTAGATTACATTAGATTAGATTAGATTAGATTAGATTAGATTAGATTAGATTAGATTAGATTAGATTAGATTAGATTAGATTAGATTAGATTAGATTAGATTAGATTAGATTAGATTAGATAAGATTAGACTAGATTAGATTAGATTAGGTTTGTGGTGGGACCAAGCACTCAGTCAGGAGACTACACCCGGATAGATTTCAGTAGAAATAATAGAGAGATATAGGCTTGGCAGCCGCATCGCACATAGAGACAACGATGCCACTTAGACCACGAAATGGGTCCGTTGTGAGAGAGATAGGAAAGATAAAATGTGGGTGGTAAGATAAAAAGATAGTTTGAGATTACTCTTCCACAAATCTCTTGTATCCATTGATCAAACTTAAGAGATCCGGAAGAGAAAAAGTATGAACTTACTTTTCTCCTTACTCAGTATATCACAACCCAATATCCTAAGTCTGATTCCGGAAAACGCCGGACAGCTACAGAGAAAATGCTCTGCAGTGTTGACATTCTCAAGGCAGGATAGGCATATCGGGCGGTCGACGACCCCCATGGCAGTCATATGCTGATCACAGGCGCTGTGACCTGTGGTTACATCTACCAGTAATCTTAGGCCCTTTCTGCTGAGTTTATGGAGAAAGATCGCTATTTTCCAATTTGGTTCTCTCACAAAGCACTTGGCTACTCTGCACGAGTTCAACCCAGATCAACGTCTTCCACGGGTAGACCTAATGAAGTCGTGAATCCATAGTTGAATCGATGCGGAGTTGACACCTAGAAAGGGGTCAGGGCCTAGTGGCATACTTGCAGAGCCTAGCTTTGTTCAGTTGGGTCTTATATTCACCGACTAACTTCAAAGATCAGCGTTTATTCCATACCGGCCTTAAGTCTTTTCTGACAAGCACACAAAATACTCCATCTCTATGTTGATGCATCATTGCCAAGTCTTCAGCCAATTACTGAAGGAGCACTGGAAATCGTCGGTGGAAATTTACTTCAGTGATGCCATTGAAATTGCTTTTTCCAGCTTCAGCGTCACATATCGATTTCTTTGCTGTTCGAAAAAGTTCCTATTTTGCCAGTTTCGAGCTGTGTGGTGGTTGGGGCAACTTTGTTTTACTCAATTTGGGCAGCAACTCGGGGACAAGGAGACGGTGTGACTTGACGTATTGTCAGCTTGCAAAATCCAATTGTCGTGACGTTTTTTCGAACGCGTTGAGATCTGTTTCGCAACCACTTGAGAGCAAAACTCTTGCTGACTGTTTGTATCTTGCTGATGCATGCCCGTGTGCCAGCCATTTTTTCAAAAACTGGTCCATATTTTGCTAGACCAGGGTGCAGTATATACCTTTGTGCACAGAGTGGCCCTATTTCAACAACTGCTCCTGGGATCCTAGGCTGACACCGATCTCGTTTTGAAGATCCTTGCTGATCCATCGCTAATTTTTCCGCTCGAAATTCTGTAACGAAAGCGCAGGTTGCTAACTACGAAATCCTGAAATTAGTGGGACAGACTCTTTATTACGTGTATCCTATATAACCAGATGAAAATTTGTGTTAATAACGCATTCACCACAACGGATGAATTAAAAACACACCCAAGTGAGCTCTTCTTTTTCCTGGTAAAATTGCCCAGTTGTGTAGCACTGGCAACACAAAGGGACCTAGGGTTCTAAGTGAAATTTTTTACAGATCAGCTAGCGCTACCCAACCTACCCAGTTATATTAAAAAAATATCCCCAGCAAGATCCCATGAGATGAATTCTGTCTTCATGTAGTTTATTTTTGTTAAGAATTACGTAGAAATCCAAGATTGTTTTTAAATTTATTAAAAAAAGTCCTTAAGCCAGTTTTATTACCAAATATGTATATTTGAGCAGCAGATATTTTCACTTAAGCCAGAATTTTTTCAATCAGAATCCAAATATTCAAAATCCGATAAATTTTCCAACAGGGAAACCATACCAGCAGTCGTCGCTGAAGCACCGATTAGACAGGCCACAACCAAATAGCAGATCAAACACTAGATGCAAAAGTTAAATAAAACAGCTAACAACATCCGCAATATTTACACCAATTGGAAATGGATATCAAATAACAGTTAGCTTTTCCGTTTGAAAAATGTCTCTTGTAGTGCTTTTATAAAAATATTTCCTATATTTGGTTTGTTTTTTGAAAAAAAAAAAAATGATCGAAAAACTACAAAAGATCAGCAGGGAACATGATAAAAGAGCAAAGCATAAAAAAATCACAGCCGCGTCAGACAGTTTCAAGTCATAGGTGTCAGTTTGTCCCTGTAAAGTCCTACTCTTCAATCCTTCCTCCTATTCGTCATCACATCTGAGCATCCCGCTTAGCGCTTTCCTCATGCGCCGCTGATTTATCTTTCTCCTCCTACAGCGGCACTGTCACTACTCCTCAAATACGACTCTGCACTCAATCGACAATAATTACTTCGTCTACCAGCAGCACATCGTCCTCGGCTTCAGCGTCCTCATCGCAATACTCATTAATTTCATCTTGTAATGTGTCGTTCACTAGCTGTTCATATTCATCCCTATCCTCACCGTCGGTTGCGTCATCTTCGTCCATTGTGATATAGTCGTCATTTTCTCGATCGTCTTCATGCGCTTCGTCATACTCATTGAAATAGTAAAGTTCATTCTCTTCATCATCTTCGTCCTCTCCATCAACGTCGTCATCTTCGTCGTCGTCCTCAACCTCCTCATCCTCCTCCAAATCAATATCTTCGCCAAAGGCTTCTTCATCCTCTTCTAGCTCTTCCGCTTCCTCAAATTCTTGTTGCTCATAGCCCATACCCTGTGCCGCTTCTGTCTCCGAATCCATTCCATGCAATTCTACTTCATCGTCTTCGCCTGCCGCTTCGCTGGCGCTGACGGTCGATGTTGAGTTGGTGGGCGTAGTTGCGCTCATTGTATTGCCGAAAGTCATGTCTGAATTGACACCGAAAGCATCCGATTCAACAGCCATTGCCATATATTCCTCCAAGAGGTAGATTTGCTCGGCAGATGCGCTGGCAGCTGATTCAGAGAGTGCTGTGACAGTGGCTGTTGCCGCAGCTGCCGTGGCGGCTGCTATAGTAGCTGATGTTGCATTCAAGCGCGAACGAGTTGGCGCAAAACGACTGCTGCCGCTAGGCACGCTAGTTGAGGTAGTGGCTGTGGTGACATTTGCTTCTGAATGCTTTCGCTTGACCTGCTCGGAAAGAAAAAAAAATCACAAAGAACGAGCGGGACAAGAGACATTTTTCAATTTCAAGCAAAACAATTTGCCCTTAACAACTTACTGAGCGTCGTTTCTCCTTCAGCGAACCGCGGCATATGGGACAACGATTGGCCCACGCGTATTTTTGGTACGACTTGTAGACATCAAGACATTCATTGCAGAAAGAGTGGCCGCATGTGATGCGTACAGGAGAGCGTTTCTCGTCCAGGCATAAAACGCAGCGGTCGCTTTTACTCGCACTAACATCGGCGTTGTCGTCGCCGCCGCCGCCGCTGAGTCCGGTTGCTTTGTTCTTGGCTAATTTTTTCGCATCGCTAGTGGCACTGCCGCTGCGGCTAATCCGGCTGTTGCTGTAGTTGGGACTATTCCTATAATTTATGTTATTGTTACGATTGTAGGTATTATTTATTATAATATTGTTATTATCGTCAGCCATATTATTCATGATTCTTGCGGCCTATTGGCCGACGATGCCTATTAGTGTGACTGTTTAGTCAACTCTCAAATCTCGATCGGATCCGGCCTGTCAAATGGTTGACAAATTTTCTATGCCTCGCTTTGTATGTTTCCTTTTATTGTTGACTGTTGACTACTTCAAGTGCTTGAGTTTGGTATATTTACTGTTGTTGTTGCTGTTGTTGTTATTATTGTCTTTTTTCTGTTTGTTTTTGGCGTCGATGTCTAACTAAATTTCGTATAACTTGAAAAAATATATTTGTACAGGACTACAAATAAATTAACTGAAGAAAATTAGTACAAAACTGTTTTATGATTTTGTTTTTATTTGATTTGAAAGCAAAATTTTCTGAAGAAAATAAAAAACATTGGCATTGAGGTGAAGTATGAAGCTCAGATAGAGAGTAGGTATTCAAACATTTACATCTTACAAAACAATTTGATCCTCTTCAATGTACTGTATATTTTTTGATTAGTTTTCTCCCATATTCGGAGCCGTTTTTTGGGGTAAGACTACCGAATGCTTTTGTGGCTTACTATATGGGTCGGTTTTAGTGTAATGCCAGAAGAGCAATTCTAAGCAAAGTATAATAATTTGTTTAAAGATCCTTGGTAGGGATCTTAGGCAGTGGTTCCTGATCTTAAGAAGTGGAAGTAATTTTTAAATTTTTTTGGCTGATGATCTTGAGTGCTGATGTTCTGCCTTATAAAAAATGCCTATCATTCCAGTAGTCCTAATTTTTTATATTATTATTTAAAAAACTAATTTGTACAAGTTTTTGGTGTCCTTTTGCCCCTATTTTGGCTAGTTGCTATTGACGCAGTTCTGATAATGCTAAATAAGGGTGGGGTTAAGGCATACGCATACGCCGATGACTTGGTGCTGATGGTATCGGGACCGTTTCCCTCAGTCATGGCTGATATTTTGGAAAGGTCACTTCCTATAATCTGTCGCTGGGCTGCCACTTACGGCCTCCGAGTAAACTCTGACAAAACGGAGCTGGTGCTATTTACCAGAAAATATAAACCTCCACCCTTTCGACTTACCAAATTAAATAACCACGTTCGCTTTGAATCGGAAGTTAGGTATCTTGGAGTGATACTTGACTCCAAGCACATTGAAAATCGGCCAATATAGCCTTCTACTCCTGCAAATCTATGTTCGGTAAAAAATGCGGACTCAAGCCGCAAGTCGTGGCTGTGGCTGTGCAACGCAGCGGTTTTGCCAATTTTAACGTATTGATGCCTGGTTTGGTGGGAAGCTCTTCGGAAGGGCAATAATATCACCAAACTGGGGAGGGTGCAAAGGACTGTACGCATTGGCATCACCGGAGCATGTAAAACTTGCCCCAGTGTTGCACTGAATGTCGTTTGCACTTACTTCCCATCGACTTTTACGTAATTTGATTCGCAGCTCAAAGTGCAATCAGGTTAAAGGAGATTGGCCTCTGGAGGCAATCCCTCAGGGGACATGGTAGCATTTTCAGGCAGTTAAAACCGTATTTCTCCGAACTTCGAAAAAATCTCTCTATCCGCAAACTAAAGTTTGAGGGTCGTGCTAGGGCAATCTTTCCAAATAGGCAGGATTGGATCGAGGGGAAGATCTGCATCGAAGCTTGCACCTCTGTCTTCATTGACGGTTCCAAGATAGAATTGGAAGTCGTAGCAGCGGTTTTCTCTAAATCAGCCAATTTATTTTATCTCCTTTAAAATGAGGAATAGTGCTAGTGTTTTTCGATCAGAAGTCTTTGCGGTCCTGCAGGCATGCAAAATGCTTAAGGAACGCGGGAGCGAGGGAGATATTAACATATGCTCCGATAGTCAAGCGGCGATTAAGGCTCTGACGACGCCATAGTGCAGGTCGAAATTAGTAAAATCCTGTAAGGGGAGATCAAATCGCTTGGGTGTGCGGGTAACATTTCTCTGATCTGGGTTTCAGGGCATAGGAGCATAGATGGAAATGAAATTGCTGATGAGCTTACCAGGAAAGATACTGAATTGGCCTCAGAGACCTCCTACTCGGTCATCGGCATCCCCCTGACAGTTGTTAAAGGAGAATTGCGCAAATTAATTCTGCAGAAATCGCAGAAAAGATATAGCTCCATTTCTTCATGTGCTATTTCGAAAACCCCTTGGCCCCAATACGACATGCGAAGGTCTCAGAAAGTCCTTTGGACTCCTCGCCAATCAATTTTCAAACTCATAGCTGTGCTTACCGGTCATTGGACGAACGGCATACACGCGGAAAAGCTGGATTTACCATAACCCCCATACAGAAGCTGTGGGGACCTTTCGGAGAAGGAGATTGTTGAGCACTTTTTCTGTAAATGTCTGGCTTTGGCAGCTAGACCACTAACGTCACTGGGAGCTCCTTTCTTCGACAGCCTGGTACAGTGCGCCAACCTAAATCCTATCAATCTTCTCCATTATATCAATAGCTCTGGCTGACTGTAGATATCTGCCTGTTGGAGATCTCATAATGGTATCAAAACGGCGCTTTAATGCTACTTCAGGAGTACCAGACCGGCACTTCAACCATTTCACCATGACTAGATCACGCCAGATTTACCATGGACATTCTCGGCCCCGAGTTATCTACATATATATCTAATATTGATTTAATTTTGGCTTGGAACTTCTAAAATTATAAAATTTTTCGTGTCAAATGTTTTACAATCAAATGCTTGTGAAAAAGTGGACAAATTATTTATAATAAATCCAACCGAATGGGGCATACAGCAGATGCACACAAACAGGCATTCCATTTTAAAAGGTTTAGAGTTTTTTTTTTAATTTTTTTTTTTTGTGAACTATTAAGTTTAAATATTAAAAAACATTTTCCAACTATCTGTAATCACGCAATAACCTTCGAGATCATTTCATTTTAATTTTTCACAAGAAATGCATATTTAGAGTCTCCAACTTGCTGATAGATTGGCTAGATCGGGTGCGGCCTTAAAGCTCTTAGGATCTGAGTCATTACTGGCGATGGGGCAACAAGCCATCAGAGAAGAGCTCGTAGATGAAGACTATGGAACTCAAGCTGGCACACCTTACTCGGGGGCCATGCCATGCAAAGTTCTTATTGCGAGGGTACAATCTTAAAAAATTTAAACATCTGATGAATCTCCCTAACGATGAGCGTAGAAAGCTCACATCCATTCCACTAGCCACTACATACTGCGAACTTATTTGCAAATATTCGTGATAGCTTCTCGTGATTCCGAGATTTGTAGTCAGAGGCATCATAACACGGGTTTCTCGCAGCTGCTATACCGAGAAGAAGTAGTGAACTTCTCGGTTTGGTGCGGCCATCTGATCTGTTGCCTGCAGGCTAGGAATGTAAAATTTGTTGCAGTTCTTGTTTCACTGCTCATTTAGTCGGCAAGTGGCAACAAATATATAGTTCGCTACGTTCGCTTCAAGAACCTCTTAAATTTAAACTTTGCGAGTGCTTATTTAACATAGTCGGCATGTACGGTAAGTGTTTGTAAGCAGCTATAAATTCCACTCAAAATAAATTATCTTAAATAGTTACCTGGCTAATTTAACTTACGACACTCCCGACATATGTATTTACCAACTTATAGGTATGTGTGTGCAGCTGCTCGTATTTGCTGCGCGCAAATGTACAAATCTTATTTAAAATTTATATGTTTTTAAATGCAGCGCGAGCACGACGAAGGGGACACCAACATATTAAACATATTAAACCGTCTGCCACCCAGAGCCAAGCACTCGCATAGAAAGTGCTCTGCAGTCGCTTCTACTTCAATGCCATTGCATATTCTGCAGTAGTCGTTGTAGGGAGCTCGCAGTCTGCTGGCATACCCGCCTATAAGACAATTCCCTGCTAGAACCCCCAAAAGATTCCTCAAATCCTTCCTGTTAAGTTTCAACAGTTGGCTTGTGCGATCCATATTCCTTTCTGGCCACGTCATTTTACTTGTTGCACAGGTCAGTGACAGAGTCCATGATTTTTTTTTACGAGAAAGAAGCATCGAAAGCCTGTACCTCGTCAGTGTTGAACTTTAACCCATATTAAACCTCTTGTCGTCAATGTACCGATCCTTTCCCTGTACAACAGTTAAGTAAATCGTTGGCAAGGCGGCTGAGCATTAGCCTCTACGTCAGTTACTCTTCACATGCAGTCCGTCAGAAGTTGCATGTGCATTAATCCTCCCCTAGTTTTGTTTATTCCCCAAGGAAACCACCTCAGTTGGGCCTGTCTACTCCCTCCCACCATACTTGTAACACTTCGATTTGAGAGTCCGTTTCTTTGTCAAGTATCGTCTGTTTAGCTACCGTTGCCTATTGCATATCGCTGATTGTTGACGAAATTTCATCCCACGCATACTTTGAAGTCCGTTCTGCAGAAACTGTCTGAAGAACGAGGTGGAATCATCTCAACACCTTCTTCTCAGCTGCCCTGCTCTCGTCTGGCAAAGACTTAGTCATCTGGGCTCTCTCTTTTCTGCTACGCCGGCGGATATAGCCGGTGTAAATACCATAAATTTGGTGAAGTTCAGCAGTAGCTTGTTGCGGCTAACTACGAACGCAAATCAGCCATCGTCGACATCGTCGTAAAATGTATGGTCATCATCGTCCCTAATCCCAAGGCTCCTTCTTTTTTCCCTTATCCTTTCTCCTCCCCATGTATGGCACCACAACGGACAAATTTTTGAATATTTGTCTAAGTGGGCCCTTAGCTAGGGCTGCCATTTATCCTAAGCTATACTTGAAGACATCCTGATGTCGACTATGTTTCCTGGTACTATCGGATCTTCTGATAGTGCAGCTAAATTGCCTCTGATAGTCGCAAATCGTAATTATACGAAAAACACATGCCTTACATCTTCCTCTTGTAGGTACTTCTGGTAGCAACCATGACCAGTCAAGAATTGTGTTAGGTGGAAGTTAAGCTCACCATTGCTTTGATTTAGCCATTTTTTGATTTTAAGGATTAGCGTATAGGTCCACCTTTCCCTTTGTGGAGTTTTCCCAACGCTCTTGCCACTTGAGTAAGGATATAGCTTTCTCTGTTTTCATGATCGTTGCTATGTTAGTTCGACCCTGCTCTTTTAGCGCGTACACTCTTGCTCGCTCTTCTGCCAATATATCGATGGACGTCATGCCTGCGATCACCATTGCAGCCTCGTTCGAGGTGGTTTTGTATGCGCTTATCACCCTCAGTGCGCCAAGTCGGTACAAAGCTTCGTATGATCTTCTACAGGCCTTTACTGCTAAGGATTTTATCCATACTGTTGCTGCATTTAGCAGAGTCGATGGGATGACGCTAGTTAGTAGTCTGCATTTGCTGCTTCTTGGCGCCCCTGCGTTCGGGAGCATTCTAGAGAGTGCACCGAGCGTTCTTGATGATTTGCGGGTTATATACTCCGCATGTGGTCTAGAACTGAGCCGATCGTCAATTATGATGATATTTCAGCTGACAAGACGTTTTAAATGTATGTGCGCCTATGCTGGAGAAGGCTACCTCAGGTTTCTTACGATTACTTATCAAAAGCGCTTCCGAGTCCATAGTACGTTAGTAGATTTGATGGTGTGTCTATCTATTAGTAGGATCTACACATAACTCCATATAACGAGCGTTGAACAACACCGCGTTCAGTAACTATAACCCTCGCAAGCACTTATCGACAAGTTTTGACCACTTATTGATTTCTTATTTAATTTTACTCATTTTTTTATGAAAATACGGTGAATTCTTCTTCAAAATCCATACAAATTCAGTGAACGAAATACTTGAAATTTTAAGTAGCTTCGTATGCACGGTTAACCCTTCTTTGCATGATTTTTTCTACAATATTTTTTTAATAAATCAGGGTGATGTAATTAATGCTCCAGATTAAAGGAAAAATATTTAAAAAAATCCTAATGTAAATAAAAATATGCATTATGTAAAAAACAATATGATGGAAATTTACATCATCAAGCAATGTCACATATGTATTTAGCTCAGTACAAAATAAATAAAAAATATAGTTTACTCAATCTACTTTATTCTTTATGATAATTTCAAAAAGAATTATTATTCTTATTTAAGCACAAATTGACGTCACATTTATTACACGAAATTGTGGAATAGCCTTTACATTTGGGAAATTTGCACCGGAGTGACCCACCTACTTTTGGCCAATGTTCAGCACCATCTTTTCTTATGTCTTTTGGAGGTGGTGGAGCTGCAGAACCTTTTCTTTTTTTTTTATTGTAATTCTTCTTCTTGTCCACTGGTACTAGGATGCCCTTGTTTAGCTTCTTTGGTGGTTCCTCTGTCGCATAGCACAAAGGCCAATGCATTTCTGAATTGGCCCATTGTAAGCAGACTCTTTTTAGGTTCACCTAAGCAATCCAAGAGTTTATAATAGCTAGATCAAATAGATGAAAAAATACGCAAATACCACTTTTCAGACCTTATTTTTATATGATTTCTGCCCAAAACGCTATCCATGAGATCTACTTCTCCCATATGTTTATTGTACTCTTGGGCAATAAACGGGCAAGTTATATCAATTTTTCCTTTTGTTATCCTGTCAAACTTATTGACTTTAGTTACAGGTAATGCTCCAGAATAAGAAGATAACAGGGTTAATATTTTATTGTCTTTCCAGCCACACAACTCAAATCTATACCATCATGCACAGACACTCTTTTCTCAAAACTACCTGTGGGCACAGATTTTTTCATGAAATTTTTCTTCTCTGGAAGTTTAATAACGGGTGATCAATCATGATGTGCTTTTTTCAATAGTTAAAAAAAACAAAAATGTAAATTATGTTCAAAACCTTTATTTATCATTTGAAAGGACATTCTTTGACATTTACTTTTTCAATATGACTTCATTCAAATGTTGGCCGCAACTACGCTTAAGGTGGTCCATTCTGAAGGTCCAATTTTCAATCACTCGTTCGAGCATTTCGACTGGTATGTCGTGAATAACACGCGTAATGTTGGCTTCCAGAGCTTCAATCGTAGCTGGTTTATCAGCATAGACCTTGGACTTCACGAATCCCTAAAGAAAAAAGTCCAAAGGTGTGATATCACAAGATCTTGGTGGCCAACTCACAGGTCCTAAACGTGAAATCAGCTGCTCTCCGAAATGACTTCTCAATAAAGTCATTGTTTCACGAGCTGTATGGCAAGTGGCTCCGTCTTGTTGAAACCAAATGTCGTAGAGATCATTAGATTCAATTTCAGGTAGCAAAAAGTCCGATATCATGGTACGGTAGCGAGCACCATTCACAGTTACGTTGCGGCCATCATCATTTTTGAAAAAATATGGACCGATGATTCCACCAGCCCATAAACCTCACCAGACCGTTGTTTTCTCTGGGTGTAAAGGTAGCTCTTGAACCTGTTCTGGTTGCTCTTCATTCCAAATGCGGCAATTTTGCTTATTGACGTAACCATTGAGCCAGAAATGCGCCTCATCGCTGAACAAAATTTTGCTCGAAAACAGCGGATCTTCTTCCATCTTTTCAAGAGCCCAATCAGCAAAACGGTGACGTGCAGGAAGGTCATTCGGCTTTAGTTCTTGTACGAGATGTATTTTGTATGCTTTTAAATGAAGATCCTTCCGTAAAATTGACCAAGTTATTCCATACGATAGTCCAAGTTGCTGAGAACGGTGCCGAATCGATTCATCGCGGTTTTCACGTACACTCTCTGCTACTGCCGCTATATTCTCAATGCTTCTTGCTGGACGTGGTCTATTCGGTCGAGAATTATCCACCAATGAATATTCGGATTCAAATTTGTTGATGGTATCTCGAATAGTGTTTAAGGCAGGCCGATTATGTTGACCATAATGCGGTCTAAGCGCACGAAAAACATTTGTCACAGAACGCTGATTTTCATAATACAGTTGAACAATTTGTAGACGTTGTTGCGGTGTGAGTCTTTCCATGATAAAATGCCAAACGCTGTTCAACAAATCCACGATGACAGTTTGCCACAACTCGCGCGCGATCTGTAAAAAAAACGCAAATGAAAAAAACTCCTCTTAATTGATCACCCGTTATTTGGTATCCTGTTTTGTTGCACAGTTCCCACTGTGTGAATTCCTGATTTAGCTAAAAAAACTACCAATGGCGAAGAGGTATAAAAATTATAAAAGTATGTGATGTGGGTTTGCTTTCTTGGCACTCCTCGAAGCAAACGAACTACAATATTTCCTGTTGCACCAAGATCTGGTTCATCTGGGAGTTTCTCTGTATTCTCTTGTCCAGAATATACCTCAAACTTGTGGGCATATCCCATCAATTCACAGAGAACATATAATTTGAAGCCCATTTATGGAGCTTCTTAGGCAAATACTGTTTTTAAAAATGCCCTATTTTGGTAGAACACATCTGTTCATCCACAGAAAGTCTTTGATTCATTGGCACTGTGGCAAACCTCTCATTGAGATGCTTGATAACAGGGCGGATTTTATAAAGCCTGTCATGTTCTGGATGACCTATAGGTTTGTGAAGATCATTGTTATTAAAATGTAATTATAACTTTATTTTCTCAAACTTGTTCAGTGGCATTGTTGAAGAAATGGGCTCATATCCAATCTTTGGCGACCAGTATGATCTTGTGCTAGGAAATTTGATTACTGACATGTATAATAATATACCAAAGAACTTATACAAATCATATTCTGTAAATGTTATAGATGAACTGGTATTACTCTGTATTATATATAAATTTGTCTCCTCTACTAATGTTTTGATAAAAACTTTAGTGATAAAATGGTTAAAACATTGATATGGAGTTTCCAGGTGTGATAGACCACCTGAAGCAGAAGAACTCCCCAAGAAAGTAATTTTATCTGTGTCATACACCAGATTCCTTTTTTTTTAAATCAAGCTTCTTTTGTCAAATGGAAAACTGGATGAAGACTGCAAATTGGATGAAGTTGATGGGTGAGAGGGTTGTTGGTCTTCTGGTCCTACAAGAGGAGGATCAATGTCAGCAATTTTATCCACATCATCATCATTCTCGTTCTCCTTCTGCAACAATCTTATAACTTCACCAGCATTGTGGTTTTCATCATCGGAATCTTGGTCATCAAGGCTATCTTCTGAGAGCCTTCTAACTTACTAAGATAATCTTCAATATCTCTTTCATTCAAGTTTCCCTAAAAAACAACATAAAATAAACATTTACAAAAAAATGTTTGCCATACTATACATTACAAGTGAAGTTACTGGATAGTGATGTAATTTTCCATCACATAATTTTGAGAAATTTCTTCACAGTGTTTTGATATAAATTGCACATAAAATATCAAAAACATGAAAACAAACCCTTTTCCACTCGTTTTCACTTTTATTGAATCTTATATCTCCGTTTATTTCCATAAAACAATTTAAAATCTCGCTCCTTTCTTCCATTCACAACAAACAGCGTAATGACAAGTTCTAGGCCTGGTAATTCACAGTGACGTTTGCTATTTTTTGACAACTGCGTTTTGTTGTACGCAATGTCGCTTAAAAAGTTCCAGCTACAACAGCTTTACAGTACTTTAAGGTACTCAAAACCCACCTTTTTTTGTTGACTAAATATTATGATTGAAATTTCCATCATCATGCAAAGAAGGGTTAAATAACTGATTACAAGTTGGTAATTTATCGCAATCGGCGATGCTGTCCGGCAGGGAAGTATACACCTACATATATGCATATATACATACATACAAACATACATACATACATACATACATACATACATACATACATACATACATACATATATAAGTATATATATATATGTTGTGCATGTAAGCATACATCGCTCTGTAGTCTTGACAAATGTCCTTGCCAGGCAATTAGTGGCGTTGGCAGCTGGCTAAAAAAAGTACGTGAAAAACCCAGCGACAAACAAGCTGGCTGTGGTATTAAACAGCTATCGTGTAAAAGAAAGGTGAGCAAATGCCACACACAAATCTGAAGTAAAACAAAACCCAACGCCAATTGCACACATGCACGCACATTAGTACGTGTACGTGTAAGTATTTTAAGCCAGTATACGTTGCTGCTTGCTTTGGTCTTAGATTTAGATCGTAATTCTATCCTCTTTCTGTTTGCGCTGCTACTTCGTGGCTACAAGGAAAAGCTTGCTTCGGTTTGGTAGCCAGTATCGCTGCTGTAGCTGCTTTGTTCAACGCCTTTTCTTTAAATGGCTTTTATGTGCTTTCAACGCCTGCATGTATGCAATGTTTATTCGAGCGTAAGCCTTTTCTTGCCTGCTATGCAGCCACCATTAACCCGAGTGTTTGTATGCTAACTGGCCAGCACTAGTGATGGCAGTAGTAGTAGTAGTAAGTGGCCGTGGCTCTGCTTTTCATGCATGCTGGTACACTCGCCCATACATACGCATATGCGCTTGAAAGGATTCATGTACACATACACACACATATATACTATAAGTGTGCGTCTGTGCCTGCTCAAGCCATTTGTGCTTGTGTAAGAATTCATTAGCCAAATGTATAGCAGAAAATTGCATAATTTCTTAGCATCAGCACAGCAGTTCTTTTTACTGCCATTCCTTAACTTACTTTCGGTCTGCTTGCATTTTATTGATTGCTCAGATAACTCAGCTGCAATACAGAAGTATTTGCTTTGGCAATTATTAAAGCATAAATATTTGTTGCCAGTAAAGTGGCTAATAAATAAATGTTTTTCGTAAATAAACCAAATATTTATTTATTTACACGTTTGCAGGCGCTCACAGCAACCACTTCTGTAGATTTGAATAATTCAACTGTGTATTGCACATAAATGCTTGGCAAACTAGCAAAACACTTTAAGCAGTCAGTCTGCGAAGTGCAAGTGTTCGAACGCCTATATGTATGCAGGCAAATCTCAGTGAATGCTGAAAATATTGGTTGACCGGCTGTCAAGCTGTCCAACCAAATGCCAGCCGATGCTTCGTCTGTTTATCTGTCTGTCTGTTGCTTTAGTGTATTTGTCTGTGTATTATTTTCAAATAGTTTCCCATTCAATGCTCCTTTAATGTATCCCTGGCTAACACCGTTTTACAATACGTATACGCACACACACCCAAACTCAAATTTGTCATTGCATACTGACACATATTTGTCGGTGCATATCCTTCCGGACGCATTCATTGTTCATTCGGGAACCATTCGTGCACAGTTGCTCTTCTGTTGCATGCCACTTAGCAGACACTCATTCTTACAATCCCATGCATTGGGAATTGACATACTGGCATGCCGCTGCATAAACACAATGCAAACACAAAATTTTGATTAAATTCTGCTTGAAAATTTTGCTTTAGCTTCATTTTTTCCATCTTATTCTCTATTTATATTGCCCTCAATTGAGTCATTCAAGCGTGCAGACAAAGCAAATCAAAAGCAAATAAAAGCTTGCATGCAATATTTATCTAAAATAAGGATAGAGAGAGAGAGAGAGGAAGGGAGAAGAGAGGGACGTCATTGCCTTTTATTTCTTTGGTAAGAGTTTCTTAGCCTTTTACTTAGTAAGTGTGCAGTACAAGTAAGCTGAAATGCTTTCGAATAAATATAAAGGAAAAACAATAACAAACATTACCTCGAAGAAATGGTCAAAACATGCAGATATATAAAGGGCTTTCCAATAACAGGTGGATATTTTGAATAACCCGCTATTTCGGTAGATGCCACTTTTGAAGCTGTAATTTTTCGATATTTGACAAGCAGAAACTACGCCACTAATAAAAATGGAACAATACACACTTAAACAACGCACTGAAATTATTAAAATTCACTATCAAAATAGTGAAAATTTGGCGAGTCGGTTCGTAAAACTCGAACAGTTTTGGGTCATCGTGAAGCACCTTGTCGGACCGCAATGCAGAAATTGGTGAAAAAATTCGCGCTGTTGGGACAAGTTACTGATGTGAAGAATAAAACCCGTGCACGTCGCTCAAGAACAGCCGAAAATATTGCTGTTTCTGTTGTAGCCGAAAGTGTTGAAGAAAACCCAGATTTGTCCCTTTCTCGTCGTTCTTTGGAATTAGGCATTCCACGAACGTCATTACACCGTATTTTGTATAAAGATTTAGATCTTAAGGCTTATAAAGTCCAGTTAACACAAGAACTCAAGCCGGCCGATCATCAACAACGTCGTGTCTTTGCTGATGGGGTCGTTGAAATGCATGAAAATAATCCGGAATTCCATCGAAAAAACATTTTGAGTGATGAGACCCGTCTTCATCTCGGTGGCTTCGTCAACAAACAAAATTATCGGATCTGGGGCTCAGAAAATCCAAGAGTTATTGTTGAAAAGCCGCTCTATCCTCAACGTGTGACTGGTTTGGTGCGGTTTCTGGTCCGGCGGAGTCATTGCACCTTACTTTTTCGAAAATGAAGCTGGAGCAACAGTTACGGTGAATTGCACTATCGGGAGTTGATTAAGGATTTTTTAGGCCGGAATTGACTGGTCTTGATCTGGACAACGTTTATTTTCAACACGACGGCGCTACGTGCCACACAAGCAACGAAACCAATGATCTTTTATCAAAATAACACCTCTTATTGGAAACCCCATTGCAATGTGCTTCCTCCTAACTGCTATTTTTTAGTAAATACCATAAATCTTTAAGATTTTTTGTAAATTGCTTTCAGATGAGCGTACAATCCTCAAAATATGTTAATCCTCACATAACATTTTATTAACTTTTTTAACACTTTTTTCATAAGCGGACACTCCCAATGAGCGGACAAAGTTTTCAGTCCCTTAGGTGTTCGCTTAAGAGAGAGGGCACTGTATATAAGGTGGCGCAAAATTAGTAACCCTATCACAAGATTTATAATTTTTACAAATGGCGTCCTATCTCAATCGTATTTTACACTTCTGAATTAGACAGCTGCAGTATACAAACCAAGGCGAATCTATTAAAGGTGGTATCGGTAAATCAGCTGATTTGTTTTTTTCTTTCGCCGCGTCTATGTGGCTGTCAGCCCAGAATGAAACATGGCGAATCCATTCTTTGTTTTCTACTTTGCCAATACTTTCCTTTGGCAAACAAACGTACAAAATATTGTTTTTGCCCAGTGCCACCATCCTTAATGAGTGCGACTTGATACAAACAGGCAAGCAGTGGAGCGCGTGAAGCTCAAAATTTAGATTTCCATCATTCAACATCATGTTTGTATTTAGTAAAAGAATTATTCAAAAGCTTAATCGGATGATTAATTTTGCGCCACTTTGTACATGCTATGCAAATAAACCACAGGAAAAAAATCAAATAGGTGGCCTTTGGCTTGTTCTCTCTGACTGCCTATTTTTTGAACAGCTGCTTGAAAAAGGTGCTCATATCCCAGCTTAAATGGCAGAATAGTCCGTAATAAACCTTTCCTAAGTGCAAGGAATGGAAGTAAGAGATTGTAGTTTGCGCGTGGCCATCTAAATAAATTCCCAGCATTTTGGAGGAGCGTATTTTTTGCTGGCGAGATAAAAATAAACCTCTTTGGACCAAGTGGCAAACCTTTTATATGACGCGATGCCAATACGGAGCTCCAACTGCAAATCGTGTGAGTGGCTGTATGTGAGCCATGGCTATGAGCTCCATTGGATCAGTTTTAACTACTTTTTCAAGTAAATCTAGCCATATGGCGTCAATGGGGGCTGGAATAATGCAATAAATCGAATTTTAATCGCGCTGTGTAACAAGTTGCGCCGTCTTGTGGCAACCAAATGTCGCTGATTTCTATGAAGAAGGCGCACAAAACCGTTAGCCGAAAAAAAGTGTCAAAATTCTAGATGATGTTTCAGCCACGTGATACTTGCGGTTTATTATTCCTATTCCCATGCCATTCCATTTGGCATCTTAATCCCATTTCGATTGGTCGACCAACAGAAAATTAGAAAAAAATCGTAAATAAAATCTTCTAAGCTTTAACTAAACACATCCGAAGAGATTTTTTCAAAATTTTTTATTTTAATAATATAATATTTTATCATAAATAAATGGTATGAAACATGCTCCGTGAAATAGTTCCATAAAAAACGGGCCATACACGAAATTCAGTGGACTATAAAACTGCATAATCAAAATTTTTCTGAGAAAGTTCTGATCAAAGAATGGAAGAAATAAATAAAAATAAAAAAAAATGTTGACGAAAATTTTTTAATGTTTTTTTTATTTACGCACAAATTAAGAATCATTCTTCCACCTGTCTTCTGTGGCATTATACAGTCATACCTACAAGACAGATTTTTTCAAGTAAAATATGAAAATGAATATTCTGAACTAAAGCCAATCAAAGCAGGGGTTCCACAAGGCAGCATACTTGGACCTGTTCTATACTTACTCTCCACATGCGACATGCCATCACCTAGAGATTCATTCATAGCCACATTTGCAGATGACACTGCAATCCTTACTGTTGACAACACAGAAATAAAATCAACACAGAAATTTCAAAACACTGTCGATGAAATAGCGGCTGGGACGACTAAATGGAAAATTGCGTTGAATAACTCAACATCTACACATATTAACTTTACAACCAAGAAAATTACATGTCCCCAATAGGCATATTCGGCAATCAAGTACCGTACTCAAATACAGCAAAATACCTCGGTATGACACTGTGCGACGCGCAACTTAAATGGAAGGAGCACATCAAGATGAAAAAAGATGAATTAGAAATGAAATTGCGAAACCACCAATGGCTCCTGAGCAGAAACTCGCAACTATCTGTTCACTGCGAGCTGACCATACACAATCAAATACTAAAGCCGGTCTGGATGTATGGTGCACAGCTATGGGGTTGTGCAAAGAAAAGCAATATAGAAGTCATACAGCGGTTCCAAAATAAAATACTCCGAACTATAGTAAATGCCCCATGGAACATAAGAAACAGTGACCTTCATCGTGACTTAAAAGTACGGGCCATCATCGCAGAAATTAACAAATTGGCAGCATCTCACCAGGAAATACTTCGCCAACACCCAAATTAAGAAGCTAGCAATTTGCTTAATACTAGCAATCTAAGAAGACGATTGAAAACCTTTTGAACTGGTAGCTCAAGCTCAATAATATTTAATAGAATGAATTCATTTAACATAAGAGTTACTCGATGTAAACAGTTCGTTGGTCAGTCATGACTAGTTGTTGTAATAAAAAATAAATAAATAAAAAAAAATCTGCGCACAGTTTTAAACATTTATTACTATGTATTTCGTAGAAGAATGAAATATATTTTTATACAAAAATAAATGAGAAAAGAATTAATAAAGGGGTTAGGGGTAGTCAGAATTTTCAAAAATTGTATTTTTGGTTTTTAAATATTGAAATATTGGAAAAATATGTGCGCCTAAGTATCTACTTATTTATATCTACTTGATATCTAAATATTGTAATAATAATATTTTATTTTTTTCTCTTGCAGTTTTATACCTTGGCCGATTTTTGAAGTGGTATGTAGCTGAAATTATTTATGAATTATTACTCCAAAGGTGTAACCGATTTGTTTCGCAATCAAATGCATTATTCACAGTAAGTGACAGGGCTAAACAGAGAAGAATTGCGTGTGGCTTTATATAAAAATTATTTTATTCATTCTACCATCTCTTGAGTGACTATGAAGACTTATTTTAAGAATTCCACCATTCTTTACTTCTTTTCTTTGTTTTTGCAAGTAACCATCTTTATATCTATATAAAGTGTGGTTAAGTTTTAAGGGCCGGTGTTGATTTTGAATAAAATACAATTTTTTTATAAAATTATTCTCATTTCGCACTATTATGATAATATTGGTGTAGTTCAATTATGTATAGAACAAAATATTGGCCAAATAGCCGCTGGGGCCTCGGCGGCACACCTCCATCCGATGGTCCAAATTTTCGATGACGCTGAGGTATAATTGAGTTTCTATGCCGTTAATGTGCCGAGTTATCTCATCCTTTAGCTCTTGAATTGTTGCTGACTTATCGATGTACACCTTTTCTTTCAAATAACCTCGGGGCAGTTCTGCGTATTGACGAATCCACTGAAGTGAAAATGTGCCTCATCACTGAAATCAAGTGCGCGCTATTCATTTTGATTTGAACGCCCGTTTTCATAATAAGCCTGAATAACTTTAACGCATTGCTCTATTGTTTGTCTTTCCATGGCTCAAATTGAGTTAGTCTGAAATTGAAAAATGTCCAATGAAATGTAGAAAAAAACTTGATGTTTAGGTGTAGTTCACATTTAACATCGACCCTTAAAATTTAAGCAGCCCTTTTATGCAGTGTACTTAGTCCTGCCATAAGTTCTGTTACAAGTTAAGTCCGTTGTAGATATGCAATTTTAATACTGCTTTTAATGACGTTGGTTTTATTTCATCATACAAATATTAAAAAAAAAAAATTTTGTTTTCATTCGAAATGGTCACTATTTGCTTTTCACACAAGCTTTCCAACGATTAGGCCATTTAGTTATGGCAGGATGCACGGTTTCCATGGATATTGACTTCGCTGCTCGGACCAGAGATTGTTTGAGATTCTCCTACTTTCTGTGTGGTCTTCGACATGCCGTATTCTCCAATTCTGATCCCAAACTGTAGTCCAATGGATTCAGATATGGACTTTCCGGCTAATCTTCTGCGGCTATGAACCCAGAAATATTGCTTTTAGCCACTGCTGGGGGGTTTCTGTCTTATGGGCTGGAACGGAATCTTGCTGGAAGATCCAACGCTCTCCACTGACAAGAGTACTGCTCAACTACTTTATCACGCCGTCTAAGATATCCTTCTGGTACACTTTGCCCCGGTCTTAGCCCCTTTTTTGCAGAAATGAAGAGCTGTAACGCCTTTGCAAGACACTCAACACCAAATCATTACGGAGGCTGGATGGTGGAAACGCTAATCCCCTGGAACAACATATTTTGCGTCTTTGAAAGTTTTAGCATATATTTTGTCGTTTTGCTTAGTGCAAATTTCTGCAACAGTTAAACTTTTCTCATCTGTGAAAATAATGCTTTGATGGCCGTTGACCGCGTGCCACTGAATAAGCTGCTTACATCTGTCGAGTCTAATTTTCTTCAAGCGCGCGTTGTCAAAAGATGACCAGTTGAGCGAGGGAGGCTTTTATGTGGCGATCATCTCTAATTAGTCTTGAAATGGATCTGGTCTATCATTCATTTCTCTTGGCATGATTTTCTGCTTTCTAAGGGGATTTCCGAGAACTCTTTCTTGAACGGCTTTTATGGCTGCACTGGTTCGAACCACGCGAAGACGACCACTTCTTCTTCTGTCTGTCACTTCAGACATTTGGGAAAAACGATTGATCCTATGGTAAACAAACATTCTCGAAATATTAAGTTTTTTTGAGAATTCGTAAATCTCACTTGCACTTTTACCAGTGCAATGCGATTTTCTTAGCTCCCGATTCCATTGTTAACAAGCGAAATTTGCCACTAAACTTGATATAATTTATGAGTAGACAATCCATAGGAACAAAAACAAGGGAAACAAAAAATAATGGAACTTTTAACTGTGAATTTGTTCGCGCCGTATGCATTGTAAAACTTATCATAGAACTTATGGCAAGACCAAGTATGTAATCAGTAGACCATGCTTCACCAGCTCAGTCAAATTGCATTGCTAACTTTTGAAAGTCAGTTCACCACAAACACATGCAGCTAAAACATAAAAATTTCCCAAAAATCAATGGTATTTTGTAGCGCCTTAAAAGTTCCACTACTATGCTGGTTTTAATGCATAGCTCCAATGGGAGCTTTCCAGCGATGATGCAAACCGCGTCGTCTAATACGGTTCTCTATGCGCACGCGACTCTTAGTGCATTATGTAGGTGCACCTGAGCTACGGGTCTAACATTCGATTACTTAGTTCCTGCCCTTTTAAGAGCAGCATATAAGGAGACTATATCCACCACCCTTGCCAGGAGGTACCGTCTGCGGTCGCCCTATGTTTGGAAGAATTCTTGTATTCAGTTGCTAAATGTTGCTTAAAGCAGAGCCTTGCATCAATCATTACGCTCATATACTTTATTGCCTCTTGCGACAGTATTTCATGGCCATCTATCCGGAATTTCATGGACTCTGTTTTTGTCGTCGCGCAGTTACGAGAACCGCTTCTGTTTTTTGAACTGCCATCTTCAGCCCCGCTGCAGAGAGCCATAGTTGGACTCTAGCTGCTGCATCAATACGCTTCTCCTGCACGAGGTCCAGCTTCTTGTCCGAGACCACGAGAGTGATGTCATCGGCATAGCCCACCAGTGTTGCTTTATTCGGCAATTTTAAGCTTAGTTGTCCGTCGGCCGCCGTAGCCCAATGGATTGGTGCGTGACTACCATTCGGAGTTCAGAGAGAAGGTAGGTTCGAATCTCGGTGAAAAAACCAAAATGAAGAAAAAGTTGTTTCTAATAGCGGTCTCTCCTCGGCAAGCAATGGCAAATGTCCGAGTGTATTTCTGGCATGGAAAAACTCCTCATAACAATATCTGCCGTTCGGAGTCGGCTTGAAGCCGTAGGTCCCTCCATTTGTGGAACAACATCAAGTCGTACTTCACAAATAGGGGGAGGAGCTCGGTCAAACATCCAAAAGGGTGTAAATATACATATATTAGGGCGGTTCGATTTAAAAATCACTCATTGCTCTGTGAAAATCGTATTCTAGGGATCAAAATGAGAAACTTTGCCGAAGGAACCATACCTCTAAAACGAATTCTGATGTCGTGTAAATTTGGGTCGACCGAAAAATCCCACTTTGACCCATTTAGAGTGCTCCAATCGAGTCCAAATGTATGATCGACCCCCACTAACTTTGGACGGCCGATCCACCCATGCCAGTGGCACACCCCCTGGAACTCCCCTGGGGGGTTCCCCATACAATCATTTCAAAATATCACCATTTTTGGCCTTTACATCCGAAAAGAAACTAAAAAGTTCGACCCAAATTGCGGGACATCAGAATTCGTTTTAGAGGTATGGTTCTTTCGGCAAAGTTTCTTATTTTGATCCCTAGAATATGATTTTCACACAGCAATGGGCGATTTTATTGCCTCCTAACAAATCGACCCGGCCTAACATATATACTCCGTCGTAAATGGCATTCCACAGTGAGAGTCCAAGGACTGATCCCTGAGGGACGCCACCAGTGTCTCTGTACGTCTTTAGACCATCATCCGCATCATACGCTTACCCTGGCTGATCCAACTCTTAGCAGCCTATCATCGTACTGAATAAATATAGTCTTTAATTTTTCATTTATGCTGTTTCATTTATAGTAAAATAAAATTCCATCCGCTCCATCACAAAGCTCAACATTTATTCCATCCGCTGGCAGCAATTTTCCTGTCGTTTTCTTAACGACATTACATAAAGTATTTCAGTAGCGCAGGTAAACAGTTTTAGACGGAAATGAAATTTCATTAAAAATACAAACCCACCCGCACACACACATACACACCCTAGTATGCGCACATGTAAATTGAGACAAATGCAAAATGTCCAATTACGCGTTGCGCGCTCTCACAAGCAACCACATCATCCTTCCGGTTTCCGACAGCATTTCTTTTTACATAATATTCCCGTTCGTATTACAGACACACAAACAAATACACCGCCAGCATAGTGGCTCTTTTTCTAATTATCAACTTTATCATCAACGTGGTCATCGTTATGGCAAATGTCTGTTGTTGGTTAGTGGGTTCGCAAGGATCTTTGAAGCAATGAATAGAAATCTATTGCAAGAGCGAGCCACTGCGGGGAATGCAAGATGTGCTCGTACGTAGGAAGTTTGTATTCTTTAAAGAAATGGTTGGCGTGCAAGATATCCTTGGCAGGAAGTCGGAGGCGAGGGGCATTTGAGTCTCTTATATAATTAGTTTTGTAAGTAGATTTACATTATAAAACACATTATTAACAAGGTGCAGAAGATCGAGGTGGCCAAGATGAGAGTAGAAGCAGTTGAAAATGTTGGCGAAGCGAAACAAAAGCAGAATAATATAATATGATGTGGATGATTGTGGCGGTGAAGGGTGAAAAGTAGTAAAGTTTGTGGTAATAAAGTTGTGCATGAGGGAAAATAGCGTGAAAAATATATCCTTAAGCAATGTTTCATATCCCTTTCAAATTAAGAAAAGTTTGCAGTGCCACACACAAAGGCACATATGGAACCGTTTGTTTTTTCTTCTTTAGTCGGTCTTGCCACAGAGCAGCTATAAAACATGCATGGACGAGTGTAAGCTCATATGTATGTATGTATGTATGTATGTATGCGTGCATGAATGAATGTATTTTCCCTACTATTATATCCATTTATGCCAGCGTGAAAATGAATGGCCTACTGAAAGCAGAGGCGAATTCGGTTTTTTAATTTTCTGTTTTTTTTTTTTTGCTTTTTCTTGGTTGAATGAGTGAGCACTGAGATTCCGTTAACCATGGAGCATACATAAATACCTATGCATGTGTGTGCGAGTACTCGCTTGTATGTATGCACGCACATGCATGTCATTGCGACGTAATTGTAGGCTTGTACGTGTGCTTGTGTGTGTTGCACTACTGCATCTTTGTTCATTTCTCATTCACTTATCACACATGCGAACACATGCAAAAAGGACATCCTGTGCCGTCAGCAGCAACGGCAGTGTTAAATGAGAAGACAAATTTGAAACGACGCCTCAATGCAATGACTGGGAGTGAAAATTTCTGCAAGCTGCCTGCCAGCTGCAATTATAATGCGCGCGATATCCCTTACAAGCCGCACACACATACACACACACACAAATGCACACATATATATACAACTATTTACATGCATACAGGCATACAACTGTTTGCGTTTGTTTGGGTTTGTGGCACATCGGATATACGGCAGGACATGCGACAGCGATAATGTGGCAACAGGCATGCAACATCATTGCGACAACGATGGCGCTGACGCTGATGATTACTGTTTGAGCTGGCTGAGTAAAGACGAAATATTGCTGAGGTACAAAAAAGCATTGATGATGGGCACGTGGTGAGAAGGGTGGCAGTCGTAATGCCGATTGTGTAGCGGTGTAGGTAACTGCAAATACAGAAATAGCAGCCAGATACAAGGTGGCGCAAAATTAAGCGCCCGATTTTTTTTTTGTGAATAACTTTTATATATATATTTAGAAGAAAAGAACCGGGTTTCTTCTTGTAACTTCAGATATATTTCGTTCTGCTTTTTGCTGCATGAAAGTCCCACTCAAAGGCTACGATGCCAGAGCTAACTCAGGTTAGTGTCGTTCGAAACTTTCCCGTAAACGCAACCAAACAAAAATGAGTCAGAAGTACACGAAGCGTTTCGAGGCGGTATTTTTATGCACGCATTCCAAATGGCCGAAATTATCTTTCACCGCGGCTGCAAAAGTAATTAAAAGATCAACAAAGTTTGTTGCGATGTGCATCATGGATCAGGTGAAGTGTTCGACCAACTTTTTAAGTGGAACCCTTCTTGGTGACTACGCCAAGCACAATCAGTTCTCGCTGAAAAGGGAATAGATGTGAGTATCAACACCATCGAACGTCAACTGAAGGAGGCAAACATATCCTACCGTCCCACATCATCAAAACCACTGCTCTCAGAAAAACAGATTGAGTAACAACAAAACAATAAACTGACGTAACTATATTGAACTGGCCTTCTCAGTTCCCAGACGCCAACCCCATTGAAAATGTGTGGCAAACTATGAAAACGTGTCTTGCCGGAAGGCCAGTCCATGAATTAAGGCAACTCGTGCGTCAAGTTTGTAAAATCTAGTCCTGTTTGTCGACGTGCTACGCAGAAAAGCTGGTTCAAAGCATGCCGAGAAGATGCCAGGATGTACTCGAAAACAATGAAGACTACACGGCTTATTGATGATTGCGACTCGTAGTTTTGTACATACTTTGATGTAAAAAAAATTTTAAATATATATCTTTTATACTTTATACTTCACGGTTTCTTTTTTCTGACACAGACTGTATATATATAATTGGTCCTTGCACCCTTTTTGTGTGATTGACCGAGCTCATCCTCCTATTTTTGGCGTGCGTCTTGATGTTGTTCCACAAATGTCGGGACCTAAAGTTTCAAGCCGACTACGAACGGCAGATATTTGATATGAGGAGCTTTTTTATGGCATAAATACAATCGGAGGTTTGCCAATGCCTGCAGAAAGGCGACCGCTATTAAAAAAACCTTTTCTTCATTTTGGTCTTTCATTGAGATTCGAACCTACGTTCTTCGAATGAAGTCATGCTCAAGCCTAATCGGGTACGGCGAATAACTTTTTTATTAAATAAAAAAAAAAAAAATTCAAGTGATGAAAATTTGCGTGCTCCATTGCTTGTTTGTTTGTATGTGGCAGCTATCTAGTTCACACAAAGATGATAGATTACCAGGTTTAGCCTTCAGCTATGATGAAAAATGAAATTGAGCGTGCAACTTCGCCTGCAACCTCACTGGGTACTCTGCAAAAGAATTATACCAGCTCCTTTCACACGTATTCACCCACTCGTCCAATCCATGGTGAACAAATTTTTAGAGGTGTCCCCTTTAGAATACCGTTATTCGGCTCTGCGCGAATTGGGCAGAATCAGCTGATGTATTGACTTAACTTGGGATGTGTTTACAAAAGAACTGAGATATTTTTACTGAATACGAAAAAATCAACCCATTACACTTCTTTGCATTCGGACCAACGACTGATTGAACGGGTGTGTGAATACATGTGAATTGATCGTGCAGAATTTGACTGCCGAATCTCCCAAGTGACGTGGCAGTCGAAGTTCAACTCACAACTTTCTTTTTTACTATAGTTAAAGAGCAAACCTTGTAAATATTTAAATCGTCCGTTTTTTTTTTTGCCGTGAGGTTGGGTTAAAAATGCCTTTGCACCATATAGTAACCGTCGCTACTACGTGTGTGGTGATTCCACTAAAAATATTCCTCCTCTTCTCTTGGAATTTTCCCTCCACCCCGGGACTGCTTTCGCATTGCTTCGAGGTAGAGGGCCAAGACGGCGTCCCAAGAAGGACACTTACTTACTCACCCTGCGTCCACGGTCGCCGGTTTTGAGACATAGGTTTCTCAGTGCTCTTCAGCATAGCTTTCCATTTCGCGCTTCTTTTTTCGCATAATATCCTTCACAAAATTTGCGACAGCATTCCATTTTTCTTCGTCTATCATCATTTTCTCGATAATTTCTTCAAGTGTAAATACACCAATAGCTCGATGCAGACCTGTTTTCTCAACGTTCCACCTGTCGCATTTAAAGAAGGTTTGCTCCGTATCATCATACTCAGTATCTCCATATATGCAGTTTGGTAGGCCCCCTTTTCCCATTCGCCACAAATACTTGCGAAGGGATTTAAATCATCCTAGCGTCCAATCAGTTGTTGTTCAGACGGCAACGAAGCAACATAAGTGTGGGCTGTGTTGATATTTTTCATATATTAGCAACAAAATCTCAGTTTTTTTGTAAAAAACTGCTGCTTCCTTCAAATTGGCTGAGAGCCAGTTAATGGCCTCATATTAGGAACACCTTCCAAATAATTTCTCCATGTAGTTCACAAGTTCATGGCTCATGATTGACGTACGTCACCATTTGCAATAATTATAAATCTTCCGATATGTGATTCATTTTGTGCCACCTTGTAAATGCTCACAAAAAGTATAGATGTAAGTGAGTACATGAAGCAATTGAAACGTTGCAGAAGATATTTTCTAATAAATATGTAACAGGAAGCTGTCGCTGCATATGGGATGATGTTAATACTCTGCGACGTGTCAAAATGCCATCCCTTTGGTTGAGTAGTGATTTTGCGCGCAAGAACATTTACGGTACTAAGTAAAAGACGTCGAGCCAAGAATTTACTTCAGCTACGTCAATGGTAGGATGACAAAATTCAAGTCCAGAATATGGGATATAGCCAGGAACTAGAATCATTAAATGCATATAATTGGGACATAAGAGTATTTGGAAATTCAACTCTAGAAATGAAAAAACAAAAAACAGATTTGAGGAATTTCAGAGGTTTAGTTTGTGCATTGGAAAATTGCTCAAACACACATATTTGTAAATATGAGGGCTATGAGTCTATGAACCTATTCTTATTATACAAAAAAAAATCCTCTTATATTACTCAAAAATCTGGCAAGCATGGTCATGTAAGAATAAATATATTAAAAATAAATATTTGATTTTTTGTTTTAGAATTAGGAATTTAAAAAGACTGGCATATGAGTGATTCCATTTCAAGTGGCCCAAGTATTTTGGTCTTTATCGTAATGGTAATGATTCGTGTGAAACTACTCCTCGTAGATTTTGTTTGTTTGATGCCCCAAGTAAATATTTGATTCGTTCATGGGTTGAACAAGTTCGGTGGCAAAACAACTATGTCCAAGACCCATCCCGGCAATGCGAACAAATGAAAATATTACACTCGTTGCCGCAAGTTTGCATGTCAATCCACGTCGGTGGGTGCGCATGAGAGCGGGTGTACTAGAACTTTCCAAAATGATTGTGCATGAAATATTGAGGAAGGATCTTAGACTTCACTTCTTCAAAATTCAAATCGTTCAAGAGTTCAAGTCTAAAGGCTCACTTGAAAGCTGTGAAATTTCGCCAGCAACTTTGATGATCCAAATGAGAAAAAACGTCAAATTTGTAGGCATAGCTCCATAAGCAATTGGCAAGTTTTGGGAAGAAAAGTGTTTTAAACCAATTACTGCAAATATATATTGACATTAAGAAATATAAACAGGATCTACCTTCACTCTTTTCGAAAGACGTTTCGCTTCAAAGAACCATAACTTCGCACAGATACTTCACTCGCATTCGAATTAAGTACTACTCTGCCGTGAAACACGAACTAAGTAGGTAGGTAGGTAGATGAAGTGGTTGAAGTACCACTCTGGCACTATTCAAGTAGCTCTTAAGCGCGTTTTGATGTCTTAGAAGGCGTGGTTAGGCACTTGAGCAGTACTCTCTTCAATGGAGAGCGTTGGATCTTCCAGCAAGATTCCGCTATAGCCCATAAGGCAAAAACCACCCAGCAGTGGCTAAAAGTCCATATTCCTGTGTTCATAGCCGTAGAAAATTGGCCGTGTGGCAGTAGAGATCTGAATCTATTGGACTATAATTTGTGATGAGAATTGGAGAACCAAGTGGAACCTGTGGAAGCCATAACCGAAATCTGTAGAGTCTTAAACAATATTTGCTTCGAGCAGTGGCGTCAATGGTTGGTCAATGGAAATGGTTGAAGTGCACCTGGCACTCCTGAAGTAGCACTAAAGCGCCGTTTTGATACCATTATGAGACCTTTAACAGCCAGATATCTACAGCCAGCCAGAGCTGTTGATATAAAAGAGAAGATTGACGGGATTTAGATTGGTACACTCCGCTAGGCTGTCAAAGAAACGAGCTTCCAGTGATCTTAATCGTCTAGACGCCAAACCCGTATATTTACAGAGAAAGTGCTCAACAGTCTCCTTCTCCTAAAGGTCCCCACAGCTTCTGCAATGAGGGTTATGGTAATCCTAGCTTTTCTGCGTGTGTGCCGATCGTCCAGTGACCGGTAAATATACCTATGAGCTTGGAAATTGAATGGCATGGAGTCCCCAGGACTTTCTGAGGACTTCGTATATTGTTCTGGGGCCAAAGTGTTTTGGAAATAGCGCATAAGAAAATAGAGCTCCATCTTTTCTGCGCTTTCTTGAAAAATGAAATAACTTGAGCAATCCTCCTTTAACAACAGTCAAGGGATGCTGATGACCGGGTAGAAGGCCACCGAGGCCAATTCAGTCTCCTTCCTGGCAAGTTCATTCGCAATTTCATTTTACTCTATGTTCATATGTCCTGAAACCCAGATCAGAGAAATGTTACCCACACACCGAAGAGATCTGAGTCCATCTTTACTGGGGTTTACTAATTTCGTTGTGCACCATGGCGTCGTCAAAGCCTTGATCGCGTCTTGACTATCAGAGAAAATGTTAATATCTCCCTCGCTTTCGCGTTCCCTAAGCATTTTGCATGCCTGCAAGATCGGAAATAATTCTGCCTGAAAAACACTACCTGTGTCGGATTCCATCTTGGAGCCGTCAGTGAAGTCAGAGGTACCAGTATCAATACAGATTTTCCCCCCGGTTCCAATCCCGCCTACTGGAAAAGATTGCACTGGTACGAACCGCAACCTCCATTTGGCGAATAGAGAGATCTGTCCGAAGTTCAGAGAAATACGGTGTTAACTGCCCAAAAATGCAACCATGTCCCTTGAAAGATTGGCTACTGAAGCCAACCTCCTTTAACCTGATTGCACTTTGAGCTGCGATGGAAATAACGTAAAATTCGATGGGAAGTATGTGCAAAACGACATTCAGGTCAGCACCGGGGAAGTTTTACATGCTGAGTTCCATGCTTAGATTGCTTATACTAAGTTTCCACCGCAGCCGCTATCGTGTTCTCTGCCGCTATCGTGTTCTTAGCGCAAACACGAAACAAAACTCCTGTCAAATCCCATACAAAATTAAAACACAACTCCATACCTAAACCCACTTTTCAAAGCGTGTTTTGTGGGTTTGCGTCTAATTCAAAGCGTGTTTTGTTGGGTTTGCGTCTAATTTAATTATTAAGTGGTGGCAATGTTGCTCATTTTCCTCATTTATTATTGCATTCTTATCGAAATATGGCAACAATGATTGCAATTTGTCAATATTGACGGCCGCCGTAGCCGAGTGGGTTGGTGCGTGATCACCATTCGGAATTCACAGAGAGGTCGTTGGTTCGAATCTCGGTGAAAGCAAAATTAATAAAAACATTTTTCTAATAGCGGTCGCCCCTCGGCAGGCAATGGAAAGCCTCCGAGTGTATTTCTGCCATGAAAAAAATCTGCTCATAAACATATCATAAAACAAAATGAAATAAATGTATAACAAAAAAAAATTTTTTTGTGATTCGAACCAAGGATTTCGGATCGGAAGCCCACATTGCTAGCCGCTGGGCTATCGCGCTGTGCTGTCGCCGCAAAATAATGTATCATAAATGTGTTTACCATACCAAAGACCATACACTTTGCAAACACATTTCGGTGGAAACAGTTGACAGTTCTCCCAAACACAACTCCTGCAAACACGGTGTTAGCTTTTGGTGGAAACGGGGGCTTAGATTAAATACTATCGTTGAAGTGAGGCAAATACTATACACAGGTGAATGTGGGAAGCATTATGGGCATTTCACTATGCATCTGTCTGGGGTTACTGAAAGAAACAAACGGCTATAGAAACAATAAAAAAAAAAATGGGAAAAATGTGAGGAGAAATATTTTTCAAAAAAATTAAAATTTCTTGTAAAATTTTGAACAAAAAAGTTTTCTTCAAATATGTTGAACAAAAAAATTTTTTTCAAAAATTTTCAACAAAAAATTTTGCTCCCAAATTTTCAACAAAAAAATTTTCTTCAAAAATGTTCAACAAACAATTTTGTACAATAATGTTCAACAAAAAAATTTTGCTCAAAAATTTTCAACAAAAAAATTTTCTTCAAAAATGTTCACCAAAAAAATTTTGTTCCCAAATTTTCAACAAAAAAATTTTCTTCAAAAATTTTGAACAAACAATGTTGTTCAATAATGTTCAACAAAAAAATTTTGTTCAAAAATTTTTAACAAAAAAATTTTCTTCAAAAATGTTCAACAAAAAAATTTTGTTCAAAAATGTTCAATGAAAAAAATTGGGAAAAATCTGAGGAGAAATATTTTTCAAAAATTACTAAAAAAATTTCTTCAAAAATTTTGAACAAAAAAGTTTGCTTCAAAAATGTTGAATAAACAAATTTTGCTCAAAAATTCTCAAAAAAAAAATTTTCTTCAAAAATTTTCAACAAAAAAATCTTCAAAAATTTTCAACAAAAAAATTTTCTTCAAAAAGGTTCAACAAAAAAATTTGTTCAAAAATGGTCAACAAAAAAATTTTGTTCCAAAATGTTCAACAAAAAAGTTTTTTCAAAAATTTTCAAGAAAAAAATTTTCTTCAAAAATTTTCAACAAAAAAATTTTCTTCAAAAATTTTCAACAAAAAAATTTTCTTCAAAAATGTTCACCAAAAAAATTTTGTTCCCAAATTTTCAACAAAAAAATTTTCTTCAAAAATTTTGAACAAACAATTTTGTTCAATTATGTTCACCAAAAAAATTTTGCTCAAAAATTTTCAACAAAAAAATTTTGTTCAAAAATGTTCAACAAAAAAATTTTGTTCAAAAATTTTTAACAAAAAAATTTTCTTCAAAAATGTTCAACAAAAAAATTTTGTTCAAAAATGTTCAATGAAAAAAATTGGGAAAAATCTGAGGAGAAATATTTTTCAAAAATTACTAAAAAAATTTCTTCAAAAATTTTGAACAAAAAAGTTTGCTTCAAAAATGTTGAATAAACAAATTTTGCTCAAAAATTCTCAAAAAAAAAATTTTCTTCAAAAATTTTCAACAAAAAAATCTTCAAAAATTTTCAACAAAAAAATTTTCTTCAAACATTTTCTACAAAAATACTCAATAATATAGTAATAATAAATACATTTTTTTTTAATTCTTTCCGAAAAAAATTTTTTTGTAAATATTTTGTATTCTAAACAAACAAAAAATGTATGTATATAAAACATTAAAAATAACCGAAGATACTTATGATTTAAAAAAGTCAGCACGAAAATTTTCAACATTAAATAAATGTCAAAACTATTAGTTTTTCCAAAAATTTTTCAGTTCAATTCCTATAGCTAATTTATACACTGACTTTTTGCCCTGGGCTTTAGCACATTCGCTTTTAAAGAAACCTTCGAAAATATTCGTGCATTTACATGATGACTTTTTCTTTGCGGCTTGCGAGTTTTTGAGGTTTAAGCGGACAATTTTCTTTGGTCGTTCCCTTCAGTATTGATACACTCGAATAAAAGTACGAAAATGTGAATACGATGAAAGCGAAACGTCAAAAAACTTCTCGATATCGCTGACCGTGCGTGTATGCCTACCCTGTTGATTACTCTTCACCTTTTGCCATCAAGCTTTCCAACCAGAGTGAAGGTCATTGTACAAATTTGCCCTTAATACACACAGGCCTTCAAATAAACCAATTTTCCAAAAAATGTACGACAATGTCCAAAATACTAGTGAGTTCTACTGCAGCATCTACGTTTTTTGCATCCTTAAATTTGTTTTATTTATCTCTTTATATGAGTTCCTTTTTCTTCAAAGACTTTGGGTTTGAAAATAGCACAAATCACTTATGCGTTACCTCCCAACGTCAAAGTAAGCCCTAAGTGTGAATGAAGTGAAATATCCGTAAGAGTATATTTACGTAGTAATTAAGTGAAATATATAGAAGATGACCGAGTATTTAATGAGTAATGCAGATATTTCCAGTTTTTTCTTTACTCTTCTTGGGGTTTTGGTAAAAACTGCTACTCTATTTGTGTATTATGTGCAACATATATGCACGAGTATGTGTGAGTCCTTTAGGCGATACTTCGCTTTGCCAGATTTTTCTATTCAACTATTTTATAATGCGAAAAAAATGGCCAGCAACTGAATGGCACTTTATTTTAGCACCGAACAAAAACCGCTTCTCAAAAAGAGTTTTTTGTATGAGCATTTTTTTCCGCTGCAGAAGGCCGACTGCAATCCTTGCAGCTATTCTGTTAATTTCTTTAATTTTCTCACAATTTTCTCACAAGAGATTCTCGCTTCTTTGGAAGATGACTTGATTAATGCTGAAATAATATAATGAAGTCAAGAATATTTAAAAAATTGCTAAGTAAAGTGAATTATAAAAAAAATCGTTGTACGCTAAATAATCTATTGGCAATAATAGCCAGCAGTTCACGGCGTATTACATCGTACTTTCAAGTATTCGTCCGAAATATTCAACTATGAAATTATGGAAAGCAGTAAATTGCAAAAGTTCAGACTGGCAAAAAATGCCACGCAACTTTATGCTGCATATCCTGTTTGTGGCTAGCCAACTGCCATTTCCACCAATTGCGTTAGAACGAAAAAGAAAAAGACAGTCAAACATGCAAACAAATGCAAAAACTAAGCAAACGTATAAACAAATGAAAGCTGAAAAGTAAAAAAACAAAAATACATAAACAAAAAAGTCCATCAAATGGCATAGAGCATTTTTTCCAAGCGTAAAATAGTGAACTATGCGCTTTGAAGTCTGAGTGCGAGAATGTTTTTTGTTTCTTTTGATCGAGCAAAGTGGGCTAGCCGCATACACTTCGTCCCAAAACACTATCGTATCATTCGGAGCACAAAAAGCGAATAGAAAAAATAAAACAATTGTGTTGCAACAACATTCGCGTTGAAGAGTTTTGAAAATTGCAATGCAAACGGTTTTACTATTTTTTTTATATTTTTTATTTGCTTAGCCAACGGTTTGTCGGCGAAAATGGAATGTTGAGTGGGCGGATAGTTTTTAATATTCATATGCATACATGAACACATAGCCACAAGCACAACCACCTACATGAGCGATAGAATTACAGGGTATTTCGCGTTCGAGTTTCTTTTATAGCAGTGCTTGATTTTGGCAGCTTTTTGATTTCGCTTGACAATTTTTTGAACTGGTATTTTTATGTTTTGTACTAATTCAGTTTACACAAATTGCTCGATTAACCTTTTTAATCCGAGCTCTGTTGGAAAATTATAACCAAATAAAATATGCACAATTTTAAATTTCGAAATTTCAAAAAATCGCATTTTCTTAATTCCATCATTTTTGAAGAGGATTTTACTTATTTCAAGGGTCTATAAGCACGTTGAGTATATTTCAGTACACTTCAGAGTTTCCTTTACAAATTTGTCAAAAGCTACACCATCTGTAGCTGTGACAGCTGTGAAAAAGCAAAACCCTCCAAAAAATAAACTCAATTTAGTAGTTCCTTATAAACCTGTATCAGTGTACCTATACTTAACTTAACCTAGCTTAGCTTAAGTTAACTTATCATTAGAAATTAGCAACGATTATTTAACAGGTCAATTTAATTTCTACGACCATTTTTTTAACTTAAATTTACTTAACTTAACTTAACTTATTATTTAACGATTATCTAACTAGTTAATTCAATTTCTACGATAATTTTTTTAACTTAAATTCACTTAACTTAACTTAACTTAACTTAACTTAACTTAACTTAACATAACTTAACTAAACTTAACTTAACTTAACTTAACTTAACTTAACTTAACTTAACTTAACTTAACTTAACTTAACTTAACTTAACTTAACTTAACTTAACTTAACTTAACTTAACTTAACTTAACTTAACTTAACTTAACTTAACTTAACTTAACTTAACTTAACTTAACTTAACTTAACTTAACTTAACTTAACTTAACTTAACTTAACTTAACGTAACCTTATCATTAGAAATTAACAGAGATTACTCAACAAGTCAATCATTTATTTTCAAAAATTGTAAAATCTCGAATATGTCAAGCCTGTTCCTCTCTCTAAGACCTAAAATCGATAGCTTCTTAAGTTTCTTAAGTTAACACAACTTTCCCCACAACCGGTTGGGCAAGAAAAAAAAATTAAACTATGTTAAGTTACATAAATTAAGTCAAGACTAACTGAGCGCCTAGAGGGAATCTGTACTGGTTTCAGTTTCCACATCACCAGAATAACACCGAATTTGCCTCTGGCATACACACAACACATGGGCTGAAAAGTCCCAGGCCTTACAAAGAAAGCGGGATTTTTGTTAAAAATTAGCTTTATTCATAAACACAATTTCCATTAGGAACAGCGCAATCATTCCAGCGCCGCTTTAACATTTCAATACCACTTTTGTAGAGCGATTTTTCTTTTGCCTCAAAATAGGCCTCAGTTTCAGCAATAACCTCCTCATTCGAGCGAAATTTCTAACTGGCGCGCATTGTTTTTAGGTCTGCGAATTTGGAGAATACAGTGAATGTGGGAGCAATTCGAAATTTAATTCAAGTAGTTTTGCCATTGTTATGAATCATCAACACGATCTTGCTTTTGGTCAACAGTGAGCAAACGCGGCAGCCACTTTGAAAATAACTTTCTCATAGTCGAATGCTCCTGCAGTATAAAGCCGAAACGTTCTTTTGATATTTGTATGATGTCAGCTAACTCACACAACTTCAGTTTTCGATCATTCAAACAATTTTGTGGATTCTTTTGATGTTCTCTGGTGTTACCTCCTCATTTGGACGTGCACTGCGTTGTGCATCATCGATGTCTCTGCGATCACGTTTGGAGTCAGCACACCATCGTTTTATTGTTGTTTCTCATGGAGAGAGTCCCCATAGCACTTTCCAAGCCATTGCTTAGCTTGAACGATATTTTTTCCCATCAAGAAGCAGTGTAAAATGAAAACACGAAATTCTTCTCGATCCATTGAAATAACGAAAGTAGCGTCGCTCTTTGCACAGTAAGTCACGAACTAATAAATAGAATAGCATGAAATTTGAACAGCTGTCTTTCTAAGGTTAGTACTAACAGAAAGAGAGCTGAATGCAATACAATTAGAGGATTTTTGGGTCCGTTACTTTTCAGCCCCTGTGTACATGCACACATACTCGTATAAATCATCGTATATGAATATTGTTTAGCTGCAAATTCTACTGCATGATTTTGAATTTTTGTTTAGACTTTTCTGTTTTTTAAATTTATTTTTTCATTTATTTGCTTGAACGACTAACACCTTTTTTATACAAATCGCTGCCGCCATCGACTTTTTTTTTGTTTTCAAAACAATTTGATCGGCCGCTGGCGTTTTGGGCCGAGGGCTGAGCCTGGCTGACACCTACATCCGATAGTTAGAAGCTGCATTCCATTGATGTATTCTTTTTTTTTTGTATTTTGAGCTGTTCAAAGCATATATTGCATTTAGAAAATTTTGAGATATCTATGCATTAGGGTGTTCCGGGTATTTTTAAAGTATTTATTATATTTTAAAATTTGTATGCCATAGTGTTGATGAATCCCTAAAGCACTCAGAATTTGTTTTTTTTTTTTACTTTATTTGGAGTACTACAAACCGTCCCGGTTGAAGCGAATAACTGTTCATACAATTTGCGTTACTCTACTCGTATTACATATTGTTACTTATTATCGGTTTATCGCTCAAGTAGTGCGGATTGTTTTGCATTTCGAAGCTGTCAATGAATATCCACCAGAGCTGTTCCTAATTGCGTTAGGAGCTTTTGGATCTTAATCAGGTCTTCCGAGATCTGCAAAAGAATTGAAAGAAGATGCAGGATTTTTACAGGCATTGCGAGGAGCAGTTTCCACAGAATTTAGATGATTCATTCAATATTGCATACGCTGACGCACTCGATAGAATTAAAAGAGCAGAGAGGGTAAATATTTCTACAAAAACAAAGAGAGCTCGAACTTATGGCATGCTTAGCTGTAGACAAAAGTTACCTGAAATGGAAGAGAGCGCAAGACTTAGAAAATTTCTGTTAACTTAGCAGAAGAGAAAAAGAGACGCAAGCAAATGCTTCACAAAGCTCAGCGCCATTTACAACTTCACTAGGAGCTCTAAAGAAAGCAAGAGAGAATCTTTGACTTCTACGTCTCAATCTGTAAGTTCTATAACTAAGATGAAAAAAATAGGAAGCAAAGATTTTATCACGTCAAAATTAGTCGCAAATTTAGACAGATGTCAACTAAGCTTTACAGGTTCCGCTTACACAATTCCGGCTGTGGTAAAACCACAAGCTCTTAGTTTCGACGATTACCCAATAAAAAATCTTCTATTCATCGCACGAGGAAAGATAGAGTAGAATCCATAAAATCCGATTTTCAGAATGAAAATAATGGAGTCGAAAAAAAACGAGTCGATTGTGTTTACTCATCACTTGCCTAAAACTGACTGTAATTATCTAAAAACTAAGTATTCATATGCATAGTGTTTTTTGTCATTATTAATTTGGCGTATTCACTTTTCGTAACTTCTGCGTATTTCTTCAAAATGTGTTCGGTTAAGTGTGAGCCTCCGCAAAAAGTTGGGCGCAAAAAGCAAGGAAATGGTAATTTTTCAGACAATGTCCATGGAAAAACTTTAGATTGTCCGAAAAGTACGGTAACTTATGTGCTAAAAAAGTTTAATGAAATCTTGGGGGTGGAACAAAGGCCTGACAGTGGAAGAAAAACAGGATTCGCGTTGGAAACAAAAGCCAAAGAATGGTGTCATCATTTCAAAAAAAGCTGAACGTTCACTTCGAGATGCTGCGAAACAAACCCATACTTCCGAGACGTGTGCAAAAGTGAAGGCTCACGATCATGTTAAAAGTTTGTTGAACCCATTTGAAATGGTAAACTAAATAAAAGTGATAAAGCACGTGTGAAAATTATACAGCCAAGACATCCTATGGCTGTTTGGTTATGGACGATGAAACATACGTAAACGCAGACTTTAAACAGATTCAGGATGCTGAGTTTTATACTGCAAAAAAGAGAGTCAGAGCCCCATGACGTGCCTTTAAGCTAATAATATTGGAGAAGTGCTCTATAAAATATGTGGTTTACCAAGCCATCTGCCAGGGTGGTATCACAACCAAAATTTACTAAAAATCAAGACATTTTAAGGAGTGTTTATAACAATACGACGAGGAATGTCATTCTGCTGCAAAAAGAATATATGCTGCCTGTGGAGCCACGCTGCTATCGGGCGCAACGCGAGCCATGTGAGATCGCTACCAAGAGCTAAGAAAGGAAGAGAGACGTATTATCCGAAAAAAGAAACGAGAGGCCGAAATGCGTGAGTGGGAGGAGCTTGAGATGCTGGGCAACAGGAACAACGCCCGAAATATCTACCAGAAAGTTTTGCGGCTTACAGAAGGTTTTAAGACCGGGGCGTTTTCCTGTAAGAACAAAGACGGCGAACTGGTGACTGACGTACAGAGCAATCTTAAATTATGGAGGGAACACTTCTCGAACCTGTTAAACAGTGACAGCTGCGCATGTCACAGCGAATGTGAAGATTCCGATACCCCAAACGTTTACGATGTGATTGTCGTTCCGCTACCCGACCATGACGAGGTGAGAATAGTGATAACGCGGCTAAAGAACAACAAAACCGCAGGCGCCGACGAACTGCCGGCTGAACTATTCAAACATGGCGGCGAGGAGCTGGTAAGGTGCATGCACTAGCTTCTATGCAAAATATGGTCGGATGAAAGCATGCCTGCCGATTGGAATTTAAATGTGCGCTGCCCAATCCATAAGAAGGGCGATCCTGCAATCTGTGCAAATTACCGCGGGATTAGTCTTCTAAATGTCGCCTATAAGGTTCTAGCGAGCGTACTGAGTGAAAGACAGAAGCCCACCGTCAACCAACTGGTTGGACCTTATCAGTGTGGCTTTAGACCTGGAAAGTCTATCATCGACCAAATATGTACAATACGCCAAATCTTGGAAAAGTCCCATGAAAGGAGAATCGACACACAACATCTTTTCGTGGATTTCAAAACTGCATTCGACAGTACGGAAAGGAGTTACTTGTATGCCGAGATGTCTGAATTTGGTATCCCCGCAAAACTAATACGGCTATGCAAGATGACGTTGCTCAATACCAGCAGCGCTATCAGAATTGGGAAGGACCGACCAATATTTTTCGTGTCATTTCTTTAAGCCCTAAGTTATTACCGTAGTGAAAAATTGTTTTCTCGTCTGGATGTGAGAAATTCTAGGGAAGAACTCCAGCCCAATCCATTTGGAGGGCAGGTACAGCTTCTTGCAGTACGGAAATTAAAATGCTCTTCAGCCAAGGATCAAGCGTAAGCAGTTTCATCCGAACTAAACGCGCGCTTGAAGCGTGAACTAATACCACTTTGAACCTAGCTACGAGCTCTTCAAGGAAATACATGTAGATATTAGACTTATAGACTGTTCCGAAATTACCGTCATTTTTATTTTACCAGAGTACTTTTTATCTCTATAAGAAAAACTTAAGCTTATTTACTCTTCGTGGAGTTTACACAAAGTTGCATGCCGGGAGGAGGCCCGATATTCCGGGATTACATTAAAAATATTCCGGTATTTCAGTAGAAAAAAGCTAAAGGGTTTTCCAATAACAGGTGTTATTTGAATATACAAAAGGCTACCGAGAGAAGATTAACGATTTTTTATAACCGGAATTGGATGGTATTGATCTGGACAACGTTTATTTTCAACAAGACGGCGCTACGTGCCACACAAGCAACGAAACCATTGATCTTTCACGGGAAAAGTTTCCGAACCGTGTTATCGCTCGAAGAGGTGATCACAATTGGCCACCGAGATCTTGTGATTTAACACCTTGTGACTTCTTTCTTTGGGGACACGTCAAAGAGAAGGTCTACGCGAACAGCCCAGGGTCGATTCGAGACCTCAAAGATGGAATTCGTGAGGCTATCGAGCACATAGGGCAGCCACTTTGCAATTCGGTTATGGAGAATTTCATGAAAAGGATATTGCCCTGTCAGCGTGCTCGTGGTGGTTATTTGCCTAATGTTATTTTCCACTATTAACGGCATACCTTCCTTTTTATAGTGAAATAAGCATCCCAACATTTATATTAAAAAATAGCATTTTTCTTTGAATATCAAAATAACATCTCTTATTGGAAAACTCTTTACATTACATTCAAAATAACTCAGGTTTCCGGGATTACATGATATGCATCCCGAAATCGGGGGATCAGTAATCAGGGCTAGTAATGGAATCCTTAGTGTTGATGTACGCAAGTAGCTTTGTTGGGTGTAGATGATTTGGCTAAATTTGCACTTGACCAGATTTTGAAAAGCTGCAGTTTAGAAAGCACTTAGATTTAAAAAAAATGTTCAAAGTAATTAAAAAAAAACCAAAAAAAAAATTAAAAAAAATATATAAAATAAAAAAATTCCGCCGCTCGTTATAACACTTTGTTTTCATTATATGTAAGTTTTTTTTTATTTAACTAAAATCATCGAAAAAATTTGTTTTCGCCAGACGTCTACAAAGCGCTTAGTGAATTCTCCTCTACTTCTAAATAATAGTTTCATGTTTGCTCAGCCCGTTCGCTTGCACTCAAAGTGCACTCAATCATATTTTGGCGCCAAAGCAATACGACTACTCAACCTGCTTACTCTCCACACGCTCGCTATCCTTCCTGTTGGATAATTTTTGATGGAGATCCTTTAGCGCTTTCAGTTGTCCGTCTGTTGTGGATGGATTTATTCGCATAGAAAATTAAAATGTTTGCTATTTTCCCTATGCCATGCCAACAAACACACACGCGCCGGCATTGCCTCTATTGAGGGATTTGAACTGCAATTGATTCGTTTGCCTTGTTTTACTCCGCTGCAATTCGTTTTTGTTCTGTGTGTGAATTTGTTATTTATTTTTGTTAGAATTTTGCAATTTTATTTTTATTTGCTTGTTTATAAATATTTATGGTTTTATTTTGAGTTGTTGTTATTTTTAGTTTCTGTTTTAAGCGTTTAGTTTGCGTGCAATTTGTGGCATGTCCATGGATATTTGGGGATTTGCCCTTTGGTAAATTCCCTTCACTTTGTAAAAGCGGGGTTTCGGTTATTGTTATTCGCTGTTTTTTTTTTATCGGTTTTTGTTTTAAGTTTGGCCGCTGCTTGTGGGGGTTGTAAGGGTTATTTTTTACAAAATCCACAAAATTGCGGCAACTCAAATTGAATTATTCATGCGTCGAAATTGTAGTTCGCACAATTTTTTCTTGTAACCACTTTTTTGTTATTTTGTTTTGTTGTATTTTGCTTTTGAAGGGATAATCGCGCCGTTTTGATTGATTATGAATTTTATTAATTTCATATTCATATTAAAATTCTGAACGTGCCTTCCTAGAATTGAAAAATATGTAATAATTATTGTGGCTCCATAATTTTAAATATCCACATATACATAATTGCCGCTTACACCTTTTATTTGGTGTTTGGCCAAGCTCCGCCTAATATTATATTTGTGGTGTGCGTATCGCTGCTGTTTCAAAAATGGAGGGGCCTACAGTTCTAAGCCAACTGCGAGCTGCAGATGGTTTTTTATGAAAAGGTTTTTCAGGGTAGAAATACACTCGCAGGTTTGCATTTGCCTACCTAAGGGTGACCGCTAAAGTTCAATCATTTTCATGCCCAGAGATTCCAACCTGTGCACTTATGCATTGTAGTCACGCACCAACCTGCAAAAAGGAAAGTTTTTTTTTCCTAGATCACTCCTCTCGAGAGCATAGGGCCTCGACAAGACTTTTCTATCGTACACGCTTCTGTGCTGTTGTCTTTGCACCGCCCCATGAGATGTCGGTATCTGCTAGTTCTCGCAACATCGATCTTCTCCAAGTGTTTTTTGGTCGGCCGCGACGTCTGCTCCCTTACGGGTTCCAGTCAAGTACCATTCTCATGGTGCTACCTGGTGGTTTTCTTAATTTGTGACCTATCCATCGCCACTTTCTGAGTTTGATTTGCCTAAGAATGGGTTCCTCCTTCGTTAATCTCCACAGTGCGTGGTTTTTGGCCAAAATATTCTGCAGATGATGCGGAGGCACTTGCTGATGAAGGATTGTAGCCTCTATGTGATAGTGTTAGATACCAGCCATGTTTCGCTTCCGTACAACAATACAGACTTCACACATGAACCGAATAATCGTAGTTTAGTGAACCTGGAGATTTACGAACTCTCCCATACTGTATGCATTCGCCCGAATGCCGCCTTTGCTTTATTAAGCCGGCAGTTGACTTCTTCATCTGCTCCTCCATCTGCCGTGAAAGTGCAACCGAGGTAGCAGAAGCTACCTACACGAATCCCAACGGGCATCGATCAACCAATATTTCCTTGCGTTATTGTGGTTAACTCTCATAACCTTGTCCTTGGCGATGTTGACCTCCAGTCCGGCAGTGCGTCCCAGCGCGACTAGTTTGTCCGCCTTCGCTTGCATGTCAGAGAGTTTGTGAGTGAGGAGGCAGATGTCATCGGCGAACTCCAGGTTCTCAAGATCTTGGAACTCCATACAATGCCTATTTTGTGCTGGGTCAGTTGGAAAAGAAAGCTTAAAGCTCTCTAAAAGTTCTGGGCTGTTTGTGTATTCCAAATTTCAAAGTAAAATTAATATACGTTTTTAGAAAGCATTTTGTCCTCAAATATTGTGTTTTTGAATGAATTGTGGGTAACAGCTAAGAAAATCTGAAGGAAGGCATTTCGTTTTTTGTCTTAACTACATAAATAAGACGTGCAGAAAGCCGCTACCAGCCCACATTCCACCTATTGTATAATTTTTATGGGGCATTTAAGCTGTTTTAAATCCATCGGACTCCCGAAAAAGTGCGGTTAGATTGTAAGTTGTTAAATATCTCAGAAAAAGCTTCATACCGAACCTTGGCGAAGGTAGTTGTTGCACCATGAAGGATATTCACATTCATTAGCTTAAGCCATGAAAAGTAACTAGCCAACAGTTCCATAGTGAGTTTATTTCCGACTGCTTAGTGAGGGATTAACCTAGTTAGCTAGATATCTCGAGATTGAGTACCAGTCATTACGGGCATCCTTCCTAACACACACGGTCACAGATGTAAACAACCAGAGAAAAAGGAAACGATTTTTACGACATTTACTCTGTGATTGCCCTGCGTCTCGAGAGTCTCGAACAACTGTCTGACTTAGACAGCATTAAACATGTTGGTACCAGGGATGTGGCAACAAAATGGTGCAGAAGCGTTAGTTGGATTCTGGGCCACTTTAACTAACCAACCAAACAACCACCACGGAGTGTAGTATTAAGCGGATTTTTTAGAGTTACTTCAATGACGAAGGGAGCAAGAGAAGTTGTAATTGGTTGCGAACAAAGCAAGCATGTCCAGAGTCCACTTAAGTTGTTTGATGCCTGATTATTTTGCGTGACCTTGCAACCAGAGCATTACAAAATCATGACTTGCACTAATGAAGTATTTTAGCAGTATTTAATGAGTTCAAAAATGACATAAGTGCAGAAGAATAGTGACTCTTGGCGCTAGTAAACTCAACACGGTCACGCTTAGTTTTGTAGCCGTGCGTGCAAATTCTACAAAGTGCAAGTGCGTGTACTGTGCCCAATACATAGGAAGGGTGATCCTGCAATCTTCACAAATTACCGAGGGATAAGCCTGCTTAACATCACATACAAGATTCTGTCGAGCGTATTGTGTAAGAGAATAAAGCGCATCGTCAACAAACTGATTGGAACTTATCAGTCGGGCTTCAGATCTTGTAAGTTTACCATAGACCAGATCTTCACAATATGCCAAATCCTGGAGAAAACCCACAAAAGACAACTCGACACGCACCACATCTTCGTCGATTCCAAGGCCGCCTTTGACCGCACGGATGGAAATCACCTCTATGCTGCTATGTCTGAGTTTGGTATCCCCGCAAAAATAATACCGGTAAGACGGCGCTGCGCGCTACCACAAGCGCCGTCAGAACTGGAAGTAACCCCACCGAGCCGTTCGATACAAGGCGATTCTCTATCTTGTGACTTTTTCAACTTCTTGCAGGAAAAAATCTTTCGCGCTGCCGAGCTGTACCGCACTGGTACTATCTTTCATAAGAGTACCATGCTACTGGCATATGCCGACGACATCGACATTATCGGAAAAAACTTTAGTATTCTCGGCATACTTCAGTTTAAAGAGAGAGACGAGCAATGTGGGTCTTGTAGTAAATGAAGGTAAAACAAAGTACCTGCTTTCAACACACAATGAGTCTTCGCGTTTTGGACAATATGTCAGTGTTGACAACCAACTACTAGAAGTTGTAAAGGACTTTGTCTCTCTTGGGATCAGCATTAACAACACAAATGACGTCAGCCTGGAGATCAAACGGAGAATAGTTCTTGCCAACCGGTGTTACTTTGAGCTCAGTGGGCAATTGGGAAGTAGAGCCCTCTCTCGAAGGACCAAATTGGCACTCTACAAAACGCTCATTATTCCCGCCCTAATAAATGGCACAGAAGCATGGACGATGTCAACAGCAGATGAAAAAGTTTTGGGAGCCTGCATGGGAAAAATTCTACGTAAGATCTATGGCTCCCTCCGCGTTAGTGAGAAGTACCGCGTACGGTGGAACAGTGAGCTAAATGGGCTATATCCCTGTATGGCGACTTGGACGTGGTGAAGCGTGTAAAAATATAGCGGCTACGCTGGCTTGGGCAAGTCACTAGTATAAAAAAAGACGCTCCAGCAAGGCGAATTTACGACACGGTACCCCAAAAAGGAAGGCGTGGAAGAGAAAACTCCATCTTTAGCATTACTTATTTTTTGTTTTTTCTTTATTCTTGTTCACTCCTCTCGGGAGCATAGGGCCCTCGACAAGACTCTTCCATCGTACAAGCATTACTTATTTTATTTTTTATTAAATTTTTGTGCACTATGATTTCTGAGAAGGAACTTCATGTCTGTATGCAATTGTTACTTCCGAAATATCTATATGGCAAAAGATATGCACAGAAATAAGAAAGAAAAAAAGCTTGTGCGCCTGATGTGAATAAAATATACCACAAAATCGGCCAAAAAATTCGCTTGGTTCCAATTTTATTGACTATGTTCCCGTCCTAAGGGAGATGTATCTGTGTCTTTCCTTACCCTATAGGAAGACGATGTGGTGGAACACATTTTCACTGCAAATCCAGATCCCCTAGATCTTACCAGGGATCCATTTATGGTATGTTAGTAAGACCTAGCCTGCTTGAAACTTTGAAAAATTTGCTGGGTATGTTTTTGAGTTCGAATGAAGAGAAGAAAGTGTTTCGGTTGGAATTATGGGGTTTTAACTTAAGGCAGAGGCCCGAAAAAACGATGATTTTCAATAATTTTTGTTTGCTAGTCGGTTGCCTTATTTACAAAAATAGAAACATGGCATTAATGCATAATGTTTCGACTTGACTTGAGCATAATTTCGAGAAAAAAAATTTATAATTGTAAAAGCTATCACTGTTTGTATGGAGCCCGTTTCTCCAGAAGTTCCAGAAGTCCCTTGCGGTGATCATCCCAAGTCCTTGGAGATTCATCTAAAATCAATCGGACAAGAGAAACTAGTTTTATTAATAGATAATCTTGTGCCCGATCAAAGCTTTTTTGTTATCAAAGTTCACAATATTTTTTTTTTTTTTTAACTTTAGTTTGTATTCTGTCTATACTTACAATTCTTAGAAGACATTTTACAAATATTTGGTTACATTTAAGAGTCGCTTTGATTTTAGTATTAAAGGAATATTTCCAGTGAGATATCCTTTCTAATAAATAAATTCAATATTTTATAGATGGCTCTTGGACGAGCTGAATTGGTGTTTTTCTTTTCAACCTTAAAAAGACACATGATGGTGACATGAGGGTAGAGGCCAGTTTATTTGGGTGCGATTGAAGTCGATTTCGGTATTTACTGGTTACATTTTGTATTTCCTCTTTTATTGAAGGGATGTCTAAGTCCCGATGAATTTGGGCATTTGTCACGTACCAAGTCTTGGACTGGAAACGCTGCAGGATTTCCAAGTTTGAATTTGACGCAATACCCCACAGTTGGATTCCGTAAGTCCAGACTGGTTTTATCATAGATTTGTAAAGGATTAGTTTGTTGTCCATTGAGAGGGTGGATTTGCGGTTTAGCAGTCAGTACATATTACGAAAAATTAAACCTAGAGCTTTCCCTTTTGTAAAGATATGCGTTTTCCACGTAAGCCGTTTTTCCAAATGAATGCCTAGATATTTAGCTCTATCACATTGCGGAATTGGAATACGGTTTAAGTTGATTTGTGAGCAGGTGGTTCTTTTTGTGGTAAAGGTTACGGTTGAGATTTATGTTCGTTTTCTTTCAACCGCCAGCTCCGGAGCCATTTGGATATTTTATTTATGCTTATTTGGAGCATATAAAAGGCTTCTACGGGATCCACTGCTGTCGCCATAATAGCGGTGTCATCGGCAAAAGTGCCAGTTAGAGCACCTTTTGTGATTGGCAGATCGTGTGTAAAAATTAAGTACAGGATTGGACCTAATATACTGCCTTGTAGGACCCCAGCATTAATTTGTTGGAAATTATAAATTTCATTTTCGTAATTTACGTAGAACATTCGTTGGTTTAGATATGATTTAAGGAGCAAATAGTCATTTAGTGGTAATTTCTTTTTTATTTTAAAGAGTAGGCCTTGGTGCCACACTCGGTCAAAGGCTTGTGATATGTCCAGGAAAACTGCTGAACAGATTTGTTTTCGGTCGAGCGCTGTTTGTATTTTTTCGACAAGTGTATGGACTTGCTCAATTGTCGAATGCTCTTTCCAAACTGATGTTTCGGAATTATTTGTTAGCGTTCGATAAAAACCATTAAACGTTTAAGGGAGATCTTTTCAAAAACTTTTGACAGTATTGGTAGAAGACTGATAGGGCGATAGGATTTCACTTCATCGCCTACTTTTCAGATTTTCGAGAAAAAAACCGACAATTAATTATTTAAAAAAAATCCAAAATTTAGAAAAAAAATTCAATTCAAAATCCTGATTTTATGTTTTTCAAAAGTTACAGTAATCACCAGTTAAAAAACACAGTTTTGAGAAAAACGCATTTAAAGTTTTGCTATCGTTAAAGCCACACTCCAAGAGCTCGAATGGGAGGTCCTTCAGTATCCACCGTATTCTCCGGACCTTGCATCGACTGATTAGCGTCTTTTCTAGTACTAGTTAAAAAAAATTAAAAAAGAGGTTAAAAAAAAAAATCAATTCATACAAAAAATTTTATTTTAGCAAAAGTGTGCTAAAAAATTTATTAAAAAATGTATTAATGAAGAAAGAACTGTTTTAGGAAGTTGGTATAAGTTAAAAAATTTATTTATTTGAGAAAAACGCATTTAAAGTTTTGCTATCGATTTATGCAGCTGCTGCTAGCTACTTGATCTCGAACTCTCCGGAGCGCCCGATTGTCCTTTGTTAGTTGTTGAATAACTCAAAAAGTATTTGTCGGATTCTCTTCAAATTTTCACACAAAATTTTCAAGATTCTATGCTTTAAGAAAATGTAAAAACAAAATCCAATTTTTTGAAAATTCTGACTACCGCGAACCCCTTAATAAATTTTAAAAATTTTATCACACATTTTTTTATGAATACGCAATTGTTGCTAGATTACTTAACTTAATAACACTCATGTAGCATAAAATAATTGAAGTTTTCTATTTACTCAGAGCTTCATCCGCATACTCACGCACACCTGCACACCTATGCATCTCCACACAGTCAACATTAAAAAGGCAACCGCGCATTTCAAGCCTTTTATTATAAAGTGTTCAAATATGCACAACCGCGTAACTCAACACCAATGCGTAAAAAGCCATCAGCACACACGTGCATTCACACCAACACATACGCACACACGCACGCACGCCAACATTTTATTCATTTATTTATTTATTTAATAAAAAAAATGTGCTACAAGCACACATACACACCCACACTCACACAGGCTTGTGAATGCGACACAAAAGTCAGCATGGCCGAGTATCAAAAAACAAAGCGCGCAACAAAGCTGTGTGGCATGCAGCATTGCTGTTTGCGGGAGTTGAGCAGAGAAAAGCAATTGCATACTGCAAACAAGACTGCCTCATAATACGAGTAGCCGCGTAGTGCCAAAAGGATGCGAGGTGAATACGCAAAAAATGCAACAGAAGGCAAAAAACAAAAAAACAAAAAACAGCTGTGAGTGAAAAGCCAAGCGACAAGCGTAAAGGTTTCGCAGCAACTTGCAAACTGGCGCACTGTTATTTGTGAACTCTTGCCTACGTACGGGTGGGTGTGGCAGTGAGTCTATGTTTTGAGGGCTTAAGTCTGCATTGGTAAGTGAAGCGGCGTGTGACATTTGAGTTGGCCGGCTGCCGGCTGCCGCTTGGCATGACCTGACTCCCGTCCTGACAGCTGGGTTAGTTGGCTGACTGACTGGTTACTTGGTTGCTTGGTTGGTTCGTTGGTTGGTTGGCTGGCTGGTTACTTTGAGCAGCTATGCTTTTGGTTTGCGCTTTGTTGCCAATCGTTTGCATATTGCGGTAGGATTTACTCATATGCGCCGTTGCCAGAGACGTGACATTTGGTTGAAAATATGTATGCATGTGTGTGTGCGTGTTGTGTATGCGTGTTGTGTGTGTGTGTGCGTTTGCAAGTGCATGCCAGCATTGGCGCATATGAATGACATTTTAAATCCTTTTTGGCGAATTACCTGTCACTGGGTCACAAAAGCAAGCGGCAGTAAGAATTTTTAAATACACACACGAACATATATATATATATATATATATAATACACGTCGTATATATGCGAAGTACATAATATAGGTTGTATGTATTAAAGTTGCATATAAGCATCCTAATCGGGATGTTTCCACGCCACAAACTAATGTAGAACAAAAAGGTTTTTTTTTTTTAATTGGTGTGCGATGCACTTTTTGTGTGTTATTCGCGTATGTGTGGATGCAAGTGCATTGGCGATTTATTAATTTCCAACGGAATCTCAATGATATCGATGGAACTGTGCAACGCAAAAACAAGAAAGAAAACAAAAATAAAAAAAGCAAAAAAAAAAAACGAAAAATTGTTCCGACCTGGGTTTTGTTGAAAGAGGTAAAGAAATAATGTTTCAGAGCTCAGTGGAATTAGCAATATGTGGCGTCATGAAAATCATGCCATCAATGGCTTTGGATACCGTATTACATCTGTCACCTCTGGATCTCTGGAAATACTCAGCGATCTGTTCCGCTTTAAGGCATAGAGCGAGCTCACAATGGAGGACTGTCACACATGGACATTCAACCATCTTAGACTTCTATACGGATATACCCAGTGATTGTGATTACCACCCTCCAATTCTCTATTTCTCATTGAAAACCCCTTCTAGACTGGAATGGCTTGAAGAAGATCCAACACCCAACACACCCGTTAAGATCTAAACGGACGGATCTCAAATAGACACCGGTGTAGGATCAGGGTTATTTTGCGAAGAGCTTTTTATCAGTGAATCCTTTAAACTACCGGATCATTGTAGTGTTTTTCAAGCGGAAATAAACGCTATTCACGAAGCCTTAAAATGGTTAGTGATAAACAGAATATTATCAACAGATATCTGCATTCTATCAAACAGTCAAGCTGCCCTAGGTGCCCTGAATGCATTTCAAATAATATCAAGGAGGGTCTTACATTGTCGCCAATCTCTTAATGTGATGACCAAACTATATCGTATTATCTTATGCTGGGTTCCGGGCCACAGAGATATACCAGGGAATTGTGGGGCTCACCAACTTGCAAGAAAAAGTACCCGCTTGCCAACTTGTAAGCTTCTTATTAAGAACGTACTAATCAGTTCTGTAAATCAAAGGTGGATTAGTGTCAATACCTATGAAATGGCTGGGCAAACATGGCCAAGGCTAAATCTAAATCTTTAAAAGAATATTATAAAATTGAGTAGACTTCAAATTAGGACCTTAGTGGGGGCCCTCACCGGACATTGTCTCATCGGAAATCGCGCAAGGAGATTAGGCGTTTACATGCATGATTTCCGTCGTAGCTGGAAGAATGAGGAGGAGTTGGAAACAATTCAACACCTTTTCTGCACATGCCCGGCTCTAGCCAGAAGCAGGAACCGATATTTAAGATCCTACTTCTTAATGAATATAGAACATCTATACACTTCAAGTTTCAACAACCTTTTACGCTTTGTCAAAAGCTCAGGATGGTTCAGTATGGAAGGGGAAATGTAGCTCAGCCCCTGCTCCACACAACGGACCCATTTGGTAGTCTAAGCGGCATCGCTGTCTCTATGTGCGATGCGGCTGCCAAACCTATTCTATCCCATTTTACTGGGAGGAAAGTTTTCTGGGAACATATTATCGGAAATCGGGTTAAAACCGAAACGAGACAACAAAAATTCAAATTAATTGGGCTTAATTATTATTATCTTTATTATTTTTGTGTAGAACCTTTCATGAAATGTATTTATTATGTTGGCCGCAGCTGTGCCGTAATTCGGCCATCCGTAAACACCAACTTTAAATGACTCGCTGGAGGACTTTGGCCGGTATCTCGTGAATAACTTTAGTAGCGTTGGCTTCCAATGCCTCAATCCAAGCTGGTTTATCCACAAAGCATTTAAACTTTACTACCACCACAAATAAAAGTCCAAAGCTGTGATATCACACGATCTTGGTGGCCAATCCACTGGTCCGAGACGAGAGATAAATTGCTCACAGAAAGGACGACGCACTGAATCCACTGATTCTTTTAGCCCACAGGCCGCAACAAACGGTTGTTTCCAATGGATGTGGTCCTGTTCTTGAATGGCTTCGGGTTGATCTTTAGCCCAAATAGGACAATTTTGTTTACTGAGTCTCTAGTCTCTAGTCTTTAGTCTCTAGACTTTAGACTTTTGTCTCTAGTCTTTAGTCTTTAGTCTTTAGTCTTTAGCCTTTAGTCTTTAGTCTTTAGTCTTTAGTCTTTAGTCTTTAGTCTTTATTCTTTAGTCTTTAGTCTTTAGTCTTTAGTCTTTAGTCTTTAGTCTTTAGTCTTTGGTCTTTAGTCTTTCGTCTTTAGTCTTTAGTCTTTAGTCTTTAGTCTTTAGTCTTTAGTCTTTAGTCTTTAGTCTTTAGTCTTTAGTCTTTAGTCTTTAGTCTTTAGTCTTTAGTCTTTAGTCTTTAGTCTTTAGTCTTTAGTCTTTAGTCTTTAGTCTTTAGTCTTTAGTCTTTAGTCTTTAGTCTTTAGTCTTTAGTCTTTAGTCTTTAGTCTTTAGTCTTTAGTCTTTAGTCTTTAGTCTTTAGCCTTTAGTCTTTAGTCTTTAGTCTTTAGTCTTTAGTCTTTAGTCTTTAGTCTTTAGTCTTTAGTCTTTAGTCTTTAGTCTTTAGTCTTTAGTCTTCAGACTTTAGTCTTTAGTCTTTAGTCTTTAGTCTTTAGTCTTTAGTCTTTAGTCTTTAGTCTTTAGTCTTTAGTCTCTAGTCTTTAGTCTTTAGTCTTTAGTCTTTAGTCTTGGCCTGTAACCGTACGATTTGTTAACGTTCTTGAGGCGTAAGTCCTTCCATGATGAAAAGTCAATGAATAGTGAAAAAATTATGAATTTAGTTTGAAAGTAGTCACGTGTGATGTGTCAAGAAACCCTACCTCCAATCTGATCATCCTTTACAAAACCATTTTTATGTATAGTTTTTGGGGTCCACTCATTTCTCTTAGAGTATCTCACGGACTTGTTTTTTACTAGGTGATTCTAAAACCATTTTTGGTTCCTGCTGAGATCTAAGAACATCCCAGCTGCCACTTTCCTTTACCAAGTTGCTTCAGATAGTAGTTCCCACTGCGTAGAATGGTTTGACGTGCCATAAAATAGGCGCTCGATGCAAGCAGTACATCTCCTTCGGCACCCAGTGCCTACAAGGACAGAGCCATATATTTTACTACGTTTAACAACTGCTTTTCCTAAATGTTCTTGTTGTATTCTCACCTTTGATAGGCATCGGAACGGGTATAGAGAGTGACTGGTGGGGTTCCCTTTTTTATTTGTCGGTATGGCCCCGTGTTTTTCAATTGCCTGCTGTGCTCAAAATAGCAGCCTTTGTAGGATTTGCAAATTATCATATCACAAATATTCGTTCAGCGTGCGATGGTATGAATTCATGATTTTGACATATGAAGTTTTTTGCACCCAATAAATACTTACACAACAGCACTCTGCTGGGTCTGTTAACTTTTATTAATCGCATTCGGTGAAAATTTTCAGTTATGGTTAAATATCAAGTTGGCGTTCATTTCTGTGTCCGAAAGGTTTTTTTTTGTTTTATTGTGACTGTCAAGAAGCTTAATCGTTGAATGATTGCGAGCAGTTGCACCCACATACACATACATATGCGCGCATACAAACACTCGCACACACACATAATAAAGGCGATTAAAGGATAAACAGGCTGATATGGCTTTGACGTTTGTCCGATCTCACCTGTAAAAGTATTAAAATATAATTAAAAAATAACACAAAAGCCATAAATAACGAAACGAACAGAAAAAAAAAGAAAATAAAAAAAAAAATCACGCAAAAAAAGGCAACAGTCGATGAGAAAATGCCAGCGGTGAATGGTTTGTGGTTGAGTGAAAAGGAAACAAAAACAAAAACAAAAACACAAATAAGTAAAAGTTGGCAACTGGCGAGGCTGAAGAGTCATTGAAAAATCCTCAGCTTGGCTGGGCAAACCGCCGCGATTTACTTCTGCCAGCAACACTAATTAGTATAGTGAAGTGGCCACTTGAAGATGGCAAACAAAAAGGAGACAACGAAGTTGGTCCACAGCTAAGAGGGCGGGTGGGTGCTTTATGCGCGGCATACATAACTACTGAGCGTGGATGAAGTGTTGCACAAACAAAATACGTGGAAATGAAAAACACTCGCACAAATGTATGTATGTACATATGTATGTGTGTATGTATGTATATATATATGCAAGCCTAAGTATAATACTTACATAATGAAAAATGCTCAAAAGCGCTCTCGTGCTGCTAAGTAGATGGAAAGGTGGAAATTTGTAAGCCTTTTATGTGCTTTTCTCCAACACCAATATAATTAATTTCATCCTTTTACCGTTGCAGCACTTAATGCATTACATTTAAAATGCTTATCAGTCGTTTTTTTTCCTGGCTTGCAACTCCAGATGGATGCGCGTACGTAAATCCTTACTTGCTTACGTATGTGAACGTATGCATGTGTGTGTGTGTGTGCATTTGTATTTTTTTTTTTTTTACTTATACATTTAAACGTGATTTTATTAATATTTTTACACTTTTAGTGTTGGGACATGCTTTAATTTTTTTTTACTGCCAGTGAGTGTTTCGCAGTAGTATTTAAATTCATCCAATAAATTCTATTCTTATATTTTCTTCTTAACTATTTAACAATTACGCCTATCAAGCAGTGGAGATTGATGAAAGTGACGAGATTTAGTTATACCTGAAAGGCTCCCAAGTAGCTTAAAGCTATGTGATATGACGAACGCTGGACTAGTACGCAAATGTGCAAAGTCGCGCGATCATTCTGGCCACGGCTGGATCGCGGGTACTCGAGGGGATTTCTAAGACTTACAAAGCCGCAGCTCTCGAATTTGGTAGGTATCCCTGCCGGACATTGTCCGTTAAGTGTCCAAACGGTGAGTCTTGGTATTGCTTCAAGTCCTTTCTGCAGAAGCTGTCTGGAGAACGAGGTGGAATAATCTCAGCAGCTTCTTCTCAGCTGCCCTGTTCTTGACGAGCAAAAATTTAGACACCTGGGGCTTTAACTTTTTCGCTACACCTGCGAATATTGCGAGTTTAAATATCTCACATCTGCTGAAATTCAACGATAGCTTGAACCGGGTAATTCGAACATAATTAGCCAGTATTGATTATCATCATCTAACCCAAAGACCCTTATTCCTTTTTTCTACCTGTCTGGTTCCTTTCCTTGACGTTTCTTTCTCCTCTCTCAGAAACAGCTGGGCATTAATTTAAAATACATTCCCGATACCTGCCATAGTTTTTAGATGCACCGTTCTCCAAAACTTGTTATATTTATGCGAACTTATAAACACGAGTTTCAACCCATATATTTGCCGTTGAAGTCCATGGAAGGTGTCACGCCCTTTCTAATACTTCCAACTATGATTCAGTAACGTGGAATTTGTAAAATGTGATATGTCTATTCTGCGTAAGATTTTTGGACCTTTGCACGTTGGCAACGGCAAATATCGCAGACGATGGAACGATGAGCTGTATGAGCTTTACGATGACATAGACATAGCACAGCGAATGAAGATCCAGCGGCTTCGTTGGCTGGGTCATGTCGTCCGAATGGATACAAACGCTCCGGCTTTGAAAGTATTCGATGCGGTACCAGCTGGTGGTAGCAGAGGAAGAGGAAGGTCTCCTCTGCGTTGGAAAGATCAGGTGGAGAAGGACTTGGCTTCACTTGGTGTGTCCAATTGGCACTGATTAGCACGAGAAAGAAACGACTGGCGCACTTTGTTAAGCTCGGCCAAAATCGCGTAAGCGGTTATCGCGCCAATTAAGAAGAAGAGAAGATATGTCTTCATACCACAGTATGGACATTTAAGTTTGTATGGAAAGCGTCGTGCGGCCTTTTGCAATAACACCAACTCTCTGGTAGAGTTTTTGAGCGTCATCCTCCTCTCAATCGCGTATTTCGGCCTCGCGTATCAGTCTGATAACACATCTCTCTGCCCTTTTCAGCTCTTAGTAGCGATCCCATATGGCTCGCGTTGCACCCGATAGCAACAGGAGACAACGTTGTATCAATTGCTTTTCAGGCTCGCTGAAATTCGAATTCTTCTTCGGCGCCGGTACGTAAATAATGAGAAATGCTGCTCCATTGCTCCCGCATGCCGGATTGGTGGGCGGTTCTCTTGAGAGCAGGATAGAGAGTCGAATGGCAAATCTTCTAGCTGTCTGTTGTGATTGCGGCTGTGTTTTTACTGCACAGAGGCGTGCGAATATTTTGGCTGCAACAAGATAATGATCCAAATCGATGTGGGTCCTCGGCTCGTACGTACATCTAAAACCTGTGAAGCGTGTCTTCCATCTATAGCAATATGATCGATCTGGTTTCGTGTTTTTCAATGAGGATACATCCACTTAGCTTGGTGTATCTTCTTATGCTGGAATTTGGGGCTGCAGACTACGATGTTTCGAGCTCCGCCGAAGCCGATCAGCCTCTGTCTGTTACCGGATGTTTCGTTGCACAGGCTGAATTTCCCTACTGTGGGACCACAAACTCCCTTCTTGTCCAATCTGGCATTGAAGTCACCAAGCACAATTTTTATGTTTTAGAAGCAATTTTTGGTCGTATCATTCTTTTCTTCCGTTGAGGAATGGATACAAATAAGTGACATGTTGAAAACTCTCGCTTTGTTGTTGAAAACTTTCGCTTTATTGTTGCGAGGCGCTCGTCTACCGGAGTAAACGACAGCACTTGGCCACGAAGTTTCTTTCCCACTATAAATCCAATACCGAATTTGCGCTCTTCTACATGGCAGCTGTACTACATAGAAGTACGAAAGTCCAATGCTCTTCTTGCCTTAAATAGCAGTGATGTCAGCCTTTGCTCTTACGAGGATATCAACCAGCCGTGCAGAGCCACCTTCCCTATTAAGGGACCGGACATTCCAGTAATATGCCTTCAATTTGCAATACCTAGTTCGTTTGCAGAGGTCGTCTTCAGAGTAAGCAGTTCTCATCCAAGGCTTTGTTTTGTTTTTCATTGGGGGAGGATGCTTACGTGCCGTGTCCGAGGCCCAGAGTACAACCAGGTATCCTGGGTAACTTTGTCTTCTTACAGTAGCTCGCTCTCAAACAGATGTTCGGAAGCTACCCACAGGATACTAGAGAAGCGCCGAAGCTGTGAGCTGCTTGAACTGTATGCAGAAGAACCGTCCTGGCCACTTTCAAGTGAGTGACAATCAGGGACTTTTCTCAATAGCGTGAACTTCTACACATGGAACCATTCTCCGATGTATTTTAGTGATATTTAATCCTTAAAATAGTTTTTGTTTAAAGTAGTAATATTTTTAAGTTCCTACATTTTTTTTTTCAAATGTATTTAAGCGACATTTAAACAATGTCAAAATTTCAATGATTTCGAAAAGTATGAATTGTGTTAGATTTTTCAAAAATATAGTCTCACGCTACGAGGATATACTTTCAAGAGCTGCAAGAACTGCAAATTCCGTGCGCCCTCCCCACGTTTATACCCTCATAGTCTTTATGTGGTTCATATCTAACTGAACCTGTAGGATTGCACAGTGGAAAGCGAACTGTACTGCATTCAATAAACGAATATTTGTGCACTGCGAGTGGAATTTCAAGAAATTTAAATTAAATAATGCAGTTCAGTATTCACAGCAGTGAAAAATTATAAATTAGTAATCACTCATCATTTTCATTTATGATGAAATGCTTCACCTTCCCAATGCTTCACCTTCAAGAACTCCTGCAGCCATGTCCAGAGAATACTAAAACTGCTGTCGCTAAAATGATTCATAATTTTTGCGAACTTATTACTTTTTTGTAAGGCTTATTTACTTTTGTAGAAAAAGTTGTCCATTCAAATCGTATACTCCAGCTTTGTTCATAGAGGCCACCCATTCAACCTAAACAGCTCGACTTTTTCTTTTACATTTGCCATTGTGCCGTTGCTGTTGTTATCAGCGTAGTTTTGGCCACGTTTGGCACTCGGCCAATGTAATGTGTGATTATACAGTCGTTATTTGCTAGCACAATTTTTGTCCACCTCCCAACTCACATTTTGTATTACTTCGAAGGCCACACACACATAAAGATACTCATGGATCTCGAACGGGTTTCGTTGCTTACTTTTATCTTCTCGCACAAAAGTAAGCAAAAAATGTGCCGCCGTGCATGTGAAACATGCAGATGTGGGTGTATGCACATTCTGTCAAAAAGGTACTGGTACTTGTTTATTTCCATAAAATCCACTTCCCACATTTATATATTTTTATTTAATACATATAATATTTATTTTACACAGAATACAGAAATTCAAATTTATTCAATTACAGTCATGGCATCTTCTTCTGGAGCATCGTGATAAGTAAAATTCTGAATTATATTCTGATTTTCTGCCAAATCCATTTCCTGTTGAATTATTGGTCCGAATCTCTCATTTCTTGCGATATAGCTATCGTTATACGAGTATGAATACTTCTTTTCTAAGTAGCCTGTTCGTAGTGCATTGGAAACATCACTCATCACTATCAGTTATTTTGTCCCATGAATTTTTTACCCAATTCACAACTTCTTGTAAGCCTGGTTTTACAAAATTACCTCGATGATTTCTCAATATTCTGTTTTCAATATATTAATTGATTTCCATCCGCAAATGAGCCTTGAATGGCTTGCTTATTGCAATGTCAAGTGTCTGGAGGTAACCAGTCATTCCTGCCGGAATCATTATTTGATCAATCTTCCTCTCAATAGGAAAGTTTTTCGTGTCTTAAGCGCGGTGAGTACTGGCTGAATCCCAAACTAGTGAACCTCTATTCTGACCCCTCAACAGTTGTGGCAGCATAAAATCAACCCACTTTCTTATAACTGCTTGTTTGCACCAGGCTTTTTCACTTTCAATGACATTAATTTCTGAAACACGTTGATTCTGGTCTTTTTTAACTTGAATGATTAAAAATGGCGATACTTTCTTGTCATCTAGACGAATCGCCAATAGAAGGAACATAAATTGTCGAAGAAGCTTTGTGGTGAACTGTCGTTTGAGCTCCTAGGAATACCGCGGTCTCATCAATAGCAATTATGTTGAAGAGTTGGTATTTCGAAAAATCGATGCCATTAACATTGCTTAGAGACAGCTCATATCGTTTAAGGAAGTTGTCCAACCAGTGTGACGATACTTTAAATTCTTCTGTGGGTATATCAAATTTAATTGCTGTTTCAAGGGAAATTTTTTGAATATCAGCTATGCGCACAAACAAAGCCATTGCTCTCCTTTCTGCAATCTATTCCCAGATGCAATCTTCCAACTCAGAAAATAACGTTTGTCGACCTCATCGAACTCTGGGTTTTTTTCTTATTTCCTTGGTCCACCAGTTGACATAGGTAATCGTAGTCTGCACGTCATTTACGAACCATACGGAGATCAAGCGTCTTCTCTTAACAGAATGCTAAAAGATTTACACCACTGGAGTCTTCCACGATTCCCTTTTTGTGCTCGACGGAATAGCTCATTCATTTTGTACTTACTCATTTCAACTGGGGTTAAAAATTATTCACTCTATTTTTAAATAAAATTACGTATGAAGAAATAATCCGATTTACAAGACTGAAATGAATGACCGATGTATACCTGCACTGTCGCTCAATGTAGAGTGCTGCCTTATGTGGTATTTTTAAGATAAATTCCAAGAATTAAATTGAACGAACTGTAGTATAGTTTACCTACAAATTTCTCGGAATATTTTGTTTCAAACGTTTCTCTTAAATACGAATATTAAGAAAACTGAACGTATTATTACTTATAATTATAAAGTCAATAGCATTTTTAATGAATTCTTTTTATGACCTTAGTTTAACTAAGACTTATTTTCGGAGGATGTCTTATTTTCGGAAAAATATGGTATACGAGTATCATTGCGAATGATTTTTGGGGCAAGAAATCAGCAAATGTCATCATATAGCCGCGTATTCATCTGATATGACTTCGGCGAACAATTTTCTGTCGGTAAAACTAAAATTATCACTTCGGGGTACTCGCCTCTTGTTGAAACTAGTAACCGTTTAAAACTTTCTCCACATTTGCGGGCAGACATAATGAGACAACATCCATCGATATCGGTTTCCATCGACCGTTCTGTTTCTTCTATCTAAAAATATGGAAAAATTATGGTTTTGGCGCAAATGTCGGTCCGAACAGTTACTTTCTGGTCATGCAATGGCGTTTCGTGGATCTGCCATAGAGGTTAAAATGGGCCTCGTCAGTCATTAAAATTTGCTTCCAAAATTTATGTTCAGTGTCAACCATTCGAGCGACTGTTTGGCAGTATTCCAAGCGACGTGAATAGTCTGTCGGCAATATTCTTTGTGTCAATTGCACTTTATACGGAAACAAATTTAAATCATTCTTTAAAATGCGCTTATTAAGAAATTGTCATTTACGCTAACGAATAAATATACCGATTGGGAATATTTTAGGAATGTCTCAACCGCGGATAATCACAATGCAGAAATTAGATAATGAAATATTAAAATTATCGAAACTCATACGGAAAAAAGGTTTGTCACATGAGGTCAATATACCAAAGATATTAAAGATATGCTCGCAGAAAAACGCAAAGTACATAGACGATGGCGGCAAACAAGATCTCCATCCGACAAAAAACGACTAAATAAAATTACGAAAGAAATTTCCAAGAAAATAAAAGATTTTAAAAACAGATCTCTGAGTACTTATCTAAAGGGCTTATTAAATGAACGCAGCGCTGATTACTCGCTCTGGAAATGCACAAAAAGCTTCACAGCCAGTAACACAGTACCCACCAATCAAAAAGAAGACAGTTCTTGGGCCAAAAGCAATAAAGAAAAAGCTAATGTTTTTGCTGAGTACCTCGAAGGCATCTTTAAGCCATATGACACATCGAGCGCAGCCGGAATGCAGCCACTTAACTATGAAACTGATGCCGATATTCCCCTTGTTACGGATTCCGAATTGCTTGGTGAAATAAATAAGCTAAAATCAAAAAAGGCGCCTGGGTATGACCTTATTACTGCTGAAACTCTAAAACAACTTCCTTAATGCACAATATCCAAGATTACTGAAATAATGATCGCCACATTCAAACTGCACCACATCTCTATAAAATGGAAAACTGCTGAAATAATTATGTTTAACAAACCAGAGAAACCAGCACATGATGTCACATCTAAAAGTGTGGTCTGCTGTCTTTCTGGACGTGTCTAAGGCGTTTGACAAAGTTTGCCAAGGTGGGCTCCTCAACAAAATAAATGCGCTTCTTTCTACCAACACAATATTTTAATATTCTAAAACCGTACCTATCGGATCGTTTCTTCCGAATAAAATATGAAGACACATATTCCGAACTTAAGGAAATTAAACTGGCGTCCCACAGGGCAGCGTGCTGGGGCCCATTCTCTATATTCTTTTCACATGTGATTTGCCTAATGACACAAATTGCTCCACAGCAACTTTTGCTGACGACACAGCCATCTTGTCGGTACGAGAAACCCATATTGACTCAATCAAAAACCTTCCAATTTATTTAAATAAAATCTCAGATTGGACCATTAAATGGCGCATAAAACTAAACGAAACAAAATTGAATTGATTCATCTAGACTTAACACAGAAGAAAATCCAATATCTGCCACTTAGGTATGACACTAGATGCTAAGCTTAGATGAGATGATCACGTTAAAAAGAAAAAAGGAGAATTAGAAATCAGATTTAGAAATATGTACTGGCTTATGGGCAACCATTCAGCCGTATCCCTATACAATAAAATTATCTTATATAAGCAGGTGCTTAAACCAATTTGGACCTATGGGATCCAGCTATGGGGCTGCTCAAGCTCAACACCGATATCGAACGCGACCTTGGCATCGAATCAGTTGGCACTTCCATCAACATAAACGCAAAGTCTCATATGGTAAGGCTACGCCACCATGTAAATAGCGAAGCCTCAGCCCTAAGTGACCCCGGTAAATGGAAAGAAAGGCGGAAGCGAAAAAAAACCGCACCAACTCACGCAATAGCCCATTGCCCTGCAAGTCTAGTGCAGAGTATTTTTATATTTAGTTGTTAAATGTAAATAACAATAAAAAAAAATCTTTAAAATGCGCCGCATTGTGGTTTCACTGACGCCAAATGCTGTTGGCTCCTGAGCAACGCGATCCCTCACTGCTTCGACAAGTTCATTGCAACTTCTTGGTCGTTGATGAACGGCATGTTGACGATCTCCTACTGTCCCGTGCCCAACAAATTTCGACACCAAACGGCGAATAGTATTGCCAGACGGTGCCTGTTTGCCGCGATACTTTTTGCGATCTGCGCGTTGAGTTAGAACAGTAGAAGGACTATTTTCGGTGTATGACGTCACTATGCAAATGACATATCTGTTATAATAAAAGGCAATCATGAATCTTAATGCAAAATGCCTTGAACGCAACATGGGAATGGTGTAAAAAGGATGGGCAGTCGATCAACCCTAACAAAACCACAATAATCCCCTTCACAAGAAAAAGAAAGTCGGAGTTTCCTATATTGAAAATAAGTGAAACAGTGATAGAACTAAAGGAAGAGGTCAGGTATCTCGGTTTAACCTTAGATAAAAAACTGACTGGGAGTCACATATAAATACTATAACAAAAAAAGCCACGAAATCTTTGTGGACAACCAAACAATTACTAGGGAGATCCTGGGGCCTCAGCCTTAGTATAGCCCTCTGGATATACACCCAAATGGTTAGACCAATCATATTGTATGTGCCACTAGTATGGTGGAGCAAATCTATTAAAAAAAAACAGCGATAACCAAACTGGGAAAAGTACAAAGAAAAGCATCACAGGGGCTATGCGAACTACCCCAACAGCTGGCATGGAAGCACTCCTTAATCTCCCACCACTTCGTATAGCAATCCAAGAGGAAGCAGCTACGCAAGCACTCATGCTACACATGAAAGAAAATTTCAAATTAGGCAACCTCACCGGTCACCTAAGTATCCTAAATAAAGTCAAAAACACCATAAGCATGGCTCAAGTTTCAGACCACATTCACCCAACCCTCTCTTTCACAAAAGGATACACAGTTACCTTTCCTGAGAGGAACGAGTGGAAAACAAACCCGAAATGGATGAATGATTCACAAAAATGGTACACTGATGGATCAAAAACACCTCATGGTGTAGGAGCAGGAGTAGTGGGGCCCAGAAACCACAAATCATTCACTCTCATCGGGGACACCACCATCTTCCAAGCGGCATTACACGCAATAATGGCAGCAGCAAACATCATGCAAAGTAGAAACCACAAGAGACTAAAGATTCGAATACTCGCGGACAGCCAATCAGTTCTAAAAGCTTTAGATAGCTATACCTACAACTCAAAAACTCTTTTAGAATGCCACAAGGCACTCAATAACCTGGCATCCAAAAACAATGTCTCATTAATTTGGGTACCAGGACATGAGGGATATGACGGCAACGAAAAGGCAGACTTTCAAGCCAAAAAAGGGACAGATGTAAATTTCATCGGACCTAGTCCAATGTTTGGATTTGACAAAAACAGCCTTAAATGAAATGTAAAATACTGGGCCAAAACTCTATTAAATCAGCATTGGAACAACGTAGAGGGTCTTAGACACTCTAAAAAGTTCCTAAGATTCAACGCTAAAAGAGCTAACATGGCCCGCACGTTAAACAAAAAGAGCATTCGCGCTCTCACATGCGCCCTCACGGGTAACTAACACCAGCACCTGCAGATTTTGCTGCGAAGATGAGGAGTCTATAGAACATCTCATCATCGAATGTCCGGGGTTGACGCATAGAAGGAAAAGGTTTTTAAACAAGTTCATGCTTACAGATGAAGACGTACAATCACTCCCTCAGAAGGAGCTGGTACAATTCATAAGCAGGATGCGCTCGCGCTCGTAAAGCTGAGAGACTTGGGTAATCGTTGTGGCCTCCAGAATCCATGCCCTTGCCGCCGAAGCGGGTGGATTGCCACTTGTGTGGATTCCACCTGGAGTAATATCCTCTGTATTTTCCATTCCCAATGATGGGTTTTGTTCGGGACTCCTCCCTAGCCAGTTTGGTTCGCGGATGGCACTCTGATTCTATGCCAACTTTGAGTCATCACACGAGTGTTGAACCCACTCCATCAGGGAAGGCCACTCGTGTGATGCCAAGGCTTCCTTATCCACCAACTGGGACGCGCCCGATGGAAGATCAGGCAACTCCACACGGATTTCATAAGCATATTTAACAGTCAATAGACAGCGTAGGGTGCACAATAGATCAATATGGTCGCAGTGCTAAAGGCCCATACCTTAACCCTTTACTACCATTAACCATTAACCATTAACCATAGCCTCACTATTTCAGCGCGTTGTTTCGGTGTATCCATAGTTGAAATTGTACTGAATTGACCTATCGAAAACATGTACGTTGAAGTCGATCGGTTGGTGAATGACAGAGTTATTCAGCGTTTATATACCGACATAAAAGATGGCGCACCCTGTATCGCAAGGGCCCTACTTTCAAGGCCATACAAAAGTGTTTAATGAATAATAAACCTTTTGTGTTTCGTCGACCGCTTCCGGAGACTTTTTGGACAGTATGTCCGCATGTATTTGTGTGCATATATGGAAATATGTTTTGGTTTTTTTTTTAATTTTTTTTTTATTTTTTTTGGTTTCGTTTCGTTTTTCTTCTTCTCCTCTTTTCATTTTCCCCAAAACACTTTTGTCACTATGCCATTTTATTTGCTTAACTACATTTATACTTGCAGTTGTATGTGTTTCGTGTGTTGGTGTTTGCAAAAATTGGCTACTTTTCAACAACTGCAACATCTGTTTTCTCAAATTTTCACTCGCACTTTGTCTTTTTTCCACCAACTGTGGTCTGTTGCTGCTGCCGTTGTGGCACAGCTGCCTGAGTTACAGCTCTGTGTGGCATGTGGCACATTACTGGCACTTAGCAATACACTTACATACTTAGTTGTACAGGCGAGGCTAGCACGGAGTGTGTGCTAAATGGAAGTGAGTGTGTGTGTGGGGGTATTTGGAAAAAACTTTCAACTTTTTCTGTATTCAAGTCCTTTTATTCATCTGCGAGAGCGCCCAAAATTTGCTGTACAAATGCAAGAATTTCTAAAAAGTGCCAACATACGCTAACATACATACATACGCTCTGGCATAACTGTGCTTTATAAACTATATTAATTCATCTTTTTATTTGCTGCTACAAATACTCACATTTCCCATCCAAGCATTCGTTTGTAACTAAATAAAATACATTTGTTTATTTCTCGCCTGATATGGCCTTGGCAGGGTTGCCAACTTTTAGCAGCGTCGTGCATGCATGTGCTTGTGTTTGTTATTGCATTTTTAATTTTTATTTCTTTTTTTGCTTTTTTTTTGTATTTGTCTTTTCGTTTAGCGCACTCCCGCTTAACTGCAATTACATTGCTTTAGAAAAATTCGCCAATTTATTTCGACACCCCTAATGAATTCACAATTTTTCTTATTTAGCAGCGCACACAAACAAAATATCATACGTTCTGGTATATGAAACTTTTATCTTTGTATTTATTTGCTGTATTTTTCGCTTTTATTTTGTACTTCATTTTGTCTGCTCTTCTTCACTGTTTTTTATCGCCCTGCCATTGTCCTTCTCCGCATATCCATTTACAAAGCACAGCCAAGCGGACGCACATATATGATGTACTTGCATGCATATATATGTGTATGTGTGTGTGTGTTTCACATACCTACTCATATATGCTGCAGCACTTTTAATATCCTGTTGTTGCATTCGGATACGCTCTGGCGCTTTGACGCTGTTTGCTATCACTTTAACTGGCCAGCAATATTGGCTTTCCTAAGCCAAAAATGGAAACAAAGAAAATATTTATAGTATCCGATGTTTTTCTGCTTTTGTTTGTGTTTTGCATGAAGTATGCCAAAACATGTTGATTAATTGGTTTCTGCATTTGGCAAAAGGATTCTAATACTTTTTGAGCGTAGAAAAAATCTGAAATGATTCTCTTTCAAATAACTTCACTATTATTGATACCCAGCATAATAAAGTTTAGAAAAGCAAATTGGTATTTGGTAATATCGTGCAAAGCGGAAAATGGGTTGCGTTTATTTTTTACTAAATACTTGCCTTCAAACCTTTGGTATTGCTACCAAATTCGAAGCGAGCTCTGCTTGCAAAATTCTACGACAAAAGCAAACGTTTTCCAAGAAAATGTGAGGAAGTGACTAAAAAATGGTGGACATTCGTGTGTGCGCTTTGTTTGGCACACCATCTAAGGAAAATGAAAATTAAGCTACTTAAATTTTCTCTACGTATAGAAAATTACAATTACAAAACGCATCCCTACAAGACAGTGCACTTTTGACAAAAATTCCAACACATTTATAATTATTTTTTTAGTCTCTAGTATTTATCAGAATGGCATATAAAGGGTGGTTAAGTTTCAAGGGCCGGTGCTGGTTCTGAATAAAATACAATTTTTTTAGGAAATTATTGTCATTTCTCTTTATTATGATAATATTGGTATGGCTCAATTACGTATGGAACAAAATATCGGCCAAATGGCCGCCACGGCTTCGGCGACACAGCTCCAACCGATGGTGCAAATTTTCGATGACGCTGAGGCATAATTGAGATTCTATGCCGTTAATGTGCCAAATTATCTCATTCTTTAGCTCTTGAATTGTTGCTGGTTTATCGACGTACACCTTTTGTTTCAAATAACCTCAAAGAAAGAAGTCCAACGGTGTCGTTGACGTTTAGGTGTGGTTCACATTCAACATCGGCCCTTGAAATTTAACCACCCTTTAGAACATTTTTTAATGGGAAAATCAAATATTTCATTTGATATGCCTTTCTCTTCTCTATTTCTCTTTTACCAACTCATTTGTGTGCTTATAATTTGGCTGCTCTGATAAAAGTACTAGTGTGAAATTTGGCTGTGTTTGTTGTTTCGTCGCCATAGCCGAATTAATAGATGCTCGGCTAACATTTGAAAATTCGTGAGTTCGTTTTTCCGTGGGTAAAACACCGAATTGATATGTAAAGGTGTTCTAATGAAAAAAAAAAAAAAATTTTATATATTTCTAAATAAAACATTTTATGATATTGAAAATCAGGAGTTTTTGTCATCCGTCGGATTACTTTTTACGAAAATGAGGAGTTTGTGTCACCACTGCTGATGACTTTTTGATAACAAAAATGAGAAGTGTGATTATTATTGCTGAGAAGTTTGTGATGACGACAATGAGGAGTTAAGTTGTCAGCAGTAAGAATAAAAAGGATTAGTTGCCTTGCCTTTAGAGTATAATACAGGGTGGCTGATGAATTTTGCTACATTAAGAAACTCAAATAACTTTTTTTTTAGTGTATGGAATTAAATGGAAAATAAGGCCCGACAATACAGCGTGAAGAAACCGCACACCACACTGTCACGCGAAGAGGATGCAATTCCGTCTCGTGGAGTATCTGTGGGTTAGAAGTACTCCATATTCGACAATTTTGTTTGTTCACATTGCCGTTTAAATCGAAATGGGCCTCATCAGACATGAAAAGGCAGTTTAACATGTTTTGGTCTTCTTCCACCATTTGCAGGATCTTCTGGCAAAATTCCAAGCGAATCGGCAAGTCTGCTGCATTCAGTTTGTTAACCATTTGAATTTTGTAGGGAAATAAGTCTAAATCTTTGTGCATTATTGTTTGCAAAGACTGTCGGCTGACACCAAGTTGAGCAGATAAGCTTCTTGTTGAAACCCTTGGATTGCTTTGTATAGCTGCAGCTACAGCAGCGATCGTTTCCTCCGTCCGAACTGGTGGGTTTCGATGATAAGGCCTTCTTGCGGCTGTTCCTTGCTCAGCAAAATTATTCACCAGTCTCATTATGGTCCATCTGATCGGGGGATCGCCGCCAAACATCCGCCTGTACTCTCTCTGTACCAAAACTACCGACTCCAGTGCGTGATAGCGGCGGACTATCCAAATTCTTGTTTGTGTGTCCCAGTTATCCATTTTAATAAATTTTAAAGATCAATCTGCAAATTAAAACAAAAATGGAACAGATAACTTAAAAAGAAAAAAAGTTATTCAATTCTTTTTTGGTAGCGGCTTTCATCAGCCCCCTGTATTTCTGT